>OY728163.1:249679382-250929382 GCA_963277665.1 Viscum album | reverse complement strand
TTTTAACTATTTTAACCTTTCTTTAAATAAATTAATAATAAATGTCCTAATCTAATCCAAGTGGGCCTAAATGGTCATATTTTATTCCTAAGTTTGTTTTTGGTCGAAATACACTTGTCGAATAGGATTAGGACATGTGTTAGGGTAATATTAATATCATATTTACCCTTAGTTACCCTATTTACTATTAACCGCGGTAAAAAAAAATAAAAAGTTACTATTCACCAAAAAATTATTTTCATCTCATTGAACCACATTTTAGTCCTTGATATTAACCGTGTCTCTCGGATTTTCGAAATTCCATTCACAGAAGCGGCAAAATTAAGTTTTATGAAAAATTCAGTTTTTTTAACTACCACTTAGTAGTTTCACTATTCATCAAAAATTGATGTTTTTCAGAACAATGCCAAAATTTCATCCTAAGCTATATTTCATATTCCGAATTCAAAAATGAAGTCTATTTTACCAAATTCATAACATAAAAGTTGAATTAATTAATTTTATAATTAAATCCCGCTGTTAAAACAAATAGCGTGTTTTTAAGAAACAATATCTATCAAAAGATTGACACTTGTTTATGTCTAGTTTAAATGTGAAATTACATCCAATGACCAACATTGTATTAAATTGTAAAAATATATTCTAAATATACTTTAAAACCACTCAAATTAATGATTTATCACTATTAATTATTTCGATTAAAAAAGTTGTTTTTAATTATAATTTAGTAATTTTCACTATTCATCAGAATATGAAAGTTATCTGAAAAGTTCCAAAATTTCACCTTAGGCTAAATTCGATACTCCGAATCCAAAAATAAAGTTCATTTTGAAAAATAAGATTTACTGGATTTCAAAAAGTGGTTATTACTATTCATAACGGCTAGTTTTAATAATATTTTTATAGCATATCGTTGTTTAGTGAAACTCGGTATTGCGTACTACACACGCTATCGAGGAAGGTCGCGATTGCGTGTAATGCAAGTCAAGTCAAGGATGTGTGTTGTGCAAGCTCCTTTGGGTGTAGCGTACAACACAAGACATTAATAAAATTAAAAAGAATATTTTTTTATAAAATCTTGGGCTGTTACAGTTAGCTTCGTGTGGGTTCAAAAGCTAAGAGAAACTTTTCTGATGTGATGAGAAGGTTGAAATTGTTTTTTTATTAGAATATGTTCCATAATATAAAATATATTATTAAATCATGTTTCCAAAAAATGGGAATGAATTCATCAAATAAGTCTATAGGTAAGAAAACAAAATTTCTATCTTCTGAGAAGTGTTGTAAAAATCATCATAGAGAATGCCTCTCAATAGTCATAAAGTTGTTCCAATGTGGAAAGAGTGGTCATATTTATTATAACTCTTTGTAAGATGATCAGGCAGGAAATGAAATTCCAATGGAATGATGTTTTTGTTTCAATGAGTTAGGACATTATGACTATATATTTTCATAGTTGATTATCCAAGGTGGATACCAGCAAAATAAAAAATAGAAGGTCAAGAAGAAATCATTTTCTACTACTACGGCTGATGTGGGATCATTAAATCATGTGGTGAATAGTTTGTTATAGATTTTTTTTCAAAATATGCCAATACAGCATTTCCTATAAATTATCACATTCCTTCATTTCTGAAAGATTTGCAAGTAAATTTTAAATATAACCTCATTAATGTGATGTAGAAATATTTTTAAAGCTTTAGGTGGAAGTATTTAAGAATCCAAGATTTATAGGAATATTACTATTATTATTATAGGGATTCTATTTCCTGAAAATCATGTTTAAATTCCCATAGTGGAATTTGATATCATTTTGAATATGGATTGGATTTTAGTTTATCATGCTACAATACATTGAAAATTAAATAATGTTTTATTCAATGATTTTATACATTTTATAACATACAAAGAAACTAAATGCTTCATTAATGATGGTAGTGAATGTTATCAAGATCTTGTTATTGAAATTAAAGAAATAGTTTTGATTGGAGACATTCCAATAGTGAATTAATTCATATATTTTATCCCAAATGAATTTTCTAGTATTGTTCCCAACTGGTAAGTTGAATTTAATGTTTATTAATTATTATGCAAAGCCTATTTTGAAACCCCTTATCGAATGGCACATGTAGGACAGGGGGAATTGAAATAAAAATTCACGAGTTAATTGTTAAAAGTTTAATTCGACCTAGAACTTAACCATGGGGTGCTCCAATTTTATTTTTGAAAAAGATATACGGTTAACGGAGACTTTTTCTTTGTTACAATGCCTTGAATAACATAACTATTAATAAAAATTATTATTTGACTCATATTGATGATTTGTTTGATCAGCTGATGGGAGCTTAGTATTTTTTGATGATTGATTTGAGGACTGGGTACCATCAGCTGTAGGTGATAGAGGATGGCATTCCAAAGACAACTTTTTTGAATGAGATATGGTCATTATGAATTTTTAGTTATTTACTTTGTGTTATCAAATGCACCTATTGTATTTATAAATCTCATGAATGGAGTCGATCAAAAAAATTTGTATCTATTTGAGGTTGTGTTTATATATGATATTTTGTTACATTATAAAAGCTGGGAGGAACATGAAATTCACATAATGACTATATTGTAATCCTTAAATAAAAAACAAACTATATGGAATGATTAGTAAGTGTGATTTTTTGTTGGAAAAAATTTCATTCCTTGGTATTGTTATTTCTAAATATGTCATAACTATTGAACCTTCTAAAAAAATTTGTTGAGGAGTGTCCATGACCTACCAATATCATAAAGATTCATATTTCTCTTGTATTAGTGGGTTATGAAAAAAAGTTTGTTGAAAATTTTTATTTGTTATTTAGACCACTAACTATGATAACACATAATGGATTTATGCTCATTTGGAAAAAAATAACATGATGATTATTTTCATGAATTGAAAAGAAGATTAGTAAATACTCTAATTCAGGACCTTCCTTACATGTATGGTGAATTTGTTATCTATATTTACGCATAATTGAAAGGAAACGGCTGTGTAGAAATGCAGATTAATCAGGTAATTTCCTATGTTTCATGTAATTTGAAACCTCATAAGTTAAATTATCCTAAAAAAGATCTGGAATTCACTACTATTTGTTTGCATAAAATACATGAAGGCATCATTATTATGGAATGAAGTGTATAATATTAACTGATCTCAAATATTTGATGTATATATTCACTTAGATATAATTATACAAGAGGAGTATGAGATGGATAGAATTAATCCAGGATTATGATTTATCGATTCATTAAAATTTGTTAAAGGAAAATAATCTAGTTAGCTCTTGGATTATAAATAGTAATGTTATATTAACTATGCTACATATCAAACAAGTTCCTTTCGTTTTTGATTTTATGAAATTTGTATTGGATGATTTTGGTGTCGGGAACTCCTCTATTTTGTTTTAGGTGGCAGTGAAATAATCTCAATTAGACAGATTTAAGAAAGCATAGAATAATGATAGTGAGTTGTAGAAAAAGGTATAATTGGATTATAAGGGTATGTTTACTTAATTCAGCATTGATAAAGACTGTGTTTTGAGTTTTGGAAATAGATTATTTGTGACTTGTGATTCAAAGTTAATGAAAGATTTGTTAAATGAATCTCATAGTTCTCTATATTTAGTTCATCCTGGTAGTACTGAGATTTATAGAGATCTTCAAAAGTATTTTTGGTGGGTTGTAATGAAGAGAGATAATTCTGAATTTATAGTGAAGTGTTTGAATTTTCAAGATGTTAAAGCAGAAAAATTGTTACCAAGATGGATGCTTCATCCTTTTCCAATGCCCAAGTGGAAATGAGAAAAAGTTTTTAGGTACTTCATAGAGGTATTACGAAAGACATCTCAAGGTAACAATGAAATCTGAGTTGTTTTTGATCTATTGAATAGATCTTCTCATTTTATTCCTAGTCGAGATACTCTTTCTCTAGATCAACTTTCTCAATTTTATATTAAAGGTATAATCAAGTTACATGGAGTTGTTCTCTTCATTGTATATATTTGTGATCTCAGTTTCACGTCTAACTATTGGGAAGGCCTTTAGAATTCATTGGGAAATGAATAAAATTTTATCATAGCTTTTTATCCCAAATCAGATGGGCCTTCAGAAAGAAAAATTCAGACCATGTAAGATATGGTACATTATTCTTCAATGGATTACCAGAGAAGTTGGGAACAATATATTTCACTGGTTTATTTATATTTTAATAAAAATTTTAATTTCAACATATTGATGGATCTATTTGAGGAAATATATGGAAAGTGGTTTCAAACTCTAGCTTTTGAGATGAAGTAGGTGAAAGGATGTTGATGGGACAATAATTGGTTGAAGGGTTGGTTGAAAAATATTAGTTGATTCAGAATCACATGAGGATAGATCATTGTGGGCATAATGTTTTCTTAATATAACTACTGGAAGGATTTATCTTTCAAGGTAGGTGATCATGTCTTTTTCAATGTTTTCCATGGAAATATGTGACGGGTTTTGGTATGAAGGGAAATCTGTGTCTGAGATTCATTGGACCCTATGAAATCATGGAGAAAGTTGGATCAGCTGCCTATAGGGTGGCTTTACATCAATGTTTTTCCTAAGAACAAAATGTTTTTCATGTTTAAATGTAGAGAATATATATACCAAATACATATCAAGTTTTGTGTCAAGTGGTAGTTTAGTTAGGAGATAGTCTTTCATATGAGGAACACCCAGTATAGATTTCGAACCACAAAGAGCTTGTGTTGCAGAATAGGTTGAGTCATCAGGTAATGGTTATTTTCTGAACTAAACATATGTTTAAAGAGGTAGTGTGGGAATTCGAAAATGCTTTGGGGGATAAATACACCAACTTATTTGAAAACTAAATAGAATTTTGGGGAAGCATTTTCCAAAAGGGTGGAATGATGTAGCATCCCAAGTATTTATTGAATAATAATTTTTTATATCTATAAATATTTATAAATAAGATATTAATATTATTAAAAATGGATGCATTATATGAAATGGATTAAATATTTCAATATCTGGAAATTATTTCTTGTGACTGAAAATGAAATGTTATTAGTGAAATGATGATATTTGCAATATTTTATATGTTATTATTATATAATGTTTTTGTACATTTGAAGGGTGGTTATGTGATAAGTCAAGTATAGTTAGTGAAATGATAAACCAATGATGGATGGTTCCTTCATAAACCAATTATGGGTGATTACGTTACAACCTCCAATGCATTGGGTATGAAAGTCAGTCGTATGGATATTCCATTTAGTGATATGTGTGGATGTCGACCATATGGTTATTAAATTAAATTATGTTTACATCCCATGTTACCTTATATGTGTTATATGTTTTTTTTGGGGATTCATGTTAATAAATTGTTTATAGAAAGGTTAAGAAATGAACTTATATTTAGTGAATTATATTCACTACATCTTAAATGTAAACACTCTTACTTTATGAAAAAGTAGATATGGTTTTCATGGTTTTCCAAGACTAACAGTTTTCCTTCTTTCTGTATCACTTAATGAGCTTTTTTTCACATACCATGTTTTTAAATTATTATCATATGACCTAATGAATAATAGAGTAAAGGATGGGATCAATTACAAGTTATGCTCTTAAAACGTGAAATGATTCCATGTTTCTTTTTAAAGAGATTTTGCATTATGGAAAAAATGGACAGAAAGTAAAAGTATTTGAATCTAATATATATGTTGTTATGTATGAGTTATGACCTAATACTCTAAAGCTCTAAACCTGAAAAGATCTTCGATGTAAATTAAAGTCAAATTATTGTCTTATCTCAAGATTATGTAATTTTACTGATGGGGAATTATAATAATTAAACAAGATATGAAATTATATACCATATCATGTCAACCTTGTCCCATTTAAGTATTTTTTTATAGTTATATAATTTAAGAAATATTATTTTTATAAAATCTCAATATTTATAATATTTAGAATATTCATCTAATTTTACAAAAAGACATAATCAAAATGTTTTAATTCAAATATAATATTTTAAAATATTAAGAATATTTCATATCATACTCATAAATTCATGGAATACTAAAAAGTAATCAAATTATACCAAATTTAATATCATTAATATCATTTATTATAACATCCAATTAATTGAAAAAAATACTATTTCTGTAACACCCGAGACTTTTATGTTATATAAATCATCAAAGGAATCTTTTTCTACACAACACTTGCTTGGCTTGCTTTACACGCAATCGCAACCTTCCTCGATAGCTTGCGTCGTACGCAATACCGAGTTTTACTAAACAACAATATGCTATTAAAACTAGTCGTTATGAATAGTAATAACCACTTTTTGAAATTTTATAAATTTTATTTTTCAAAATGGACTTCATTTTCGGACTCAGAATATCGAAATTAGCCTAGGGTGAAATTTTGGTATTTTTCTGAAAACTTTCAATTTTTGATGAATAGTGAAACCACTAAGTGGTAGGTTAAAAACTGAATTTTGCATAAAACTTAATTTTACCGCTTCTGTGAATGGAATTTCAAAAATCCGAGAGACACGGTTAATATCAAGGACTAAAATGTGGTTCAATGAGATGAAAATAATTTTTTGGTGAATAGTAACTTTTTTCTATTTTACCGCGGTTAATAGTAAATAGGGTAACTAAGGGTAAATATGATATTAATATTACCCTAACACATGTCCTAATTCTATTGGACAAGTGTAATTCGACCAAAAACAAACTTAGGAATAAAATATGACCATTTAGGCCCACTTGGATTAGATTAGGACATTTATTATTAATTTATTTAAAGAAGGGTTAAAATAGTTAAAATCAAAGTTTAATAAGTAAATCATTTTTAATATGGGGTTATACATAAGATAAATTCAATTGTAAATATTCATTAGAAAGCTAAAAAGATTTCCTACATGATGATATTTTATATGTAATTTTTAGACATTAAATAATTTAATTTATTTATGACATAATGATGATGCAGTAATTATCTTATTAATGAAATATTGACATAATTGATGTTATAAACACCAAAATAAATATAATTTGAGACTTTTTATGAATTCCACTAATTTTCTAGGTTACTATGATATATTATTATTGATTTAATCAACTTGGTTCGAACATATAATTCTGTTATGACTTTCCAAACAAATCATATATCAAATAGTGTCAAAATTGACACAAAATAGTTTTTAAATCAAATATTATATTATTAATTGTTATTTTATTCCTAAAAATCTAAGGTTCGGCCAAATGACTTAGATAAGGATATATATATTAATAATAAACAATTTGGGGTTCGTTTGGCATGTTATAGTAAGTGTATTAACCATATAGTGAAAGAAAACAAAAAGACATGGTAAAAGCTAAATTATTTAACTTAGAGTTAAATTTAATTGATAAGGTTAAAATAATATCCTAAACTTGTCTAAATTCTATTGGTTGATAGGATTTCGACCCATCCCCACTTTAGCTTCGAAATAAGACCCTTTGGAACCATTATAAACCGATTTTGACTTTAATATAAAATAATATTTTGAGATATTCCTAAGGTGCCCCTCTCCTCCCTTATAAAAGGGCACCTCCTCCCCCTCCTCCTCACACCAATTTGAGCACTCAAGCTCGGCCAACCCCTGCCATTTTCCATTCTCCACTTCCCTAGAATAATCCTAGAGGTCCTGGTCTTCTCCAAAGACCAATCTTAGTTCCTTAAGTGGAGGATTCAAAAAGGTGTTCCAAAGAAGAGGTAATATCCATTACCGATCTTTTCAATTTCTTTCTTCTTCAAATTCTTCTTCTTTAGTTGTTTCATGATAAAGTAATAACATCAGTATTACTTACATACTGATATGTTATTATAAATATGAAACAACCCTAATTCACCTTCTATCCATCCTACGGAAAAAATGAAATCACCGCGCGTGCGTACGTACGGAATACCGTCTCCACGCCGTGGTGTAATCTATTTTCCACCATCACCTTACAAGGATGGGTATAATGGTGTAATGAGTAACTATATATGATTATTATTAAGTAATATTGATACTGAAATAATATATATATAAACTCCAATACAATTCCACGATCATAGGAACGATATCATCACTCGTGCGTACGTACGGAATACCGTCTCCACGATGTGATGCGACTCGTTCTACATGATCTTCATTTCATAATGATTGTATAAATGAATTGAATGAATGAATATGGTATATACTACACTAATACCATTCTGGAAATGAATTATCTATAACCTAAATATAAGAATAAGAATTTATTCGACAAAACACGCATAAGAACAAAAAGTTATAAAGACCCGAGTAACAAGTAACAATGAAATATTACTAACAAGAAGCTAATAATATGACCATATATGATCTCATATCAATATGTATGATTCTGGAATAAGTCAATAACATTATTTAAACCATTATACAGGAGCTTCGGACACGAACAAAGAAAATCGGACCTAAGGTAAGGGAAATATCACAATCTCATTTTTATCCGAGATTGTTTATTCGTAAGTATTTACTGGGGTGTATTTTATCATCCACATCCATGTTTACTCAATATGTAATATTATTTCCATCCACCTAAAATTGTTTAAATCCATTTTTACCCTTCGGTGAGTTTTTAGTAATACGTATGAAAGGAATCTTTTGTCGTTTTTCGTACGAGGTACTTTTTGACTTTTCCGACAAAAGTACGAAGAATGTTTTTTTAACTTATACGGCATGAATGGATTTTTAAAACATTACTTCAAAGAAGATTCCTTTACAAGTTTTCAAGTTTAATTTTAATCAACTTCTTTTATTTTAAAGTTGTATGACATGTTATGAAAGGAAAAATGTTTTTGAAGAAGAAATGATATTTTCCTCAAGAATTCAATTCAAGTGTTTTATCAAAATTATTTTCCATCTAAGATAATAAAGGGTTCTGTTTCTATCCATATTTTTACATTGGTTTGACTATGTTGTGATGGAATTATGTTTATGAATTCCTTTATCATATATGAATTGATTTATGATGTCATGATATTTCAAGAATCCCATTTTTGTTATATGTGTTATGCGATGATGTATGTTTTATGATTATGTGGCACACATAAGAAAGGATTCATTATAAGATGGGTGGGACCTATATCTCCCTCCAATGCATTGGGTAATGATTTTATATCTCATGAGATAGACATGGCTGGAACGGAAGGTTATTTCGGTTCAATGATACAGGACTGAAACGAGGAGTGAACTCGGTTCAGAAAGGGACTTTGTCCACTAAGATAGTCTTGGCAATGAGTCATGACTAACAAGAAATGATTTTCCATGATTATGTGTGCATGCCACAAAGATTCAAGTTTTATGTTATGATTATGGGGATCTCATTTTCACTTCTATGATTTATTCCATGTTAAGATATTATGATCTCTTTTGCAGGTTTTAATTTTCAAAAAGATATGATATGATTTTTATTTCCTTTATTTGCCCTTGCTGAGCATTTGAGCTCACCCTTTTATGTTTTCTTTTCCCCAGGCCAGGAAGATGGATATTAAGTAGAATATGCAAAAAGGGACCCTAGAAATGATGAAATAAATGGGAGACACTGTAGAAGATTTATGAACCAGTTGTTTATGTTTCCCAGTTTCTAAAGACACTATACCTATACGGTCCTTTGTGGTTTTGTCATATGTTGTAATAAGTGTGCTTCAATTTTGAAGTATTAACAATGTATGTAAAGTGTGGGTCGTTATAGTTGGTATCAGAGGCAAAAGAGGTAGGAATGTATCCGATCCTTGGGAACTCTCACATGTGAGCGTTGGACGAAGCATGGCTCTCCGCCCAAGGGCTTCATGCGGAAATGGCTGCCACTGGGGATGGTGGTGTGTCCCGCCCAGGGGGTGTATCCGCCCATGGAGTGCCCTGATAGGTATCAATTGTAGTCCACTGGAAGTAATTCTAGACCGTTATAGTTGGTATTAGAGGAAAGGTATAGTCAACCTTTGGAAACTAGGATGTGAAAGCCTTAGTAAGAACCCTAAGAATAAGTCTAAGCATAGAACACAATCTTAGAAATGGCCATGAATAACCTAGGATAAGACCATAAGCATGAAAATTTTATTCTTGAATTATGTGGTTTCCTATTATAATTAGTGTTGCTCACACTATTCTTCTTGGTTTTAGTCAATGGCTGGAACCCGAAGGAACCGTGGTAATGCGGAATGCGATGGGCAATGCAATGATTGTCCCCCTGAGCAACCAAACGATATGGGAGCTGGAATGCAAAATCTTGTAGCCATGCTCACGCAACTTTCTCAAGCTATGAATCATGCAGGATTTCCAAACGAACAAAGGAGGGAGCAACATTCTGTTGAATCCTTCATGAGGCAGCGTCCACCATCTTTCAGCGGGTCTACTGATCCATTAGTTGCTGAACAATGGATTAGTACTACTGAAAAGATATTTTCAGTTCTTCAATGTTCTGAGCATGATAAAGTCATCCTAGCAGTGTATCGTTTGGAAGGAGATGCGGATCAATGGTGGAATCTTGTTAAGAATACGAGGCAAAGGGATGAAATTGAGTCTATGGAATGGGACGAGTTCAAGAACTTATTTTTCAATAAGTACTTCCCTCGTATTCTCCGAACAAAGATGGAGAAAGAGTTCCTTGAACTGAAGCAAAGGGATGATGAATCTGTTAGTACCTATGAAGCAAATTTTACAAGACTTGCAAGGTACGCTTCTGGTATTATTATCCAACCTGAGAGTAAGATCGATCGATTCTTTAGTGGCTTAAAACCAAGTCTTCGAAGGGCGTTAGCCATAAGGGACTTCAATAGCTACGAGGAAATCGTTCGATGTGCTCTCAAAGTCGAGATGGAGATTGGAGTAACCCATCAGTCACATGGGTTTGATAAGAAGAGGAAGATGGAATTCAAAGAAAAATCTAAAGAGCACACGGAAAAGAAGATGAACTTTCCCTTATGCTCAAAGTGTGGAAAGAAACATGGAGGGAGTTGTCTTAAAGGGACAAGTAAATGTTTTAAATGTGGAAAGGAAGGTCATCGGGCATTTGAATGCCGTGATAATGGGAAGAAGATGTCTAATGATGCAAACAAAGGAAGGGATACACAGAATGAACCTACTACACTTCAATGTTTCAAGTGCAAGGAGATGGGGCATTATGCCAATCAATGCCCAAATCCAAGGGTTGATGATGATGGTCGACGTCAACAAAATCTTAAGGCTAAAGACAAAGGAAAGTCACATGCAATTTCTATCAGAGATGTGGATTACGATAACGATGTGGTGAAAGGTACACTTACCATCCATTCTAAAGTAGCAAATGTTTTATTTGATTCTGGATCCACCCACACTTTTATTTCTGAAGACTTTTCTAAGGGTATCACCGTATTACCTCAACAATTAGATGTTGAGTTAGCCGTGACAACACCTAATGGCACATCAATCGCATCAAAAGTTTATAATTCTTCTCCGATCGAAGTTTGTGGGAAAGTGCTTCCTGCAAATCTTGTGATCCTTCCTTTAGTGGAATTTGATGTGATTCTTGGCATGGATTGGCTTTCTCTACATGGAGCTCATATCAATTGCCAAAGAAGGGAAGTCACATTTCATATTCCAGATCAATCTACGATTGTCTATCAATGCAAGGATGAACATAACCTTCCAGTGGAAATTTCTTCCATCTTATGGGTGTTGATTCCACTAAATGAAGGTTATTTATCTCAAATGGTTGGAGAGAAACTTACGATTAAGAATATGCCCATTGTACGGGAGTTTGATGATGTCTTTCCGGAGGAATTACCGGGTCTTCCACCAAATCGTGAAGTTGAGTTTTCAATAGAACTCGTACCGGGTGCTTTGCCTATTTCAAAGACACCTTATAGAATGGACCCAATTGAGTTGCAGGAATTGAAGAAGCAACTCCAAGAGAATCTTGATAAGGGATTCATACGCCCTAGTGCGTCACCTTGGGGAGCACCTGTTCTATTTGTTAAGAATAAAGATGGATCAATGAGACTCTACATTGATTATCGAGAACTTAACAAGATCACTATCAAGAACAAATATCCTCTCCGACGCATTGATGACTTATTTGACCAACTACGCGGAGCTCAATACTTTTCCAAGATTGATCTTCGTTCAGGGTATCATCAATTAAGGGTCAAAAGGGAGGATATACCAAAGACGGCTTTCCGTACAAGGTATGGACACTATGAATTTATAGTGATTCCATTTGGTCTTACTAATGCCCCTGCTATCTTCATGGATCTAATGAATAGAGTCTTTAGAGACTATCTTGATCAATTTGTGGTAGTCTTTATAGACGATATTCTTCTCTATTCAAAGAGCAAGGAAGAGCATGAAGATCACTTGAGAATTATATTGAAGACCCTGAGAAGGGAGAAGCTTTATGCCAAATTTACCAAGTGTAAATTTTGGCTTCAAAAACTTGCATTTTTGGGTCATATAATCTCAAAAGAGGGGATATCTGTGGATCCAGCAAAAACAGAGGTTATCGAAAGATGGTCAAGACCAACAACAGTAACTGAGATCCGAAGTTTTCTTGGTTTGGCTGGATATTATCGACGTTTTGTAAAAGATTTTTCACGATTATCTAATCCACTCACCAAGTTGACTCGGAAAGGAGTTAAGTTTGTCTGGACAGAGGAATGTGAAGAGAATTTCAAGGAGTTGAAAAGAAGGTTATCCAGTGCACCTGTGCTCACACTGCCTTGTAGTGGAGAAAGGTTTGTGATCTACAGTAATGCATCCAAGAAGGGATTGGGGTGTGTTCTTATGCAAAATGATATGGTGATAGCTTATGCCTCACGACAGTTGAAAATCCATGAGCAAAATTACCCAACACATGATTTGGAGTTGGCTGCGGTAATCATTGCATTAAAGATTTGGAGGCATTACCTTTATGGTGAAAGGTGTGAGATTTATACTGATCATAAAAGTTTAAAGTATATTTTCACACAAAAGGAGCTGAATATGCGTCAAAGAAGATGGTTGGAGCTGATTAAGGATTATGACTGCTCAATCCATTACCACCCTGGGAAAGCAAACAAGGTGGCAGATGCATTAAGTCGACAAGACCATGCTAGTTTATCCATGATGAGGATCACAAAAGATCCAATATTTATGGATTTACAAAGGATGGATCTTGGAATTATAATGGAAGGGGAAAAATCTTATCTTTATCAAATGAATGTTCAACCATCTATACATACGAAGATTAAGGAGGCACAGAAAGAAGATGTCGAGTTACAAAAGAAGGTGAGAAATGTTCCTGAATTCAACCTTGATTGTGATGGGATAATAAAGTTCAGGAATCGGGTTTGTGTTCCTCCCATCCCCGAATTAAAGAAAGAGCTGCTGGATGAGGCTCATAGTTCTTCATTCTCTATTCATCCTGGAAGCACGAAGATGTATAGGGACCTGAAAGAGTACTTCTGGTGGGATGGCATGAAAAGAGATGTTGGTGAATATGTCTCTCGATGCTTGGTTTGTCAACAAGTTAAAGCTGAGAGACAGAAGTCTAAGGGGATGTTACAACCATTACCCATACCCGAATGGAAATGGGAAAACATCACTATGGACTTTGTCACAGGACTTCCTAAAACATCCAAAGGCAATAATGCTATCTGGGTCATAGTTGATCGTCTTACAAAGTCTGCACACTTCATTGCTATTAGAGAGGATTTCTCTCTAGATCAGCTTTCCAGGATATATGTAAAGGAAGTGGTAAGATTGCATGGAGTACCACTTTCTATTATATCTGATCGGGATCCGAGATTTACCTCGATGTTCTGGCGAAGTCTTCAGCATACTCTGGATACAGAGTTGAGTTTCAGCACTGCTTATCATCCCCAGACAGACGGTCAGTCTGAGAGAACAATTCAAACCCTAGAAGATATGTTGAGAGCTTGCTCTATGGATTTCAAAGGAGGTTGGGATCAACACCTACCTTTGGTGGAATTTTCTTATAATAATAGCTTTCACTCCAGTATTCAAATGGCTCCTTATGAAGCTCTCTATGGAAAGAAATGCAGGACTCCAACTTGCTGGGATGAAGTTGGGGAAAGAAAGCTATTAGGACCTGATCTCGTTGATGAAATGGCAGAAAAGGTCAGATCTATTCAACAACACATAAGAGCAGCTCAGAGTCGACAGAAAAGTTATGCCGACAATCGAAGAAGAGACCTAGAGTTTGAAGTGGGTGATAAAGTGTTCTTACGAATATCTCCCTGGAAGAGGGTTATGAGATTTGGAAAGAAGGGGAAGTTGAGCCCTAGATATATCGGTCCTTTTGAAATACTGGATCGTGTTGGGAAGGTAGCTTACCGATTGGCGCTTCCACCGAATCTCTCTCAAGTTCACGATGTGTTCCATGTATCTCTCCTGAGAAAGTACATACTAGATCCTTCACATGTACTCAGCTCAGAAGTTGTACCGCTGGAGCAAGATCTTTCTTATGAAGAACAGCCGATAGAGATTCTGGATCGTAGCGAAAAAGTCCTACGAAACAAGACCACTCGCTTGGTGAAAGTTTTATGGAGAAACCACCAACTTGAAGAAGCTACATGGGAGCTTGAGGATATGATGAGGGAGAAGTATCCTCATTTGTTTGTTGCAAAGTGACGAATTTTGAGGGCGAAATTCTTTTTAAGGGGGGTAGAATGTAACACCCGAGACTTTTATGTTATATAAATCATCAAAGGAATCTTTTTCTACACAACACTTGCTTGGCTTGCTTTACACGCAATCGCAACCTTCCTCGATAGCTTGCGTCGTACACAATACCGAGTTTCACTAAACAACAATATGCTATTAAAACTAGTCGTTATGAATAGTAATAACCACTTTTTGAAATTTTATAAATTTTATTTTTCAAAATGGACTTCATTTTCGGACTCAGAATATCGAAATTAGCCTAGGGTGAAATTTTGGTATTTTTCTGAAAACTTTCAATTTTTGATGAATAGTGAAACCACTAAGTGGTAGGTTAAAAACTGAATTTTGCATAAAACTTAATTTTACCGCTTCTGTGAATGGAATTTCAAAAATCCGAGAGACACGGTTAATATCAAGGACTAAAATGTGGTTCAATGAGATGAAAATAATTTTTTGGTGAATAGTAACTTTTTACTATTTTACCGCGGTTAATAGTAAATAGGGTAACTAAGGGTAAATATGATATTAATATTACCCTAAAACATGTCCTAATTCTATTGGACAAGTGTAATTCGACCAAAAACAAACTTAGGAATAAAATATGACCATTTAGGCCCACTTGGATTAGATTAGGACATTTATTATTAATTTATTTAAAGAAGGGTTAAAATAGTTAAAATCAAAGTTTAATACGTAAATCATTTTTAATATGGGGTTATACATAAGATAAATTCAATTGTAAATATTCATTAGAAAGCTAAAAGGATTTCCTACATGATGATATTTTATTTGTAATTTTTAGACATTAAATAATTTAATTTATTTATGACATAATGATGATGCAGTAATTATCTTATTAATGAAATATTGACATAATTGATGTTATAAACACCAAAATAAATATAATTTGAGACTTTTTATGAATTCCACTAATTTTCTAGGTTACTATGATATATTAGTATTGATTTAATCAACTTGGTTCGAACATATAATTCTGTTATGACTTTCAAAACAAATCATATATCAAATAGTGTCAAAATTGACACAAAATAGTTTTTAAATCAAATATTATATTATTAATTGTTATTTTATTCCTAAAAATCTAAGGTTCGGCCAAATGACTTAGATAAGGATATATATATTAATAATAAACAATTTGGGGTTCGTTTGGCATGTTATAGTAAGTGTATTAACCATATAGTGAAAGAAAACAAAAAGACATGGTAAAAGTTAAATTATTTAACTTAGAGTTAAATTTAATTGATAAGGTTAAAATAATATCCTAAACTTGTCTAAATTCTATTGGTTGATAGGATTTCGACCCATCCCCACTTTAGCTTCGAAATAAGACCCTTTGGAACCATTATAAACCGATTTTGACTTTAATATAAAATAATATTTTGAGATATTCCTAAGGTGCCCCTCTCCTCCCTTATAAAAGGGCACCTCCTCCCCCTCCTCCTCACACCAATTTGAGCACTCAAGCTCGGCCAACCCCTGCCATTTTCCATTCTCCACTTCCCTAGAATAATCCTAGAGGTCCTGGTCTTCTCCAAAGACCAATCTTAGTTCCTTAAGTGGAGGATTCAAAAAGGCGTTCCAAAGAAGAGGTAATATCCATTACCGATCTTTTCAATTTCTTTCTTCTTAAACTTCTTCTTCTTTAGTTGTTTCATGATAAAGTAATAACATCAGTATTACTTACATACTGATATGTTATTATAAATATGAAACAACCCTAATTCACCTTCTATCCATCCTACGGAAAAAATGAAATCACCGCGCGTGCGTACGTACGGAATACCGTCTCCACGCCGTGGTGTAATCTATTTTCCACCATCACCTTACAAGGATGGGTATAATGGTGTAATGAGTAACTATATATGATTATTATTAAGTAATATTGATACTGAAATAATATATATATAAACTCCAATACAATTCCACGATCATAGGAACGATATCATCACTCGTGCGTACGTACGGAATACCGTCTCCACGATGTGATGCGACTCGTTCTACATGATCTTCATTTCATAATGATTGTATAAATGAATTGAATGAATGAATATGGTATATACTACACTAATACCATTCTGGAAATGAATTATCTATAACCTAAATATAATAATAAGAATTTATTCGACAAAACACGCATAAGAACAAAAAGTTATAAAGACCCGAGTAACAAGTAACAATGAAATATTACTAACAAGAAGCTAATAATATGACCATATATGATCTCATATCAATATGTATGATTCTGGAATAAGTCAATAACATTATTTAAACCATTATACAGGAGCTTCGGACACGAACAAAGCAAATCGGACCTAAGGTAAGGGAAATATCACAATCTCATTTTTATCCGAGATTGTTTATTCGTAAGTATTTACTGGGGTGTATTTTATCATCCACATCCATGTTTACTCAATATGTAATATTATTTCCATCCACCTAAAATTGTTTAAATCCATTTTTACCCTTCGGTGAGTTTTTAGTAATACGTATGAAAGGAATCTTTTGTCGTTTTTCGTACGAGGTACTTTTTGACTTTTCCGACAAAAGTACGAAGAATGTTTTTTTTAACTTATACGGCATGAATGGATTTTTAAAACATTACTTCAAAGAAGCTTCCTTTACAAGTTTTCAAGTTTAATTTTAATCAACTTCTTTTATTTTAAAGTTGTATGACATGTTATGAAAGGAAAAATGTTTTTGAAGAAGAAATGATATTTTCCTCAAGAATTCAATTCAAGTGTTTTATCAAAATTATTTTCCATCTAAGATAATAAAGGGTTCTGTTTCTATCCATATTTTTACATTGGTTTGACTATGTTGTGATGGAATTATGTTTATGAATTCCTTTATCATATATGAATTGATTTATGATGTCTTGATGTTTCAAGAATCCCATTTTTGTTATATGTGTTATGCGATGATGTATGTTTTATGATTATGTGGCACACATAAGAAAGGATTCATTATAAGATGGGTGGGACCTATATCTCCCTCCAATGCATTGGGTAATGATTTTATATCTCATGAGATAGACATGGCTGGAACGGAAGGTTATTTCGGTTCAGTGATACAGGACTGAAACGAGGAGTGAACTCGGTTCAGAAAGGGACTTTGTCCACTAAGATAGTCTTGGCAATGAGTCATGACTAACAAGAAATGATTTTCCATGATTATGTGTGCATGCCACAAAGATTCAAGTTTTATGTTATGATTATGGGGATCTCATTTTCACTTCTATGATTTATTCCATGTTAAGATATTATGATCTCTTTTGCAGGTTTTAATTTTCAAAAAGATATGATATGATTTTTATTTCCTTTATTTGCCCTTGCTGAGAATTTGAGCTCACCCTTTTATGTTTTCTTTTCCCCAGGCCAGGAAGATGGATATTAAGTAGAATATGCAAAAAGGGACCCTAGAAATGATGAAATAAATGGGAGACACTGTAGAAGATTTATGAACCAGTTGTTTATGTTTCCCAGTTTCTAAAGACACTATACCTATACGGTCCTTTGTGGTTTTGTCATATGTTGTAATAAGTGTGCTTCAATTTTGAATTATTAACAATGTATGTAAAGTGTGGGTCGTTATAATTTCGACATTATGTAATAATTTAATATAATTATATAATACCTAAAAATAATAAATAATTTACCATTATTAATATAATAGTGTTTTAAAAAACAAATTATAATGATTCATTAATATATTTTCTCTCTATTTTTACACTTAATGGATATTTAAAAGTATGGTAGTGATATGTTGTAACCTTCTCTAATCGAAATAGTATATAAAAAATTTTCATCAAAAATATTCCATTAACTAAGTAAATTTTGTGGATAATGTGATAAGGGTAGAATTAGTATCTTATAATAATAATAATAATTAGATATAATATCCATATAACATATTTTTAATCTAGATTGACACAATATATCATTTACTGAGGTGATAAATGTTTTGGGGTTTTTTGTCATATTTGAAAATTTTAATGTTGAAAATTAAATAAATTTGAATATATTATATATAAATATGTAATTAATTTCATATAATTTAAAACCTATAAATATAGGATATTACTTTTAAAATAATCATAGGAAATGCAGTAGAAAACGTTTTTTAAAAAGAAATCCATTTTTAAGCAGAAATCGTCTTTATTCTCATCACATGCTTATGAAAATATTTTGTGAATGTTTATAACATTTTATTAAGTAATTAACATATTTATTTTAAAAATAATTCTTTAATTTTGATAAATTAAATTTAGCAACATAAAAATACATAGTGAGAATAAAGTTTTTTCCCAAAAAACACCACTTTTACATCAATTTTAATAATTTTAATTATTTGATAAATAAAGAATTCATCTTTTAAATGTGTTGAATATATAAATTTTTAATTTAGTTATTAATATTAATAGTCACCAATACTATCCTTGTAATAACATACACATAATATTTTAATAATGTCAGATGGTTCGTTTAGACTCGCTGTTGTATGAAATGAAAGTTGTCGAATAAATCAAAATATTTAAAAACATATTTCATAAAAATATATGGGTGTTACATTATACCCACTTAAAAATGAATTTATCCCATTAAATGTTTCACTACAATAATAATTTATTTGGATATTTTTCCTCATGGCATCCTCATGTTCATACATAGCTTTCAAAAATATGTGGGTTCACAATGAAACATTAACAAGGTGAGAGGTATTGTTTCATAACACTATCTCTCTATGAGATAAAATATATACTAGTTGTTCTTAATGAGAAATATATTTCTATAGTGTTATAACCTCAGTGTTTATTACATGTGAATTATTAGGTATTTACTTCTATAGGAGTTATATATGGAATACATCCTAAAATTGATAAAGGACTGATGGAAACACAAATAGATATGATTCTATCCGAATAAGATCAAGAATTTCAAAAGGATATATATACATAGGGATTATATTTCCATACTTTATAAATATCATCACTATATTATAGGTATATACTTATAAGAATACCATACCATAATCTTCATACTCTACATTATTATGATTATTGTGAGAATAACTTTTTTAACTCCCTTGAGCTACTCTTATTTTCATTTGAATAGATATATCCTTCCAATCTATTTACTATACTAGATCTGATCTGAATAGATTTGTTTATCCAACATCATTCCAATATGATATAGTAAAACATTTCTTACCACATAGGGAATTATAAGGATATACCTAAGTGGTAGAGTGAACGCTACTTTTTATTGAAAATTCCACCAATATAAGGTGTTAGTTGTAAATCCATCTAAAATATATATACCAAGCTATCAACATTCCTTATAGAGTTTTAATTGTCTTATCATACTGAACATATGTATATGAGTGATAATCCATGTTTAAACATAACTCTATATCTAGATCCTTTTGAACATATCTCTTGAATATTTTGGTAAACCTCCCATCTCGATCAGACACAATTAATTAGGATAAACCATACAATATTACCATGTCCTTAATGTAAAATTGTGTATGATGATAAAGTAACAAATACTATATAATTGAATTTATCTGTACAAACTTTATAAGGTGATCAAATACAACCCAAATAGAATTATTCACTTTAGATGTTTTGGGGAGTATTAATGAAGTGTACTAAATTCATAAGGATATCAACGAAAACCAAAATATAATTATTCCCATTATATTTTTTGGTGAATATTATTATAAAATACATGGTGTTATTTGATTATTTTATGGTTAAGGGTTGTACGATCCCCTTAGTCTTTTTTCTCCCATCATTAACATACTGACATTCCAAGCATGGAACAATATACAATATTCATTTATTCTATCCCACAAGAAATAATCATTCATATCTAAAAACATCATTATACTTACATGATGAATAGTGAAGGATGAACTATTGTACTCCTATAATATCTCCTTTTCCAAATAATATATGGATGTAATAAATAAATAGTTCTATAATTTTATTATTCCATCACAATCAAGGTTGAACTTAAGTACATTTCCTACCATCTTTTTCTGTTATACATCTACCTTTCGTTCCACTTTAATATTTACCTTAATAGAAGGGTAATAAATCATTTGAGAAGAATAATATTTCACCCCTAACAACATTATTTCATGATATATACTTTTTAATTTTAAAAAATATTGGATCTGTTCTAATCTTCATTATGTAAAGTACATCATGATCATTTCAACATAGAGCATCTTACTCCTTTATCTCTTTCTAAAGGAGGTAATCTATTGATTAGTCATAATAATTATATAAATAAGAATATATTATTTTTCCCATGTTAATATATTTTTTTGTTAGAATATCTTTTATTATTATATTATTAGTATATATGTCTTAACATTATCTATAGAGATAATGCCTCCATATTTTTAATGACATAATTTCCATAGGCACCTTAAAATCCTGAATTTGGTAATTTTTCTAATAGACCATTAATTATCATGATTCATATTCAATAATCATATCTATCTTCATGAGGATGAATCCTAGTATATTATTTGATGTATCAATATATATTATTGACCCTCCTCTATAGCTGGGTAGTGAAAGTACATGTGCATTGACTTGACTTCTCTTCAGTTCCATAAATCATCCCCCACATTCATTTATCCAATGGAACTTTTCTCTTATACAAGTTTACTTGGTGAGTGGATTTTATTTCTATGAAATATTTTCCACAAGGCATCGATGATAAAAATAATATAAAGTAACAGATCATAGTTATAGTGGTTGGAGTAAACCAATGTTCAATAAATAATTTCTTTGAAGGGTCAACTGATATACCATCCCTTGAGATCATATGAACCAAATGTGAAACATTCTAAATCAAAAATCATTAATTTTTAAATTATTCATATATATTCTCCTTCCATATGGTCTTTATCACAACTATCAAATGATATTAATGATCTTCCTTTCTCTTTTAATAAATAGAAACATCATCAATTAGGATTACAAAAAACTGGTCAAGGTAATCTCTAATGAATCTATTCACTAAATCCATGATGATAGAATGTAATTAGTGAGACAAAATTTAATAATTTTAAATTCTTGTTATCCATCCAATTTAGGAAAAATGAAATGGTCATATCAACCATATTGACTTAAATTCTTGATATCTAAAATGATGATTAATCATGTAAATTTATTGAGATTCGTAAAGTTGATCTAAATAGTCATCAATATTGTTTTGAGGATACTAGTTCTTGATGATCAATGTAGAGTGTCATCAATACAAATTTCATTGAAATAATGAAAAAATATTCACAAAAGGTGACAGACATTCATTAAGAATCCCTTGTCAGTAGTATCATATATTTTCTTCTTTAACCACTGAAGCTCAATTGGGGCCAATCAATATGGAGTTGTATAATGAATTGTAACACCAGATATGAGTTCTATTAAAATCACATCTTCATGATTCAATGTAAGAACTAGAAACCATTCTTGAAATATTTTAAAAATGTCCTACACAATAGTCATATATTTTATGGTGAGTTCCTCCCAAACCATACGAGATGTGATCCCTTTTTAACTGTAATCATAAACCATATGATGGATGTAATTTCATTTATTAGTTAATTTTCTTCTCGACACTGATTAGAAATAATGTATTAGATTAAAATATCTAACATAGAATTAATTATATATAAATTGATGTGATATTAATATTAATAAATACCAAACATTACAAAAATAATATCTAATTCAGCTAATGGAATAATGAAATTGTTTTCAGAAACACATCCCCACAAACGTTAATCAGAGCATAATTAGAGAATTATGTTGAAATAATTATACCATTAAGAGTTTTTAATAATAAATCAACATATAATTTCTTAGGGGGTACTATAATAACCTTATAAATGTATTTTGATATAATATAGTGTTAGATATAAAATCAAATAATAAATTATCATTTCTAAAGTAGTTGGTAAGGGTGCCTTTTACCACGTCAAAATCATACCCCCTAATCAGAACTAGTGATGAAGTTAGATTTCATTTTTCACAAGGATTAAGAGGAAATTGACATCAATTATTTCATTAAAATAAATATTTAATAACTTGTGATCATATTAAAAAAAATCCATGATATTTAAAACACGAGACTATGAGTGGTACACTATGTGGAGATTTTTATGTATTCATATCATTACCTGACATCATCCCATCACATCGACATTAAATTTCATATCAACCATTATTTAAATAAATCAAATATTTACTAGTTCCATTAAATAAAATTTCTCATTGTTTCATTCTATAAATCATGCAAAAATGATGTCTCTACCCCATTTCTCTATACTTTTTAGAATTGTCTATGAATTCAAATTTTATTTACTTGTCAATACTATGAGATTAATGTGTGCATTAAATACATATATCATACTTGAGATCACATAAAACAACTTATTAATAGTTACTAACGTCACATACGGATAATAGTTTTTAGTACATTATTTTAACCTATTCAATAATTGATAAAACTTAATTTTATAATAGGTGATAATACTATAAGGGTAACTCACAATACTTGTTAAATTAGCCTCATAAGTACCAATAGATTCATAATCATTCTTATTTAACTAACGAAATTTGTTATCTATTATCATATGATGAATTAAAGGAATACAATTTTTGAAAAATATATTTCTAAATTCATCACAATACATAGATTTAATTTATTTAGGTTCTACTGTGTTCTTTATAAGAGTCCACCACTGATCTTCTTCACCGTCGAAATAGTAAATAACCAGAATGAAATTATTCTGTTCAAAACATATATGAATAGAAAATATTTTTTCAATGGTAATGATATATTTTTATTTACTATTGTATTAGAAGAAACACTAAAATAAGGTGGACTCATCTACTCAAAGGACTCAACAAAACATTGTCCCCTCCTTGTCTTAATTAAAATTAAAACGTGATTCATTTATTCATAATGTTGTGTGAGTATAGAAACAAGATTTATCTTTCCACATCCCAAAAAATTATATTTATCAATAGGAAAATATATTCATTTTCAATGTAATTCATCATTAATATGATTCCATCAATTTCCATCCATTGATTAATAGAAAAATCAATTGTTTGAGAAACGATAACAATGGTGTGAAATCACATAATTATAAAAAATTAGTTTTTTGGATTTCTAAATCATGAAAACATATTCTATCAAATTTCTTGATTAACTTATTCCATTAATGACCAAAACCCAGACATTATGATTTTATCCTATGCATATACTAATTTTTTGGGTTCTTAATAATGTTTTCTCTTCCTAGTTTCTAAATGGTAAATAATTTGTTCTCTAATACAGTCTGTAGTTACCATTATCTTTCAAAAAAATTTATTACATAAAAATAAATGAATAATAATTATATAATATAATCATCCATGCTATAATTGGATAGTTCTAGAATATTTACAAACATGTAATCCAAAACAAATGGTCTCTACTCAAACAAGATTATATCCTACTTAGATCATCACAACTATCAAAATTTGTAAACTTATCATAAATAAAATATTTATTCATAATATGGGAGGGTAAACAAAAAAAGGGGGATCTTAAATCCTCAATAAGGTTAAAAGTGGGAGATATCAATGATAAAATGATAATAATACAAGAAAAGGGTATGATAATATGATATTAACATTTGAAAATCATATCCTATATATCATTGATCATAATCTGTAGTCATAGAACAAATATTCATAGTTTATATGAAAATAATCATAATTTAATCAAAGAAAATAAGCCATGAGAGATTAATATACAAATATGACATGTAATTGTGTCACACACATAAGAAAATATAATCAATTAAATTTTATTAAAGGATATTTTTCAAGACTATCATTGTGAAATGGTTTCAATCTCCCAACCATTGTATAATCTAAAAACTACTCCCAAGAATATCATAGAGGAAATAATTACCTTATAGAATTTTTATCCCTCCCCATTCTAATCGTGTTTATATCATGAGACTTTAATATTTTCTCAATCCATTAGATGTAGATATTGTTCAAACCCATCCCAAAATGAATATATAATATATGTGTAACACAAAATCATAAAACATTCATTATATCAGATCTAATGAAATGTAATGGTTTTCATAAACATTTAATCATAGCGTAACCCATGGAAAAGAAATACGTTTAATTAAAATTGTTTCATAATATTCACAAAACATCTATATAATGAATAATGATGGTTTCCTTGGATCATATCCCAATTAAATTATTAGTTAATGGAAGGATTATTATCATTTATGAATAGAAATACCATTAGAATAACAACAAAACATTCTTGATGAAATAATCCTTTCAATTTTAAATAAATTATTAAAAGAATTATTCATATATATAGAAAAAATATTATTCAAATAGAATTATAAAATATTATAATGAAACATAAAATGAAAAATGTTATTATTATGATGTAAAAATATTTTCAATCCATATAAGTCAAATAAATTCTTTCCATAATTTCCTCCAAAATGTAACAAGGTACCATGTGTGGAAAATGGAAAAAACTTCCCTTCAAGCAATTTTGTAAAAAATCATTACATGGGTACAAATAGATATAAAAAATAATAGGATATTAATAAATACCCTCTTTAATTTTTTTAAAAATAATTATATGGAAGAAAATGGTTATTAATCAAAGATAGAAATAAAATCATTTTTTCTTAAAAACATATTTTCTATCTTTTGAGAATATAAGGTGATAAAAATTACTGTAAAACATGAAATTTGAAGAAATAAATATATTTTAAAAATTTCCATGGGACTATTGATGATAATAACATAATATTTTCCCATTGTAAACTTAATCATCAATAATTTCTATAAACTACTATATAATAATAAAAAACTAATACCTTGAGTTTACCTTTCTTCGAAAGTACTCTAATATCTTATATAATAAATTTATATTTATTATAATTATAAAATAAATTCATTTTAAAACGTATAATATCATATATTATACCTTTATATGATTTCAACACTCCCTTATATTCATACATCCTTATAATCATTATTCTAGGTGCAAAACATTTCGTTCATCTGGAATATTTAGGTTTAATATTTCACTAATTGAAAATTTCTCCTTGTTTATTCATCACCATTATATTAATCATGTTATAAATATTAAATATATTCATTAAATATATATTTATAGTCATCCATAAAATTTTTATATAGAAAATTTTAATTCATTGTTCATGGATACACTATGAGATACGTACACTTGAACAATGTTTTCATTTTTTTACGGATGGAAAAAAAGAAAGAAAAAATTGATTCAATTTTCAGCGATAATTTTGATATAAAATATATGAAATTAAATAACTCAATTTATTTCTTATTACAAAACATGTAAAATATATATGACAAATAAATCACATCACTTTTTGGTGGTTGTAATCGACCTGTATGTGTGAACAACATTATCGTTTCTCAATGGATTGGATTGAATGTAACAATATATGATATTATAATTATATAATAATATTGATTTCAGGAATATAATATATTAATACTAATCTAATAATAATATCAATATATATAATATGGCAATGAAAACATTTTTTTAATCACTATATAGAGATGGTATGTCCTAGACACACAAGAGTGATACATTAACTTATCATTTTAGGTGAAAGAGAGTGTATTATGGTGTTTAAATAATAAATATATAAATAAATCATATTTTTATACATAATTTATTATTTTATTAAAAATAATACTGATTTATAGAAGATAATATACAGTATAAAAGTGATTAATTAGTTAAGGCAATTACCTCTTCTTTGGAAGAACTACTTTAGATCTCTTATAAAGTTATCTTTGTTTAACTTTTTGGAAAACCAAAACCAATATAATCATTATATGGAATTTTAAAAGTGTAATTTGTAAATTTTGGATGAATTATATGGCTCAACATGGCATGAAGAATTCGAGGAGGAGGTTCCCTTTTATAATTGTTTAAGGGGACACTTTTTGAATTTATCAAAATAACAAATTATAACAAATTAATTCTAAAGAAGAATTACTCCAAATGCATAGGGATTCAAAGATAAGATTTTAAATGGTTTTAATCCCATTATCCAATTTAATTAATATACACTTTTCTATAATTTTAAAACATAGAATTTGGATTAACCCTCTGTTGTTCAATATTAGTTTTAACTATGGTAATAACATTTTAAAATTAATTGATTTTAATTTTAACATATAAGTTATGAACTAGAACCTAAAGAGAAATTTTTTGATAGTTTAGTCCTTACCATTTCCACCATTTATTATTTAATGTTTTTTATTTTTAAATATTATTATAAAATATTATTTTCATAAAATATCAATATTCCCAATTTTTTGAGTATTAATAAATTTTAAAATAAAATACATAAGTAAAATTTAATATTATGAATATAATATTTTTAAAATAATAATATTTAATATCCATGTATAAAATTGAATGAACACTATAAATTATCCTAATTATATCACATTTAATATTTTTGATATCATTAGTTTGTTTCCATTAATTAATTTAATATTGTTTCAACATTATGTTTTCATTTAAGGTAGTTATATAAGATCTAAAAATTATAATTAAATAAATATACTGAATATTATTTCAGGTTGAACAAAATTATTATTAATATTAATTCATATAATGTTTTTTGTCCTTTTGTGAACACATACAAGATATTTAGATCAATAACATTGTCATTTTTTAAGTTTTTTATGTTTTAAAAATATTGACGAACAAATTAATAATTCAATTCAATTAATATCATTAACTAATAGTAATTAATTTAATTTATTCATATAAAAATACATTTCATGCACAAGAATAATTTTTTTTGAAAAAAAAATTATTTTATTTCCAATTATTTTATAATTATTTGATAACTAATGGATTAATTTGATAGATGTGTAGAACATGTTTTTGTCATAATTATATTTATCACAATTCATATCCATGAATCCAACATCTAGCAAATAAAAGACACATAATATTTTAATAATGTTACATGGTTCATTTGAACTCATTCTTGTGTGTAACCGAATCTTTACAATAAATCATATTATTTAAATAAAAATATTTCATAAAAATCTCAACATGATAGAATTTACCTATCAGGTTTAATGTTAATATTGAATTTTATGGGTAATGTAATGATTGTCCTCATGAGAATCCAAATGATACATGAGCTGGGATGTAAAGTCCTGTATTTAGGATAACTCAAATATCTCAATCTATGAATGGTAAAAATAATCATGATGAGCATATATATATTGAATGTATGGAATAAAAAACTATAAAATCTTTTATGGGGAAATATTGTCCATCCTTTAGTGGTTACTCTGAACCCTTTATTTCTGAATAATATATTAATTCTAATAAGTAGATATTATATGTTTTCTAATTATTGATCCATGAGAAGGTTGTTTTGGAAATGTACAATTTGAAAAGTGAATATAATCAATGCACGAGTATTATAACGAATACTAGTAATATGTAGAAGTTGAATAGATGATATGTGAAGAGTTTAAGTTGGTATTTTTAGTATATATGTTTTTGTAAAATCATCATTAAAATAGAATTTGAATTCCTTTAACTAAAAAAATATGATGAATCCATTTTTACATATATTAAAAGATTCCTCAAACATGCTATGATGGATTCCAATTTTATCATTGATCTAGAATAAAAATTTTACAAATTTTGTTGTGTCATTAGAACATTTCTTCAAAATCAAAGGGATATTAGAGATTTAGATAGAAATGAGGATATTATTTTGTGTTATATCACATTTTAAATGGAAATTGGAGAGTCTGAGTGTTATCCTGGTTTTGTGATAAAAGGGAAGGATTTAATTTTAGGAAAATTATAATAATAAATCCCATGGGGGAAATAATATTAATCATAGATTATGTTATAAGTCTAGAAGTAAGACGGAATTAAATTTGCTTATGGAAGGTGGATAATGTATTACGTGAGGAATGAATTTTGTCATTAAAAAGAATGTTTAAGTGATCAGAAGAGGACAATAAATTAAATTAATGGTGTAAATTATCAAAAACAATGTTCCACATATGAAAATTATCTAACTTAATTAAATGTTTATATTATTTTAATCAGTGTATAAATTTCATGATAAATAACAAAAATTTGCATCAACGTTGTAATGAACTAAAATTTTTTCCTTACAAATTACACTATTATTATTTTTTAAAAAGGTATAAAAAATTAATATAACACATTACAATATTTATAAATAAATAATTAATGAAATAAGAAGAGTTACTATAAGTTATGTAACCTATACTGATGAAATAACTACTCGACCTTTATAGTTTTAATTATACCCATATGAATATTAAACCTAAAAATTGAGTAGTAACATCACCAATTAAACAATAAATAAAATTTATCCATCTTATACATGAAACCATGATATAATTATATCATCACTAGTATAAAAACATTTCTTTACATTGTTTTTTTTCTTTTTATTGTCAGTTTTTATGCGATGTTATTGGGAGTGACATAAAAAATTTAATTTTATACATCGGTTATTTAATAAAAAACATAAAAAAGTGGTTTTATGGTTTTTAATGCTGGTTTTTAAAAGACATATGTGAAATACATTCAGTAAATTCCGTTAAGAAGCCCTTTTTATGTAGTTTTTTGAAAATATCGATGTTATAACCCCATTTTTTACATCGGTTATATAATAACTGATGTTAAACATTATTTTTATTGTTGTTTATTAAATAACTGACGTAATGAATGTTTACAGTCTTTTAGAAAATTTCCAATGCTTTCATTTGACAGGTTATAGATCTCAAATGGAGTTACGGATCAAAAGTTATGACCATCAGAAGTTTGATATTTTTCTCAAGGAAAGATTTAATGAGGCAACCGTAGCTTCATCTTAGAAATAATTTTTTAATATATAGTGGGATTTGTATTTTTACCATGATATAATGAATCATCAACCATTATAATAAATTTATAATCAATAAATGTTATATCAATTAACAAAATTACTCGTTGAAAATATTAATCATTGGATAATAATTACAAATACTATGTCGAGGTCGCGGAAATAAGAAATCGTTGATTCAAGTGGAAGATCAAACAAGTTGTTTTGGTGTAATGATTATGGTAGAATGAAATGAGTTTAAAATGGTATATCAATTAAGAAAACATATCATGAAAACCCTAAATCATGGATACATGATTAAACATACCTTGATGAGATCATGGAAAGAATAACTATTTGATTCATGTTGAAGATCAAAAGAGATGATTTGGGAGAATGATAATGGTTGAAATAATTGTTCATTAAATTATGATATGTGTATATTGGAAACATATAATTTTGATGCTAATAGAAAACATAGTATAAAAAATTTAGGGGGTAATTCAAAATTTCGATGATGCGATGTAAAATAATTGAAATTTCGCATTCGTGGGATATTAATATTATCTTTCATGTAGGTTTTATGATAACCAACTTGATAAGATAATAAAATATTCAGTTATTTTTCACGTCTGTTATTATAAAACCGACATGAAAAATCAATCTTCATTAATTTTTCACATCGGTTATTATAAAACCAATGTACAAATTCAATTTTCAAGACTTTTTCACATCGGTTATTTAATAAAGGACGTTAAAAATAATATTTCATATCGGTTATTTAATAAATGATGTAAAAAAAGTTTAAAAAAATTTAGTTCATTCTTCATGCTTTAATTTGACAGGTCATAGATCTAAAACGGATATACAATTTAAAATTTATGGCCTTTAGAATTTGATCATCTCTAAACGATGTCTTAGGGAAGGCCAACCTGTGAAGGACATAACATCTAATACGTAACTCTGTTTGAGCTTCATGACATGTCAAATTAAAGCTTGGGAAATGAACTTGATTTTTTTAATCATTTATCACATTCGTTATTAAATAAATGACGTGAAATATTAACGTCGGTTTAATAATAACCGATGTAAAAATTAAGCGAAACATTTAATATATTTTTGTGGAAATGGATTTTTCACATTGGGTATTAAATAACTGATGTGAAAAAGTTATATAAATTGATTTTTCATGTCGATTATTTTATAACCGACGTGTAAAATTAGATAAACAGGATTTTTCATGTTGGTTCTTATATAACCGACGTGAAAATCAGCGAAACTGTATTTTTATGTTAGTTATATAAAAACCGAAATGAAAAATCGTTTTTTAGATATTTTCACGTCAGTTCTAAAAAATCGACGTGAAAAAGGGAGATTTAAAAAAAGGTTTTTGTACTAGTTCATGTTACACGTAAATATCTATTTCAAAAATTATTAATTAAGTGTTAGTACCTTTTTATGTTATAAAACATTAATTATAATCTTATGAATAATTTAACTATTTAAAATAAATTTAAATTTAATAATATGTATTTATAAATAAATACTATCATGTCTTAGTATTATTAGATAATTTTATGAGACCGTAGTTAATTTTTCACAGTGTTATAAATTTTGTTATAATATTAAAATCTGTATTTTTTTTGAATATATTGCGAATTTAAATAAAAATTAATGTTAATATATTTAGTAAATAATTTTAATAATAGGGAGTATATTTTTAAGTTATAAACATTGAAAAATTGTTTGGGTTGTTATGAATTATCTAAATTAATTTAATTTTTGGTGAATAGTAAAATATGATAATTTATTGTATATATAAAGTATAAGATAAAAACACAATTTAGTAATTCATAGATGATGTAATAACATTTATTTAGAACTCATATGATCTAAATATTCTATTCAATCTCAAAAATTAATATTATTTCTTATCTTGAGCAATATAATAAACAAATGAATCAAATATTGTGAAAATTCTCCTCTTCATCACTATAAATACCACCCCTCACCACCTCTTCTCCTCACACCTCTCAATCCTCGAGGCTTGTAAAAATACTTTTAAAATATCCTACCATGACCTTGCCCCATTTCTAGGATTTTTTTTTAATGAAAGGGAAAACCCAATTTTCTCAAGAGGTTCTCAGGAAGAAGGAATCAAGAGGTAAAACCCCCTTGCTTTTCGTTTAATTTCTCTCCAAGTTCCTTTAATTTATTTTCTCTATGAACCTACCCTCATCCAAATGTAATGATAAATCTAGTACCATACATATACTATAACATTATTATTATAGTGGAATAATTTATCATCATCTATATTTTCCCCTCTATTTTACTAAAAATGAAAACATCATATGTGATGTATTAATATATCACATTCTAGGTAGATGATGTATTCAATTTGCATTACCATCATCATGGTTGGTCATGAAACCATTTTTATTGTTGAAGAAGATTATAATATATTTATTATATCTTATTTAATGTTTTGAAATAATTTTTAACACATGATACTAACTTATAAAACAGGATGAGTACATTGTGGTAAAAATGAAAAATTAATATATAAAATTATCATTAATGAGATCTCTCATAAATGATCGTCACTTCTGGACCCAAGATTGAATTTTAATATTTTATAAGTATATTAGTAACATATATGTTCAGTTATATACAATTATCCTCATTCTAAATTATTTTCTATACCCATATACAAGTAATCTGATCATGAAACCCAAGGAAACTAATGCTTCTAAATGATTAAATTGAATATCAGGACTCATTACGAGGGACATGAAAAAACATAATAAAATTGTAATAAATAAAATACATGTATAAATGGTTCTTAATTAGTAAATTAATGTATTTAATTTTATTATTTAGGTCATTAATATCAAGTGATGAATTTTTTCATTCATTTGGTATGGGAGTCTACCTAACCCTCCATTATTCCTTCAGGTAACTTATTATCTCTTTTTATCAAAATTAAATTAAATTTTATTTTAATGTAATTCATATAAATGTTGTAAATATTTTCCAAATTCATGTATCAATATATATTCATCATTTTTTCATGGTTATTTACATGTTTTAAAATGATCTCTAATCATTTATCCTTGGTAAACTAGCCTTATTTAAAGGAACTTCCAATATTCTTTCCAGATTTCAAGTGCACTATATAATATATTTTATGACACCATTTTTTTAAAATCACACATTTTATTATGAAATGTTTTTAGATCAATTCTAGTATTATATAAAATATTATTCTATTTTCTTCATTAAATGATCATTAATATTTTCTACAAACCGCACTAAAATGTTTTAATTATAAATTTTATTTATTACTCTTCTAACATATTGTCAAATTAGTTTGAAAAAATTAGTTATGATATATATCTAAATTCCTTTAATATATTCCATGTTTTATTAAATTAATTTTTATCATGGACACTTTTATGATACATCCATTTATTAAATATTATGGCATGATTATGATACCCAATTCTTTCCATGGGTAACCATTATGTTTGATTTCATCTCTATGATTATTTTTGTAGAAACAATATTCAATAAAATTTTATGATATGCACACCTAGATATCATTCCAATGCAATGGGTAATTTTTAGTATCATGAGATGTTATGTGCAATGGTCTTGGTGTTAGAATTGACACATGATCCTTGTCCAATGGTCTTGGTTGTTAGCCACAACTCATGTTAAATACATTCTTTATGTTAATACCACATTATTATAAATATATTATTATATGATCCCATGTTATTATTCTTTATGTTTAATCATGTTTCATAGATTTTTATATCATAATTTTATTCCTTCTAACCCATGTTTATGATTTATTTGAATGTTTATTCTCTTAATGGGATTTTTAGCTCGTCCCTTTGTTCATATTATCCTACGGTTATCCTATGATGTTCTATAGGACCAATGATTTTTAGGAGATCATACTGGATGATAAATGAATAAATTTTTTTACACCCATGTTTACAGTTTTATATACCTAGTCTTCCAATAAATTAGACATTAAGATCCTTTTCTTTTAATTTGTTGTTTATTTATGATTAAAATCATATAATGATATTTGTAAAGGAGTATGATCTCTATAGTTGGTATTGGATAAAAAGTATAGTTATTTTTAGAGTATTGGAATAGATCACTTTACTAAGAACAATACAGATATGTCTAAGTAATATAAAATATCCCTATGTTTTGGATAGTAAAGAGTAATTGGTTTATTGAGAACATATATCCATGTATGGATACTACATGTGGTTGTGATTCTAGAAAATATATACATAGGTGTGAAAACCCTGAAAAAAATGCTTTTGACCTGACTTGGGGTAACTTGGTACACAATAAAGGGACCTACTCCATCCTTTTTCTTGACACTCCTAATGGATATGCATTGGTTAATTCATAAGATCATTACGTATCATTAATAAGGGAAGAAGATCCCATATCAAAATATGTTAAGAAATAGATCATGGATAACCTAGATTGATTTATATGGAATCGCAAGTTAGGATATATAATTTCTTTAAGAGTTTATCCATATATGATTAATTTTTCTTATTTATTATTATTGTATGTGTATTCAATCCCCCTAATGGCACATTCTTTTTCTTAGTAAATAGTGGGAAATAGAAGAATGTGTGAAAATAATAAATATGATAGGAAATGTGACAAATTATCTAATGATATGAAAAATATGTAGGGAACTGGTGCCCAAAACATCATGATAGTACTTGCTATACTGCCTCATGTTATGAATAATAACTTGAATTGTGTGGAACATCATACATCCCCTAAGAGAGAGAATGTATTCGTAGAATCCGTAATGTGCCCAATGCCACCAATTTTTAGTGGATCTTCTGATCCGCTCTTCACAGGTAATTGGATTAACTCTATTGAAAAGATATTCTTAATCCTCCTATACTCAAAATAAGAGAAAGTTGTGTTGTAGTTCAATAATTTTGATGGGTTAGTTGATCAGGGGTGGACACTGATAAAGAATACAATGTCCATGGTGGCAATTGATTTCATGGACTGGGATGAATTCAATAAAATGTTTTTGAGAAAATATTTTTCTTCGATTCCTCCAGATCAAGATGGAAAGAGTATTTTCATGACTTAAGAATAAAAAAGGTAAATATATGAGGGAATATGAATAAAAAATTTAATGGCTTTGAAGGTAATCCCCAACATTGTAATGGGAACCAAAAGTAATCTGGATCAATTATATAGCTGAAAAAATATGAGTATATAAAATTCATAAGTCATTCGAAAACTTTTGACACTTATGATGAAATTGTATATTGTACCAGTAAGATTGAAATGGATATTGAAGACTCCCAATGGTATCATGGGCCCTGTAAAAAAAGTGAAAACGGAGTTTATTATGGGTGGATCTACAAATAAATCTCAAGAAAAAAAGTAGACCGAATACCCTTCATGTCAAAATTATGGGATAAAGCATCCTAGAAACTATCTAAAGGGAACTAGGAAATGATACAAATGTGGAAGAATGTGGAATCTCCCTAAGAACTACCGAATGGATATAAAGAATATAACTAAAGAAACAACAACCTCTAATGAAAAAAAGAAGGGATTTTGGAATTTGTACAGCAGATGTTGATTCAAAAAATTATGTGGTGATAGGTACACTGGTTATTCATTAAAGAATAGTGTACATATTATTTAATTGCGGTTCTATGTATTTGTTCATATCTAAGAATTTTATTCAATGTATTCAAACTCAATCTATAAATTTTGTGGGCGAGTTATCTGTGAGAATATTTAATGGGGAAATTATTTATTCCAAAGAAAGTAACTCCTCCCATGTTAAATTTTATGGACTAATCCTCCAAAAAAATATTATCTTACTTAATTTTGTGGAGTTTGATTCTATTTTTGGAATGGATTTCTATCATTATTTTAATGACTTAGATTTTCCCAGTTCTATATTTAAGAAATTCCTAGGAAAATTACCAGACTAGGTGTTGAGACGACCTAAAATTACAAGGTCTGAAGTGCCTGGAATGATTTGTCAAAAAAACGTATGTTTTTAAATAGAAAGGATAAGAAGTTTTCCAAAAAAAGTAAGAATAACTCTTAAAAAATTGCCCAGATATAAAATCTGAGGGCATCAGTGTGTTCAGGATGGCGGGTTTACCCTAAGAACTAGTTAACCTTAGTCAGTGCAAGTCTCTAGTGAGAAAACTCAAAAATGGAATAACTATAAATAAAATTATTATTTTCTCATATCCTTATAACTCATAAATATTATCAAAAATTAGAAATAATATAGTACCAGTGAGCTCATGAATATGTTCTTTCCTTAGGCAGACACTAACCTCAACCAGCACGGGTTGAGGGTAAAATTTTATTTTTATACATTCTAAAAGAGAATAAAATAAACATAAAAACGTTTATTTTTATTTCTTTTAAACATCTCGTAGCGTGGAGATGCTACGATGCAGTGACTGAGAAACTCATTCTCCATTCATAAATGAATGAGCATGGTGATTTTGTTTCAAATTGAAATATTAATGCTGAAACAGTTTAACACATAACACGTTTTCTCCATTATTCAAGGATTGGGTCCTTCGTTATAATTCATAAATCTAGTTAATTTCTCTAGAACCCTATAATTTCTCTAAGGAATGGAGGAGGAGGTTCTCTCCCTGGTGACAATAGATCGGAGGTCGAGATTTGACCAAGCGATGAAAAATCGACGAACATTAGTGGAACAAGGATCAACATGATGATGTGACTTCAATCTACATATGAAAGCAATCCAACTCAAGGTAGGGGTTGTTATTTTGAATTATGTATATCAATATTCATAGATTTAAATGAAGAATGTGGTTCGACCCATGAAAAAGTTTACCCGCAGTTCATTCATTCTTATTGGAGGAGATTTTTAATTATGGTGTTTTAATTGAAGATTGATATTAGTTATCAAATATAGATTAATCCCATGTGATGGATTTTTGGTTTAATTCTATTTCCATTCTAACAGTGACATACAATGATCAACTCTAACATCGATCAAGTTTTGTCCATTATTTTTATTCATGCCATTGTTCCCTTGATTTTTTGTTCTTCATTTGAATACTTCATTTGGACCACAACTCAACTTTAGGTGATCGATCAATAATTTGACAACCAATCGTAGGTTAAAAAATCCGATGTGGTATGTCTGAGAGGGATAAAAAAGATAGAGGAGTGATGACAACGTTGGCAATCAGGTCGATGCGGTGTGGAAAATATCACACATGAAAAACCTCACACCTGAAATGGATCATGACATGATTTTGAACCCCTACCAATGAATAATGAAGCCCAAGTGATCCATAACATCTTGCAGATAAATGAACAGACCAAAAATGTTTTATTGACCGCAAAAGGCCCCACTGGTGTGCCAGTAGCACGCTTTGGTGGCGTGCTGCAGCGATAAAGGATTTTTGTGGAATCCACTGTGGGTGGTGACCAGAGGCCACTGGTTATTTTCGACAATGGTTTAGAGGAAGTGGTTGGAATACTTAATCATGCGGCTACAGGCTACATTCTTGCTGGACTGTGGTGGCGACTTGCGACAATGGTTGTGTTTGGGGTACGACGCATGTCACATATTGATTAGAGAAGACCTAACGGTCCAGCAGGTTGGGTTGGTTAGGTTGGATGAACCCACACGACCAAACCGGTATAGTTGGACACCACAGACCGGGTTGGACCTCGATCGAGTTGTCGGACCCTGAGCCGAGTCATGTGGGGTCAGTCCAACTGGGTTTGACCGAACCCAAACCCAATTGACCACTTTCCATTAAAATTCCACCATATTTGAAAACATAAGTATGATTGACAAGTCATCGATAGCATTGGGACCCTTGCGATGAGGAGGACCTTATGACATGGCTTAGTAGGGATTTAGTAGGACTAGAAAGTGCTTGGGGCCTTCACGTTTTCTTTCCTATGAGGGATAGATACATGTTCCTGATCCAATCATATGGGGTGACATTGGAGATTGAGACGATACCATTGCGATTCTCTATGAAGGTACTATGTTGGATACCATTCCTATTATAGAAAATGGACTGTGTTTTGAAGTGAGTTGGATCATAGTGGATCCTAGTGACATAGAAGGCCTAAGTGACGAGCATATCTAGGTTACCCAAATAAGAAAAATGACTCTATAGGTCTCAGTTTTTTGATGGGTCTATGTGGAACATATACCGCACTATGCGGCTTAGTCTATCCACACCTCTCTTCATGTTACCATATATCGTGTTTTTGGAATGGGTGTGACATATATTTACACTATCACCCATCCCCTATCTAGGATATCAATTCTAGTAGGGCCAAGATGTCCCTTAGTGATCCATGGGTGTAGGAACTCCTATATTTTTATCGAGATCTTTCCTTCCTTCATGATTCGACCTCACAAGTGTTCATCAGGTAGTTATCAGTGTGGTCTCATTGGGTGGGGCACAATGAAGTGATACATCCTGTGAGGGTCTTTGATGACTTCATAGCTCATTGAGAAAGTTCTCCTAGAATGATCGTTCCTTGAGAAGAATCCAATCACCAAGTACTTGGATGTGATATCAAAACTACTTGTCTCATTGAGTCCTGACATATCAAGAAATCAATATGATGTATCGAGACTAGATGTTCTATCATTTAATTTTTCTAGACTTGTTCTACGTAGTTACTATATGATTTCTCAATGAGCGGGATCTCTTAAAATAAATTATGTAATGAGAGGAACTATAGGTTTGGATGTGGATGAGATGTTTCATCTTGGAAGCCTTTAGGAGTATACCTAATAGTTATTTTTATATGATTTGTTTACATGTAAATATGTTGATATCAATGTACCTTCTTTATGTTTTTTCCTTTGTGGTATTTTACATTGTGTTTCTTGTTACCTTATTGAGTATTGTTTTACTCACCCATATAGGATTATTTCCAGTATGTGTCGTGTCTTGTGTAGTTGAATGACACATTGGTGGAATCACAGACTGACCGGGACTAGGATCTGATGGTTCCTTTTGAGATCAGATGAGACAATGTGTTTTCAGAAGATTCCTATATTCAGTTCAGTGCTCGTGTATACATGTCAGACATTGTGGTGGTCATTTTAGTGGGCATGTATTATGGTCTAGATTTACTTTACTTATTTACTTTTTTCCGTACTCTGTTGTTGGGTTGTAGTTTTATTCCTGTATTTTCCTTAGTGTTTTTACTCTCTATCAGGTGGGGCTTAGAGTTGGGTGCTTGTGTACAGGTTCATAGGAAAATTCCCCCCATTTAGGGAATATTCCTACTCAATTCTAGTCAGCTGCCCTTGGACTATGAGAGGAGGGCATGGGGTTGTCACGATGTGGGCCCTGGGGGACGAGTCATGAGATTTATAAAAAAATAACATCAACTATTGGGAATGGGAGATCAATCATCACATTCAATTCATTACATGTTTAAGGAGGATGATGAATATCCTTCAATTTAATCATCTCAGGTGTAGATATTTTAGGATTATGAGTAATCCTATATCACTCATAAGGTTGAGAAAAAAGAGATGATCATGATAAAGGATATTCCCATCGTATGGGATTACACTTATGTATTACCTAATGAATTTTCTAATATTCCACCTAACTATGTGGTTGAGTTCCCAATTGATATTATTTATCGATTTAGGCCAATATCAAAGACACCTTATAGAAATTCCATTGTTGAGCTGGAAGAGTTAAAGAAGTAGTTACACGATAATCTGCACAAGGGTTTTATATGCTAGAGTGCATCACTATGGGGTGTGCTTGTCCTCTTTATCACGATGAAGGATGGATCAATGTGCCTCTACATCGATTAAATCATGTTGAATAAAATCAAGTTAATGAAAAAGTATCCCCATACATGTATAGATGACTTCTTTAATTAGCTATGTGGGTCCGGTTCATTCTCAAAGGGGACCTTCGTTCGGGATTCCACCAATTAAAGGTGAAAAAGAAGATATTTCCAAGACATCCTTTCGAAAGTGGTATGAAATCTATGAGTTCATAGTGATTCCCCTTGTTTTCAATAATGCTCCCACAATATTCATGGACCTAGTGAATAGAAACATTATGAATTACCAAGATAGATTTGTGGTAGTCTTTATTGATGTTATTATGATATATTCTAAGTGAATGGAGAGCCAGGAAAGGCATTCTAATACTGTGTTACAAACAATGAGAATGGAGAAACACTATAAAATTTACAGTAATTGTGAGTTTAAGATTGAAAATGTATCATTCATATGGTATGTTATTACAATTAAAGGGATATATATGGACCCTTCAAAGATAAGGGAAATTGAATATTTTCCCATTCCATCATCTAAAACTGAGATCCATAACTTTTGTGGCCTCGTGGGGATTATATATGATTTGTGAAGATCATATCATGGTTTTAAAACCCTATAAATAAATATGAAATAGAAGGGAGTGATGTTTTTACGGAGTCAAGAATGTGAGGAATGCTTTTATGGAGCTCATAATGTGGCTTATCATTAATCTATTACTCACACTCCCCAAAAGCGGATAAATCATTGTGGGGTACATCGATGATTCAAATAAGGTATTAGGATGTATACTAATGAAGAATTATAAATTGATATCCTATGACTCATAGTAGTTGAAAATCCTTGAGAAAAAGCTATTGTACACATGATCTGGAGTTGAAAACTGTGAAGTTCATGATTAAAATCTGGAAGCATTATCTCTGTGGGGAGACGTGTCAAATATATACTAATCATAAGAGTAAAAAATATATATTCACACAAGAGATGCTTAAATTTCTCTATCAATGATGGTTAGAGCTCATCAATGATTATTACATATCAATACAATACCATCTTGGTAAGAAAAATAAGGTGGTGGATTCTCAATATTGAATGAATCCTACATCTTTATCAATGATGAGCCTTGAGAAGGATCGAATCATCTTATATTTTTGAAGTGTCATGTCCACTAGGTCAAATACACTGAGAGGGCAGGGGAAAATCATGGTATGATAGATTAATACTTTTTATCATTAATATATTGTTTCATTGTTATAAAAAACACGGTTCTATCTTCATCCCGTATCAATATATGAACTGATATGAAATCATGGACAGGACACAACGAGTTTTAATTGGTTTAACCTCATTGAGCTACATCCATGGAGCATTCGAATACAATGTGCTTATTTACCAAATTCATTAAAGTTCACAGTCAATATGGAGTACAACGTTTGGTATAGATCTTCTATGACCAGGCTCACTACCTTTACAATGTTTAATGCCATCTCACTGTATTCCCTAGGGTCACTCTCAATGCCTCATTTTTTGGCTCACTACTAGTGGAAAGGGTCACCATCTTTCTCATCCTTCTCTCATTGCTGTTGGAAATATATCCACCCACAGTTTATGGATGTTTAGGTCAAAAAGATTTTATGGACATGAAGGTCCCTTCATTTTCATGAATTCTTACATCCTCAATTATAGGTAGATGCTCTATTGACTTTCCTTTTTCACCCTTAGATAAATTCAACCTTCCCAGATATTGTTAGATACCAGAAAAATACATTCACAAACTGATTGTAAGATTTTTCAAGATTGCTAGTGTGTTTGGTGAACCATCCACCTCATCCGCATACTGTATACATGGAAATGTATGTGGACCACCAACTCTGCGTACAACTTCCTCTTACGCGAACCGCTATCGCCTCCGGGTACCACTTGTGGAACCCACCCTCTCATATAATGAATATTCCACCTCCATGTACCCAGAAAACTCCTTCTGCGTACTATACTACCTCATCAGAATACATGACTTCTTTTGCGGGTTAAGAAACCCCAAAAAACCAATCAACATAATTACTTCTGCGCGGACCACTTCAGCCTTCGTTAACATACCTTCCCAATCTTCCTTCGGGCATTTTGGAAATCCTGGATCAAAAAGATATTCTATAATAACGTTTGATCTCAACAGTAATAGGTGGTATTAGTAATTCTTATATTGGGAATGATATCCGCAAAAACCTCAAATGCATGATTTACCAAATCTTCTATCCAAATTTCACTGCCTAGAGATAGTCCTACCATTGTGAACCACAAGCCTTCTAGAAAACCACTATTTCATACATGATCTGTGTACTACCTTTTCTCCAATATAGTCAATCTCATCCGTCAATGAAATTCCATCCTTGTAGCACACCACCTTCATCCATAAACCATTTTTGGTTTCCTGGACCTCTTTATTGAACTGTTTCCGCTGCTCCGTGTAGCATTCTCAACACTTCACGCACCATTCCCAGAACATGGTACATGACCCATAAATAATGGAATAAGGATCTCATCATTTTCCATGTTTCTTCAATGTTATTAATATTGTTATCTTCTATGATGAAATCCTTTTTTCCAACATCAAACATCTGATATTGAGGCACTCTAATTTGGAAAACACTGGGAAACTATGCCTCCTTAAAAACCAATCTTCAGTAAAAATTAACCATTCTCATTCAAGGACATCTAGATTTGTCAAGAAACACAATTAGGCCAAAAACATTCCTAGGGGATAACATGAGTTATTTTTTTAACAATCATATCCCCTTTGAGTTTGTTGAAAACTCTTCTAATTATAATTCATTGCGTTATGATATCTCATTAAAGCTCTATCAATCTTTAACCATCATTCAAGTCATGCGATTAAGATAGTGATAACGGATTTACTCAACACATACTCTAATCACACATGAGATATTCTCATCATGGGAAAAATATTATAATGAAATTTTCATCAATTAATCACATCATTTCAAATCACTAATTTATGATACCATACTAATACACTGATACAAATGAATTTCTTTCATCATGAACCATAGCCATCGTTATATCTAATCATTTTTCAATCACTTCTAGAATCATTAGATTTGATGATCTCCCTATGTTATAGATCCTCTAACCATCATTAGCTCAGTGTCAACTCACCATATCTCACTACTCCACATAACAGCTTCTACCCATTTATTTTTTCCCCTGAATAGTCGCCCATTCCCCCTTTGTCAATGAACCCAAAGGGAACTTCAAGGTTGTCTTCAATAGTGTAAAAAACATATCAGTACATTAGGGGAAAAAATCATACCTTGGGGATAGGGGGAACCACATCAACACTTTTTCACATGAAAGAAGTTGACTGGACTCCAAGAGACACTCGATACCATTCTAACACCTTTTTAGGTAAGGCCTATGTAAGAATATCTACAACATGTTGTTTAGTTGGAACATAATCCAACTTCACATGCCCTTTCTCCACTTTCTCTTTGATAAAATGATATTTTATTTCAATTTTCATTTTCCTTGATTGGTGAACTAGATTTTTGGTTATATTTATAGCACTTGAATTATCATAATGAATTATGATTAGAGATTTCACTTCGATTCCCATATCTTCAAGTTGATGCTTCGTTCACAATAACTATGTTGAAGCTTGAGAAGCTGCAATTTATTCATCTTCTACGGTTCTCAATGAAATGAAATCTTGTTTCTTACATATCTTAGAAATACAAAAACATCGAAGATAAAAGGCCCCTCCTTATGTTGATTTCATACTATTTTCTAAACCATCCCAATCCACATCTATTTATCCCAATAACTCTAGCTGGGATTTTTCATTTAACATTAGGGAAAAATTCATGGTTCCCTTGATACATCAAAGAATCATTTTTTACTACAATCATTTTGATCTCCTTGGGATTACATTGATACATATCTACTTGGCTTGTGGAAAATAAATTATCAGGCCTTTTCACTATCTGGTATAATAGACGTCCAATGATTTACCTATATTCTAGGATATTAACAACCTTTCCATCATCATCCTATGACATTTTCGGCCGCGTAGAAACCGATGTCTTCATCTCATTATAAAAATCCATTAGAAACCTTTTCAAAACCACCGTTGCATATTTAAATTGATAAATAATATTTTCATTCCTTCTTTGCATCACCTGTAAGCCATGGAAAAAGGTCATCTCACCAATCATCGACAATTCGAACTCAATTTTCATGAATTGAGAAAACAATTTACATTGTGCTTCATTTGATCCACCAAAGATTATGTAATCAACAAAAACTAGCTCAATTATCCTCTAACTGTTTCCATTTTTGAAATATAGATTTTAATCAACTCCACCATGCTGGAAACCATAATTCTTTAGAAACAGATAAAACCTTGAATACCATGCTCTTGGTGCTTTCATAAAGCTATATAATTCATTATAAAGCTGACTAACTCTGTTCTCATATTCATTAATGAGAAAAAATATGCTTTCTCAGTGTTGACTTCTTCTAGAACTCCATTCAAAAATGCTGACTTCACATCCATCTGGAAAACCATAAAATTTTGTTGCACTACTATGACCATGAATAATATTATGGCCTCGATCCTTGAAATGAGTGAAAATGTCTCATAAACATCTATTCCCTCTATATGGAAGTATTCTTTTCACACAAGTCGTGATTTGGTTCAAATATCAACACTGCCTTCAGTCATTTTTTTGAGGAAGACCCATTTTGCCTCTATGCCATTCTTGTCTTTTGGACTCGAAAATATTTCCATCATTTGATTCTTCTCAATTTGTTCAAGATCATCATTCATTGACTGAACCCAATTTTAATATCTAGCAACATCATTAAATCATTTATGCTCCACTTGTGACATGTATGATTCTTTCTGTAGATAGTTCATCCATTTTTTTTGCAATGGTGTTGTCTGATCACCAATTCTATTTTTCCTATCAATTTAATCTCTTCTCACTAGTCTTTGAGAATAAAATGATTTATTCTCAACATATGAGTTTTATTCTAAATCAATCTCTAGAGCTAGAGGATCTTATGATCTACTCATCTATTTTCACTATCCTCATGTGTCTGATCATGTATTTTCTGAAGATTCTATAAAATTTCTACAATAATAAAATCATGACTTTCAACAATCTTTCCCATTTGCTTATTGAAACAATTAAATACTTTTCATTTTATTTATTAGTAATGAAATATCCTTTCATCCCCATGGGATTCAAATTACCTATGTTTCTCCTTATTATGAATGAAAAATTTATTTCTGAATATTCGAAAGAATATTAATTATAGATTATTTCCATACCATAACTCGAATTGTGACTTCCCCTATTTTGGAAAATGTAAATCTCTATTTGAAGAGTATTATTCTGTCATCACTGATTCTTCAAAAGATTTATCTGGAAGGTCTTTCTCAATGATAATTGTTCTGGCTATGTTATTGAAAATCAAATTTCTTCTCTCAACCACTCAATTTGGCTATGGAGTTCTTACAATTGAAACATGATGCCTTTCCCCTTGTTTTTTTTGAGAAAATCCCCTACCTGAATATTAGTGAACACTTTTACATTATCTGTTCGAATAATTCAGATTTTATGAGCAAGAAAATTTTCACATTCTCGTTGATATGTTGAAATGAAATTTAACACTTTATATTTGTAGGAGATTGTTGAAATCCTTTCAATTCGGCTATAGTCATCAACTAATAGAACCTAATATCTCGTCCCATCAATAGCCCTCAATGAAATAGACCAATAGACATCAATATGAAACAACTCAATAAATCTTTTGAATGATCTTCCACTATTGGAGGGGATAACATGTATGAGTATGATCATGTGATAATCTAGGAAGATTTTGAGATGGATCATATTTCCACATATATTCCACGGAACCTCCTCCAAACCTCTTATGCCATACCTTGTTTTACTCATCCTTGGACAGAAAGAACGTATATTATTCTCCACTAAATAGGTTGAGATCCCCTTTTATACAATTTCCTTGTAACACAACTACTCCTACCTTTTCCTTGATGATGCATAATTTCCTGGAAAAACTTATGGCATGCCCTGAGTCACACAACTAGATAAAACTAAGAAATATTTTACTAATCCTCTAAACAACCAAAACATCTGCTCGTCTCATGTCTTCTTCTCCAAACATAGCTTTTCATGAACCAAAATTTTTCAATCCATCAACATTACCAAATCATATGATACCTTCTTTATTACACCTGATTTGGGTAACTAGATCCTTATTTCTCGTTATATGGGACATGCATCCACTATCATTTATCCATATCCTAGTGTTATCTAATGCCTTGAACGTGATTTTTACAAAAACTTCTTGCTCGAACCTTTTTTTGACCCAGCTCTTTGAATTCATACATGTAATGGAATAATAATCTTGATTTTCATAAGAATATGATCGACCAGATTCAACTTGTGTAGATGAAAATCAATTTTGAATTTTTAGCTCCATGAGAAGATACATTTATCATCTTTGTAAGAACAAATTTAGTCTGCCTTAGCACATTCCTCTACATTATTCATTTGCAATATCTTTCCATATAACTAAGTCCATTACACTTGATACAATGACCTTCAAATGATGACCTGGAATTTTGATCTATGTATGACCACCTATGTTGGTCTTGTTCCCTTATATATCTATTTTCTATGGAATATAAATTTTGAGAATGTCCTATATTACGACAATAATATCGTCTTATGTGAGGAATATTCTTATGTGGAAATTATGCACCACTAATTGTGTATTGGGTTCTTTGAATCATCTAATTCTAGTTTATAACCAAATCAATCTTCAATCATGGAGTGGTATCTTGTGATTTGACTTGAACTATAACTAATTTCTATTTTAGATCAAGACCCATACCAACCTTATCATTTAGAACTGACTGTTGATTCTATTATGATGAACCACTCTACTCAAATCTTTTCTTCTATTTTTCATGTATGATCTTCCTTCCTAATATCAATCCTAGAGTTATTAGTTTGTCCAGATATTCAATTTTTCATCACAAACTAATGAATACCTCTTCTAGTTGATCGATACGTTTGATTTGATCTTTTACAGTTTCAGTCAAATTATCAATTTCAATTTTTTATTCAACAATTATGAGATTTTTCTCAACCACCTTTCTATGTTTTCTTACAATGAATACCTCATCTTTTCAGTTTCTGCATTCGGATCCAAATTATCTTCTTCTTGTAGTATATTAATGAATTTGGCATCATGAACAAATTTGTTAGCTTCTATTGTTTTCGATCTCAAAATATCTACCACTTCAAATGAAGATTGTAATTCATCCAGAAGATAAACACATCCTTCAATTTATCTTTATTTATTAAAACTTTCCTCTCTTGTAAATGAATTTCTGAAAACTACCACCAAAGCATCTATTTTAGGATCCTTGTAGTCCTCCAACTCTTCTGCCACAGATTATTCTGAACATTCATCCTCTTGTGAAAGCAGAGTCTTATTTTTGAAGAACTTTCTCCTTGTACATCTCATCCCTTTATCATTTGATGAATACTTAATTTGGGTAATTTCATCATTTCTTCATTTTCACCATTAAATGTTTTAGGACACTTTGCTGCAAAAAAAGACCAATATTTTGGCATTGAATGCATGAAAATGGATGTTTACTGTTGAACATCCCTTTTCCCTTTTGTATATTGGAGGATATAAATGACACAACATTGTCTTATTTTCCTCCTTAGTAATATATTAAATAGTTAAATTCTTTATGGCCATGAATGCCAATTTATAAGAATTCCCTATTTCCACTACAACTTTATCATCATTTCTTATTTCATATTCAACAAAGGTATTGTGTAGGTAATCTACTGTCAACTCTTTTGGGTCATTGTCTTCCAATACTAAATATTTTGGATTGAACAATGATGGAAGTTTCCTCAAGATACATTTCACCATATTTATATCTTTAATGAATTCCCCAAGACCCTGCATGTATTCCACAATTATATCTATGCTTTCAAAGAATGCATCAACAAAATCATTGGGATTCATTATTTGATCCTCATAATAGATCTATAGGATCTACAACTTTGCTTCTCTGACTTTTGCATCTCCATCATAAACAATAATTTTTCCCCACATTGAAAATGATTTTTTATAGATCATCACCTTATATAAATGTCACTTGATAGGGATCCCCCTAAATCTTTGGTCCCTTTCGCATCAGCATACAATTATCTTCTTTCAGCTATTGATAGATAACCACCATTAACGTTGACTAATATTCCATGCATAGTTGCTTTGAAGAAATCTATCCCTAATAATCTTAAGTAGTGATGTATTCCATTATTCTATAGTTGAAAATTATTTTGTCAAATATTAAAATTCCTAAATGATTGAACACCAGCATTTATTCCACATGAGAGAGAACCATTGAATTTCAAACATTACTTTTGATACCAATTAAAAGTTCCACTTTGTCAAATACACTACGGGGGGGGGGGGGTGAATCAGTGTATAATAGATTAACACATTATTGTTGTCCGTTTATTTTTTTCCAGTCATAAAAACTCAATTCTCTATTCCATTTGTAAAAATATAATAACATATATGAAGTCATGCACAAGAAAAAATGATTTTTACTTAGTTCACCTTCACTGGGATACGTCTAAGGATCATACAATCACAATGTGCAGATGTACCAAATTCACTAAGGATCATGGCCCATAATGAGTAAAATGTTCAGGCTAGATCTTTTATGCCAGGCTCACTACCTTTACAAAATTTAAGGTATGCTAACTGCATTCCCCAGGGTCACTCCCTCTACCATTTTCTATGGCTCACTACCAGTGGAAAGGGTCACTGTCTTCATCTTCCTTCGTTCACTTATCTTGAAAATAAATCCACTCAAAGTTTACAGACATGTAGGTCAAACATATTTTATGGACATACAGGTCCCTTCATTTTCTTGAATTCATACATCCTCAATTATAGGTTAATGCTCTGATAAAGTTACTTTTTCACCCATAGATGAATTTTACCTTCTTAGATAATGTTACATACGGGAAAAATACATTCATTAACTGATTGTATTCTTTTTTCAAGCTCCCTGGATTGTTTTGCGAAGAGCCTTCCCCATATGTTTACTGTGTACCAAGAAATGTACATGGACCACCTACTCCATGTACACCTACCACTTCTGCGAACTTTTATAGCCTACGCGTACTACATGGGGAACTCTCCCTATCACGTTCTATAGATTCCTACTCCGCATAACAAGACAAGTAATTCTATTTAATATAATTCCTCCTCCACATATAGGACTTCCTTTGAGGGTTATGAAACCCCAAAAACACCTTCAACAGAGTTACTTTTTCACCAACCACTTCAGACATTGCGAACCTCCCTTCATGCAGTTCCTTCATGAACTTACTTCTTTATTTTCATAAATACTGAATCTAAAAGATGTTCTCTAATGATATTTGATCTCCACAGTGATCATTGGGATTAGAAATTATTATATTGTGAAATATATCTGCAAAAATTACTAATCCACGATTTACCAAATCTTCAATCCATCCTTCAACGCCTACCGATCCAACTGCCACTATGAACTGCAAGCCTTCTAGAAAACCTCTCATTAATTCTTGATCTGCCTATAAACTTTTCTTTTTCGTGGTCAATTTACTATATTAGTTAAATTCCAACAAAATATCGCATCACCTTACACCATGAACCATTTTTTGGTTTAATAGACCACTCGAGCGAACCATTTACACTACTCTGTGTACAGTTCTTGATGCTCATCATACCGTCCCTAGAACATGTTACATAATCTATGAATTATGGCATGTGGTTCAATTCCTTTTCCAATATTTTTCAATGTTCCTCACAAATATTAATTTTGATGAAGAAATCATTTTTTACCAACATCAAACTTCTGATTTTGATGCCCAAAAATTAGGTAAACACTGGGATACTGTGCACCTTAAAAAACATTCTTCAGAGAACATCAATAATTCTCATTCACGATCATCTGACATTTTCACCAAACACAACTACACCCAAAACATTCTGTTGGGACAACTTGAGGAATTTTTTTCCAACATGAAGGATTGACATGAGAATCGTATAGGAAGAAACATAATCAATTTTTTTCATATTATTTCTCAATGATCCCTTAATGAAAAAAATAAATGATTCTCAAAGAAATGAAGTGAAAATTCCAAAAAGGGTAGAAGCTATCCGAAATGAGAAATCATCTGAGTTCATGATCAGTGAGGATGGAGTCAGAAGATATGGGTCATGAATATGTGTAGAATCTAATCGATATATAAATAAAGAGATTTTGGATGATGCACATATCTCAACCATCAATATTCACCCTGGGAGAACAATGATTTATCGACATATCCATGAGATTATTTGGAGGGATAATACAAAAAAAGAGGTTGTTGAACATACATCAATGTGATTGGTATATCAGTAAGTGAAGGAAGAATGGAAAAAAACCAAAGAGATGATGGAACCATTAACTATAACAACATGGAAATGGGAAAACTTCACCTTGTACATATGTTATTGGACATCCAAATACATCCAAAGGAAAAAATCCTATTTGGGTTATTGTAGATCATCTTACAAAGACAAATCAATTTATCTCAATTTTATATGGCTTCTCACTGAATCAACTCAGATGGATATACATCAAAGAAGTGGTAAGGATGCATGGTGTAAAACTATATATTTTATCTAACTGAGATCCTCGATTCACCTCTATGATATAGAAAATTCTCTAACATTCTCTATGAAATGAGATGAACTTTAGTATAAACTGTCATCCTCAAACTGATGGCCAATCTGAGCTTATTATTCAAAAACTAGAAAACAATTTGATAGTATGTTCTATGGACTTAAATGGATGATGGGACCTAAATAAACCACTATTATAATTCTCATACTATTATATATCCACCCTCACAACCAAATAGCCGCATATGAAGCCATTTATTGGAAAATTTTGAGAACACAATCATGCTATGATAATGTCAATGTACATAATATTCTAGGACATGAAATGGTCAAAAAATGTTTGAGAAGGTGAAAACCATTTAGTATCATATAAAGGTATCCCAAATCCAACAAAAATATATGTAAAAAATAATAAATATGACATAGAGTTTAATGTTTGAGTCATATTATTCATCAGCATGTCTTTAATGAAAATTATCATGAGATTCTAGATGAAAGGGAAGATAAGACCATGGTACATCAATGCCTTCATGTTCATTGAGTGCATCAGTGTTATGTCCTATTGAAATGAAATTCCACCAACCATGTAACAAGTAAAAAATATATTCTATGTATCCCTCTTAAGAATGTATATATCAGATCCTTCACATGTACCAACTTCATAGGTGTTATAGTTGGAGAATGATCTTTTTTACAATGGGAATCTAGTGAATATCTTGGATCATAAAGATAATGTTCAATGAAACTAGACTAATCACCAGGTTAAGGTACATTAGTATAACCCTACGTACAATGAGGAAACATGGGAACCATTGTAAGAAATTAAATATATGTACCCACACCTATTTTCATCTTATAATGTAAATTTTGTTTGAGTGGAACATTAATAAGGTGAAAGAATGAAATGACCAAAATATTTCTCTATAAAAATTCCCTTCTTATAATTCTGTCACATGGTATAAACACATACGATAACATAATAAAATATTTCTAAATGATAATGGAATGAAATAAGAAGTGTTTATAGAAGTTAATAAACCTATATTGATGAAATAATAATTGGAAATTTATAATTGTATGTTGACCCTCATGAATAATAAACCAGCTAATGGAATGGTAAACTCAGCAATGAAAGTATAAAAAAATTTCAACATCTTATATGTGAAAATATGGTATAATTATAACATAATTTACGTAGGCCAAATCTATTTTTTTTTGGTATTATAAAAGCCAGTTTAAGGGTGTCCGGTATCCAGTACATAAAGCCAAACAAGATCAAGGTAACCGGGACGATGAACCACACAAAACAACATCAGATCAAACATTATAATAGCCATAGTCGTCCCCGAATCCCATACAGGATTCGTCTTCTCCCGTAGCCGATTCCCACTCTGGATTTCTCCAAAAGTTTTCACTTTGGACCCGATTTCTAAGAAGGTCCAGGTTATTCATTGCTGAAGCTGACTTCTTATCCCCACTTCCCTTTTTAACTGCAAGAACCACCTGATTGTTCCTCTTGGATGAATATCTTGTCCGCATTGGACTCGGAAGATATGAATAGTCTTTTCTTGGTCTCCTTGTTGGTGTTGAAGTTAAAGGACTAGCACCTGTAGACCTCATTTGAATACCCTCTTGAACAATGTCTCTAAAAGAATGGCCGTCAGAGGTGACCCAGTTCTCCTTCCCTCCCCTTGAAACCTCCTTTCCCATCCCGGACTCTTCCATCCCCCCAGCTGTATGGTATCCAGCCAAAAAATCCAACCTCTATTCAGGTGTAATGCATTCCACAAAGACTTGACGTCCCTCCTGCAGGGTAGAGTCATCCCCATCCATAGCAGCAGCCTCTACCCCCTTACCTTCGGACAGCAGAACCTCAGAGTTCTTGCCCCCCCGACTAGCAATCCAGCTGGAGTTAATATCCTCCTCTCCCACTGGACCTGCAATCGGCTCCTGCCCCAAGTGGTCCTCTTGCCTATTCTCCATAAGCACCTCATCTTTCTTGTCCCCTGTAATGGTATCCTCTGGATCCTCAACCATATTCTCCACTTCAAGAACCTCAAACCTGTTGTTCAATGCCATGAAAGGCATGGCCAGGGGATCCAGGCCTTTAGTCTCTTTCGGACTGGCCGTGGCAACTGCTTCCACAGGGCTGCAACGCCTCTCCTCTCCAACCTGCTCCGGACCGACAGAGATGGAATTGCCATTCGTGGGATTCTCCTCAGATACAAAAACACAGGAACCCGATGGAAGGACCTCACCAGCCTGAGGACCCATTCCTCTTGAAGATACCCCTTTCGACGCCGAATCCAGGGTCCTCCTCAAGTCCCTGTCCACTTCATTGAGCCTTATACCTTCCTCGGATCCCATCCTAACCTCCTTACCGCTATAACAGGTCCTCCTTGTTCGGCAACCTTCAGTCGAGTGGCCCAATCGGTTGCAGAAACCACAAAAATCCAGCCAATTTTTATATATAACCCGCTGCTTGACCCTGTATTCTTCCCCTATCGTGATCCAGATATGATCGAAAGGAACGTGTGATGCGTCGATTTCAACACACACCCGCGGATTGACCGGGTGGCAAACCACCTCTGTGCAATAATCCGAACAGAGATATCTACCTACCAAATTTCCCAAAAGACAAAGAACACACGTATTTTGAAACGGTAGAGGTAATTTGGGAAAACTTACCCAAACAGCGGTAGACGGAGAGTCACGGTTCATATGCAGATCAAAAGACCAACACAAAAGGATAAAACGATTACCTTTGAAGGAGCGAGGTGCCCTAGCCCAAGCCTGAATGAGATCCATCTCGGAATCGAACCTAATCATAATTTTCTTACTATCCAGTAAACCCACAACCGCGCGTTCGCGAAGATCCCACGATCCAAAAACAAAGCGGTCGAATTCGTCCACCGAAGGTCTTATAATATTTCAATGTAATATAAAATTAGTTATAATTTTAAAATATCAACATCTATAATTCAAAAATGAATTCCATTTTTCTTATGTAATTTTCAATGTGATATAAAATTAGTTATAATTTTAAAATCATTATTTTTCATGTTAATTAAGATTTTAATTGAAAACAAAATTTCCCATATTTAAAAAATTATTTTTGTAAAATGTATTTATTTTATCAATTCTATATTTTTTATAAATATTTATGGTTACTTTTTGGTATAATTATGAAAAAACGTGAATATTTTGGTGAAAAATAAAATACAGTAATTTACGACATATATAGATTATCTTTTAAATACTCTATTCATTGACTCATGGATGATATAAGTACATTCGTTTTGATATCATGTGATATAATTACTATATTTAGTCTCAATAATCATCACTATTTCTTTTCATGATCAAAATAATAATCTAATGAATTAAATAATGATAAAACACCAATCTCCTTCACTATAAAAAACTCCTCTCACCACCTCTTCTCCTCACACCTCTCAAGACATGATACTTGAATAAATTACACTTAAATATCTTCCCAATCCACTTACCCATTTCAAGATATTTTTTTATTAATTAAATACCAAAACCAATTACCAAAGGAGGTTCTCAAAAATAAAGAATCCAGAAGTAAAACCCTCTTCCTATTATTTTTATTTTTTTCATATTTTATTTCTTTACTCATCTTAACTTATCCAATGTATATTTTAACTCCAATAAATTAAATATTCTATAATTGTTTTATGATAATTTAATAATTCATCATCATATATCTTTCCCCCTCTTTTTTCTAAAAATGAAAACATTGTTTGTGATATATTAATTTATCACATTCATGGCCGACAATGTTTTCAAATTATGTCACCTTATTCAATTATGATCAAAAAAAATTATTATTGTTGAAATATATTATAATATATTTATTATATATTATTTAATTTTCTAGAATCATTTTTACACATGATATTAATTTATAAAACAAGATGAGTTTGTTTTGATCTAAACATTCTATATTAATATAAACAATTATCATTAATGATTTATCTAATGAATAATCCAGACTTCTACACACACAATGGTATTTTAATATTGTGTATGTCTAATAATGACATAAAATATTAGTTATGTATATTTATCATCATTATACATGTTTTTTCATACACATATACAAGTAAACCATTTATGAAAACCAAGGAAACTAACGCCCCAGAATAATGAAACTGAATATCATAACCCACCAAAAGAGACCTGGATGAAGTAAAAAAGTATAATAAATAAAATAAATTTAGAAAATGTTTTTAATTAATTATTAAATGTATTTAATTTTGTTATTTTGGTCATTATGATGACATTCTGAATCATTTCAGACATATGTTAAGGGATTCAACCCGAACCTCTATTATTCATTCGGGTAACACTTTATCTATTTTTATCCAAATGAAATTATCATTTAGTTATATTTAAATATTATAAATTTATTTTATAAGTTCCAAAATCATGTATCAAGATCCTTTATTCCATCTTTTTTAGGGATATACATGTTTTTAAAAGTTTTCCTATTAATTTCTTCTCAATTGGAAAGCTTAATTTTAGAGAAGTTCCCAAATTCTTACCCAATATAATGTGCACAAATTAATATAATATAAGCCACCATTATTTTTATAAAATAAATAATTTTATTATGAAAAAATTCTTTGTTTATTTCATGTTTTATATAAAGGATTATTCCCTTTTCAATATTATGTTATCTTTAATATTTTCCATAAACCGCACTAAAAAGTTTTTATTCTAATGTTACCTAAATACTCTATTTACATATTACCATTTTATATTGACATAGATAATCATGATATATGAATATTTTCATTTATTAATGTCCATTTAAGATTTAATTCCTTTCATTTATCGACACTTTTTGAATATTCCTATTTATTAAGCTTTATAACATGATTATGAAACTCAATACATTCCATGGGTAACCCATATATTTGATTTCATATGTAGGAATCTTTATGTGGAAACCATATTCATGGAAATATTATGATGAGTGCACCCAGATAAAACTCCAATTCATTGGGTATTGTTTATTCAAATGAGACATTATGTGAAATGGTCTCGGTGGTTAGCCATCATTCGTGCTCCACATGAAATGATCTTAGTGGTTAGCCTCAGCTCGTGCTCCTGTATCTGCACTGAGAATTCAATCATTCTCCTCTCTGTGAAAAAAGCCTTGAATCATGAAAAATAAATGTTTAATGAATCTTATAAATTAATATGAATTCATGATTATAGGATCACATGTTATGATTCATTATCGATAATCATGTTTCATGTTTTTTATCATTATTTTTTTCATTATAACCAATATGCTAAGAATTATTTTATGGTTTATTCCCTTACATGTCTTTTGTTTCTCATTAATTTTTTCATGTTATCCTAGGATATGATATATTTATGTAATGGCTCAAAAGTAGTTATGAGATCATAATGGATGAAAAACAAAGATAATTTTTCATTAGTCCCATTTTTTCTATTGTATGTACATAGTATTCCATGAAACTAGACTTTACAATCAATGACTTGTAATTTGTAGATTAATGCAGCTTAAAATCATGTAATGATTTGTTTAAAAGACTAGGGTCTCTATAAAAAACCTATGATGCTCTTAAAAAAATGGAATTCTCTTACGATCAGTACTACTGGAGTAGGACATGATAATTATGTGGTGAAAGGTAAACATACCATCAATTATAGAACTAAAAATGTTTTACTTAACCCTGAATCTACTCAATCATTTAAAAATGAATAATTTAATAAGGATATAACCTCACAACATTAATTATTTAATGTTAATTCTGTATAAAAATATTACAATAGTATAATGATCACATATCATTTCAATATCTTTAATCTGATTGAAACATAAGGGAATAATGTTCTGTTAATCTTGTGAATATCCTTCTTCTTGAATTTGATATGACAATGGTAATGGATTGCCTCTCTCCCTCTCTATGTATATCCACATCAAAATCCATGGATGAGAAGTGATATTTGATAATCTTAGTCAACATATTATTTTATTTCAGTGAGAGGATTAATGTGAATGTCCAATGGATAATAATTTCATTATATGGATATTGATCCTATTTAAAAGGTGTATTTATCTCAAATGGTTGGGTAAAAACTAAAATTCGAATATATGGATACTAATTAGGGTTTTTTTATATATTTTATGATTAATTTAATATTATTCACCAAAATCATGAAATGGATTTTTCAATATATATCATACACGGTGATACCGTTATATCAAGTTCACCATATAAAATAGCGCCAAATGAGTTATAATAGTTATAAAAGATGCTATTGGGGAATCTTGAATAGGGATTCATAGGGCCTATTATGTCACCACATAGTGCACCTATTAATTTTATAAGTATGAAATATTGGAAAATGTGTCTTCTTATTAATTATAAATAACTTAAATGGATCACTATCTATCTAAAGTTCCCACTATGTCATGTAGATGACTTGCTTGATTAACTACATGGATCCCAATATTATCAAGTGATTGAACATAATTCTATATATTGTTAATTGACAGCTAGGAAAAAGGATTAAGTAGAGAAATATATCTGTATGAGGTATGTTCGTTATAAATTCATAGTGAGTCCCATTATAATTACTAATAACCATATTATAATCATGGATTTAATGAATAAAGTATTTAGTGATTACATAAATTTGTTAATGGTTTTATTTATATATGATACTATTTTATATTACAAAATATTCTATGCGTATAATTATCATTTATTAATTGTGTTAAAGACCACGAGGAAAGAGAATATATTTTCCAAATTCAACAAATATGAATTATATTTACAAAAAAAATCAATCTTGGTACATATGATATCTATATAGGGTAAATTAGTACATACTTTAATGATATAACTTGTTGATAAATTGCTGAGACCATCTATGGTTACTGATATCCGTAGTATTATTATTTATTTCCAATACTATTCATAATTTTTTATGGATTTATTATGGCTATATAATCTAATAACTGTGTTAACATAGAAGGTATTTAATTTTCAATAGATGTGTGGATGTGAGAAAAAAATTAATATTTCTAAATGAAGGATTTTCATTGCACATATTAATAGTTTATTAATTATGCATAACGATATTGTATTGTATTATTCATTACAACATTTGAAAATTCTTTTTCCAAATTTAATAAATCATGATTTAGAGTTTAATGTAATTTTTAAATTGAAATTATGGAGATATAATCGTTATGGTTACTGATATTATTTATAAATCATTCATAAAGGTTTGACATATATATTCACATCGGAATTGATTAATGTAAGATATATTATACTATTTCAATTAATTATGTATTATGACAACTCGATACACTATCACCCTTAGAAGTCCCAAAAGTTTACCAATGCATTGATTTGAAAAGACCATGCTGGTTTTTCCATGATAAGGATTGAAAGAGATCAAATATTGATGGATTTTTTTAATGTTAGATCTATAAATCATGATGAATGGGGAAATATTAGATATTTATTTGATGAATATTTATCCATCGATCCATTTGAGGATTTGAGAGGCACAAACAGAAGAAGTGTAACTGCAAAATAATGTGATAAATGTTCCTTTGATCAACATTGATCATGATGGGATGAAAAATTTATGAAAATTATAATGCATCTCATAAATAAAATACATGGATAAGGAACTCCTAGATGAATCATGTAGATATTAATTCTATATTTATCCCCAATTTATAGTGATTTATAGATTTAAAAAATATAATTTCAAGAGTGATAGCCTAAAAACATATAGTTCATGTTATGTATATCGAGGGATATTATTTAAAAAATTTAGGTTGAATTAAAAATTCCAATATTATGTTACAACAACTACCTATATTATAATTTAAATGGGAATACTTCACAATTTTTTAATCATTGGTCACCTCAAAATATCTAATGTCTATCATTTTATTTGCGATATATTCAACCATTTTATGAAGTCATCATATTTTTCTAGGATATACATCAAAAAGGTTGAAATAATATATGGAGTAATAAAATATATTCCATCTGACTAGGATCCATGGTTTTCCTCACAGTTATTGGGAAGTATTCAACTGGTATTTAAAATTGAGTTGAAATTTATAACTTCAAACCATACTTAGAAATATGGTTAGACAAAAAACCCCATTATAACCCTAAAAGTTATTCTGAGAGCGTGTTTTATGGAATTGAAATGTGGTTGGTATCAACAACTTTTTCTGGATAAATTTTAATTCAAAAATATATTTTACATGAGTAATTATATGACTCCTTATAAAGACCTGTATGGAAGAAAATATAGAACATGAACATGAAGGGATGATGTTGCAAAAAGAAATCTATTGGACCTGATATAGATGAGGAAATGAAATATAAATTATAATCATTCAAATATATACTAATTAATCACAAATTTGATAGAATAATTGTTTTTTCCATCACTGGAGATATATGAAATTCAAGGATGTCGACAAGGTATTCAAATATATGTATCAATAAAATTAAGTTATGGGTTTTTTAAAAAATTGAAATCTATGTTTGAGATATATAATCCCCTTTCATAATTGAGATTGTATTAGGATAGTTTCTTATCACTTAGCCCATCCACCAAATCGTTATTGTCTTCATAATGTATTCTATATACCACTAAAATGGATGTAGAAACATGATAATTTATATATACTAAACTCAAGTATATTTCCAATAGAGAAACATAAATCTTATGAGGTATAATGAATAGAGATTCTAGATTAGAGATAGAATCTTCTATCAAACACAACTGGTTACTAGGCCAATATTTTTTTTTGTGAAAACATAAATTTGATGAATCTATGTTGGAACCTAAATATGTGATGAGATATAAATATAATCGGGTTTTAAATTAGTGTGAAGAAATCTAGTGTTTCAAATTTTTATAATACGGGAATAGTGTGTTATCCTTGTATTTTATGATGTATTTATCACAAAATAATAATTTTTTGAAATATTTATATTCAAAAAACACCATGTTTAAACAATCCACAATTTAATTTAGAATTACAATTATTTAATGTGATGGTTATCTCCAAATCATTAGATTGGACTCTATAAATAGGAATATATAACTTTTGAAAAATTTCTGAATAAATATGTATAAAATTAGTTTATTGGTTATCATTAGGTTATAAATAAAAATAATTAAATTTAATGATATATTTTTCATGAAAAATACTTTTTATGCCTGTGATGTGTTTTCTTATAATAAATTAAATTAATTGTTAGTGATTATTGATTTTAATATAATTTATAGATTATAATTTTCAAAACAATCTAGAACATTCATATAATAGTTACTAAATATAAATGAATGATCATGAACATAGTTTTTTCGTTAAATTTATTTGTCTAGAAGGGGTTTTGTTTTATTTTGAAAACATGTTTAAAATTTAATTTAATACACTTATAAATATTTATTGTGATAAATTGTGTTCTATATTTAGAATAATATGTATTATTATTATTTATTTAGTGTAAAATAAATTTTTTTCACCATGAATACTAAATGAGTTAAAGATTCATTATTATGGTAAATTTTATAAGGTCTTAACAAGGATTTAAAATAAGATATATAACTTAGATGACTTAAAAATATGTATAAATCCTCTTTTATTGTCATATTTTAACACTATATTTTTTAACATTTCATGTTGAGTCATTTTTTAGCTGTTCTTCTTAAGTGGGACATTATTATAATAAACTATTATGAAAAATTTAATGTTTTCCATGTCTCCCCCTTAGAATAGGACACCACTTATCCACTCATACTAAAATTACATGAGACTTTTAGTTTAACCAATCCCTAATAAAATAATTTACTAATATCTATAACCATGTCATTAAGGTCCAGTTATGATCATAATACAATTCTTACAATTATATAGGTGTAATAAAAATAAGGTTTTTTAATGAAGAAGACACCGGACATCATACTAACAAATACAAGACTTAATTTAATATATTTGTGAAAAAATATCTTTTTTTTGGATTATACATGTTAAATCTCCAATTAGTAATATTATATAGATATTACTTATAAAATAAATTTATTTTCTCATCCCATATTTATACATGGAATGTTAATGTATTAGTTCCCCATTAATCTTTTAGGACGTGAAATGGTTAAGAAACTGTTTTTCAATTAAATTCAACCTTATTTCCACTTAGGTCATCATACATTTTCATTTATATCGTTTTTTTAATCAATTTTATAGAATCTTTTAAAAATACATGAAATTTTTTTAAAATTTTATTTTAATAAACTTTTACTATATTTAAAATGGTTTAGATGAAATATATTTAAAGAACCATTTTCTGAATATTTCAAGGTTTAATTTTTATATATTTGGGAAAATAATATCCTCTTTTAAAATATAATATATTCATGAAATTTATAACCATCATGACCTCTATTTTCTAGGAAAATTACTTTAAATGTTTCATTCATTATTTTCAATGAAATTAATACTATCATCATTCTAAATTTTTTACATTAAAATGTTCTCCAATGAAAATGAAAATTTTTCTCATTCATTTAATTAAAGGTTTAAATGTTATTTTAACATTATTTTTCATCTATGGAAACATTTTTAAATATTGTGATGAATCCTTATGGATATAATCTTTTATTATAGTGATCTATCTATAGATGAATTATGATGATTATGATTTAAGGTTTATTCTATGAAGAACTTTTATTTAGCATCGGTTATTAAAGCTGTAATGAATCATTTATGAAACATATTTCATTTCAAGGATTATTCTATGATGAAATGATTAAATTTTAATAAAACGTATTTTATTTTCATGAGTTATGATATAATGACATGATGAATGTTTTATGGTTATAGGGAACTCATTTTTATGATTTTAATTAGTTTTGGGTGGGGGAACATAAATTTATAGTCCTCAAATGACCTTATAATTATGGATATCTCATGAGACAATAAAGAATAAAATTGGATGTAAAACAAGTTTAGTAGGGGAATATAAATAGAATTTAATAGTCATGGGGACAACCCTTGGGAATAGAAATGATGGAATTAGGTGTGAACACAATCTACGATGATACTTTGGGTTGTGATACTTGAATAAGGAAATGATTTTATATCCTTACATGTATTCCACAAACTTATATGTCATGATTGTTATATGTTCTAATAGATCATGAATTATTGTTAATGTTTACACACCCTTATAACATAAGTATTTTGTTATGAAAAATATATATTCTATGATTTTTGGTTAATGATAGTTGATTTTTTTAAATGTTGGGGATGAATCCTCATTCTATTATTTAATGGAAAGACCACTTTTGAGTGGATATAGGGAGACCCATAACATAGCCCGATGGCCCATGGCCATGTAGGCTGAATACAAGGATTGAAAGCCCATTTTATGACATGAATACAAATAGTTTGAAAGCATATACCAATAATCAAAATCCATGAGTGTGTAACTTATACAATATAAAAAGAATAAAAGTATCGAATATCGTGGAAAAAACATTAAAATTTTTTATATACATAATAATAGGGGATCCATTTTGAAAAAACACAATAATCCCAATCCTATATGATCAAGTTCATTATTCACAAGCCTGAAATTGAGACCAAAGTCATTATTCCCACTACTATGTGAAAAAACATATTATTTCCAAGAAAAACTATATCATGAGATATAAAACCTAAACCACTGCATTAGATTGTTATAATGGACACCACCTATCACAGTCTACCCAAATGTATTCCACATAAGTTCAATCATTTCGCCAATAAGATAAAGACTGAAAATGGGTATTGTGTCCCTTTTAAAATGGAATCATAGAAGAAGAAATTTAAATATTCCATATCATATCATGATATTCTTTTTGAAAATAAATGGTAATCTAATGATATTCACTAACATTCAAGGTAAATACAATTTAATCATGAAAATTAATAAAAAGTACTATTTCTATATAGATAATGGGTAAACAATAAATTTAATAATGTAACAAATATATCAGTGTATTAAATCTATTTGAAAACATTAAAAAAACGAATGAAGTCTATCATACTAACATAGTAAATATATTAAATATAAAATCATGTTTATAAAATTAAATTTCTAGACAAGTAAAAAGTAATTACCAATCATTTATATGTTATAGTAGAACATTTTATAAGGCTTCAATAGAAATAAGGTGAATGGTATCATTTTAATAGTTTTCTAAGTTAACATTAAGAGAAATTAATATGCAAAGGCATGGATGGAAAAATTATAACAATTTTAGAAATATCAACTTGGAAGCAAAAAATATCTTTGACATTTTGAAATTTTCCGAAAATATATATTGTATAAAACAATAAAAAACAATTTATTTATGTGACTATGAAAATGTAGACATAAGATTTCATATTAAATGAAAATGGGAAGAGAATGATGTGTTCAAAATTAAAAATGTAAATAGGATATTTTAGAATATTTTCATAAAATTATGAAGACATTGGTAACATTATCATTTTATTTTAAAAAATTTAATGAGAAAAATGGAAACACTTACTTTTTTAAAATAAACATAAATAATTTACTATTAAAGAAACATGATGTTTATCAAAATAAAATTGTGGTGGAAGATAAATAACCTTTTTATAAAATTATGAGAATTCATTTTAATATTTTTAATATCTTTGTTAAATGTAATTATCATTAAAATTATAAACATTCTTTTTTAAACAATATTAAATTATATTAATTTCGTATATATTAGTTTGTTTTTGTCTTTTTCAATATTAGGTGTGAGTAATCATGATCATTTTGAAGTATCTTCTTTATAAAGTGTTTTTATACATTATTTTCGACAATTGAAATTTCCCTATATAAAAAAATGCACTAGAAATGGGGATTATTATATTTATTTTTATCGTTTTATAATTTTACTTTTTAAGTATTGTAGTTATTATTCATGATGATGGATTCAGTGGTAAGTGTGTTTCAGTAATTTATAATATGTAGATATTATTATCTTAATTAATGATTTAAATATTAATAATACAATTATCTAATAATAATAACATGTATTTATTTATTAATATCAAATTTTATCTTTCCCAGTCCATCCTTGATAGAAATGTATTGTAGTGTGGATATAGGTGGTTAAACTAACCCTAAAAAAATATGATATAATCATTCTCTAAGTAAGGCCATATAATAGATTCTATTTTAACAATATCATTACCAAATTTGTATAGTTAATTAATTTAGATGTTATTGAGGTTATTAATCATAATTTTTAATATTTTTAAGAATAAGAAAAAATAAATATAATTTTTTATAGGTAAATAAATATATTTTCATCTTGGTATGAATGTTCTGGGAGATTTTTTTTAAAATTAAAAGGTATTTTTAATATTACAAATATAATTCCTAAAATATATATCTTGAATATAAATCATTACATGAATAAAAAATACATTCATTAAACCAATTTATATAATCTAACACCCTGAGATATTATATGTATTCATACGAAATAAATTTAAAGGATTTGATAGATTTCTTGACACAAAACAATGAGTTAAATTGAACAACATTATATTACATCTTTATAATAATTCCATTGGAATGGTAGTATTTAATTGGATTAAACAAATTAGGATATATATAGATATATATTCCATAATTAAAATATATTGATTAGCTCTTTGTCAATAATCATTCAATTTTTTGGGAAAGTAATTTTTTATTAAAGAAACTAATATTTATATAATTATATTTTCCACCAATTATTTATTTTTTTATTTTAATCAACATTTAAAATTTATTATTTTGAAATTTATTGAAAATGTTTTAGTAATACTTCGTACCATAGTTATGTAATGGTCATGAATGAAGAAACAATTATCTGAAGGTAAATGTCATTATTTTTGAGAACAACTATTTATTATATTCCCAATGTTTCTTTTTCATATTAAAAAAACATATTTATTTTTAATAATGATTATAATTAATAGAAAATGCAATTATTACCATAGTGATAGTTAAAATGGGTTTACAGAGTAGATTAATCTAAGATATATGTGTAAAAATGTCACATCATTCTGATTAAATCATACTTGATGAAGATATTTTTACCTTATCATATCTTTAATTAGAATTATTTTTTATTTATTCCACATTCAGCTGAATTTTACCATGTAATATTTATATAATTTCAGTAATTCGATGTGTGTCCCCCCTCACGTAAATAAGGCCACATATCCCCCCATATTCACATAATTTGATCCTCATATCTAAGATATATCATAAAAAAACATCGTAGATTCCTTATCTTATCCCAAAGCTCTAGATATTTTATTAAGACCATATTATGAATGGTTAAGGTTTAAGACAAAGGTGATAAAAATATGTAGAGTTAATCATCTTACCAACTCTATCAATTTTTATATATAATCATACATCCACTAAATTTTTTTATCCATACATACATAATTACTCGTGTATCATCAATATAATATGATTTTATTACTAATGGAGAACTATTTTTACCTCATTTCTATTAAATGGGAAAAAAAGTGTCACTCATGTGTATGTGTGGACAACTACTTCCACAAAGCTATATGATTTATTTTACAAAACCCTATTTTATGTATTGTTTTTATGATCTATTTAATTACTATATATAATATTTATGAAATATTTATGTCTATATAATTAAGATACATTATATTCCCTCTTACCTTGCCATCCATCGGAAGACGAAAATGTTACTCAGGTAGAATTGTGTACGTCCACCTCCATGAAGTTATGTGACATATTTTTCATTTCAAATTTTCATTCTTAGTAATAAGTTTATATTTAAGAAATATTAATTATTTATTAATTATTTAATAATATGGAATTATTATTCTATATTCTTTTCTTTAATCCATCGAAAAGTGGAAACACTAGTTGTGCGTACGTTAGAGATACCATATCCATGATGTGATGCAATTAAATTTTCATGACACATTTATATAAATTCTTATAAATTTATTTATATTGATTAAATACAAATACAAAAAATTACTATGAATGTATATAATATGGATCTATGATCATTTTTCTGGTACCATAACCACTAAACTGAAGAATATATGAAAAAATGAAGCACTAAACACATGAAATAATGAGGATAAATAATAATTTTTAATGAATAGATGAAAATATTCTATATATAAAATAGTTGTTCTTTTAGAAGAATAAATATTTACTTGGTATATAATTATAATTAATTTAAATTTTTTATGTAAGAGGTTATATCTCTTTAAAAGAAATTCATACATGATGTAAGGCTCTCTCTTATAATTTGTGTTTCCAAGAGTTATAGGCCATATTCAAAAGTTTTATATGTATGTTTTTTATATACATGTCCCTTTATATGATATATCATGAGTATATTTATATTAATTATTTACAATTTTATTTCATTCTTTCATGGGGCTATAATTTCAGAGTTACCAAAACTGTAAGGGTTTTCTATTATACTATCACTTTTTAACATGATTGTTTATCTTTAAATATTATATGATGAATGTTTGTGATTTATTTTTAAAAAATAATTTGAATTTTCTTCAACTGTGGTGAATGTTTTCAATTATATTTTTTCCATTCATTTTACTCTATTTATGTAATTTTTAATCCATAAGAACATTTTTATGTAAAACTATCATAGTTTTTATATTTTTTCTTGAATCGTTTTCTTTAATTTATATATTATACTTAAAGTGTTTTTTATAATAACATTACTATTCTCAAATTATATATAAAATTAATTTAACTATTTTTTTATTTTCTAGAAAATGATTTTAAAAGAATCTTATTAAAATTTACCAAATGAGTTACTTTTTACCAAATGTGTAAAAAATTAATCTTCTTAACATTTAATGCACAATTTAATTTTTTCTCCATCATGAATATTATTTTAGTGATTATTCATTTTCTTGTTTCTATATTTATTTTCAAATAATGTTTTTTACATAATATTCTTTATCTTTTTGACATGAAATAAGTTATTTAAAATGAAAATAGGGGATTCGCTATGAAGTGTCGCTGTAAACATTTATTGGTATTTCCATCTATATAAACATCCATTGATATTAATTATCCTTCACTAGAGATATGATATAATGATACCACCTTCATTATTTCATTTGGTGGTTATTTATTATAATGATGAATTATTGATAATAATTTATTTCTTTTCTATGGGTTTATCATTATTGAAATAATAAATGTTTTCACAATTTAGTGGAATAAAAATGAAGGGATTATGATTATGTGATGGGTTAATGCATTATAACGATCCAAAAAAATGGTTACTGTTTATTGATTTTAATCTCAACCAGTTTGTGTGAGGTTATATCAAACCCTAAATAAGCTACACTGAAGGTTATCCCAGGCCCAAAGAGGGTATATGGGTCGTTATCGAAAACAAAACATGGTATAAATGTCTTGATAAATGATTTATATGATTTTCATTATTCCATACATTATGAATCTCTATTATGAAATGTTATAACAGAAATGTTATTTTCAAATGGATCATTATCATTTCCTCCCTTATGATTCACATCTTATAGAAATTCAAATAATTATACCAAGATTCATTTTTATTTTATATGAATTGAAGGTTATGGCTTTTAAAATTTAAGATAAATATTTCATTCCCTTAAACTTATATTATAATCAATTTTGACCATTGACTGTTATCTCCCATGCTTACCCTAAATGAGTGTCTAAACTCACCCTTTCTAATTTTTCCTTTACCTAGGGTATGAATAATGGTTTTAATTAGTGCATGATGAAGTTGATTACTACATGATATGGATTTATTTGAGATATTGGAGATAACTCAAAAAAATATGATGATTATGTATCTTGTCTGAAGTGAAACTAAATCATTATTATCCTTAGTCTTGTATTATTTTGGAATATACTAAATATTCATATAAAATGATGAAATATTTATTTTTTTAATTTATGGGTCACTACCCATTGTATTATAGGACGGTTTAGTTTTTTAGAGATTGTTATTAGGAATCATTAGAGATGTAACTTTGGTTATGTATTTGTATATGATAATATCATGAAGATTTGGTAATGTACTGATTTTATCATTTTCCAAGGATATGCATCACTATTTGGATACTCAATGTTGATGTGGACATGGCATAGATGACCAGAATATAATACAATTTGAAAGACTTATATTTAGTATTAAATCAAATGTCACTTTTTAATGATGAGAGGGATATGGATGCACACTTTTCCAAACACTCTTGTTTTATATTCTATGGTTAATTTAAGTTTTTATGAATAATTAAGTTTTATTTTATAAGTGGAATACTTTTGATTAATGAGGTTGAATATATAGTTTCATAAATGAAAAAATATTTTCATGATTTAGACATCCTTTGAATTATTTTTCATGAATATATTATTTATCATTATGATTATGGTATCTTTCACAATGATTATCTGTTTAATTAGACGAATGATACTAGAAACATTATTTTAAAGAAATAATCTGATATAAAAAATAGTGATTATCATTATGAGTAACCAAATGAAACTGGAGCTATAACGAGAATTATTATGATGATACAAAACTAGAAATCAAGATATATAAATAAAAACCTCAAATGGGTGTTTTTATTAACACACCTAATAAAATAAAAAAGGATTATTATGGGATTTTATTCAATGGTGACATTGGAGGAATAAATATTAATATTCCTACATGTTAAGAATATAAGAATAATCACCTATGGAAATCTCTATTTAGAATAGGAAAATTTTACCGTGGATGATAAGGTAATAATGAATACAATTACCAAGGAAAAAAATCATATCAATGGTGGTAAATAATGTATATCTTATGGAACCATTTCTATTATAATGTTCATTGTGTTGGGAACATAGAAATTATTTTCATCAACAACATAATCAAAGGGATAAATCCTAGAACATATAAGGGATTATGTGATTAAAATCATTGACGTGGATCATGATTATTATGTCACTCATATCATCAACTCTAAATTTGGTTATATTTCACATGAGCCTCTTCCCGGTTGGTGAGGACTCTTAAGTGCATCAAAGAGACACAGGATAAAATCCAGGCAGAAGCATAATTTCTAGTACTATAACATTACTATAATGGGTACTTTTATTTACTGTAGCAAAAACAATAGTAGGAACTGTTTGGCACTGTAGCATGAGGTAATTTGCCCCTGTTTAGGCCTTCGAGCTACTGATTTGGTCCCTGAGTCCTTTATGGCCTTCTAGCCACACTATCCTTTGGTCTAGTAAGACCTTTAGACCACCTAAAGGCCTTCAGGCCACCTAAAGTGTAGATGAAAACTAGACATCCTACAAGGAACAAGCTATACAGGAGGATGAGCAAGAAGCTTTCACCAAAACAGAAGCTAGACGAACAGCAAGAATGAGAGGGTATGGAACCTACCATCGGGACATGCCCATGCATGCATGGGATAGCCTAGACGAATAGCCATGCGAAGGTAGAGAGGTGATTTCATTATGAAGATGCTTGGGTGGAGTGGTTCCAAGTCATTAGTCTGGGTTATATATAATGTATGCATCCTACAAGGTAATGAAAAACTATAAGGTCTACAGTCCATGTAGTACTTTTGCCTACGAGCATTGAAAGGGTTCCACCTAACCCATTAAAAGGTGGATTATCACAATCAATAAGAAAATGATGGGATTTGGGCCATTGGATGGAAAGCTAGAGTCGGTTATATTATATTAAATTTTATAATAAAGTATCCTATGATGATTTTATTGTTCTTAATTTTGTGAAATTATTTGTAATTTTTGGCACACATTGTCTATGTATATATAGTGATGATATCAATAGTCGTGGAAGCGAAGTAACATTACATATTCTGAATGAACCTTGGAACATTTATCCATCAGAGGATGAAAATAAGCTTACAATAAAATTTACATACATTTTTTGGGTCTTGATTCTTATTAACATTTTATATTTATCTTATATATGTGGCTAAAATCATATCATGAATGATTTGATAATTAATCATATGTGTTGATGTGTTTTTAGAAGTGGTTAATAGTATTCCTCCAAATCATGAAGATTGATATTCAATTGGACTAATACTTTTCCCCACACCAATTTCAACGAATCCATATATAATGGCCCCAATTAGGTATTCTTAATTTATGAAGAAACTCCCTGAGAATATAGATAAATGTTTTATACAACCAATTGCATCACCAAATGGGAAGTTATTTCCTTTTTGTTAGAAAAAATGTGAATCAATAAGACTCTAAATTCATTTTAAATATATTATCATAGTCACAATCATAAATGAGTATCATCTTTCATATATATATTATTTTATTGGTTCACTATGAGATGATCAATACTTATTAATGATTTCCATTCATTCGGAATACTATCAATTCATGTTGTAAAATTTAGAAATACCTAAGACTTACCTTCCATAAGTGTTATAGGCACAATTAATTAGTTATGATTCCATGTATACCAACAAATTAACATTATATATTCATTGATTTAATGAATAGATTATTTAGAGAGTCTGAAACACATGTTTTTAAATTTATCTTTGTTATGGCTCAGTTCATGTTTTCAATCATGTTTCATGAGAACCATGTGTGAAAAGTTAGAATTCATGAAGTCTTTTGATTTGTTTATTCTTATCCTAGTTCTTACACATTAGGCTACCAATTAATTATGAAGAAAATGGATGTTTTTGGGTGTAAATTCCATGGAACATAGTTGGAGAATAGTTAGTAGTAATTGTACCCCTTTCATTGGTAATTGTGTGGTCGCTAAAGGTCAAGGTACATGAAATCGCATGATCAGCACACAGTTGTGCATCATGGCCTAGAAACCAGGTGGTAGGTTAGTGTCATGGCCATAATAAACCACAAACCTTCCATATCATAATTCATACAGAGCATACTAGCCCTGCGGTAGGTGTCCTTCTTAGTAGAGTTAGGTGAACGATTACCGTATGGTTTAAAAAAATGTGCATTAAAACCGTGTGGTCTGCCAACTCCTTAAAATTTGGGATTTATTTTCTCTATCATCTTGATTTTATCTACCTTCATCCGCACTTATCCCCTCGTTTGGGATTTTAGATCCCTAATGCAGCTTTGCATCCAAATGCCTCCTCTAGGGCATCGGTTTGAGCTGGATGTAGATATTTCCTCCTCCATTCATCCGGTAAGTTTACTCTCTCTCATTCCTTATCTCTATTTTAGGGTTTCTTCCTTCTTTTCGAAAGGTTACTTTTCTTTAACAGCTAGCGTTATGATTTTTAGGTTTCAATATTTAAATTTTTAGTTCAATCTTCATGTTTAGGGTTTTGTATTTCCTACTTTTGGGGAGGTTGTGGTGTGATTGGATAGTTGCACTAGTTTTAACGTATTTCTACACCCATGGTAAGAGGTTCCATACCCTAACATTATTATATTAATTTAACATTCTTATTTTAATATATAGATATGTTCCATGGTAAATGTTTTAGGTGGGAAAAGTATTTGTACATTTTTTGTCTTGCTTATGTGGTGGGAATGAATTTTATAAAGGAAAATTAAAAAAATTCTACATGTTCTTCAATGATGGATTTCGCAGAAATGTTATTTGGGTTGTTTGAAAGGTGTGAATCATATTTTGAATGGATCATAATGTGATATTATATTGAAAATGATATTTTAATGAAAATTGTATTACATTAGCAAGTTGATCCTGTTGTGGAGATTTGAATTTGAATTGGTAATTATTTAAATGATGAGAATCATGTATTAAAAATGATCTTAGCTTGTGTATAATTTTAAAAATGGTCTTGGCCAAGGGAATTTTTTAAAAAATATTGTGTTTTTATTATGTTATAAAAAAGTGGAAACTATGATTTGTGTAAGTGAAGATAAATGAATAGAAATGGGTTTCAATGTTATTAAAATGGGAGAATGGTTTGATTAATATAAAATAGCATTTTCCAAGAAATATTTGGGAATGTTTTGTGAATGTGGTATGATTTAGGATTTGTGAACATGAATTCAGCCCAAAGGGAATCATGGGTATCTATGTGGGAAAACTAGAACTATTGCACTAGTGACACAAAAGTTGCATTTCTCGATTTCACGTAGCTAGATTTATGATTAAAACACTGACAAAACAAAAAACATGATTGATCAGCATGTGAATTTTTGATATTTCTTCACTCTAGTGGAGCATGCATGAGGGAGATGATGATTTTAGTATCAATACCACATTTCAAGAAGGTACGATGCTCATGCGACTCACTCGAGCTTTATTAACCTCTGAGATTTACCCATGGCACTCTACCTTAACATTACACTTATATGATGTGGTGGATACCATCATCATATGATGATCCTCTTTTATGTTTTATATTTTCATTTCATTGAAGGAATTTAATTTTAAAATTTCTTTATTGAAAGTGTTCCTTTTTTGAATATTACTCATAAAATGGTTTTTCATAGAAATATTTAAAAATACAATACTTGAATGATCATGTTAGATTATCTTTTAATGATATAGAATGAAATAGTTTTATCTGGGAGGGATTATACTAGGATTTGTCTCACACCCAACATACACCTTTGGATTTATGTGGACCTTGTTGTATGTTTGATTCAATTAATAATATAGTGTTCCAGGATGGTGTTCTGGGACTCTAGTAGCCTTCATTGTAGATTTTGGTAGTATGGACTTGAGAATATTATTCCTCATATTTCATGGAGTTTTTGGATTTCGTTTTGGTTCATTTTTTATTATAGTATTTCTAGGGTTTTATTCTATGTTTTATATTGGAATCTAGAATTTTTTTATTCCATAATTGTTTGGAATATTCAGTTTTGTTTTATCTATTTTGGATCGATATTTATAAGTATAAAATTCTATTAAACTGTTATCATGTTTTATTTTGATACCCAAGAATGTGTATCCCACCCATGGGGTTTAGGAACACCCTTCAGGACATGCCATAGACATGTTTTGGTGCCAGTTCAGAAGATGAACTAACACGGTACATGAAAAAGTGGTATCAAAGGAGGGTAAACAATTTTAGGTCATGTTCCATAGTGAAGATTTTGGGTTGGCTGAAGCCAGGATTGTTAGGACATGTTGTTCTGGATCGATTATGGAGCCTGGCCAACACACCTCATGATGAGGCTCATGTTTCTAGGGGAAGTCAGGTTGTATTATGGGTCATATGATACTTCTGGTACATTATTATTTTTGGAAATGAAAAGCGAGTGGTAAAATGGACTAAGTGGGCCCGTAGGTCCTGACAAGCCATGTGGATCTAGAGAAATTGTCCTAGGATACTCTCGGTAATTGTGGTGGGATATTCATATGGACTCCAACCATATGTCCAAGTCAACCATCGCCAATAATTTCCTCATTAATTGTCTATTATCTCCCAGAGTTCTGATAAAATAATATGAAAACATTTATTTGATAAATTTTAAAGAAAATCAGAATTATAATTTTGAGATGGTTTGATTTTAAAAAAATTTAAAAAATGGATTGTGTAAAAAAATAAATGAATCTTTCAAAAGATGGATTTTATGAAATATTTTTTATGTAAAACGATAATGATTTCAATAAATTTTATTTTTATAAAAAAACATTTGTTTTAATGGAAATTGGTTTTTCAGAAAATAAGATTATATTTTCAAAAGGGGTTTGGAATCATACATCAAAAGAGAACAAATGAGTATTAATCAAATAGTGATTGATTAAATGGATTTCTTTTCAATTGAAAATGATTCAAAATTAGATGATGAGTTTGGAATTGATGTCTGAGGTTGGAAAATGGGTTCTATTTGAATGGTTTGTGTTTTTCATAAAAAATCATTATGATATAAAAATTAAGTAACAAATTTTGGGGCTAGAGGTTTTGAGAATGAGGATATGTGAGATGGTTGTTGTTTTGGAAAATGGAAATGTGTTTTCTTTTGACCCTTGGTATTCAATGAGTGACCACATTAATGGGAAATATATGGAAGGTGAATTAGTTCCTATTTATCCAGAGAGGATGCATGTGTGAGGCACATGAGGTACCACTGGTGAATGTGCGACCCACCCATATTAATTTAGTTTCAAAATTGTTTTATTGAATGAATGTGGTTTTAGTAATATTTAGTTATACAATGTGATTATTTATGATTATTTGTGGTTCTTGACATGGTAATTTTATTTAATAAAAATATTCTTTCATGGAAGATGTTTCATGTTGTGTTTTGTTAGTGACACAGTTTGAGATAATGGTTAGTTGGTTTTTCTTAAAATTGATTCGGGATTCCACTATGTAAGTTCCCTTTGTGAATATGATGTTTTCATGTTGTATGTTTTTTTAATGGACCAATTTTATTTGATCATTGTTTTATTTGGATATTGTACGCCTAAATATAAAATTTGATTCATGTTTTATGTGTGACCATGTGTGATTCACCATTGTAAGGTCCCCCATTTTCTCAATGTAGGAACAATGTTATTAAATATCATGATTAAATCAACCTATTCCCTTTTTAGTTGAGTGTATCATCTCATAATGGGATAGAGGGTTACTGAGATATTTACAAAATATTTTGTTTCATTATGTCATTTAAATCATCAAAGGTGAATCTGACACCTTTTAGCATATAGGTCATACATGGAAACGATGAAGGGAATTCAAGTGAGGAAAGTCAAAAGTGGTGTGGGGTTTTAAATTATGAATAATGTATAATTTGTTTATATATTTGATTGGTTTCTTCATGAAAGGGTCTATGCTCGGACACCTGTGTGGAAAGAATTGTCATTAGAGGCTGTAGTGGCTGTTTTTGGAAATCGTATACTGCTCGGGACTCAATTTGAAGAATATTATTTTCCTTATATGACTAATTAGGTTGAAAGGGATATGTTCGGATGCATCTCGTAATGTTGTGCTGTATTTAAATTGTATAGGTGGATATTGTGGAATTCCCTAAGAACTCCTTTTTTAGAAGAAGTGTGTCTTTATTTCAATAATTCCAAATTCATTAAATTCAATTGGTACTTCCTTTCTTGTATCCTTTCATTCATGGTTTCTTATTTATGGTGAAAAGAGTTGTGCATGTGCATCTCAAAAGTCCTTTCCTCAGTGAAACTCCATGTTGCGGAGAAGTAGGCCTTGAGGTGTGTTTTTTTATGGGATTTGTTAGGAGTGTAGTGATGTTTCTCATAGCACTTGAATGAGAAGTTCCATTTAGGAGATTTCAATATCTGACTATGAGGCCGAAGATGCATCAAACATCAGGCCTCCATCCATAGGAATTAGAATGAACCTCAAACATAGTCAAGAATCCCTAGGGATGTTATGGTTCTTGTTCAAAAGCTATCCTCATTTCAGAAGATGTATTTCATTTAAGACTCTTTTGAAATAGTTTCATTCTGAATGTTATCATTTAGTGGAAACAGACATGGGGACCTTATTTCATCATTATGAGTAACATGAAAAGGAGTGTTCCTCATTGTTTGTAAGTTCATATGGTTGTCTCGATTACCTAAACATCTGTTTTTGTTCCCTATTGGATGTAAATTTCTATGTCATTTTCCATGTGTGTCTAGCCATGTGAGTTGATCACATTTTCATTTTGGGATCATCAGATAATGGTAATTCCCATTTTTATTAGAGTTCCTTCTGTTGGGAACCTTGCGGTGAGGGTTTAGTCTGGATTGAAATTCTTATATTGGTATTTTCTAATTAAGTGAACAAGTTAGTTCATATGGTGCAAAGACTGATCATGGGTTTCATGGAGCATCCTCCGAAGTAACTCTTTGTTAGCCCATTTTTTATGTCCTGGAGTCTATTGAGGCCTCCTTCTGTTGGTAACCCGACTAGGTTCCTGGAGTCACCTTGAATGGGAGTTGTGTCATGTATAAATACCTAGTTTTCAGTTTCTTATCAACGAAAACATTGGTATTGGAGTACTCCCAATGGTTTTGATGATAATAGGTTGAGGAAAAGTTCATGGAAGTGTGGTTTGGGTTCGTTTGCTCATGATAAGTGAACTATGATTTGGTTGGTATTGTTTGGGGTGTTTTGACCCAAGAGGTTGGATTATGTGTTTTGAGAGTTCCATTACTAAGATCGATCAATTGGAGGTGTTTTAAAATTTTTGGGAGGGTGACACACAGTGGGAAGTCCATTCTAGTCTCTAAAGTTTAGTTTTTAATCATATTTTCTTATTTATCATGTTCTTTCCTTCCTCTCATTTTTTTTGTCGAGAATCTCTTTGAGATGAGAAGGAGTACAATTTCTATTTTTTTAATAAACATTGGGATAGACTTCATGGGGATAAATGCATTATGTTGGGGAGAATTGTCACATATGGGTTTTTAAATATGTATTTATTCTATCTTGGGTCTTGATTTCTATTATTTTTAATAGGAACTGGGTGTAATGGGTTTGAATGTTTTATGTATTTTACATTGTTCATTATTAACCTACTTCTTACCCTTGATTTTCCAATTTAAGTTTACATAAAATGGATGTTTGTGGATGGAAATTACATGGAAGATGATTTGTGAATTATTAGTAGTAACCTTACACCATTCCAAGTTAAACCTACAGTAGATTCATGTCGAGGCTATAGCTACCAAATGGCCATAACATGGTCATGGAACTCGGCCCATAAACCATGTGGTAGGTTAGGGTCATGAATACATGTGACCAAACGACTTCCACATAATAAGTCAGACCATGCGTATAAACTAGGCAGTTGGTGTACTCTTTAGAAGAGGTAGACACATGGACGTTGTACAGTTTGAAAAACTGTGCGAACTAACCATGAGGTGTTCCATCTCTTTACAATTTTGTTGTGTTTTTATATATCCTCCGTAATTTAACCCCCTTAACCCCTCATTTATCTCCCTCTTCAGGATTTCAGACCATAGGTGGGCCTCCCCCTCCAATTTTCTCTCTTTTGGATTTCATTTTGAGAAGTATTTTGGAGGTTCCTCCATTATTTATTAAGTATCATCTCTCTTGGTTCTTCTCTCTAGTTTAGTGTTTCTTCCTTCTTTTGTTGGGGTTCTATTTCTCTAGAGCCTAAGGTTCTGATTATTATGGTTCAATATTGAATTTTTCACTTCAACATTCTTGTTTAAGGTTTGATCTTACCTCCTCGTGGTGCAGTTGTGGTGTGATTAGATATTCACAACGTTTTTAATGGATTTGTACCCCCGAGGTAGGTGGTTCTATGCCTAAAATTATTATATGAATTTAATAATATTCTTTAAATTTATAAATATGTTTTATGGTTAAATTTATTGGCATGAAAGGTATTTTTAAGTTGTTTCACATTCTTATGTGGTGGGAATGCATTTTATTAAAAAAAAATCTAGGTTTTGGGTTTTTGATTTAGTGTGGAATTTGTGGAAATGTTTTATGGTTTTATTGAATGGGGGGAATCATATCTTCAAAATATATTAATGTTAGAATGTGTTGAAAATGGAATGTTAAAGTAAAATGTATTACTTTGGAAGGTTGATCTTGATGTTTACCTTTGAGTTTTAATTTTCAATTGTTTATATTATGAGAAGCATGTTTTAAAAATGATCTTATCTTATGTATGATTTAACAATGGTTCAAAGACTAATCAATTGGTTGATCATTTGTGTTAATTTATTAGGTTTTATAAAAATGGGAATCTAAGATTCTTGTAAGTGATAATAAATTCATTGAAAGGGGTTTTGGTGTGAGTAAAATGAGAGAATAGTTTATTTATTGTAACAAAGTAGTTTCCTTGAAATTAATAGAAATGGTTTTTGAAATTTTTATGTTTTATAATATGTAACCATGAATTGAACATAAAGAAAATCTTAGGTATCTATATGGGAAGACTATAAATAGTAAATTAGTGATATAGAAGTGGATTGTCCTAGTTTCACATAGCTTGATTGAAGATTAAAACACTTACTAACTTATGATGATGATTGATTACCAATATTATTTTGGATGATTATCCAATCTAGTGAATATTGAATGAGAACACTAAAAATTGTGGTTATTATTCCATGTTTCACCAAGGTATGAAGTTATAGTCTCTCACTCAAGCTATATTTTAATTCTTGAACAAGTCAATGTTGTCATTCGAGTTGGCCCATGACAATGCCTGATGGGCGTTTCCGATTCCCACAGCCTCGAAACTATTGTTGGGCATCATAATAAAGTATTTGGGAATGATTTATCTGAAAAAAGATATATAAATAAATAAATATAGACTAAAAAACTAGAACCAAAAAAGGAAAGAAACTATGAAATGAAAAAAAAATCAATTAGCTTTGTGGTTCACCATGAAAGATAAACCACACAAGCTCAAAGGGGAATCCAAAACAAGAGGAACCTGAAATTGGAATATAAAGTAAGCATGAGCACCGAGATTCTTAGTAGGAATGATAAGGAATAAAAATTCCCAATGCCACTTGAATTTAAATAGAAACCCAAATCATGCAAGTTTGAAAATAAAAACATATAAAAATAATATTTTCCATTCTTTCAAATTATGGTAATATGATTCATTATAAGATCATAAACTTTCACTTTTTTGTACATTCTGAAAGCAATTTACAAGCATGCATGGTAATTTTAAAATGGAATTCAAAAAAAATAAATTAAAAAAATGGATTATTACAATGAAAAAACAAGAATAAAATAACTTAATGTAAATAATTTCAAAAGAATGTCTTAAATGATAACCATGGAAAATCCCTATAGGTAACTATCTCAATTAGGACCCTAGGAACCTCATACCTCAGTGTAATGTGGTATAGAAACCATAAAAACCAGTATTCTTGTCCACGAGCCACTAGTAGAGGATTCCTCCATAACCTAGTGGTCTTCTATCATCATAATCATTTAGTAATTATTTAATCATCAATCCAGCTAGATGAAACCAGGATGAACCACTTTCTTATCATCCTGCATAATAGTCTTAGTCTACCAACCTAGGTACCCTGGGAATCCCATGTTTTCTATTACAAGTGGTGGTGAGTTTTCTTTAAAATTTAATACATGGACATATCAATCTCTTTATTCTAAAACACACTCAGCTTCTCACCAATAATCTACCTCCTTGAGAACACCCCCCCCCCCTTTCATAACACAAAAATGTACAATAAACTTCACTAGACACATATCACTGCTCACACATTAAAAAAATTAATTTTCTAAAACAAGGGGGTATGTCTTAAGAGAAGTTTTATTTTTTCACAAACCATTATTAATGTTTCAAATGGGAATTAATATTCATAAAGAATAATTTTAATTTTAGAACACAAAATACCCTAAAACTTTTATGTTTCCATAATAATTTAAAAGTTGTATTGAAAAATTATTGTATTATACATTTGAAAACAATATTGAACCCATTCTTATAATGATGCAATTATTTCAAGAAAGTCAAAACACTATTTTACCATGATTTTACACCAAAACCCATCTTAGAAATCATATTGGAGAACTTTTTAAAACTATAAATGTCATACAATTTTATAACTAAACTAGAAAAAAGAAAAAACGCCTTCTAAAATATTCATTACCAATTCAAAAAAACTTGGGAAATAACCTTTCATTAAAAGACACTAAATACTAAAGGTGTGTTAGAAATACATTTCATTTTTCAAAAGAAATTCATAACCATTTATAATAACCAAAAATAAATTCCATAGCATTTTTTATTTTATAAATATAAAATAAGGTTTTAAAAGAATCATGACATCATGGGATTCTAATTAAAGGAATAACAATAGGGACCTACCTCAAGACACACTTCTTTTTATAGTGGCATCCCAGGACGGGTTCACCTATACACTTATAAATTCTCAAACACACAATCACACACACACACACACACACGCACACACATATATATATATAATATTTGACCAAAATTACTAATTTAGCACACCATGACTGACTATGTACAATGAGGAGACATATATATACACTATTACCGATGTATATACATATAGGCCTTGGCTGTCAACAACTCAAAACCACAACACAATGACCAAAACATACTACAACCTTACATGAGAGACTAATAATTACCAAATACCCCAAAAAAACAAAATTGAACAAGGTAGTAAGAGAAATATCACCTCCACTAGTGACCAATGAGTTGAAATGGACCAAAAATGATTTACCTTTGATAGTATGTGTTGAAGAAAAAAGGAGGGGTCCCAAGAGACCCGTTGTGATCCCTTCAAATGATGAAAATCATGAAAAATCACCCATCAAGGATCCCTAGATCTCAGTTGTACCAAGTAGGGGAAATAATAAGGGGGAAATTGTTAGAAAGAGGAAGGATATGGGAATAGTAAAATGTACTTCAATAAGAAGTCCCCACAATCGGAGTGGATCTAGTTATTTCATTAGAGAAAGAGAGGGTCGAGATGGAGGGAGGCCAGAGGGTGGTGCGTTGTGTAGATAGGGAGAAGACTATGGTCTTGTCGTTGGTGGGTTGAGTGATAGGGGATATGCAGAGTGGGGTGCCAATGGTGGCTCACTAGAAAGAGGCAGTAGGAGGGTATCTGACCATTAGAGGTGTGGCATGCTATTAGGAGAGGGATAGGGGTCGGGTCGCATGAGGGATAGGGGAAGGTGGATGAAGGAGACCCTTTGATGGGTTTTTAAAAAAATAATCCTAATAATAATTATTATTATTATTTTAATAATAATACTAACAATAAACTTAATAATAATAATAATCATGATTAAAATAATAATATTATTATTATTATTATTATCATCATTAAAACATTATTTTAATATTATTTCATTTTTTATGATTTAATTTTTAATTTTTTTTGTTTTAAAACCCATGTATACCACACTATTACCTGGGTGAAGCCGCATGGTTCCCACACCAAGATCTACTAGCATTCCAGATGCTACTGAGCCCAAAACACCCATTTCAAAATAAAAACACCAAAATTCAAACCAAAACTCAACCCACTCAAACAGAAAATAAAAATATGACCATGGATGAATATAATAATTAAAATAAAAGAGCAGTGTCAGGTCGGGGTGTGATAATTCTCCCCACCATACCAATATCATCATCCTAAAAATTCACAATAATGTCTAGAAAAAAATTTATATTCCTTCACAATTCAAGGATATCCCCAACGAATAGCAAAAAAGTGAATGATAGAGAACTATAAATAGAAAATGATAAATACAAATCAAACTTTGGACACCAAAATGGACTCCCCACTCTGTTCCCCCACCCCAAAATGTTTAAACACCTCTAAAAATGATTATCCATAAATAGGGAATCCATCCATAAAAACATCCACACATGTTTATATAAATTCAGAGATAATACTAACTATACACCTATGAAATGTTCTAGGATCATTACAAAAACCGAAGGGAATCCTCCTATAAGTAATGGTTCCCAAGGGTCATGAGAAAGTGTAGTTCTCTTGATCCTCAAATGAAATGTGAATTTGGAAATGACAACAAAATATATCATGAAAACAATATTGTGTTTTCCTAGCTACTCTTTCAAGGACTAGATCAAGTAATGGAAATGATAAGTGGTCATTCCTTGTAGAAATATTGTAATTCCTAACATAAATGCACATTCCCTATTTATATCGAACCCTAAAATAAAAAATTTCACCAAATATATTCTTTGAGATTTTAAAACAGCCTTTTTGGGGGGAATAACCTGTTTTAGATTATCCCATTGATTATCATATATTTGGAAAAATCTATAGTAGCCAACATTATGGTGACTTATTTCTTCACAACTTCTAATAGTGTTCAGTTCAATCTCCTTTGAAATTGTCCTACTTATTTATAATTTTACCCCAAAAAAATCTTCGCATTCACACTAAGTATCTAATTCTTGTTAAATAATATTGAGACTATCATATGGAATTCTAATGGGTTTTGTGGACTCTTAATAGTTGGTTCTCCTTATCCCTTTACAAATAATTGGAAATGATAATAGGGAATTGTTAATTCCCAGATAATAAAGAACATTTGAGGTTCTCAATAAATGGTTTCAACTCAATTTTGGGTGGGGTATGTTCATTAAACACATCACACTATTCATATGCGTGATTGTTTAGTGAAGCTAAAAATTTTAAAGGACAATCATCATGATGATCCCTTTTCATTTTCTAATGACTTGATTCATAGGACAAATTGGAAACTTCTCTTGGAAGACCACTAGTAGGTTTAAAGGCATTAAAAGGCCATATTAATTAATTTTCAGATCAATAAAATCATGTAAATAATTCTAAATATTCTATGACTTATCGCAAGATTATTTTTTACTCTATTATTGATCAGATTAAGAATAAAAAAAATCAACTTTTAAATACAAAATTAGGTATTCATCACATAAAAAATAAGGGAACATCTTAGTGGAAATAAAAATAATTTTTGTTAAATAGGGAAATGAATTATCCTAAAATTTGTGTTTCATGGTTAAAAAAAATTAAATGTACAACACCTCTTATATATCCTAGTGAAAGTGTAATAATGTGACCATTGATGATTTATTTGTAATTTTTGTAAATTTTCTCCCAATAATGAGATATGAATGTGTATTAAAAAGATCATCATCCATATCCAAGACATAGAAATCCACATGAAAAATATTTTCCCTCACCAAAATGAGAACAACCTCTATAACATCATTTGTCTTGTTTTTTACTTCAGTTGGAAAGTTGAATGAAAATTATAAATGTTTTCAATCCTCTAACCTGAAGAGTTCAGTAAATTGAATCCATAATTACATTTATGATAGTCCCCAAAGAAAGTATGTCATTCTTGATTTCATATTTCACAATGGTGCAAAGAATGTTAAAGGTTTTTAGGTCTTAAATTTGACAAATAAAATCATGTTGAATTATGGGTGAAACATTCTATCTAATGTTGAATTTTTCACATCCACTGAATTTCCTCTTGTGGGTACACATCACATTAATAAATAGATGATAACATGGAATTTATTTCATATAGTCTAGAAATGTAATGTTCAATTAAACATTATTAAAATTATCTGAAACCACCTTATCCAACCCTTTTCAACACCAGACTTCACTTGTGGTTAACTCCTTGGATAATAATGTGGTGGTTTTGATGTTTATATGTTATTTATAGAACTAAATTGATAAAAACTGACTAAAATACCTCTTCCAATAATTTTAAGTTATTCCAACAATATTTATTCTCCTAACATTGTGTTTAAATTTTAATAAACATTTATAATAAATATCATTTACATCAGTGGTGGAATTCTCATTAATAGTGTTAGTAGTCGTGCTACATTTGTCATTTTTAGGGTTATTCATTATTTATCTAATGCAATGTTCAATTGAACCCACATTTGTCTTCCCATTATCTCTCATATTCACTTGGGGATGTGAGGGTAAACCTCAACTTTTTTTATTTATCATGAAACTGAAACTTTAGGCAAGATGATCCATCCGATTAATCAAGGTATTCATCATGTTCTGTTGTTATTTTTAGAATTATTGTTGGTGTCTCATTGCCTCATGTCATTTCCTCATTACTTCTTCAATGTTACTCTATATCTTCTGAGTGGGTGGGGTAGGTTTAATGTTCTTCCATGATGAGAATCATCTTTCTCATTGAAATATATTGGTTCAAAATTACTTTACTGTCCATTGAATAAGTTTCTTGGTTGTTTAAGATACGGAAATATTTTATTATATTAGTTTTTTCAACCAATATTGAAATTAATGTTGGTTTTAAGTGGATGTTTTTAGTTTGATTAAATGTGATTTCTAGGGAAAACAGAATTTCTATTTTTAGAAGTATCTTTCATTTCTAGGAATTGATCAATAAAATGTTCATTATAATAGAGAATTCTATAATGGACTTCCATTTGAAATGTATCATTATTTTATGGTAGTGTTGGTGGGTTGTTAGACAACATAATCATCCTCAAAATAGTAGTATTATTATAAATTTGACTCACAATAAATTTGTTTTCTTGAATATGTGTGGGGAATTCGTGGTTGAATATTACAAGAAGAAGGCCTCTTATTCTAAATAGTAGAGCATTTTGGGCCAGGTATTGAATTAATATCATAGAATCGCCTATTTTGTTATTGAGTAAAGAACCTCCCACTACAGAATCAATACAACAATAATATATTGAATCAAAATTTTCCCAATGATTTTGATTTTGGGGATAACTAATACAATATATTTTTAATCATTCCCAGTATGAAAGAAATGTTTCACATTGGGTTCACCTAATTAACAAAATATGATTTTGAAAGGAAGAACATATTGAGGCTAAGAAAGTGTTTTTAGGGAATAATTATTCAATTAATTATAATATATATTCGAAGAAGAATGTGAGTAGAAAAGGAATTCTTTGGAAACTCTTTATAATGAAAAATGAAATAACGTCAATTTCATTTTATTTGAATCAACTCCATGAGGCTTCATGTTGAAATAAAGACAACAAAATATTTCATGGTTTTTATGTGGATCTTTACTTGAAAACCATTAAAATTTTTAATTTATTGTATGGAACTATATTTTAATTAAAACCAAATGGGGTTATTAGGATATTCAACATGAGTTTTTTGATTTTCATCATAGGATGAATCCAACTATTTCATGGTTCTATTTTCACCCATTTTAATTTTAGTTTCATCCATGTTCCTTATAATTATTTTAGTGTAAGAAAAATACTTGGTATATGGTGATTTCTAGTAGCTCTTACCGTAGAGTGAAATGTTTTATCAATTTTATAATCTAAATGTAAGAGTATATGTTCAGAATTTCAGGTCATCAAGAAATTGTTTTTCAAAAAAATCAACACAAGAAACCTTTTTAGATATGGTTCTAGTTGATTTGAGACTTTTGGTCATAAAAACCACAATAAATAAATTTATATCCTAGATAAACGATTTATATAAGTTCTTGGATTGTCTCTTAAGGAGGTTTCAATTTGAGTTGCAGGACTGTCACTTTTCTCGTACGTTATTTACAAGAAGAATAATTTGGGGATTTGATACAAATATAGAATATAGAATAAAAATTTAAAATAATCTGAAATATAATTGAATCTAAATATGGGAAATATGGTAGGAAATAAAAGGGGTTTGAAATAAGAATCAAAATAGTACTTTTGTACATGATTGAACTTCTTGAACACTCCCCTCTTCCATGTTTAATAATATTTTTAAAGTGAATTACTAAAGCCCCCCTCCCCCAGGATCCCTAGGAGAACACCTGTATTTATTTACATATCATATCAATTCCTCAATATTATTTTTTTCTCTAATAATGAAGTGATTCAACTACATGAAGACCATCAATCAAGCCTCATTGAAGTCAATATACTCAATGGAAAGACCTCATAAATGAAATTTAAATAGTGTAATCTTTTAATTTACTTCATAGAATGAAAATAAATATAAAAATATTTTAGGAAAAAATATTTAAGATAGAAAATATAATAATTAATTGAAAAATATATATGTTCAAAATAAATTCAAAAATATATTACACAATAATAATGTAACTTGAAAGAGAGTGTTCCTTTTGTGTCGTCATCCCCAACCACATGGTATTTAGCCTCACATCACATGATAAGCATCCATATTATCTATTCTAGAATCAACGTATATAATCTCTATAATGGTATCAATAAATATATTGAACTTTCTCTCCAAATACACACCTTTGTAAAATGGATATCTTTGAAATGGGAGAAGAGACACATAATTATATTATAATGGGTGAAGAATTTGGGAGCAAAATATTTACTAGAAATGATTCCAAGTTTATAACCCATTAAATAATATAATTTGTAATATTAATTTATGAATATATAATTAAAAATATTTTTTTAATCACTCCTCAATATATCAACTTTATTGGACATCTCTATAGAAAGTTAGGGATTAAATACCAAGCATGTCTTTTTTGGTCATTGAATTCTAGAATTATTCCTTCAATATATAATATCCTATAAAACACTTATTTAGTGAAAAACTCCATAAAATTCATTTCATAAGCACATATACAAGTCCTCATCCAAATAAATTTGTAATCACATCAATTATAGGTTTGTAGCAAGATTTTTGATTTAGTTATGGAGATCGTGTCCACGATATCTTCGTGATCATTTGTTCGAATTGATTTATTGTTTTAGCCCTTATGTTTCTCAAATAAAATCATTGTATATATGGTAATGTTTATGAAAATAAATCACAGAATCTAAAAAAATCCCTCAAAATGGGATAATATTTTATGATTTGTGACCAAAATACCCTTGTGATTAAAATCTGTTAAAATCCAATAATTGTGCAATATTGAATTTTTATCACAAAACACACTCTAAATAAAAAAAATGATACAAATAAGGTCAAATTATTAAATTTTTTGGTTTTAAATAATTTAAAGAGACATAAAAATATTTTAGATATTAGATATATCGAAATGCTATGATTTTAGATAAAAATATATTTTTATAGATCACATAAAATTCAATAAATTTTAATAAATCTCAAATATAGATATTAAGGAATATATTAACTTAAAAATTATAAAATGTTATTTTTTATCTAAATAACTTTATAATAATTAAAATTTTACTTTTATATATGAAAATAATGACCAATTTTTTTATGGGGAATTTTATTTCTTTTTCATTAAAAGACAAAATGTGAAATGTGTAACATTAATGTGGTAAATAAATTAGTACATTAAAAATTACAGGTAAATCACTCTAATATATAGATAAAAGATCCTTCATGATATGCTCTATTTATTTAACCATAAGGTCAAATATGCTACTAGACTTATTTTATGATTAAATGTGTAACACCCCAAACTTCCACAGTACGTTTCCCTTGAATAATGCAATAGCTTGCATTGTACGCAATTTCGAGATTCTAACACACCACGACCAATCAAACTAGTTGTTTTGAATGTAATACCCACTTTTTAGAAATTATATAAAATTTATTTTTCAAAATAGTCTTCATTTTTGAATTCGGAATATCGAAATTTGCTTAGGGTGATTTTTTGGTATTTTTCTAAAAACATTCATTTTTTATGAATACTGAAAACACTGCCTTATTTGTTAAAATTAACTTTTTAATTAAATGATTATTTAATTTATTTAAATTTTTTTTAGGTCAAAATAGAAACATAATACCTATATATGTTCAATGTAATTCATTTTAGTCATTTAATAATAATCTTAGATATATAAATATTTTATTTAACTTTTTTCAATTTTTTACCCACCGCTTAAGAGCATTTGAAAATTTGCATAAAACATACATTTACCACTTCTATGAGTTCAATTTCAATAATAAAATAGACACAGTTGAAATCAGTATGTAAAATGTGGTTTAATAAGATAAAAATACTTATTGTTGACTAGTAACTTTTATACATTTATTTACCACAGTTAAAAGTAAATATGGTAATTAAGGGTACAAATGATATTATAATTACCCTAAAACATGTCCTAATTCTATTGAATAAGTGTAATTCAACCAAAAACAACTATAGGAACAATACATGATACCATTTGGTCCACTTGGATTAGATCTTGACATTTATTATTATTTTATTTAAAGAAGAGTTAAAACAGTTAAATTCAATATTTAATAACTAAACCATTTTTAATATAGGGTTATAATAAGATAAATTAGACTATAAATATTAATTGTAAATATAAAAATATTTCCTACATAATGGTATTTTATTTATAATTTTTAGTCATTAAATAATTTAATTTATTTATGACATAATGATGATGAAACATTTACATTATTAATGAATGATTAACATAATATTTATTATAAATATCCAAATAAATATTATATGAGACTTATGATGAACAAAACTAACTTTATCGGTTAATATGACATGTTAGGGTTGGTTAAAAATATTTTATTCAAAGTGAAAAAGTATTTTTGGCTATTAAAAAATCAAATACTAAATAGTTTCAAAATTGACATAATTGAATTTTTTTTAAAAATTACTTTATTATTAATTGATATAATATTCCAAAAAAACCTATAGATAGACCAAAGGACCTAGATAATGTTATATATATTAATAATGAACCACTTGGGGTTTTTTTATCAGTTTATAGAATGTTTGTAAACCATATTATATAAAAATACCAAGAGACATGATAAATGTCAAACTATTTAACTAATAGTTAAATCTAAATGGTAAGGTTATTATGATGATATAAATCTGTATAAAACCAATTGTTTGAGATTTTTCGACCCATCCCCACCTTAGCCTTGAAATAAATCATTTCTTAGCCATTAGAAACTGAAAATTATTTTATAATAAAATAATATTTCAAGCTTTTTATAAAGTGACCCTCACCTCTCTTATAAAAGGACACTTCCCCTTCTCTTAATATCACACCTCCAAAACCATTTAGATCGGAAAAAACCTACCCAAATAGACTAAAAACATTCCCCCCTTAATTATAGAGACCTTTAAATGGTTAGAAAGCAATCCTATGGACCCCTTTTGATCAAATCAAAAGGAAGAACCTGAAGAAGAGGTAAATATTTCTTCCCCTCTTTCATGTACTTTTCATCTTCCACTTCTTATTTCATTGTTGTTTCCATTATAAAATAAGAAATCCCAAATATTCTATATACTGTTATGTTATTATATGAATGGTACAACCATATTCATTATTATATCCACCATATGAGTGAAAAAGTCACCATACGTGTGTACGTACAGCTTATCATCTCCACGTCATGGTGTAGTTTATCATTCACACAAATCATTATTTGGATGAGTATAATAATGAGTATAACTGATGTAAATAATAAATATAATATGTTAATGATTTTTAATATTTGATATACCATCAAATTACATAATATTTCAGCATTAATATAATGATATTGTCACTTATACATATGTACATATTACAGTCTCCACGAATGCGATGAGATTAATTATCCATCATAATAATTGAAGAATAATTTTAATTTTATGATTAAAAATAATGTTTATGAACATAATATAATTCTGTACATGAATCAAATACATCCTATCCATAAAAACATGGCTTACGTATCCAATCATATAAAGTAAAATTAATCAGTTAACACCTGAAATGATGATACAACTAAAATATTATGAACAAAGCAATATTAGAGTATCATATATGATATCATATTTATGAATATAGATCTTTTATAATATAATAAAAAAAATTAACTATTATATATGATTTTAACATACCATCAACTAAGGAAAAGTACAAGGTAACAGTAAATTTCATAATATCTTTATTTTCCAAGGTTTTTTTTACGCAAGTATCTACTGGGAAATCTTTATCATCCACAGCCATGTTTTCAAAAAAATGTATTTCAATTTATTTTACTATTTAGTAGACAAGGGTTATTGTCATTTATACCATTATTTTTCCTTATATGTTTTGAAAGGAATCTTTTTTCGTTTTCCAAATAAGTTACATTATGACTTTTTTGACAAAATTAAGGTAAGGATGTTTTTTCAAACTTATACGGAGGGTGCCGCTATTTTCCTCCATTATAAAATTATCATAGCTTCCCTTAAAATATTATAAGAATATTTTCAAAATAAATGTTTTCTTTTATAATTACATGACTTCTAAGTGATTTCAAAATATAAAGAGATATTTTTCTCAAAAGGTTTTCATTTCATCTATGCCAAAATGTTATGATGGATTTCAAACCTATTTGAATTTGATTTATTATGATACAAATATTCCATATTGTATTGAAGATTTTGTGATATATTTGACCGTGTATGTTTTATTTTTCTACCATTCATGGTTTATAGATAATATATTGAAATTTCATATGCTAGTTTTAATATGAATGTGTATGTTATATTTAAACCTTTTCATATGAGAAATGAATTGGACATAGTAAGTGATGGGTGGAGCCTGCTATAGCTCCTCAATGCATCTATAGGTATCATGAGAGAAACAATTGTCTTGTCACAAGGCCTTGAAAAAATATTATTTGTCAGCTTGGCACAAGTCCATGACTATATGTTTATGAAGTCTGGCATTATGCATTCCATTATTATGAAATTGGCTATTTATATTACATGTGATTGTTCAAATACTATAATATCAATGTGAATAAGTAAATGGAATTATTTGATTTTATATTTTCCATATTATTCTAATGTTTATGATTAAAAGGAATTTTTTTTAGTCTTATACATTTCCTTAAATTTTTATGCTTATTTAGGAATGTTTCCACTATATTTTTATTCTTACCGAGTATCTGAGATCTCCCCTTTCTATGTTTTATTTTTTCCCATGATGTGAAGAAATATTTTATGGTTGACCTGCAAGGATAGTCTAAGTATATAAGTGTGTTAAAAATGGGAAAAATTGTTGTTGATATTTTTATTTCATTTTGTAATGTAAAACATATGAATGCATCTAGTACTTCCAAGGATAATAAACTAATAAATCCTTCGAGACATTATTCCTGGTATCATGCCAATGTTATGTATTAATGCACCAACATTGGGTAACTGTGGTTGGGGTGTTACATTTAGTATCATAGGAAGTTTAGTAGAAACCATGGTAACTAGATTTAGAAAAACACTGAATAGAGAACATTAACTTAAGATAAACATTCAGGATTACTATTGAATAACATAATGTAATTTTGGTAATGTAGATATTTTGTGTATTTTACAAGCAATATATCCGTTTCTAGATATGAGAAGGTAGAGGTGGACTTGGAACAAATCTAACTCTAGGTAATCTTTTAAAACACCCCTTTGAGCTAGACTCGAATGGGAACGGGTGCACGACAATAGGCCTTGCTGCACTATTGGTTATGACACTCCCTGGGGATATGATTAGGATAATTCAAATTTTTTATATACCAATATAAATAATTTATGAGTATATACCTCTTCAAAGAAATTTTTTTATGATTATGAATTATATCCATAAATTATTCAATTTATGTAAACGGTTTTACTTGTTTTGAATAATGTACTATGATTTATTAACTAATCTAATATATTCCATTGTTTATAAATTGTGCCTAGTGGAAGTAATTAAAAAGATATCAAAGAAATTACTCCATATAGGGACTGACCTCCTACTCAAGATAATTATAGTGGAGGTTGTGATGCAACTGGTTTTGATCATCTTATCACCATACTGGGACAGATCACTCAGGTTATGAATAATAACATTACCTGTTTGGAGCACCCTAATCGACAATGATAAAGATAAATTTCATATTGCTTCATGATGGAACAACCACCAACATTAAATGTGAGTACAAATCCATTAGTATTTGAGAAATTTATATATTCCTTAGAGAAAATATTTTTTGCTTGGGACTGTAGCGAAAGGGAAAAGGCTGTCATGGCTATTTATCACCTCACGGAAGATGAAGATCATTGGTGGTCATTAATCCAAAACACAAAACAATATGCAGATGTATCTAACATAGAATTTAGGGAGTTTAAATATATTTTAATTTAAAAATACTTTCCTCGTGACCATCAAGTGGATATGGAATGAAAATTTTTATGTATGAGGCAAAAGGAGGATGAGAATGTCGTAAAGTATAAGGATAACTTTACAAGGATAACAAGGCATGCAAAAAATTATATATGTAACACAAGGAGTAATATTTATTGATTATTTGATGGGATAAAACCATTTCTCCATCGAGCCTTAGTCTCAAAATCCTTCTCATCATATGAAGATATTGTCTCAAGCGATATCAAGACAGAAAAACAATTCTCTATGTCTTACGACTTTAAAGAAAATCAAGAGAAAAAGAGATCTTCTACACACTCTAGAAATGAAAATAATGGGAGGAATAAAAAAGTTGAATATCCATCCTATGGTAAATTTGGGAAGAAACAGCCTCGTAATTGGCGGAAGGGAATGAGAGTCTATTACATGTGTAGTAAAAAAGGCCACCAAGCACATGATTGCAATGGGAAGAATGTGGCTATTAATGTTGACTGCTAAAAATGTAGTGAAAAGGGAATTATATAAATGAATGTCCTAAGAGATAAGGGAAATTACCTCAAAAAAGGAAAAAGGAGTAAGGCCAAGAATAAGTGATAGCTAATGCTGAGGTTGAAGCTCCGAAAGACGTGGTGGTAGGTAATTTAATGGTTTCCTCATGTTTATCCAATGAATTATTGGATTCCGTATCATTTTATTGTTTCATATCTTCCTGATTTTCTAATAAAATTAGATATTTTCAAATTTTCTTAACCAGTGAGTCGTAAGTCAAAACTCTTAAGGGATGTATCATCACATCAAATTTTTGTGAATCAGTTCCCATTAGGGCATATTAATGTTCTTTATCTACTGATCTCATCCTCATACCCATGATTGAATTTGATATAATCCTCATAATAGATTGTCTTTCTAACCATGATTCTAAAATTTACTGTAATAAGAATAAGGTTACAATTTTCGATGATGATAAGAGTACCTTATCTTTAGAGAAGAAACATCCACCTAATTATTATCTAGATCTGGCCCCAGTAGCTCTACTAAATTCGATTATTAAGAAATAAGAGAATGAAATAACCATGGGTGAGGAAAATAATGTTCAAATAGAGGACGTACCAATTGTGAAAGAATATTTTGATGTGTTTCCAGAGTTTTTATTTGGATATCCACTAGAACGAGAAATTGAGTTTTCCATTGATTTAATTCCAAGTTCAAGGCCCATATTGAAGACCCCATATAGAATGGCTACTATGGTATTAATGGAACTAAAGAAAAAACAATAGTAATTGAGTAACAACGGACTTATTATCTCTATGGTTTCTCCATTGGGAGCCCATATCCTTTTTGTTAAAAAGAAAGCAGATCTATGATGTTGTGGATTGACTATAGGGAGATCAATTCTATAACAATAAAGAACATGTATCCCCACCATTCATTGTTGATTTATTCGACCAACTTCATGGAGCTCAGTATTTATCAAAGATTGACCTTCGATCTAGATATCATCAGTTTTGTGTGAAGAAGGAATACATTTTGAAAACATCTTTTCAAACTTGGTTCAGGAATTACGAGTTTACAATAATACCTTTTGGATTGACTAATTCACCCTCTATCTTAATGGATCTATTGAATATTGTTTTTAAGGAATATATTGATGACTTTATAGTGGTATTTATTGATGATATCTTGGTATAATCCATAATCTACCAATATCATAAAAATCTCTTGCGCGTTATTCTATAGACTCTTTGAAGAATTGAATTTTATGGGACATTTAGCAAGTGTAAATTCAGACATCATGAGATTTTTGTTTTGGTCCATATAGTCTCTAAGGATAGAATCTTATTGATCCTTAAAAGACCAAGGAAATCCACGAATGGCCAATACCGATGAGTATAATTGAGGTATGCAGTTTTATTGGTTATGCAGGTTATTATCAACGCTTCATCATGAATTGTGCCCAGTTTGAAAACCCCTTAACCAAGATCACACGTAAAGGGGATAAATTTGTTTGGACGAAAGAGTGTGAATAATGTTTTGAAGAACTAAAGAGAATATTAGTCAAAGATCCTATATTTACTCTACCATCAGAGAACGAGGGGTTTTTTATTTATAGTGATCCTTCAAGGAAAGAAAATTGTTTATTCCTTGGGAAGAATGATAGAGTTATTGCCTGTGAATCATGACAGCTAAAAATTCAGGAGAAAAACTATCATACTCATTATCTTGAGTTAGCAGTTTTACTCGTTGCTTAGAAAATATGGAGACACTATCTCTATGGTGAAAAATTTGAGATTTATAATGATCAAATGAGTTTGATGTATATTTTATCACAAAAAGAACTCAACATGAGGGAAAGACGATGGCTTGAACTACTCAAGGATTATGATTACACTATACACTACCACCCAGGGAAGGAAAATAATGTGGAAGATGATATGAGTAGAAAATATCATGGAGTTTTGAACAAGAAGAGAGTTAAAAGGGATCATATGTTCATGGATCTTACAATGATGGATATGGGAATAACCATGGAAGGTGAAACATCAATAAATTTTCAAATGGCTTCGAAACCATCTTTACTAGAAAGGAAAAAAAGTTCTCAGGTTGATGATGAGGAGTTTCAAGATTCATGATACTAGAGAAAAAGTGATGAGAAACCGGATGACTCGTCTGGTAAATGTTCTACGGAGAAACCATAAGATAAAAGAGGTAATGTGGGGACTAGAAGAACTTGTGATGAAGAACCACCCGAATCTTCTTTGGGCGGTAGTATTCTAGAAATTTCTAGGACAAAATTTTTTAAGGAGTGAAGAATGTAACACCCCAATCTTCCACGACACCTTTCCTTTTGAATAATGCAATAGCTTGCATTGGACTCAACATCTATATTCTAACACACCGAGACTAAGCAAACTACCCATTATGAATAGTAATACCACCTTTTTGAATTTTTATAAATTTTATTTTACAAAATGGACTTTATTTTTGAATTTGGAATATCGAAATTAGCATAGGGTGAATTTTTGGTATTTTTCTAAAAACTTTCAATTTTTGATGAATAGTGAATAACACTGCGTTATTGGTTAAGACATACTTTTTATTTAAATTTATTTTTTGTCAAAAAAGATACATAATACCAATATAATTTCATTGTTACTCATTGGAGTCATTTTATAATAAGATTTGATATATAAAAAGATTATTGAACTTTTTACCGTCTTTTACCCACCCCAAAGAAGCATTTGAAAATATTTATAAAACTTATATTTACTGCTTCTGTGAGTTTAATTCCAAAACTCCAAGAGGCACAATTGAAAATTTTATGTAAAATATTTTTCAATAATATGAATATAATTTTTTGGGAATAGTAACTTATTAATTTTATTTACCACGGTTAAAAATAAGTAGGGTAATTGAGTGTAAAATTGTTATTATAATTACCTCAATAGATGTCCTAATTCTGTTGGATAATATTAATTCAACCAAAAACAACCTTAGAAATAAAATATGATCCCCTTTGGTATACTTAGATTATATTAGGAAATTTATTATTATTTTATTTAAAGAAGAGTTAAAAGAGTTAAATTCAATGTTTAATAACTAAACAATTTTTAATATAGGGTGATACATAAGATAAATTCTACTATTAAGTTTCATTAAAAATATAAATAAAGTCATAAATAATGGTTTTTTATATATTATTTTTATAATTTTAATAATTTTATTTATTTTTGACACAATAATGATGCAGCATTTACATTATAAATGAATGATCTAAATTATTGATATTATAAATATCCAAAATAAATGTAATATGTGACTTATGATGAATTCAAAAAAAATTTATAAGTTAATATTTCATGTTAGGGTTGGATAAATAATTTTTATTTGAATTCATAATGTATTTATGGCTTTCAAATAAAATCAAATTCTAAATAGTGTCAAAATTGACATAATTGAGTTTTTAAAACAAATACCTTATTATAAAATGATATTATATTAGTAAAAATGTATGGTTAGGCCAAACTAACTATACAAGGTTATATATAATAATACTGAACCACATGGGGTTCACATGGTAGTCTATTGAATGTTTATTAACAATATAATATAAAAATACAAAGAGACATGGTAAATGTCAAACAATTTAACTACGAGTTAAATATAAATGATAAGTTTAATATGATGACGTAAACTAGTCTAAAACATATTGTTGGAATGGGTTTAGACCCATCCCCACTATATCCTATAAATAAATCATTTAGGGAGCCATTAGAAACCGAAAATGATTTTATTAGAAAATAATATTTCATGCTTTTCCTAAAGAGACCTTCGCCTATTTTATAAAATAGAACTTCCCCTTCTCTTAATTTCACATCTTAAAAGCCTTTTAGATCAGCCAAACCATGCCCATATATCATACCATCTTTCCTCCCATCATTTTATATGCATTACTTTGGTCAAAATCTACCTTTAGAAACCCTTTTGATCAAAACAATAGGAAGAACCTGAATAGGAGGTAAATATTTCATCACCTCTTTCAAGTTATTTTCTTATTCCACATCCTATTTATTTTGTTTTTTCCATTACAAAATAATAACTGTAGTATCTTCTATATATTTTGATGTTATTGTAAAAATGTTATAACCATATTCATTATTCTATCCGTCATATGAATGACATAGTCACCAAACATGCGTACTTACGACTTACCGTCTCCATGTCGTGGTGTAGTTTTCCAGTCAAACAATTCATTATTTGGATGCTTATAATAATGAGTATAACTGATGTAAATAATAAATTTTACTCGTTATTGATTCTTTATATAAAATATACCATCTAATTCCATACAATTTCACCATAAATATAATGATATTGTCACTTGTCCGTATGTATGGATTACAGTCTCCACGAACGCGATATGATTTATTCCCCATCATAGTAATTCAAGAATAATTTCAATTTTATTATTAAAAATAATGTTTATGAACATAATATCAATCCTTATATGAATAAAATAAATCATATCCATAACAAACATTGCTTACCTAACCAATCATATAAAAGAAAATGAATCAGTTAACACCTGAAATATTGATACTACTGAAATATTATTAACCAAGATATATTAGAGCATCATATGTGATATTATATTTATGAATATAGTTCTAGTATTATTTAATAACAATGTTTTAATTTTTATACAAGAGTTTAATTTACCATTTACTATGTAAAAGTAAAATGTAAGGGTTAAATTCACAGTCTCTTTAGTAACAATGGTTGTTTTTACGTAAGTATATATTTGGTCGTCTTTATCATCCCAATCAGCATTTTCGTAAAAAGGAATTTCAAAACATTTTTACTCATCACTGTATAGTGGGTTAACGTAATTCATACCCTTACTTGACCTTATATTTTTTAAAGTAATCGTTCTATCATTTTCCAAACATGGTACATTACAACATTTTCAAGAAAATTAAGGTAAGATTTTTTTTTTAACTTATACGGCTGGTGCGGCTATTTTTCACAATTATATCATCATCAACTCTTCCCTTAAAGGATAATAAGAAAATTTTTAAAATAAGTGTTTTATTTTAAAATTATATGACTTTTAAAGGATTTCAAAATATAAAGAGGTATTTCTTTAAAAAATATTTTATTTCATCTATGTCTACATTCTTTGATGGATTTTAAACCAGTTTGAAGTTGATTTATTATGATAAAAATATTCCATATTGTATAAAAGGTTTTGTGATATATTGGACTGTGTATGAGTTATTTTTATACAATTCAGGGTTTATGGATAATGTATTGACTTTTCGTATGCTAGTATTAAAATGGATGTTTATGTTATGTTTAAACCTTTTCATATGAGGAATGCATTGGACTTAGTAAGTGATAGGTGGAGCCTGCTATAGCTCTTCGATTCATCGGTAGGTCTCATGAGACAAACTAGTGTCTTGTCAAAATTACTTTACTAAATCTTATTCATAGTCTTGGCAGAAGTCCTTGAATATGTGGTAATCAAGTCTGGAATTATTTATTCCATCATTATGAAAGTGGATATGGATATTTCATGTGATTATTCTACTAGTAGAATATACATGTGAATAATTAAATTGCATTATTTAATTTTATCTTTTCTATATTATGCTGATGTTTGTGTTTAAAAGTCTTTTGTTTTAGTCTTATACATTTCCTTAAATGTATATTCTTATTTATGAAAATTTCTACTATATTTTTATCCTTTCTAAGCATCTATGCACACCAAATTCTAGGTTTTATTTTTTCCTGGATGTGAAGATGTATTTTAAAGTTGACCTGTAGGGATATGTTAAGGATATAAGTGTGTTCAAAATGGGATAAATTTTGCTGATGTTTTTATTTCTTGATGTAATGTAAAACTTATGAATATATGTAATACTTCTTAGGTTACTAAACTGATCGGTTTATAAGTACAAGATTCCTTGTATCATGCCAATGTTATGAAATAATGCACTGACTCTGGGTAACTAGGGTCGAGGAGTTACAAAACATGCATGGTTATCATGGAAATTATCACAATTTTGAACTACCCTCACATAAAATTTCACTCATACCATAATTGGATTACTTTATGTTAGTATTAGTCTAAGGAAAACCCATGTGAGGTCACATCCATTCCATACTCAGAAAAATGATATTCTTAAGGAATACTTCCACTACAAAATCCCATTTAATACCTTTTTTTTCATAAATTTAATTATATTTTGACACCCTTTTATGTAAATTAATTTTTTGTCTATATTATAATAAGAAAATTTCATTTTAATCTATAAATTTTTTATTTCAGTTATATGATTCTTGTAGAATAGGGTATTAAGATAATATTTAATTAAAGAAAATACATAGAGATTTATCTTGGAGATTTAGGGGTGTTTTGAAAAATTAATAAAAAAGAAATGGGTGGAGTGTGTGAATTACCATGAGCTTTATATAATTTTACTAAAATGAAATTAATATAATCAGTTTTATTATAATACTTTTATTATAGGGAATAATGAATCACCTACCAAACTCCTTTTGTGGGTGTTATTACTTGTGTCCCAAATTATTCAAGATTTTAATCCATGATAGATATCTTGTCATGATAAGTACCTTGATTCTTATCCATTTTTGAACAACTAGATACATAATATATAATTCCATGATCCATGTGAAAATTACAACTTACAATTACTAAATTATATTTCATTCTTTAATTTGATTGTGGTGGAAACTATAGAATTTTTTTTGAATACTTCATAGTATTCATGAAGGTTTATTCCCTAAGTATTAGTAATGAAATAAATTTTATTTATATTTATTATGATTCAAGGGTTGAATAATTCTATAAAGAGTTCTTTAAGGTCATCATATAAACCAATTATGGTAGTCTTACTATAAAGTTAGTCTTTTAGTACATCCTCAATAGAGAATGGGAAATTCAAATTTTTTATAAAGTCCTATGTCATATTTTTGGGTTTCATGGTGAATATCCTATGTGAAAAACCGTAATATGTTTTCAAGGCTCCTCCCTATGAATATCATTTTATTTATATAGAATGTGGTTGAGTTCCAATGGCATCTCAATGTTTGTACCCCACAATAGGATTGAATATTTTATTAAAGGATTGATTATTTTAAGAAATTATTTTGCGTATATTATTTGGATCACTCCTAGAATTGTTTTAGAACACTGTATAATTCATTATGTGTTCCTATATATTACTTAACATCCTGACACTAGATGATAAAATGTTTGAGTCTAGTTTTTTTTTAAATTTCCATGTAAATATGATGTAATTTTCTTTATGAGGATATTTGAATTTGAAAATGGTGTGCTGGGTTTTTATAAATATAGGACAGATAAAATAAAAAAAACAAAAGCTATTTTCTGAAAAAAAAAACTATATTACAAACTATAGATATAAAGATAGAAGAAAACGAATAGACAGTGAAAAAGAGACATGAAAAAAAGTTAAAAAATACTAAGTATAAGTGGGAAGATATAGTGAAAGGATATGTAACACCCCAAAATGATAAATGGTAAAATGACTAAATTATATGACTCATTTCAACAAGGTGAACCTTTTTATTCAAAATCCTACCTGAATAAAACTCTACATTTATGCGTGCTTGGAATGCAGTATTGTTTAGGATGGGCTACTTTCTGGGAAGTTTCTCAAGGTGTGTATGAGTGAGCACAAAGAAGACAGGAAAGAACATGTGTTGGCATTTGGGGACAGTCACTAGTCAGATGACCCATTCACATGCATGGGTGGACCCTAGGGAGGGGACCACGTGTCATAAGGGAAACTGGTGGAACCTAATGGGCTAGGAACTGAAGACCATGTTAAGTTGCGGTGTCTATTTTATTACAAGGAGATAGTTTTCGTAGGATAAGTAATAAAACAAAATGTCCTTGGGTGGGGACCACATGTCTATGAGGCAACTGGTGGTACATGGTGGGTTAGGACCTGACGACCATGTTAAGGCGGGGTATCAGTGTTTTCACCAGGACCCAGTTGTCATAGGATAAGTAATAAAAAAAATATAAAAATTGACTTTGGATAATTCAAAATTAATCCATAAGTATATGTTCATTATTACAATATATAAAATTATATGTTTTTTACTAGAATTTATTCTTTATAGTGAAAAACCAAATTCATATCTTAATGAATAATATTATAAATAAATTATAAATAATTTTTTGATTATCTAAATTAAATTGGGTTTTTTAATATGAGAGGTTTTTTGATTAATCATTAAGTGAACACAAAATATATTTAGATCAAAATGAATATTTACTATTGAGATTGAAAGCAGTCAACTAGGAGAAATCCCGTGATATTGATACTTCATCACCATAAGAGATATGGTTTAGATATTATAATCCTCAATTTGTAAAAACTATCAATATTATATTACTATTTTAAGAATAAGATTTTTTTTGGTTTTTTCAAAAAAATAAATTAAATCTTTATATATCACCATTTTTGGACGATTTATATCGTAAGTCATAACCAATAAAAATGGAAAAAATTAAAAAACCTGATATTATATCCTATTATGTATGTTATTATTGTCTAAAGCCTTCAAATAAATATTAATGTCCATGTATGTTATTATGTGTGTTCATTATTCAAATATGAACCACTCACACACCAAAATTATAATGGAAATAATGTGTGGTGAGTGATTTTTAAAACATCACATGAATGGGTACCAAAAATACGATAATGTGAGATTATGTATGATATACATTTAAAATTAAATAAGATTATATGATGGATAAAAACAACATACACACCTGGAACTAAAATGATCATTCATATAATGAAAATAAGAAGCTTGGGAATTACATAATTTTCATCCTATAGTGATCACAAAGAACATATAACTCCATTGAAAGGCATGAAACCATAGTTGAATAATAAATATTTCCTATGATCATAAGAAAAGACATCTAGTGTCAAATCATTTTTAAATTTGGAATTAATGAGTTTTAATTCACATTTTAAATAATAAAAATTCCTTGATATTTCAATGATCCTTTGATTATATGTGATTTGACATAGATATATTCTTCCACTCCTCAAGACCACATTATTTCTTTCATTATCTACAACATATTGAAATAATTATTTTGTCACATTTGGGTCATAGATTATTATTTATAATTGAGACATATCTCTCTAAAATTAATGATTTTATTTAATGATATAGCCCACATAGAAAAGGGTGGTGTCATCAACATCACTGACAGTTTCATTCCTTTGTGGTCCCCAATGGGTCTATTACTATTGGATCAAGATATTGGCCAATTTGAATTAATTTTATACCGTTATCATAATAACACATACAAATAATTTTAAAAAAATGGCCATTTTTATAATTTTATGAAGAAATTTTGAAAAAGATATCCAATTATGTCATAGTATAATTTCATATATTTCATGATTTAAATATATAAATACAAAATTATATTGAGTGAGAAAGGATTAAATAATTATTTATTAAATTCTATGAACATTATAAATAAATTTTATAAGTGTAAAAATATATAAAACATCAACCTGCGAACACTACCTCAGACCATATCCTTTCACTCATGAGAAATAAAAGATATATTGAGAAACATAATCCCATAAATCAATGGTAATTAAATCTCCATGATTTTTATCAAGTGAAATAAAATATTCTAATTTTATAAAATAAATTTTCTTATCACTATTCTTATCTCAAATTCAAATTATTTTCAACATCATTCATTCTCTGGTGAAACAATTTTCATAATACATCACTGGTAATTTTGAACCTCTCATATTTTAAATTTTACATTTATAATATTTTTTCAAAATTTATAAATAATTCATTTCATAGAATGACCATGGATAAATCTTAAATATCTACACATGGGATAAATATGTTCTTCTCGATCATTAGTATTTATAATTAATTCAATTAATGTTTGGGTGGGTGGGTTTTCATTTAAAAATTATGTTTATAAATATGTGGTTTTTATCTTAGTGTAAAACGAATGATACAAAATTTAACATGTAATGATATTACCTTACTCATTTTACAAAATTATAAATAACCTAATAAAAATCCCCTTTTTTTCTAGGACACACATTAAAAAATGGAAATAAAATAATTTTTGTCCACATGATGTTTTTATATTATTGTTTCATCATTTTGAATATGGTGAAAAATAAATAAATAAAATTGATAATGACACATATTATTCATTTTAATGATGATTTATACTGAATAATATTATAATAATGAATAATGAAATCATAAATCTCTATTTATTTTCCATTTTTTTTTACACAGAACAATATTAATATAACAAAAGAATATTAGACTGTGGACCATCTCAAAAAATTTAAAGTGACACAAACATTACAATACATTAAATCACATCTCCACAATTATATATATATATATATATATTACAATGACTCCCACAAACAAAAAGTTAATTATGACCATGAAATGTATACAAGATTAATTTTATATAGAGAAAATGTTCTAATAATGTGAATATCTAATATGTTTTTAATGGAAACTAGGGTTTTAATAAGGGACATTAAATGGGTATGGGACTAATTTGGATAAATACATGGTATCAATATTATATAATAACCTAAATCAAAACATATCATTTCCTTGTTCTAAATTTTTTTGATAAAGGATAAAATAATTGTTCTAGATGAAAGACACAATTTGATTTCACTTTATATTAGAGGGTATAATGAAGATTATATAAAATATTCTTTTGACAATATCTTGGGTTGGTGGAAAATAACATTGGTCATTTATAATGAGACAAGGGTTTTAGAAACCCATAATCATATTATAATGTTCCATAAAAAATTATTAAATTATTAAATTTCATCACTCAGATGGATGAATTTTTATAAAAACCAAGAAAAAAATTCAATATTGAATAAGTTATGTTAAATATTTTTTTTTCAATTTACCTCAAGTATAATATATAAAAATAAAATAATGAACAAAAACATCATATTTAGTTTAGTTTTTTTTATTTCTGGTTTTTTAACTAAAATCAAAACTAAATTATTTATACCTATCATAAACCTAAAAAATAAATTTTTAACAATTTTATAAAATTCAGTAAATTATGATTGGGGAAACCCAGTAATTGGGGTAATATGAGTTATCCATAAGATATATATCCTCCATTATATTCTTTGTAAAATACCCATATATATTTTTAATTACCTTCCAATTTATGTGAAACATTTGTAAAAGTTTCTTATTTAAAAACATTATTACAATATAAGGATAAAAATTAGTAAATATATAAGGATCAATCCATTGTAAAAAAATATCCCTCAGAGGAGAATTATACTTGAAGTGTACATAGAGAGATTCTCAGAAATTTTTATATTTTTTTAACCATTCAAACAATTATGGATAAACAAAATATTTCAATTATTTATCCAAGGGTTATCATATGCATCTCATTGTATCTACCTCAATTTATTATTTTGTGACATTATATTACATCTTTTAGATGGATGATTCATTTTAAATTATTAAAACCTTATATATATAGTTATCAACATCCTTATTGATGTTAAATGTTTTTTTCAATGAAAATATTGTATATAGTAATATTGATGATGGTTTTAAAATATATATTTAATTATAATATTGGAATGAACTCAATTATTTTATTTTGGGTTGTATTTATCATTCAAAATATTTCATAACAAACATATTTTAAATATAATACGTTCTATTAGTGTGGAATGATATGAAATGGATAATTTATGAACTCCCCCAAAATTATGGAGAATTGATTTCCATGTTATGACTAATAGATTAGGACCTTAATGGCTAGTAGTAATCCTATAAAAACCAAACAATATACAAATTTATGATCTTATAAATTCCATGGCCACTCAATAGTCATTGTTCCTTGTTACATTTTAGACATACATTAAGATATATAATAAATATATAACTTTATTTAATGTAATCAAAGATAATTTGAGAATTAAATCAAAATGTTAATGCATGATTTAAAAAAATCCCCACAATATAAAATAGGTTTTTAGTGAATTCCATTCTAAATGTATATATTCCATATGAATTTTCATCGTGTACATGAATTATATTATCAATGGTAAAATATATAATTTTTTTGTGAATAAATTATAAAATCAAACACCATTCAAGATGTAGGTTGAGAGACAAAGTGGACCATACATAACAAAATGTAGTATATTTAAATATAGATGTGACCTCATAGCTTTGGACACACCAACAAACTAAATGGTCCCTAAAAATTATCCAAAAAGTATTTTTCATCTAAATATACTTATATGAATCATTCTTAATAATCAATTGCTATGATGTGATAAAATAAGTGGGGACCTATGATATTTCCAAAAAAAATTAAATATAAACATAACATGGAGAAATATCCACACCATCAAAAAGGTTCTCGTATGGGATATCTCATTATTGGTTATGTTAGAGTGAACAATATAGTTCAATGGTGGGGAAAAGAATCTAATGTAGTCAACTACCAAATTTTCCACTCCTATGTTTTATTGAATCACTAGTTCAAACCCATAGAGGAGGATAATCCAATATAATTTTTTGGGAATAAATATAAACGTATTAGGGGGAAATAAAAGTGAAAATGTTCATGAAATTTAATTAAATTTCATAAAATAATAAAAGAACAAAATACTCCATTGGAAAAATCATTGGAAAAGATCTTTATTTCATTTTTGGTATAGTTTTCCTGTGTAGGATCAAGGTTATGTGAAACATAAAAATGGAATGAGGAACCCTATCAAACCATTGTGATAAAACTACCCAAAAAATAGTTAGATGTGTGAGACACAATTTTTTATGGTAGATTCCTTATTAGTGGTTAGATATTTGTGGTGACGTGAGACTCATTTTTATAAAATTAAAGGAATTGTGTCATTTTTTATAAAAATATATTTTTTTGCAGCAATCATAATAAAGGAAGCATGATATCACTAAATCAATCAAAGAATTTAATGATAAAATATAATTTTAATTGAAAATATATGCCTCAAAAAAAATTGGATATCGATGTTAGGAAAATTTTTAATTTTTTTGATTTAACAAATAGAATTATATCACTAAAAAGATATTTCCAAGTCGTATTCCATACCATACCAAATACTGGGATGTCTAATAATTTAATTTAATATATATTTCAGTGAAATATATTACAATGGAACCAATTAATGGGAAAAACACATCATAGGAATATAAATAAATTATAAAAGCATCCTTGAAGATATTAATGAAATTTGAAAGTTACTGAGAAAAATAATTAACAAAAAAGATCATAAAGTATAATGATAATTACATAGCTCAATTAACATTTTTCTATATAAATATTTTCTGAATAGATATGTAAATATCTTCTTAATATGATATTTTTAGTTAATATGGATATGAAAATTACCAAAATATACATTATTATATTATTAATTCGATTATATAGATAATATTTTTTTCATTTCTTCAATGAAAGGTTGTGTAATGTTTTCATTTTTAATGTATTTATTTCTCCAATTAAAGTCTAAATATACTTTAAATATATTTTTTTGACATCATGGAACCAATTATTTACATTCATTTTACAGTATTGTAATTCCTAATTTTATAAGAACAATTATATCGTGGCTAACCCATTTTCTGCCATCATTGTGATAGTTGATCCTATGAATATCTAATTCTCTATATTTAATTTTTTCCACTAAAAGGATGGTGGAATGTGACTAACATTGATATTTACTTCTGGGTTTACCATTATCATCTAAAGGAATATGGTGTATAAAACTAGATAGGATAATCCCAAATATGTTATCCAATGACCTTAATATCTCCTTTATTTAATCACTCAAAATATATGTAGCTGTTTAATTCATACATTATAGAGAGTTTTTTTAAAATATTGAATGAAAACTTGATAATAATATCAACATAGGCCTAATTTATATTATAGGTATGTGGTTATGATTACAACACTAATGGTATTTAGATTAAGGAAAGGGGATTGGGGCATCATGTTAGTAAAACTATTATCTTCCATGTGTATACTCTTTATATAGAGAATCAATGGAAATGAGTTTTTTTGAAGAATTGATAGTCATGGTTACCTACTAATGAAAACACCCATCAATAAAAAATAAAAAATCAGACATTTCCAAACCCACAAAATAAAAAAACCTGAATTACTATCAAATTTACACAGTAGTGAAGAAAAAAAGGAAGAATAAAAATTTAGTCATGTAAATAATGTTTTGTGTGTGTTAATTCGAGAGGGAAACATCCTTAAAATACATAAAAAGTGAGTATTTCTCCTTAATATGGTGTTTTTTAGAGTGAAACATAAAGCATATATTTGTTTTCCATAACACCATAGAAAATGTTCCACTGTAAACATTGATGATTTTTAAGATATGTTACCGAATGGACATCTGAGTATGAGAGGAGTTTTTCATTTGGTTCAGGTATATTCTATTACAATCATGTTAATGTATACACTAAATATTATAATATTCACTTATGCGAGGATGGAATTGATCACTCTAGTTTCATGTGTCATGCTCTAGTTAGAAAGATTAACATTGTTGGCAAATTTGTTGAATCTCTCCAAATTATAATGATTTATACATATTATGAGGTTTTACAATAGTCAATGAACCTCAATAAAGAAATGAACTAAAAAATAATGTATCCTATATTGTGTAATGAATCATAAATGTTCATAGGTTGGTATGTCTTGTTGGAATTATCAGTTTCATCGTGATAAAGATATTTTACCCATGTTTAACATTATTATTTCAATTCAATCACTTCCTATAGTTATAATCATATTTTATAAATTCTTCATAGTGATAAATTTATTTAACTATATGTATGATAGGAATGTTAAATTGTAAATTTTAAAAATATATAATTATCTATTTATAAATGTTATTATAAAATATTTTCTTGTATTATGAAATTTTTTGAGGAATTAGATATGGAATGTAATGTTTAGTAGAGTTCCCATTGATATATTTTTCTATATTTTTTGTTCTAATTATCATCACATTAATTATTTATTGACTTACGAGAATGTTTTATAGAGGGGAGATATGTGTTTTATTGTTTCATTGTATGGAGAATGTCATTTTTCTAAATGAATTCTAGTGGAAGAGACATTAACATTAAAATTGGGATAATAGGTTGGGATTTTATTTTTTCGAAACATTGATTAAATATATAACAAATATTGATTTACAGTTTTCCCACTTCATTTTTTTGGTATTGGTTTACTTATTTTGAGATCTTCCAGAATTTGAGACTTCAGGATTGTATTTTCTTTACTATCTCCTTGAGGATTGGGTTATATTTTGGAAGAAGATAAGGGTTATTACAAGAAAGTGGAGGACAAAAATGATTGATATTATATTGCTATTGATACATTTTATAATTTGGGTAGCTTAATATTCAAAATTGTAATAACTATGTTTGATATTTCCACAAAAGGAATATATTTCTCAAGGAGGATTACAATTATAAAGATTGTAATTTTTGAAATGAAAACACATGAAATACCACTACAAAATTTTCAAATGAATCATACTGTTAGACTTATTGAAAAAATATGTGATTGTTATAAAAACTATAAAAATCTAATGTTATAGGAGGAGAGTTTCAATTTCCCTAATCCCTAATTTATTATCTTAAGGGGAATTTTATCATGTTTATTATCTTCCTTCTCTTGTAAGGTAGAATGATTTACCACATGGACTCCATGAGTTGGGGGTATCGCTCATGTACCAAATTGTTTCTATTTTTAATTCCATATAGGATATCATGTCTTGAAGAAAACATGAGTTTTATGAATACAAAACAACTATTTACATAATAAATCATGACATTATCCCAAGGTACAAGTACAATATAGATGTATTGAATTAGAATTTGATTTCTAATATTATGTTGTGATAAACTAAATAAATTTTCATTAAATATCTTATAATATTCATTAAGGGTGTCTTTTTATTCATTTTTAATTCCACATATTTATCTTATAATAGATATGGTTCAGGAGTTAGTGAAGAACTTTTATAAAAAGAGTCAATTTTGTAAATTCTACCTACCAATTTTGATAGCTATATAATTTAGTGATTCCTTGGATACATAATCATGTGGTATAGTAAAATACCTAAATTTTATGTGGTACCCTTACATATTATGGAGTTTTATGGTAGATCACAATATGTGAACTTATTATGATGTTATTGAGGTTCCTCAAAAGGAAGAATGCATAATTTAGGGAAAAGGTATTTCAGACACTGTAAATCTCCTTAAGATGATTGTGAGGGACCTATGGAATTTTTATTGATCATGTCATGAAATAATGATTTGATGTTTTTTTATTAATAAAAATTATTTTAGAGAAAAAATAGTTGAGGAATAAAAAAAATAAAAAAACTATATCACAAAATATAGACATGTGAGGGAATAATAAAGAGAATGAAAAACTAAAAAAAGTTGATGGGTAAAACGAGAGAATAAAATTGTTGTAAATACCTGTAAAATTCAAGGAAAATTTTTTCTTTATTTTCTTTGGGATTTTAAAATAATGTAGTTTCTGACGGCACTTGATTCTGAGGCCCAGTGTGCCCGGAATTTCTATCTGAAGTTTAGCTCGTGTATGTTCAGTGAACGAACGAGCGGGTTTTCCTAACTTTTGAATCGGTGCACAGAATCGAATTCTGAGGGCACCGTTGGAACCGTGACACCGGTAATTGCTTAGGAACACCTTCTTCGAAGATCTGTTTTCACGAGAGAGGTTGATAAAATTTTTGGAAGTTAAAATAAAAATTTAACTACAATTTTTATTTCTCTAAGTGGATTTAAGATTTGGGTAGAAGTTGGGTAACTACCCAACTTCCCATGGGAGGTTATGAGGGTGATGAGGCCCGCACGAACCCCACCCCTTCACATTCCTTAACTCCCTCAACTCACTATTAAATTTGATAACTTATGTTTTAATAAGTTATGATATTATTGAAGTGAGTTTAATGTGAGTGTTTGAATTTCAAAATTCTTAAGTTAAGTTAATAAAATAAGTTAAGAACATATTTTATTTGGGGTTGGAACCTTGTTGTGGGAGTCTTTGGAAGAAAAGATAAAGAGCTTGAGGAACTTCTTCATCTTAGGTGAAGAACGCGAAGAACGCCGGATTCCTCAAAGATCGACGATGCGACACAACTTTCTCCTTCCGCGATGCGACTTTCTCCTTCCGCGACGTCTCCTTCCGTGACGGTTATTTCCGCAACGAACCTCCGTTTAAGCTACGCTTGATGTAGGGGTTTATTTTTGTTCGTGATTACTACTTTTGACATTCTTCATGAATTATGACCATTTTCTATAGATTAACGAGTGGGGGCCAGACCGCACAAACACATTCGACCGTCCTCCCTTATCTATGTTGTTGTTACTATTGTGGATTGGAACGAGAATGGTGCGGTGCCATCGCACCGCGTGGGATAATGCGGTAAGGAATGCGCGGCGCCATCGCGCCGCACTGTGAAATCGAACCAGGTCGCGGTGCCGATGCGTCGCGTCAGAGAAACCCGAAGACACCGCTGCCAGAGCGGGGCCGCGGAGGAGGGGCGCAGCGCCATCGTGCTGCGCAGGACGAACCAAGGTCGCGGCCGGTTTCGGTCCGCGGCGGAGTAGGGTGACCGGCGGCCGGTTCCCTGTCGTCAGCGTCGGAGCAAGGGGGACCGGCCTTTCCGGTCCCGTGGAGGCAACATCCGGCCGGCCAGGGCGGGCCGGATGGACAAGGGAGAAGCCGGGGGTTACAAAGCCTTGGCAGCCAACTCAAGCGGCCCCCATTATCGGGGTCGCGGTTACAAAAGACAGGGGGGAATCCACCCCCCCCCCCCCCCACTCAAACGGCTTAGCCGTTTGGCCGAGTTCCTGGCCAGCACGCCCAGGCCGGGCTGGGCCGCGCCGGCCGGGCCGGGCCACGCCAGTCAGGCCGGACCCGGGCCCAGTTCGGGTCCACCCGGTTCAGGCCGACCCTGGGGGTATCGGGCCGGGTTGGACCGGGCTCGAACCCCTTAATACCGAACCTCTTCCGGTCGGTCGCCCATAACATGAGCTACAGGCCTCTGATCGACGCACCATCAGTTGAGATGTGATCCTTGGATTGAGACGGTCGTTTAGGTATATTACACACAAGGTTTTGGAGAACTTTGGGTTTGGCCGGGTTGGTTCGTACACGAAACCAACCGGGCCCTCGGAGCGGAAACACTTATAACTTGAGCTCCGGACGTCCGATTGATGTGTCGTTGACTTGGTTGGATTCCTCTTTTGAGATGGATCTTTTGGCATACTCCGCCCGAGGTTTGGATGCTGTTGGAGAAAGGTTGGGTTGGTTTTGACTTAAAACCAACCGGGCCCTTAGGACGAAAAAAGCCAATAACTCTCAGACCAGGCGTCCGATTGGCGTGACTTCTTTTGCATTGAGTTCCTGTTGACGATATAGAACTTTTGGATTCATCAACTCCGGAATTTGTGTCAGTTGATGTATCAGACTCTCGTCTCATGGAGCAGACCCTCCCGAACGAGCTTGCTGTGTGCAGGAACCCTAGAGCTGGCTACAACTACGACGATGACGACGACTGTACAGAGATCCTCAGTGGATTCGACGGTGACAACTACAGCACTCAGTGATCCTACGTGGATCAGTGCTATAGATCCTGTGTGGGTTTGATCCTGTGTGGGTCAGCGCTCAACCGTTCTGTGTGAGCTAGAGCCTACAGATCCTGTGTGGGTCCGATCCTGTGTGGGTCATTACGGGGGTTAGTTACCTATCGATCCATTGTGGGTCAGATCCTTTGTGGGTCATTGCGGGGGTTAGTACCTAACGATCATTTGTGGTTCCGACGACTTAGATGAATCAGTGGCTATATCTGATTATCTTTATCGTCATACGAAGAAGTATACCTGTCTGACCTGATACATGTTTTACTTTCCTATGTGGATTGTGATGTTCTATCCTGTGTGGATTTATGTCTTGCTTTCCTGTGTGGACTGGGTTGTACTAGAGCTCGGATGTTGGAGCCGAATGAGAATTGATGACTTAGGTATATGTATGGGCATACACCTAAGCAGTTTCGAATGTCACTTCGTGAATGTATCTTTCCTTTGTGGTTTATCCTTTGTGGATTCGGGGAGAGATTCGGGGGTCTCAGGGTCCCTACTGAGTAGCTTATACTCACCCCTGCATGGGCTATGCGCGCACTACATTGTGTTGGTTGCAGACGACAGACAGCGCTGATCGTTGTTGAGACTTGCGGAGCAGGACGGTACCTGGAGGTGGACTACTGGGAGGGTCGTACTTGGAGCAGACGGCTAGACCTGAGGAGCGGTGGAGGCTCTCTATACCCACCCTTCAGGTGGGATTTCTAGTGGACGGCTCAAGGCTATGGATTTACTTTTAGTTACAGTTTTCCCTTTACAGTTGTACTTTACTTTCAGTTTTGGGTTTGTATTCTGGCCCATTTACCTTATGCATTTACTGTTGTACCCAGTTTCTACTTAGTGATTACTTCTACTGCTTGCTTTCTCTATGGTGTTTGTTTACTTTACAAAGGCAATGCCTTCCCTTTTTACCGGGAACTACGCCTTGGTGCTAGTCACCAGTGCCCGGCCTGTGGAAGGCGGGCTTGGGGTAGTCATAGCACAGGCCCCGAGGACGGGTCGTGATAATTATAATGAATAAAAATAAAAAATAATAACTAAAGAAATTAATATTAATGTTGGATCGTTAGAATTGATGCTAAAATTTCATGTGTATTATACTGACATGTAAAATCATATGTATATTTTTATTAGAAAATATATAGTATAGTAGTAACCTAATATCATTTATATATAAATCATTTTATCATTGAAAAAAATTATCTTTTTTACTATGAAAACTTAAGGGTTTTTTTAATGAAATGTGGGTTTTACGAAATTGGAATATATTTAACCCAAATATATATCTGAAGGAAATGAATATAGACTTATGTCATTGAATGTGATCAACCTAAGGAATTCCCTTGATTCCTATCATTCATTACTTAAAGAGATGTTGTTTACATATTATAATACATAATTTTTTTACCTTTTAAATGTAATGATATTAAATTTTAACTATAATACATCCTAGGGGTTTTTCATTGAAAACAATAATTATTTAATATTAATCATTGATGAGTTGATGATTTTTTTCATGCATTTATAATAAAAAATAATTATGTAAACACAAGAATAAATCATTTTGTTTTCTCATGTTTTATATTATTTCAATGCGATTCCATGGCATAAATATTAATTGAAATAGGGGTGATTATGTGAGATCAATTCATCAATATGAACCACAAAACAACTAAGTTGAAAAGGAGAATATGAAATGATGAGTATTTTGTGAAACATCACATGAATAGGCACCACTAGATATTATCATGTTTGTATAATAATAACATACTAGTAAAAAAATTAACTGAATAATAATATAATATAGGTAAAAATATCAAACACAATTGGAATTGAAATTATTATTCGTATAATACAAATATAAATATTGGGAATTACATCATATTACACCTTGGGCGATCATATGGAGCTGGATATTCTATGGAATGTTAGGAAGCCATAAATAAAGATGAAGGTCATCACAATAACTATAAAATAGAGATATAGTGAATTTACCTTTGGAAATACTGGATTGGAGGGTTTTCAGTAATATTTTACATTTTCTAATGAAAAAAGAAGTAAAATAGCCATTGTGTATTGCTTAATTGTCCCTGAATGAATCTTCCATCCAATTGAATATACTCATAATTTCTCTTATCCAAAAAATTTTGACGTTCAATTTTGTGAACATGTGGGGAATTGATTATTATTTATAATAGAGGTGTAATCATATATAAATGATTTTTTGTCCCATAATATGGCCTAAAAATACGGATGGTCCAATGTGTGTCGCCCATATTTTGTTCTCTTTAAAGTCCCCATCGGTTGTCTAGTGATTGGATCTAGATCTAGGTCTATTTTAAGAAATATTATACCATTGACCCCATAATACATAAAACATTTATAATTTAATATTATATTAATGTATATATTTTGATGATAAAAGTTTTACAGGATATTGAATTGTGTCTTACAATATTTTTATCTTTTAAATATATTTTAAAATAATCAATCCAAATTATATGTTGTGTAAAAAATAATTAAATAATGGTATACAGAAACTGATAGATAATATAAATCAAAATTATAAGGGTGAAAATATATATTACATCACTTCATGACAACGAATATTATCTTGTATACGGGATATAGGAAGTCATTCCCATCATGGTATAGATACCTCTACTTAACATTTCCATCCACAATAAACTGATCATGGATTAATAGCCTTAAAAATATTGGATGAACATGAGTGAATTGGTGAGAAAATGTTTTAAACACTACATAATGTTAAGATCCATCAAAATTGGGTCACATATGAATTTTGTAAAAATTTCATATCAACTCATTTTTCAAAGTAGATTTAGAACTAGAATTTATAACTATTATAATAATTAGGAAGTTGGATCTAAATATATAGTCAAAATGGGTTGTATTATATATTATACATAAGTTATACTCTAAAGGATAATAATCTTGTATCACCGTGGATGGATATAATATCAACCCAACCTCTAATTTATTATTTCTCATAATGTAATTTTCATTATTTAATGATAGTCTTTTATTTCTCACTTCATGAATCAAAACATTATAATATGAAGATAATTAGAATTGAATATAAATTTATTCTATTCTATCCCATTTGTATGGCATTATAAATACATTACATATGCACCCTTATCACATGAGGTTTAGCTTCAAGAAATATATTCCATCCCTAAAGACATTAATTTCCTCTATGTTTTTTACAAAATATGGAATAATTTTCTAATATCTGACTCTTTCTAGGGGTAAATAATTCCTAGTGTAGAATTTTTATATTCATCAACCTCCATTGAAGTATATTTTCACAATACCTAATGAACAACATGTGAATTGATTAATATCATTATAGGATATGTAGTCCTTTCTAGATCACCTATCATAGGATCAATTATAAGTTTGACATGAAATAAATTTCCACATAATCATAGTATATGAGAATCCATCAATTCTTGATTGGTTTTCATTCATTAATTAGAACAAAGACAACTCTTTTCACTTTTTTCATGAGAATAATCAAATAAAATACCTTCTATATTAATAATCCTTGTTTCAAGACATTAAATTGTGTGATATATGGGATCCTTACCATATATCCTTAAACATCACATTATCTGGTCCATCATGAATCCCCATTTAATAAATTTATGTGACCTACCATATATTCCCTAATTTCCATATATAAGAGAATAATATAGGTAATATCCCATAAATTAAAATATATTTATAAATAATACCATGATTTCATTAAATTTCCCTATATTATAAAATGATTATTTCAAACTATTTGGTCCCTTCCCATTTCAGATGGGTCCCCCCTTTGATAAATCAACAGTGGTATATGATTATTACTATTTTACAACACATAATATATATATATATATATTCGAAGAAATATATGTGGATTAATTCATATCATTCTGGGATAATTATTGATTATAATATTTTTTATTTTGTTCATAGATAAAAATTCCATTGGATTTACATATTGTGCCTATGTTATAACTCATTTGCATAGATTATTTTATAAGAGATAAGAACCAGAATAAATCCACCTATTTTCATGTGAATATAATCTATATATAAGATGATATATTTTAATAAATATATATATTAATTCCATTCACCAATTGGTATGTAGATAAGTATGATCCACATATCTTGTACCCCACTACATATTCAACAAATATTAAACCCCCTGCGACTGTTTCACAAAAAAATCATACTAAATCTTCCCTCAAGTGACAATGTATTTAATTATATTTCATTAATAAGAATGATGTGAGGAATGATTCATATTGTCAACGAATATGTATCTATATATAAAAATTATATTTTTTTTAACCAATAATATACCATCATCCATTCCAAATCTGTTATGATTTTTTATGTAAGCCAAATGTTTGTTATCATGGTATTAAATTAATCTGATAACTTCACAATACCCATTCATAATATACCAAACATTATTTCATAAGTGTCTGAATCATCACCAACATTAATGGATACAAATAAAAAGTAAATTGAACTCAAACTAATCACCAATACATGTTAATGAAGTTTATGAGACCATATTCAACACTTCCAACTAGATTAGTCTTATTATTATTTGAAGAGGGTCTTGTAACCCTATGTACCCATCTCAAATCTATCAAAAAATATGTTATTCAAATGTGGGTAATCGTCATCCCCAATATGAATGACCAATAACAAATTTTATTAACAAAAATATATTGAGTTTGTATTTAAATTATCTCAATCTTTATTTAGTGGTGTTGGACAAGTTTTTATCTCAAGACTCAATTAGTATTCCACACCACATCCCACATTTTTCATAAAAAATACAACCTTTAATGTTGTGCACCCATTTTTGACTTTTTTTTTTGAAGAATTGAGATCTCTATTCACATCATGTTTTGTATTTCCCAATCTACACACACTTTATCACTTTGTGATTAAGTTTTTATGATTTAATAATTAAATATATTTTTAGTCAATGATTTAAATATTTAAAATCCAATAAATCCAAGTCTATGAAATATTACCTTAAATTGAACTAACCTCATTTTTTAATGTATATAATAATTTAAGTTATTCATTCAATATTTATTTAATTTTATATTGAAACTGTTTAGACCATGTCATCTGGTTTGTAAAATATGAGAGAACATAAAATCCAAAAATTCATTGTGTGAGAACTATGTCCCTAAACTATGTTACAATACCTTGAGGTTATCTATTGTACTATATAAAATATTTTAAAATCAGGTCATCCATTCAATATATTCACGGTAGACTACCTCACATTTTCAAAATTGTTGTTTGACCATTAACATCATATATTTTAGAATGGATAAAATGACTATAAAATTCAGAAGAAAATAGACATAATACCTACTAAGAAGAAAATCTATAAAGAGAATTCTTGAAAAAAAATCATATATCAGTTTTCTTGGTTTTCATATATGTCTATATTAAGAAAAATATAACTATATCAAAAAAAATTAACAAAACATTTGAGAAAGAAAACATATAAATGGTTTTCTTTTAAGAATCCATGTACCAATACACTTAGATACTCATACTTATTTATCAGTAGAATGTTATTGAAATAAATGATAATATATAAGGATTTTTGGAGCCACCATATTGTCATAAATAATTAAAGACATGTTTGGTAGTACCCTAGACCTATAAAAAAGATAAATAAATACTGTTTTTTATTAATATTGGTTCAGATTATTTTTGTGAAATCAAAAATGTGAAACTAATGGCTACATAAGAGACATCAGAAAATGGGAACCCCATTAAATAATCACCCTTTATGTTTTCATGATTCAGAGTTAGATAATATCTCATATATAAAAAGAACAACCTATTCTTATAGTGATGTTATGTAAACCACCACATTCAATCCGTCTATATCTATCTAAGAGGAGAAGTATCGGATGAAAGCATCCAAATGGGATTACATTAAATTATGGTAGTGGTATATGTTTTATTATATTTGGATTCCATATATCTTTCCTTGTGTATTTTCTCTTTGGAAACCAAATTTTAAATACTTTTATCTGATAAATATTTAATAGAATAATCTGATGGTATATATCCCAACATATCCAACCTTCCCATATCCTTCAAATGGTTAATGTTTAAATGATATAGGAGTTCATTAGATGGTACACTGTTGAACCCAGAATTTTTAATTTTTAATTTACTAGATCCATATTCAGAAAATATCTAGGGGATTCAGTTAGGTTGATATTACTGTAGACGCCGGAAAAGTCTGTTGTTCCCAAACGAAGCTCCGGATGCGGAAAGCGAAGTGATATTTGGAGTCAGAGGCACGTTCCGGAGGGCCCGGAGAACTTGCGTGAAATTTCAGAGCCCCGCGCGCAAAGTTGAGTCGCGGCGCGCAATCCTTCCGGGATGCGCGCAATCGGCAGGGCCGGCGCGCAATTTTGCGCGCCCCGAGCTCCCGCGACTCCCTTGTGCGCCGGGTCCGGATTCTGCGCCAGCGAAGGGAATTCCGCGCCCGCGAAGAGAATTTCGCGCCCGCGTCCTGGATTCCGCGCCAGGGGTTGCCTATAAATATAAGGCGACCCCCGACGTTTTGAGGGTTGCCAGAATCCGAAGCGTCGCTCGTTCGCGCAATCCAACCCCTTCCGCGCGCAATGCCGATCTTCAGGTAACCTCCTTTCTTTTGCGAAATAGAGCCTTGGGGTTCGCCTTCGCGCGCAATCCCCTTGGCTCCTTTCCTTTGCATAATTCTTAACCCGAAGGCCTTTGCGCGCAAAAGAAGCCTCTTGCGCGCAATTGCCCCCGGGTGCGCGCAATCCATCCCGATTGCGCGCACCCCCCTCTTCAAAGTGGCCGTTCGTTAGAGAATGAGCCGTTGCCCCCGCGTGCTACCCGAAGCCCGGTGCGCGCAATCTCGATCATCCGCGCGCAAAGGGCTGGCCCGATTGCGCGCCAGCCCGCCATTTTGCGCGCCGACCTACTGTTTTGCGTGCAAAGCTCCTCTTTTGCGCGCAATCCGCCAGGTTCGCCCCCCTTGACCTCCTGAGGGTACCTGCCTGCGTGGCGCCCGATGATCTTCATCCCGGGTGCCCGCACCGTGCGTTGTCTTCCCGTGCGGCCCTCCAGGCTCGCGCGAAGTGACACGGGCCTATCATCAGCTTCTACGTCCTGCAAGACGTTAAACTGCATTCATCCGAGCTACAAGACATTAAACTGTTCAGCATACGTCCAAGCTGCACGACGCTAAACTGCCTAGCCTTCATCGTCCAAGCTACAAAGACGTTAAACTGTACAGCCTTCGTCCCGCAAGACGCTAAACTGCACATTCGTCCCGCATGACGCTAAACTGCACCACGTCCGCGCTGTAAGACGTTAAACTGCCAAGCACCTTCGTCCTCAACACACGACATTAAACTGTACTTCGTCCGGCAAGACGTTAAACCGTCCGCTTCGTCCTCAACACACGACGTTAAACTGTACTTCGTCTGGCAAGACGTTAAACCGACCGCTTCGTCCTCAACACACGACGTTAAACTGTACTTCGTCAGGAAAGACGTTAAACCGACCGCCTCACCCGATCCCGTGCCCCGCACGCAGGGTCCCCCCCAGTTTGGATGTGGCCCCCACCCGCTCGTCTCTGCAGGGATGTCGGGATTGTCCCTCTTTAGGGACGATTTAATGGGAGTGGCTTTTCCCTACGGGGGCAGGGTATTACAAACCCCTAGTTTCTTGTGGGGGGCCGCACATGTGTATCTCCATTGCGCCTCCCCACTGCTGAAGCCAGTAGAGGGTGTGACTGGGATCGAGGTGTCTCCTACTTTCGGTCCAAGTCCCTTCCAACTGAGTTTCGTCGCATCCGGGCTGCCCCAAGTGCGTAAGTCCTGACAGAATGAACTACGTGGACTTTGATCCCTGTCTTCTAAACAGGGTACGTAGGAAGCCTCCCTGAGGTTCAAGCCCACCACCTGGTCGTCCCGATCGTATTCACGTCGGTTCGTCCATCAGTGGACCCCCCTAGGGTTCACGCTTGCGTCGATTCACCTATGAATCCGCCCCTGTGGGAGACTGCCCGTGTGTATCTCCACTGTGCCTCCCCACAGCCCCTTTTTCCATTTCTCCTTTTATCGTCCAGCATGACGTGAAACTGTGATCCACCCGGCCGTTCCATCCCCCTCTGTGCGAGGTGGTTCGGTTCAATCCTCCGCCCGGCGGCCTCGATCTCTTCGTGAGTCGGCTTGCCGACGTCCAGCATGACGTTAAACTGTATACCCGAACTACGTTGACTTTGATCTGTGCTAACGCGCGGTACGTAGGAAGCCTCTACGGGGTCCAAGCTCTTCACTCCATCATCCATCCTGATCCTTACCCGGGCCGCCACATCCCGGTGGGGTCATGCCACTTCACTCCACTCCACATCACTTGAGAAGCCGCCCATGCGCTGGCCCCAGCGTCGGAGGTTCCCCGCAAGGGGTTCTGTCATCTGATCCACTCTTCGTGTTGATCAGTCCGATGCCGTCCCCGCTGGACGTTAAACTCGCGGCGTACCCCGTGTTAAACATGGGAAGCTGAGGAAAACCTCAGGGGACACAGTTCCCCGCACCCAGTGTGGGATGCCTCAGGCCATCATGCCTTCGAGAAGCCCTATTAGGGACGGAAGACAGACGTGCAGAGCCGCAGTGTTACGACACGCCCCCAGCACCCAGAGCCACCCGGCCTTCTCACCGCGGGTTGCTGCCCCGACCAGACTCCTTGGAGCGTCCGGGCGGAAGCAGCGTAATTAACCGGTGTCCATGAAGATATGGCGCCGGGAACGAGATTCACGAGCATGTCTTAAATCTATAAGGGAGACCCGGATTAGGCAACGAGTTCCAAGGAGACGTCCAAGGAAGGAGGAGCCGACACCCCATCATCCCGGTTTCGATCAAGGAGAAGACGCCCCTGAATAAGGGACGGATGTCGCCCGCCTTTGGAAAGCGGGACTGCGGGACCATAAGCCGCGCGCCCATCCCCTCTGGTTGACGGGTGCACGCGCGAACGCGTCTTGGCGGAACAGCGTAACCCGACGCACATCCGCACCGAAACAGAAAAATGGTGAACCCGACGTGAATCTCTTCTCCTCGATACGAAGACCGATGGCTTTCAGAGGTGTTGGAAGACCGGCATGTTGCCCGGCCAAGCATTCAGTCTTACCCGCCAGGGGCTGGGGAGGGGACATCGGGCACTCCGTCTCGCAACGTCGAGGGCCTGGGTTCCCCCCACGGAAGGCGTCGTGGCACTAATGGTTGGTTGTCAATTCCTTTTTCCTGTTAGTGTTAATGGGTCCTTCTCCCTGCTTTCAGAAATCAGGTCGCCCGATCCAGTGCCCGATCGCCACCCGCCCACTGGCGCAGGGGTAGGGGAAACACCGACGCGACTACTCCGCGCGGTCCCGCCCGTTCCACAGCCGTCCCAGCAGCCGTGATTGCGGGACAACCACTCCCTCTCTCCCCCTCGGAGGTCATCCAGAGAAGGGTGATCAACACCCTGGTGCGGAGATATGAGGAAGAGGGAGTCATCCCCACTAGGGACATGGCTCGCCTAGACCTTGAGGAGGCTGCACCTCGCCACCACCGCCGCCCCCGAGGGCCGCGCAGGGAGGCACCGCTGCCTATCTCAACGTCCAACCGCTTCGGGAGCTTATCCCCGGAGTGCTCTGACAGTTCCCTTCCCTATGCGGATGAGGTGGAAGATGCCCGGGATCACCCTATCCGGGATTCGCTCCAGGGATCTACGGTAAGGACTCCCACCAGGCCACGGCGACACCGCTGCCAGGCCTCTCAAGTCGAAGAGCGGGCTCTCCACCTGCCCGCGCCGCTCATCCCGACTCGTCTGTCCCGACGCCAACGTCGGGCACGAGCGGAAGAGGATGCCCACCTTGGGTCCCTAGCAACAGCGGCCGCATTGGCCCAAGCCACTGTTGGCTCTAGTCGCCAGGCCTCTGCGCATCCTGAGCAGGGGAACTCCTATGCCCGACCTGGATCGAGGCCCCGACCGCCCCAAAGGCAGGTTGGGTCGACTCTCCCGGTTGCTGGTACGGGCAGTAGCCACCGCGGACCACCTCGCGGTAGCGCTATTCACCAGCAGGGTCTACTCTGTGTGGCCGATCTAGGAGGCATGGGTCATCCCACCTTCCGATCCCGGCCCGGAGGCCTGCCCGGAATCATCTCTCCCAGCGTCCCCTTTTATATTTGTCCCGGTGCCCCTCGCACCTTGGTTTCTAGTCCTCTTGGCCCCAGCACCAGTGCGGCCGGAGGACGCCAGGACAGAGATCAGCCCTGCCCCGAAGAACCACCCAGGGGCAGGAAGGCAAGGCGTCGACGCCGAGGGAAGAATGTTACGGAATTCCGGACAGAGATCCGACCGGTTCGCTTCTCTGATTCAGAGGCGGAGTAAGATTCGGCGACAGAGACCTTTCCCCAATCCCGCCAGTCAAGGACAGGGGTAGGAATGCGGCACGTCAGCCTCGTGCTCCCCGAGAGCGAGATCGATGTGATCCCCGCTTCTCTCCGAAGGTATATCCGGAGTAACGAGGGCCTGGTAGACCCCCAAGGATCAAGCTTGCGGTTGGTACCGGCCCCTCCGGAAGTGCCTTCCGTCTCAGTCGGAGAAGCCGGAGACTTTTTCTGGGGACCAACGGTCGAACCACGATCTAGTGCACTCCCGGCGAGCACCGACGCTACGGCAGGATGTTCGCTCGCCGGCCCGTCCTATCGTGATGTGGTAGCCAGGGCACCGCCACCCTCAGAGGGCGGCCCGGGATGTGGAGGCCAATCGGCCTGTTCGCCGTATTCACCGCCGGCCAGCCCGTCAGCCCGGCGACCCGCCTCGGCGCCACTGCCGGTTCCCCGTCCGTTCCCAGCCATTGAAGAGGACCAAGGAGATCTGGGTCCCGAGTTTGAGTCGTGGAGCTTCTGGACCGTCCTTGCAGAGGGCCACTTCCCCGAGAAGTTTTGGCCAGTCGCAGGACCGGGCTTTGATGCACCCGAATCGCTCACCCCGGATGAGTTCGAATGCTTCCGCCGAACTCTCCGGGAGACTCGCTCCTGTCTTCATCGCCTACAAATGCCATACCCCGGGAGTCAAGCGCACCTGGAGGATATTGGTGAGCAGTGCCGTCAAATTGACCTGGCCATGCTCCCCGCGGTTCGGCACCCCGGGTCATTTGGGCACCACGAGGCCCTCCAACAACAATGCGTTGAGTGTTTTCAAGTACTCCGCAAAGTTATCGAGGTAGCCACTCCCCACGTGTATATCCGTGGATGGGGGCAGTACGCTGCCCTACGCTTCAGTGTGATTCGCCGACAGCCCGATTCGCTGGGTGGCCCTGAGGGTATATCACCAGGGACAGAAACGGTCAATATGGCTGACCTGTCGGGAGAGGGGAACGACTTGGAACATCTCGACGGGGGCTTCCCCCCCCCCCCCGAAGACAAGCCGTCGTCAGAGCCATCGGTGAGAGTCACTCGTCATCAGAGGAACCTCCTGGGGCTCCCCGCACCCACTGAAGCACTGACGTTGAGCCGAAACGTCAGCAAAGGAAAAGAGCACAGCGAGGCTATAAAGCCCGCCAACCCATCTGCCTCCATGCAGAGGGTAGAGGAGGATCCCGAGAAGGCTACGCTACGTCAGCAGCTCGCCGAACAGAAGAAGCTGGTTGACCAGCTCCTCGCCGAGCGCGCTGCAGAACGGTGGCCTGATTACGGTGATCCTAGGCCAGGACAGCAGGGACCGGAACAACCACTCCTCGACGAGACTCTCCCGGGCAACCGTGATTACGCCGTGTTCGCCGACAGGAGAGAGGCCATTGCCTACGGCAAGAGGGCGCGGTATGTTTCGCCACACCCTCCCGAGCGGCGTGAATACCTGAGAGACCCCGCTCGGATTCCTCCCGCTGCCCCAAGGGCCGCTCCGCCCGCCATCCCACGAGCTTCCGAGTTCGACGACCCGGTCGACGACCCGATTGAAGGGCCATGCAATGCGCTCGTGGTTAGAGATCCTCGCCAGGACTGGAACCCATGTCCGGATGATCCGATGGCGGCACTCATTGCCCGCTTGGAGGCCTTGGAGACTCGGCAGGTGGCGATCCCACCGGACGGCAAGCCCTACCCAGCATGGGTGGATGACATGCCGGCGCCTCCGGGATTCGGGAATCCCACTTTCGCTCCCTTCAACGGGACTGGAGATCCGCCACAGCATTTAGCCCACTTCAACTCGAGGTGCGGGCCTATGTTGGGGACTCCGGCGCAGCAAGAGGCCGCTAAGCTTCGCTGCTTTGTTCAGACACTGGAAGGGCCAGCATTTGTCTGGTACAGCCAGCTCCCCGTCGGGTCGGTAACCAGCTGGGAGGACCTCCGTAGATAGTTCCTCTACCAGTTCAGTTCCACGACCTGGAAAACAAGTATCGCAGACCTCTTCAAGTGCAAGCAGAGGCCTGATGAGCGAGTCGCGGACTTCGTCGCCCGCTGAAAGGGTCTCACGTATTCCCTTGACATGCCATTGACTCAGGAGCAGTTGCTGACAATGTGCATCGGGAACGTCAAGACCGAGCTGGTCCCTTCCCTGATCACTCAGAATTACCCCGGAGGGTTCAGGGACTTCTCAGACAAAGCTCAACGTCTTGAGGAAGCCCTGCAACAGGCCAGCCAGGCACACCCGCTGCCTCCTATGATTCCTGCAATGAGAGTCAGCAGGGCTGAGCCCGCTGTTGTTGCCCAGATAGAGGCCCCCAGGCCGTTGGAGCTGCTGCCGGCGAGGCCAGCTCCACAGCCTCACAGGAATCCGCCTCCACGGGCTCAGTTCCCGGCCCAGCAGCGGCAGCCCCAGAACCGGCCGGCCCCTCCGCGTAATGTACCGCCACAACCCAGGCGAGATAATCAGGGTCCACCTCCTCGGCCGGCCCCTCCAGCCCCTCGTCAAGACCACGCTCCCAGGGGCCCGCGACACCTGACTTACTCATTCCACGAGGATCAGGTCCCCTGTTATTTCCGGAGCGCCTTGGAGCAGAGGATTGTGCGACTGCCTGAGTGTTGGAGGCCAGAGGAGGCACATCTTACGAATAACCCCCGCTACTGCCCTTACCATCGGGCCCTGGGGCACACCATCCAGCGGTGCTATGTGTTTAAGGATTGGCTCCCAGACCATATTAACAACAATGTAATCAGGTTGGGCCCAGCTCCAGCACAAGTGGCGGGCGTGTTCGTGGGATCAGATGACGATAGTGGCAACGAGGACGAATGGCAGCTGGTCTCCGACCGCGGATCCCAGAAGTACAATAACTGGATGGCCCGCAAGACGACCATTCGCGCCCATGGAATCATCCGTGCGTGCTTGAATCAGCCTGAGCCCCCAGAATCTGCGGGTGCTGCTTCGGCATCGTCGTCCCAGCCTGCCTCTTCCAAGAGGAGCAAACGGCGGCAGCGCAAGAAGGAAGAGCGCGCCCCGCCGGTTCCGCCACTATCCCGCACTCTCGGCGATTTCATGCCCCCGGAGATGGGGGTCCCTCCTCGGATCCGCCCGGTGAAGGATGATTCGTCCGATGACGGTGTTGGGTACGCTTCGGTTAATACTGTCGAGCTGGTAAATCCCTTTTCGGTTCCCGACGTTGAAGAACACCAGGTGGACCTCCCTAGTGTCCCCGGTCGTCGCCACCGTCGGAAGAACCGCAGCAGCAGGAGTCGTCGAGGCATAGCCGTTGGTACCTCCAGCCAGGCCGTGCACGCCACTGAGACTAGGCAGCAGGCTCAAAACCGAGCTCAGCATGCGCAGCCCCCCCATCCGGGGATGACGGATTCGCCTCCGCCACTGTTTGTAGTGTGGGACCAGGCAGAACCGCCTCAGCCGCGTCACGACCAGCTCCGCCCTGCCACGGGTCCATCCCGGCCTCCTGACCCAAGTACGGTGACCATTTCCCGGACTGCAGCCAGTGAACAGAGAGATGCGCCAAGTACCAGTCGGCCGCCGATCCAACCGGCAAGGCCCGTCATGCTTCCAACCGCAGAGCAACCTCCTGCAACCAGGGGCTCACGCTTGGCCAAAAAGTATGATGTCCTGAAGCACTTGGCTGACATCCCAGCAAGACTCTCCATCCTTGAGGCTCTGCGCATCTCGCCTGAGATGCGCGAGGCACTCGCTGAAGCCTTGAAAAGCCCCCTCCAGTTTGAGACAGAGGTTGCGGCTGCAGAGGCCTTTCACGCCGAAACGATCGAGGACGCCGAATGTCAGGCAGTTGTCTCGTTCTCTGGTAAGGATGAAGACCCTCCTATACAGGGACACATTCGTCTGCTGTATGTCACTGGCCAGTTCAATGGCCTTGAAGTCCGGCGCTGTCTTGTCGACACGGGGTCCGGGATTAACCTGATTCCAACTCGGACGCTCCGGAGATTGGGGTTGTCTGAGGATGACTTGATTCCCTCCGACCTTAGGATCCAGGGGTACGACCGCACCGAGCAAACCCCGGTCAGCAAGATACGTTTGAAGACCCAGTTCGGTGACTTGGTTGCCAACACCGAATTCATGGTGGTCTCTCAGGACACTGCGTACAACGCATTGATGGGCAGGCCATGGCTCCACCTTCACGCGGCGGTTCCCTCGTCATACCACCAATGCCTCAAATACTCCCTTAATGGTCGAGTAGGTGTGCTTCAAGGAGATGTCTCTCCTTTTGCCTCGTGTGAAGCCCGCTATCTGGACGCGAACTATTACAAGAGAAAGGATAAGCAGATCCTGGAAGGTGAGGTTGAGCCTGTCGCTGTTGCAAGTGATCCCTGGGCAAGTCTGGATGACGCTTACGTCCTCCCGATTCACCGGTTGGACGTCGCCATGGTCTCGACGGCCCGCGAGTCTCCTGATGAGATGACCGCGACCGTCTGCGCCAGCACCAGTGGCCCAGCAGGATCTGGTAGACCCAATGCAGTTTCCAACGCAGTCTCTCCCGTGGACGATCCCTCCCCGAGTGGAGAGGACGTGGAAGATGCACCCCCAGCCTTTGAGGAGGGCGTCCCCGCCACGGTCGATGAGTTAATACAGGTGAACCTTGGAACCGAGGCCGATCCAAGACCCACATTGGTCAGTGCCTCCATGCCCTCTGAGGAGCGGCAGCAGTACGTGGACTTTCTCAGGCAGCACCGTGATGTGTTTGCTTGGGGCTATGACGAGATGTCGGGGCTAGATCCTCGAGTAGCCGTCCACCGCCTTGGTCTCCCGGCGAACCATCGCGGGTTCAAGCAGCCTCCCAGGAAGATGCACCCATCCCACGGTGCCCTGGTTGAGGCTGAAGTTGACAAGCTTATCAAAGCCAACTTCGTGAGGGAAGTTCAGTACCCCAAATGGCTGGCCAACATTGTGCCGGTCAAGAAGAAGAACAGGCAGATTAGAGTCTGCATCGACTTCCGCGATCTCAACCGCCACTGTCCGAAGGATGATTTTCCCCTTCCAGTGACAGAGCTGTTGATTGATGCCACGGCAGGGTTCCAAGCCCTATCCTTCATGGATGGATACTCCGGATACAACCAAATTCGGATGGCCCCTGAGGATGAGGAGTTCACTGCCTTCCGGGCCCCCCAAGGTACCTTTTGCTACCGGGTCATGCCCTTCGGCCTGAAGAATGCAGGTGCCACCTATCAACGGGCGATGCACCGCATATTCAAGCCAATCCTCAGCACGCTGGTGGAATTCTACGTCGACGACTTGGTTGTCAAATCGCGCCAGCGTCAGGACCATCTCAAAGATCTTGAGAAAGTGTTCGGCTTCCTCCGGTCTCGCTGCCTGAAGATGAACCCGTTGAAGTGTGCCTTTGGGGTCACCTCCGGAAAGTTCCTTGGATTTGTGGTAAGGTACCGGGGTATTGAGATCGACCCAGAGAAAATCAGGGCGATTAGCCAGATGCCTCCCCCAGGTACCATCCGGGAACTGCAAGGGTTCCAAGGCCACTTAGCCTATATACGCTGATTCATCGCGAATCTGGCCGGCAAGTGTAAGCCCTTTTCTCGGCTCATGAAGAAAGGTGCCACCTATGTATGGGATAAAGAGTGTCAGACCGCTTTCGAGGAAATCAAGCAGTACCTGCTTCAACCTCCGGTCCTGATGCCGCCCATATCTGGAAAGCCGCTGGTCCTTTATGTGGCCGCCCTGGAACGGTCCCTGGGTGCCCTTCTCGCCCAGAAGAACAACGAGGGAACGGATAATAGCCTCTATTACCTCAGTCGCATGCTCCTCGATGCGGAAGTTAGGTATTCCCCCATCGAGAAGAGCTGCCTGGCGCTCGTATTTTCCGTACAGAAATTACGGCACTACTTGCAGCACCACGAGGTACAGTTGGTTTCTCGGGTAGACCCGTTGAAATATATCCTGAGCCGACCTATGTTGACTGGACGTCTAGCGCGGTGGGCTGTGATTCTCCAGCAGTTCGACATCAGGTATGTGTCTCAGAAGGCCATCAAAGGGCAAGCATTGGCAGACTTTCTGGCAGCTCACCCGACCTCTGCAGATCAGCCGCTGGATCTAGGCTTTCCTGATGAGACCATTCTCTCGGTTGATCGAGCCGATCCATGCTGGCAGATGCACTTTGACGGTGCCTCCCGGATCCCCACCGGTAGAAGACTCGATAATCCTAAGCTCAACAGAGTGGGCTTGGGCATCGTCTTCATTACCCCGGAGCGAGCCGTGCTGCCATACTCGTTCTTGTTGTCAGAGGGCTGTACCAACAATGAGGCGGAATACCATGCCCTCATCACCGGCCTCGAGTTGGCTCTCGAGATCGACGTGCCCCATCTGTGCGTGAAAGGGGACTCCGATCTGGTCGTTAAGCAGATCAATGGCGACTATGTTGTCAGGAATCCGGAACTTGTGCCATTGCTGGAGTGCACCCTCCTTCTGATGGCCCGGTTCCCTTCTCGGCCAGAAATTGTCCATATTCCCCGGTCGCAGAACGGTCGAGCAGATGCTTTGGCCAGCCTTGTTGCGTCACTTGCGGAACCTGAACAGGACAACCTGATCGTCCGCGTGACGCGCCGCAGGCTCATCGCTCCCGTTATCCCGGAAGAAGATCGCGGCCCGTTGGTAAGTAATCTCACCACGGTTGCCCCTATGCCCGGAGCCCCGAGTACCCCAGATATGACAGCCGGATCAGCCCCTGATTGGAGGACGCCTTTGGTTGAGTACCTCCAACATGGCATTCTTCCATCGGATCGGGCCGAGCGCGAGCGAGTTCGACGCCGCGCATCGCAGTTTGTCCTCCAGAGCAGTCCCGGCCTGGAGCAGATCCTCTACAAACGCGGATTTGATGGTGTTCTCCTCCGTTGCCTTCAGGGAGTTGAGATCCCACGAGTCATGCAAGAGGTTCATGCTGGTTCATGTGGCGCCCACCAGACTGGGCCGAAGCTGTCCCACCAGATTCGGAGGTTGGGATACTTCTGGCCCTCCATGATCCATGACTGCATCGAGTATGCCAGGAGGTGCCATGCGTTCCAGGTTCATGCGAACTTTGTGCATCGGCCGCCGGAGCCTCTCCATACCACAAGGTATTCCTGGCCCTTTGCAGTCTGGGGTCTGGACGTTGTGGGACCTTACCCACCGGCGACAGCTCGCCAGTGCCGGTTCATTCTGACCGCCACGGACTTCTTCTCCAAATGGGCAGAGGCGATTCCGCTCAGAGAGGTCAAATCCTGTTCGATCGCTGACTTCGTGACCTCCAACATCATCTATCGATTTGGAGTGCCTCACGCTATCCTCACGGATAACGGAACCAATTTCCGGGCAGCCGAGTTGAAGAAGTTGTACGCCAAGTATAACATTCGCTCGAACCATACATCTCGCTATCATGTGCAGGCGAATGGACAGATCGAGGCGTTTAACAAAACCCTCTCTAACATTCTGCAAAAGATGGTTGGTCAGAACAAGAAGAGTTGGTCGGAAAAGCTCCCCAACGCCCTCTGGGCTTATCGGACGACGACTCGCAATTCCACCCAGATGACCCCTTATTCCCTGGTGTATGGAGCTGAGGTCGTCCTGCCCATTGAGATCCAGTTACCGTCCTTGCGCACTGCGGTCTACGACCAGCAAGCGCCGGACAGAGTTGCTGAAGCCCGTCTAGTCGAGTTGGAAGCACTGGATGAGAATAGACTTCGCGCTTTGCACAACTTGAAGAGGCATCAAAGCAGAATGGCTCGAGCCTTCAATAAGAAGGTTCGCCTCCGCTCCTTCCTACAGGATGATCTAGTGCTATCCCTAAGAGCACCGATGATCCCCGGCAGGAAGCCGCCCAAGTTGGAGCCCAAGTGGGAGGGACCTTTTGTTGTCCACAAGGTCTATCCCAATGGCGCGTACTCCCTAGCGACTATGGATGGTGAGCGTGTCACTCCTCCCACCAACGCTAGGTTCCTCAAGCAGTACTTTGTCTGAGTGTACCGACGTCCAACATGACGTTAAACTGCACATTTGTCCAGCATGACGTTAAACTGCACATACGTCCAGCATGACGTTAAACTGCACATTTGTCCAGCATGACGTTAAACTGCACATTCGTCCCGCATGACGCTAAACTGCATACGTCATGCACGACGTTAAACTGCATACGTCCAAGCTGCACGACGTTAAACTGCCTAGCATATCGTCCGCGCTGCAAGACGTTAAACTTCCAAGTGTTTCGTCCTGCATGACGCTAAACTGCACCACGTCCGAGCTACAAGACGTTAAACTGTTCAGCATTCGTCCTGCATGACGTTAAACTGCCTCTCAAGAACTACGTGCGGCTTGATTCCCATCCTTATGGGATACGTAGGACCGCCTGAACATTCATGTTTCAGGCCCAGCCCCATCCTTTGGGAATTTCCATCCCATCTCGGGCCCTTGGCCCAGTTGCCTCCGGGTGTGCGGCGTATGGTGTGAACGCGGGGCTATGCCCTCATTCACGTCGGTTTGCTCGCCACGCTGTACGCCCCCCACGTTTGGGGATGCCTTCTGCTCCCCCCTTCTTTTCTCGTCCTGCATGACGTTAAACTTCACTTCAAGAACTACGTGCGGCTTGATTCCCATCCTTATGGGATACGTAGGACCGCCTGGACATTCATGTTTCAGGCCCAGCCCCATTTCCCGGGAATCTCTATCCTGCGTCGGGCCTCTGGCCCAAGTTCCCCTCCTTTTTGTGCGAGGCGTATCGCGTGAGCGGGGGATTATGTCCTCATTTGCGTTGGTCTACTGGCCGCGCCGTACGCCTCCCTCGTGTGTGGGACTACCTCACACCTCCCATCGTCCTGCATGACGTTAAACTGCACTTCAAGAACTACGTATGGCTTGATTCCCATCCTTATGGGATACGTAGGACCGCCTGGACGCTTGTGTTTCAGGTCCAGCCCCGTCTCTTGGTTGATCACGGGGATCTGCCCTCTTTTGGTTGCTCTCAGGGTGAGCCCTCCGATCCTTCCTGGTGATCTGTTAACATGTTTTGGGTACTCCGGTCTATGACTCGTAGTGTCAGATTCAATCCCGACAAGTCATGTGTTGCTTGTCAGGTCTCGCGCTTCCTCTTGTTCGAGCCTTCACTCAAAGGGATCCTCGTTAGCGGTTTGGGTACGATGCCTCAGTACTCTCCTACCGCTCCGGGTAGATTTACCGGCGGGTCTTGGGCCGCAAATCAATATAAATCATGCGATTGAGCGGTTGATGCTCGTTTGCTTGCCCCGTCTTAGGCTGACGCGATCGGATGTTGTGTTGCGAATATGGTCAGCAACGTCCTTGATCGCCATGTCGGCTCTTTCAGGCTCTGAAAATTGGTTGCGCAGTCCTCATCACACTCCGCCTTTGTGCGTTGTAGTGGAATCTCGACACTCTCTTCATACTGACCTCCAGTACACCTCTACACGTTAGGCAGACCAACCAGGGTAATGGTGCCGTTCGAGGCTCCCATGATCTGAGCACCAAGGGTATATGCGGATGTCCTCCCTAAGGGCCGTGCGTAGCTGGACCCTCATCCCCATAAGGAGGAGGGAGTCGCCCGAACAATCGCGTTCTGGGCCCAGTATATCTGGAGGCTAGCATCTCTGCCCCTCGGGTGATGGACATACGCAGACCCCTATCCCAAGACTCTTCTCCTGGAATCGTGCGTGACCGCAGGGCTGGGTATGTTCCCGCCTCCGCCGTGTCTGTCGTACCGCGATAAGCGGATTCCACCATGGTCCGAACCACGCGACCTTAAACTGTGTTGTCCGGTCCTACCACACGACCGTAAACTGTGATCGTCTTGGCCGCCCGACGAGAAACGGCACTGCATCGTGATGTTCCCCTCAGGGGACACTCATGTTGGGCGCTGGTTAATAACCACGCCATTCATCAATGCCTTCCGTGGCTTGATTATTGTGGCGACGCCATAGATTTCTTAATCACAGGTTTGTCGCTGCACAAAGAAAAACCATCCATCTTTAAGGACAAACAAGAAATATCAAATGCCGCTCCTTCTGTGTGCGAGGGTCAGACCCGCACTCTTCCCCGCACTGGTGCCCGATTGTGTTGCGCCGCGCTTCAAGAACTACGTGTGGCTTGATTCCCATCCTTATGGGATACGTAGGAACGCCCGGATGTTTGAAACTTCGGGTCCAGCCCCCCACCTCTTAGAGATTCCCCCTTCTCTGGGGAATCCGCCGCCTTCAGGTCACCCTCAAGGCATGTTCCCCGACCCCTTGTAGTGGTCCACCGGTGTCAAGAGTACTCTGGTTTATTGCCAGGAGGGTCAGGATCCGCTTGGTCAGGTTTCCTCCACTTTTCAGGCTTCGTGCTCCCTTTCATTCGGACCCATCGTCTACGCCCTGGGCGGAGCCCCCGTGAATGGTTCGGACACAATGCCTCAGTGCTCTCCCACCGACTCGGGCCGGTACCACCAATGGCCTCGGGCAGCAAATCGATATGAATCCTGCGATTGAGCGGTCGATGCTCGTTTTCTGCCTCATTCCACCAACGGTTAGCGCGATATTGATGCTGCTTTTCCGCCACGGTCGGCAGTACTCCCATATCGTTACTCCGATGCCCCCAGTCCTTGAGTGAATGGCCGCATGATTCACATTTTCCACCTCCCATTCTGACCAGGCGAAACCTCGACACTCTTGACACTATCCCTCAGTGCATCTTCGCATATCCAGTGGATAGGACCACGATGTGGCGTACTTTGAGGTCCTTATGGTCCGAGCTCTAATACCTTAAACTAAGATCTCTCCACATGGTCCGAGCTCTAAGACCTTAAACTAAGATCTCTCCACATGGTCCGAGCTCTAAGACCTTAAACTAAGATCTCTCCTCATGGTCCGAGCTCTAAGACCTTAAACTAAGATCTCTCCTCATGGTCCGAGCTCTAAGACCTTAAACTAAGATCTCTCCTTATGGTCCGAGCTCTAAGACCTTAAACTAAGATCTCTCCTCATGGTCCGAGCTCTAAGACCTTAAACTAAGATCTCTCCTTATGGTCCAAGCTCTAAGACCTTAAACTAAGATCTCTCCTCATGGTCCGAGCTCTAAGACCTTAAACTAAGATCTGTCCTTATGGTCCGAGCTCTAAGACCTTAAACTAAGATCTCTCCTCATGGTCCAAGCTCTAAGACCTTAAACTAAGATCTCTCCTTATGGTCCGAGCTCTAAGACCTTAAACTAAGATCTCTCCTCATGGTCCGAGCTCTAAGACCTTAAACTAAGATCTCCCCTTATGGTCCGAGCTCTAAGACCTTAAACTAAGATCTCTCCTCATGGTCCGAGCTCTAAGACCTTAAACTAAGATCTAGCCCCATGGTCCGAGCTCTAAGACCTTAAAATAAGATCTAGCCCTATGGTCCGAGCTCTAAGACTTTAAACTAAGATCTACCCTTATGGTCCGAGCTCTAAGACCTTAAACTAAGATCTCCCCAAACGGGATTCTACGTCCTGCATGACGTTAAACTGCACTCTCAGAACTACGTGTGGCTTGATCTCCAGCCTGATGGAGTACGTAGGAACGCCCGGGCATCTCGACTCGGGTCCAGCCTCAGGGATCGTTAAGTCCCGCCCCTCCTCGTCGCCGGCCGTCTAGCCTGGCTTCTGGTAGAGTGGTGCAGTTGTGATATTCTCCCCGATTCAGCTCGGGATGCCCCACTGCAATGGTGGGAAGCGACGGTTTCCTCATCAGAGAGGTGCTGTCTGAGAATTGGGGTGATTCACGGCCAGATTAGTGCATCCGCCTAATACGCTTTCCCCACGGTGGCGCAATTTTGAGAGCATTGGATTCTGTCCGAACAAATCATCACTTCGCCCCACGCTTCGCATGCCCTGTTGATCTGGATTTCCACCCTTGTGTCTGAAGGAACCCCCAAAGCGGTATTCATGATGACATGTGGTCCGCCTCCTTCAATATGAATGATGACCTTCGGTCCGTCTATTGCAGTTGTTATGGTCGATCCACTGTCCGCCTACCGTCTTGGGCATTTCCTGGAAGGCCGACCGTTGTGGATGTCTGGATTCGGGACACGCGATTCACCCTTTCTCATTTCCCTATGTTCGGATAAAATCTCAACGCCCCTAGCGTTGTCCTGCTCGTGTGTTGGAACAAGTTGGGGGGATGATACATTGATTAGGTCTGAGGTCTCCTTTCCTAGGAATGACCTCCCTCTTTTCTCCAGAAATCCAGGCCCAATTATGGATGCCTGATGCTTGGTTAACGCTCCCGCAAGACAGTGAATTGTGGTTGAGCATGTTAAGCCAAAAGACGCAGATAAATATATTGATTCATACAAATGGATCAAAGTAGTGGAAGCAAATGTTTTGGGAACGGCAAAACAAAGCCCTTAGGGATTAGCGTGCTGAATGAATCTCTCTAACGCCGCTACCCTTTGGCTGGTGGCCTCCAGAGCTGCTTCTCGCTCTCTGCGTGCCCTCTCTCCGTCGGCAGTCGCAGCACGCAGTTCGTCGATTCTGGCTTGTGCACGCTCCCGCTCGACCTGAATTGTGACCATCTGTTGGCCCGCCTCCGTCAGCTGTACCTGAGCGTCAACCAGCTGGGCTGCTAGTTGCTCCACAAGCTCGGTACACGTTGCGACGAAGGCCTCCTTCTCTGCCGCCTGCCCTTCGAGGTGCCGGACTTCCTGCTCCGCCGCGAGGAGCGCCCGCGTGCTCTCCGACATGTCCCGACTTTGTGTGACGTCGGCACGCCGGCAGCTCTCGCGCATCTTTTTGGACATGAAATCACGGACCGTCAGATGGAGGCGTTGAGCATCAGCTCCCCCGGCACACAGGAAGCGCAGCCAGGTTTGAAGTGATCTCATGCGCCCCAGCCACTCCGACGGGTCTCGCTTGAGGAAGCGCTGGATGCACTTCCACCCCCTGCGGCGCGTTATCTGGCTCTCCTCGACCGCCTTCACGTCCGAGTCATCCATCTCCTCGGGGTCGGCAGGCCGGTAGGCAGGGAAGGCAGCCAGCAGGTCTGCTGCAGGGTCCGCCCCTGGGAGGTCCTCATGAGGGATAGGTTCCCCAACATCTGGGCGACCTTCTTCTCTCTCCCCAGCGGCGCTGACACCCTCTTCAGCCCCCGACCTCTCTCCGATGTCAGCACCGCCGGCGTCCGCAGCCCCCTGATCAGCAGTTGGTGGGGCCGGCTCGGTTTGGGAAGTCTGTTCCCGAGCAGGCGGCATGTCCACCACTGGTCCACTCGTAGATGGCCCGGGTTCGGCAACCCGACGAGCCTCCAGTGTTGAGATCACTGTGCGGGGCATGCCATGGTTAGTCACGGATCATCAATGGCAAGCACCAGCAGTAAAGCAAGGAGAAGTAAGGAGACTTACGGGAGTTCAGAGCGTCATCTTCCGCTATCCCAGCCGCCGCAGGAACAGTTGTATCAGGGGGCCCTTCCGCGCTTGTCAATTCGATAATGGGTGCCTGGCCCCCGCCTTGTCCTGCTGGCGCCTCTCCTACTCCCGCTGAGGATGCCTGACCAACATCCGTGTGCTCCTGAGAAGGATGGAGAAATGGGTTAGAAGCTGCATAAGAGAATGGATGAAGCAGGTTGAGTAGGGATAGAAGCGGACCTCGAGGAGCTCAGTGACATCAACATTGTCAGAGCCGGCCACCTCGCCGCTCTCCCGCGGGCTCCCCCGATGGGACCTTCCCTCGGAGCCTTCATCCTCCCCCGTCTCCTCCTCCTCCTCGGAGTCGTTACTATCATCTTCTCCCGGTGGCATCTGTTCTGGAGCGGGTTCGAGACCGAGCATCACCTTCACCAGAAGGGATGGCTCCGCACGCTGACCACGTTGGCGCGCGTAATCGTCCATGGCCGTCAGATACGCATACTGCCGGTTGAAGTCCACCCTGTCGGCAATATGGAGGCGCCCGACCTCTGGCAGATGGATTCCTTCTCTGAGAATCTTTCGCCAGATGGCGTCGGTCCCCAGTGACTGCCGCAGGGTCATCCAGGCCGACCACAGCGCCGGGAAGACTGCATCGTGGGAGGGTTCGAGCAGACGTCTCACCTGCTTCCTGGGCCGCTCTTCGACCACCCCGCGTGCCCCCTCTCTGGGCGCCGAGGTCGTAGCGGCAGCCTGCGATGTGCCCGCCGCCGAAGCCCCTGCTCGCGCCGGCTCCGCTGCTTGGCGCGCCTCCGTTCTCCCCCGTGTGGCGGCGCCTCGCCTCCTTCCTTGACACCCAGTCTCCGCACGGGTAACCTCGAGCCGCCGAACTGGCTTCCGTAGAAGCCCCTCGGGGTACGCGATGGCCCAGTGTTCGGCGTACTCGGTTGCCAAGCCTGCGTCAACCCCGGTAGGAGGGAGAGTGATGACGTCGCCAGAGCCGAAAGCGGCAAACATCAGCCACATCTGGCGAAGGACGCAAGGGTTCGTCTCCTCCCGGACAGTAGTGAATACCCTCTTCGGCATCCGTTGAAGGCACCCGAACTGCCTGGCGAACCGGGTTGGCACGTAAGGCTCGCAGATCACCTTCCCGTCGATCCGAGCAACGAGCACCCCGCCCCGCATGTTCAGGAAGTATTCATGCTGCTCCAGCGGACCCTGCCCATTGTCGATCATCTGGCCGACGGGAGTGGGGAACGGACTGAAGTTGAAATTGGCATGATTTCCAATCCGAATCCTCATGCCCTCCTCACTTAGGGTCATCGGAGCGACCCCCGCGATGTTCAGCAGGGAGGGTCGCAGGCCGTTGCCCGGAGGAATGATGGCGTTCGGAAACGTGTACCCACCGAGGTGAGCAGCCACCCAGCCGTGGAAGAACTGAAAGGGCCCACAGATCCTTCGTGGCGACCCCCCTCGTGAGATGCGTCCCAGGATGGCATACAGCCTCGCCAGCACTGGGACCCCGAGGTTGTATCTTTTGTTGGCGGCCATAGCGCCCGCCACCGCCAGTGTCGCCGGGCGAACGCCCATTCTCGCGTCCCGCACTGGCAGGAGCCACCCACTCAGGAAGGCGGCCAGGAACGCCGCGTACCGGACGTTTGGGTCCCGGGCCTCGATGATGCGGTACCCCCATGAGCGGTAGTCGCCCGTCTCCAGGACCCGCCAGTACGACCCGTTCCGGCTTCTCTGAGCTGCGGTCGGGCACCGCTTCCCCCTGCCTGGCATCTTGACCGCCGGGTCATGCTCCAAGAACTGGCCGAACCACTCCTTGTAGGCTATGTCCTTCTGGAAGTCCTTGATCCCGAGCCGCTGCGTAGCCAGGTCAAGCAGATGCCAGGTCAGAATGGGAGTCCGTGACCTGTCTTCCGAAGTGTTCTTCGGTGGCAGGAACTCATCGTACTGGTAACCCTCCAGCGGGATACCTCCGATGCAGTGGATGTCCCAGAGACCGATGCCGACCTCCCCATGGTGAAGATGGAAGGTTTTGGTATCCGGAGACCAGCGGGTGAACAGCTCCGGCCCGAGCTCGGACTGCTGGTAGAAGTGGAACTGCGACGTCCACACCGCCTCAAACAGGCCGATGTACCGCAGCTCCTCTGCGAAGTGATCGCAAGTGTGGCGTACCCAGAACGCCTAGGCCCACTCACTGGTGAAATTGCCCCCAGACCGCAAGTCCCAGTCCTTCAGCCAGCCCTTGGTGTCGTCAGTGACACTCTGGCGATATGTGCTCGAGTAGAGGGCTGGAGAATTCTCCGCAGTAGGCTCACCCCCGTCAATGGTTCGCGTCCTCGGGTTCAGGACATAGACGTCCAAGTGCCTGGTCTCCCTGGTAGGATGCCCATTGTTGGTGATGTTATAGCGGAGAAGCTCGTCCTCCCGAGTCACCCAGGTCCGTGGCGCATCAACCTCGAACCCTGGCACCGGAACCTCATCTAGGATGCCAAAGTTCCAGAGCGGCAGGTTGTCCGACAGCGGATTTGTCTTCTGGGCCGGCGTCAGCAAGTCGAACAGGGATTGATTGTTGGAAACAATCTCCTTGGCTCCGTAAACCTCCTCGTTCGTCGCTATCTCAGCTCTGCGAGTGGCGGCATCCCCCTCATTTCCTTTGTGCGCGGCCATCTCAGAAGTTTCGGGAGTCGTGCGGGTTAAGGGATGAAGCGTGCGGGATCGGACGAGGCTGGTAGAGAAGTTTGAAGGCTGGCGCGCAATCCAAGTGGACGGCGCGCAATTGGGAAGAATGTCGCGCAAAGTTCTGGGTATTCGCGCAAAGGCAGGCGAATTCCGGATGGTTTTGCGCGCCGATCGGGCGAATTTCGCGACCGGAAAAGGCAATTTCGCGCACGAGAGCATTGAAGCTTATCGCGCGGAAGGCCTGTGTACGGAACGCGGAACCCTGGACCCCTATTTATAGGCGAGGCCGGGATTCCGCGCCGCGCGGAACGCTCGATTGCGCGACCGCGGCTGCGAATTGCGCGCCCGGCGCCCCTTTTTGCGCGCCTAAGTCCCACGCAGCCCAGGACTTCGGCATTCCGGCGTCTCTCTCGGAACCCGATCGTTGCGGCCTCTCGCCGATCAGATTCCGAGGGGGGGCTTTTGTAGACGCCGGAAAAGTCCGTTGTTCCCAAACGAAGCTCCGGATGCGGAAAGCGAAGTGATATTTGGAGTCAGAGGCACGTTCTGGAGGGCCCGGAGAACTTGCGCGAAATTTCAGAGCCCCGCGCGCAAAGTTGAGTCGCGGCACGCAATCCTTCCGGGATGCGCGCAATCGGCAGGGCCGGCGCGCAATTTTGCGCGCCCCGAGCTCCCGCGACTCCCTTGCGCGCCGGGTCCGGATTCTGCGCCAGCAAAGGGAATTCCGCGCCCGCGAAGAGAATTTCGCGCCCGCGTCCTGGATTCCGCGCCAGGGGTTGCCTATAAATATAAGGCGACCCCCGACGTTTTGAGGGTTGCCAGAATCCGAAGTGTCGCTCGTTCGCGCAATCCAACCCCTTCCGCGCGCAATGCCGATCTTCAGGTAACCTCCTTTCTTTCGCAAAATAGAGCCTTGGGGTTCGCCTTCGCGCGCAATCCCCTTGGCTCCTTTCCTTTGCATAATTCTTAACCCGAAGGCCTTTGCGCGCAAAAGAAGCCTCTTGCGCGCAATTGCCCCCGGGTGCGCGCAATCCATCCCGATTGCGCGCACCCCCCTCTTCAAAGTGGTCGTTCGTTAGAGAATGAGTCGTTGCCCCCGCGTGCTACCCGAAGCCCGGTGCGCGCAATCTCGATCATCCGCGCGCAAAGGGCTGGCCCGATTGCGCGCCAGCCCGCCATTTTGCGCGCCGACCTACTGTTTTGCGCGCAAAGCTCCTCTTTTGCGCGCAATCCGCCAGGTTCGCCCCCCTTGACCTCCTGAGGGTACCCGCCTGCGTGGCGCCCGATGATCTTCATCCCGGGTGCCCGCACCGTGCGTTGTCTTCCCGTGCGGCCCTCCAGGCTCGCGCGAAGTGACACGGGCCTATCATCAGCTTCTACGTCCTGCAAGACGTTAAACTGCATTCGTCCGAGCTACAAGACGTTAAACTGTTCAGCATACGTCCAAGCTGCACGACGCTAAACTGCCTAGCCTTCATCGTCCAAGCTACAAAGACGTTAAACTGTACAGCCTTCGTCCCGCAAGACGCTAAACTGCACATTCATCCCGCATGACGCTAAACTGCACCACGTCCGCGTTGTAAGACGTTAAACTGCCACGCACCTTCGTCCTCAACACACGACGTTAAACTGTACTTCGTCCGGCAAGACGTTAAACCGTCCGCTTCGTCCTCAACACACGACGTTAAACTGTACTTCGTCCGGCAAGACGTCAAACCGACCGCTTCGTCCTCAACACACGACGTTAAACTGTACTTCGTCCGGCAAGACGTTAAACCGACCGCCTCACCCGATCTTGTGCCCCGCACGGTGGGTCCCCCCCGGTTTGGATGTGGCCCCCACCCGCTCGTCTCTGCAGGGATGTCGGGATTGTCCCTCTTTAGGGACGATTTAATGGGAGTGGCTTTTCCCTACGGGGGCAGGGTATTACAAACCCCTAGTTTCTTGTGGGGGGCCTCACATGTGTATCTCCATTGCGCCTCCCCACTGCCGAAGCCAGTAGAGGGTGTGACTGGGATCGAGGTGTCTCCTACTTTCGGTCCAAGTCCCTTCCAACTGAGTTTCGTCGCATCCGGGCTGCCCCAAGTGCGTAAGTCCTGACAGAATGAACTACGTGGACTTTGATCCCTGTCTTCTAAACAGGGTACGTAGGAAGCCTCCCTGAGGTTCAAGCCCACCACCTGGTCGTCCCGGTCGTATTCACGTCGGTTCGTCCATCAGTGGACCCCCCTAGGGTTCACGCTTGCGTCGATTCACCTATGAATCCTCCCCTGTGGGAGACTTCCCGTGTGTATCTCCATTGTGCCTCCCCACAGCCCCTTTTTCCATTTCTCCTTTTATCGTCCAGCATGACGTGAAACTGTGATCCACCCGGCCGTTCCATCCCCCTCTGTGCGAGGTGGTTCGGTTCAATCCTCCGCCCGGCGGCCTCGATCTCTTCGTGAGTCGGCTTGCCGACATCCAGCATGATGTTAAACTGTATACCCGAACTACGTTGACTTTGATCCGTGCTAACGCGCGGTACGTAGGAAGCCTCTACGGGGTCCAAGCTCTTCACTCCATCATCCATCCTGATCCTTACCCGGGCCTCCACATCCCGGTGGGGTCATGCCACTTCACTCCACTCCACATCACTTGGGAAGCCGCCCATGCGCTGGCCCCAGCGTCGGAGGTTCCCCGCAAGGGGTTCTGTCATCTGATCCACTCTTCGTGTTGATCAGTCTGATGCCGTCCCCGCTGGACGTTAAACTCGTGGCGTACCCCGTGTTAAACATGGGAAGCTGAGGAAAACCTCAGGGGACACAGTTCCCCGCACCCAGTGTGGGATGCCTCAGGCCATCATGCCTTCGAGAAGCCCTATTAGGGACGGAAGACAGACGTGCAGAGCCGCAGTGTTACGACACGCCCCCAGCACCCAGAGCCACCCGGCCTTCTCACCGCGGGTTGCTGCCCCGACCAGACTCCTTGGAGCGTCCGGGCGGAAGCAGCTTAATTAACCGGTGTCCATGAAGATATGGCGCTGGGAACGAGATTCACGAGCATGTCTTAAATCTATAAGGGAGACCCGGATTAGGCAACGAGTTCCGAGGAGACGTCCAAGGAAGGAGGAGCCGACACCCCATCATCCCAGTTTCGATCAAGGAGCAGACGCCCCTGAATAAGGGACGGATGCCGCCCGCCTTTGGAAAGCGGGACTGCGGGACCATAAGCCGCGCGCCCATCCCCTCGGGTTGACGGGTGCACGCACGAACGCGTCCTTGCGGAAAAGCGTAACCCGAGGCACATCCGCACCGAAACAATTACCCTCTGTTATTTTCATTGATTTTCATAGGCTAGTTGTCTATGAAAAATACAGAATAAGAAATTGGCAATATTTTGAAATAAAAATATTTTAATTTTCTTTTATTAAAATGTAGAGTAACATCTAAATTTTAGATTCTCTTTAATAATATACAAATAAAATCATTAGTAAGAATATTTTTTCAAGGTACACTCTAATGACTCATAAAGATAAATCAATATTTTATTTAAGCAATTAAAATCTTATAAAAACTCACATAGCATTTTATATTCCACCTCAGCATCATGATGCAATTACTCTACCCTCAAAAACAAAATTTTCTCCTGAGATTTTTTATTCCTGAACTATCTAATGTAGTTATTTCCCTCTTTCTAATCATAAAAAGCATTATATGGTGTCCTACAACTTGGGACCTATATTCAATGGATTGGATCTATCACTCTATAATTATTGACTATTATTTGGTTTGTTTTTTATATTCAACTGTCCTATGATTGGTAGAATATAATACAAATTATATGGTTGGAATAGCCTACTATATTTTGATAACACTATCTTGAGTGGAAATAACCACATTCACGTTGTCATGGAAAACATTGAAATCAGATGAATTGATTCAATGAGTAATGATAATGTGATAATGGGTGATTTAAATGGGTTATGAGATTGTCATGAGGAGTCTCCCAAACCAATATAGGGAAATTCTTCCACACCCATAGTCACATTATATTTTGAATATAATAGTATTACTAGTTTGAATCAATGTCAATTTTAGGAACAAAAATATAATTTTAAAATATGTCAGCTAAGCATGGCCATGATTCAATGTATCCAAAGTGAACTATCACAAAACTATTCTATGTCTCTATAACATATTATAGTTGGGACAATAAAGAAATGATCAGATGGATTTAATTATATTGTGATTAGGGTTTGGACATTTATATCCATTACAAGTTTTTTCACAATGATATAGAATTTCAAAATGAGCTAGGATTTATAGATACACACATTTAGTTATCAGTTCAATTACCTTCTTAACCATTTCCATCTCTTTAGAATGTGATACATGTGGTTGTTAGGATGAAGATATATCCTCTAGTGGATTCCAAGACTAAGAGAATTATTCTATACCCCATGAATCTTATCTGAATAATGGATGGATACACATGGTAAACAATATTGGATTTTGTGGTCAATAAAGAATGTGAATATAATATATTACTATATTTTCATAGAGATTACCACAATAAAAAGATTTTAATCTATGTGCTTGATGTCCCAAAATAATTCATTATCTTTGAATAATCCTAAAAAGGAGATAAAATTTTCAAATTAAGGTTTTACTCAAATATATCGTTGGATTCATTTGTTACTTTTTGGGGTGTTTTTCGGTTTTGGAGAAGATATGTATTCCGGATTTGTCAATTTACGTAAACTTAATAGGTTTACATAAATATATGAGAAACTAGTGAATCATTAAAAAGGAATTATAATATATTAATTGGTAAATATGAAAATATAAATTTTATTATAAGGTCATAATAGAAGACATATGAATAGTTCATGTACCCATTCCCACTTATTTATTTCATCCATTGGTACCTCCATAGAAGGAAATAATAGTTGTAGAACTAAAAGAAACCCAATTCAATTGGAAACCACAACATGAATTATCTACATCGTGGATGGATTTTTAATTATTTGTTATTTCAAAAATATACTTTGAATTCTCATTGATTTTGATGCTCATGAATACCCTTGTTTGTATTAGTAGTAAAACAACCATAAGTGATTTTACGGATTATATTTCTTGAGACATTTATTAGGATCTATATACATTTAAATTTCATGTTTTATATAATGTATTCTGTATGTTATTTTGATATTTCTATAAACACTATTTATACACTACATTTTTGAAGTGCCCAGATCAATGTGAATCACTGAGAGGGGGAGGGGGTGAATCAGTGATCCCTTAAAACTTTTTACTAATTGATTCCTTATCAATTAAACCTCTATGGCTGGTTAAAGCCTCGATCCACTATTCTTGTATCTCTCACCTTTCCTCGAATGATGCAGTAAATGTAAAGGCACTGGACACAAGGATTTACAAGGTTCGGCACCAAAGGCCTACGTCCTTTCCATGTTGGTTATACGCCCCAACATGGTTTCTCCCATTATAATCTGTTAGTATTACAATGGTCGATACAGAGTCCCACTGTATCTCTCCTGAGTCCCACAGGAGGGTCTTTATACTGCGTCCCACAGTGTTACCAGAGTCCCACTGGACTGCTCCAGAATCCCACTGAAGACTTCTTCCACCCTGAGTCTCACAGGGGGCTTCTCCTGGCTCCTCGAGTCACACGAGTAGCTCTTCTTCAATTTAAGCTCTTCAAGTATCTTCAGTAGTCTGGGATAAAGACTGCTGGCCTTGCTCTGTACCTCTTATCACTTGAGTTGATCAGGTCTTCTCGTCATGCTCAGGATTTATCTCCTTCTTCTCAGGATGACCTGGCTTTTCTCTTCAACTACTGAATACTCAGACTACTGATATATTTAACTTTAGTCTGGTCCAGTCTCACTGTATTACAACTTCATGCACTGAGTGCATGGAATCACAATATCTTCAAGATCTCCTGGTCTTGGACTCCTCAAATGCACACAAGCAGATTTGACTTTGTTCACGTGTGCATGTGCATGCATGCATGCATTCACTTCCCTCTTTCCTTCTCTTGGTGCAATAAACCCGCAAAGGGTGTAGTATCTTTAAGCACACACCAGCTTCTCACTTCTTCACACACTTTATTCAATTTTCTTACACACTTGAATGTGTGTTATACTTTAGTGTGAGAGTCTTCCACTTCTTCTAAGTGTGTTCACACCACTAAGTGCACACACATAGGTTCGGCCAACTTGTTTCTTATTTTCACACACACACTCAAGGTGTGTTCTTCAATTTGCATATACAAGGTTCTCCACTTTTCACACAACTAGGTGTGGTCTTTGGCCTTATTCACTTACACACACTTGGCTACGTCCTATTCCACTTGCACACACTTCCTCTCGGCCTTTTTCACTTCACACACAATGTGTGGTCTTCATAGCACTTGGCACACACCACTTGGTGTTGTTCTTTGTGCACACACATGGCCTCGGGTCTTCCTCTTGTTTTGCACACACACAAATGTGGTGGTCTTCCTCCTTATGCACACACACGGCCAAGTCTTGGGTTCTCCTTGCACACACACACAAGGTGTGTTATACACTTCACAACCCGAACTCCCTTCTTCTCCTCACAGCCGCACAAGGTGCACTGGCAAGGGCCGCGCAAGATGCAACACCCCACTGCCTTCTTCAAACGCACAAGCACAAGGTGCAAGGTGCGCAGGATCTCGGGTGGCCACTGCCGCGCAAGTGCTTACCGCGCAGGGGGCCGCGGTGCACAGAGGGAGCGCGCAAGTTGGCGCAGCCCAACCTATTCTTCTTGTCGCGCAAAGGAGCAGTGCACAAGGGACTTCACCGCGCAAGTGTGCGCGGGGCTTCGTCTTCGCGAGGCAGAGGGCTCTCACGGGACACAAATCTTTAACAAGAACTTCAGAAAGCTTCTCCATCACCTCAGGCTCTCTTTTTATAGGTGAGGAGAGCCTCGGTCCATCCGCGTGTGATATCTTTAAATTCCTGAAGTTTTCGGTTATTTCAAGATTCTGTGAAATCTTGTTTTTCTTTTTATTTCACGCGGGTTCCATTTTCTTCCTTTATTTTCCTCTACATGCATGCGACATAGAACGCATGCATGGCCTTCGGTTAAGGATAATCCATGCAAACCATAAACCACACAAGGCCTCGCACCTTCGGTTTGCTTCGGCCTTCTTCGAAATTTTCCATACGTTGCATGAAAATGTATTTTTAAGCATGAATGTGATCAGTAGGCTCAGACGATCCTCAAGGACACTTCGGCTTCGTCATAGGTGGCCGGATACTCAAAATCCATCTTCGGGAGGCGTCTGGTTCAGCGGGAGACGTCGGGGAGCTTCGGTCGAGCTCGAGGTAGGAGATGGATGGGGAGCCGTTGGATCGAAGATTCAATTGATCTCGGACGGCCTGGATCAGATCATCTCACCGCAGATCAAATGTGCGGCTTAGATCGTCCGCGCGATCAATCGTGCGGCTGGGATTCGCTCCGCGGAAAAATTCTGCATCCCACATCGAAATGGCGAGCGGATTTTCCCCGCTTTATCACCCTGGCGCTGCCTCAACCCCTCGATTGAACTTCCAACCTCCACGGTGCCGCCCCGCACCGTGTTCTCTCTGCGGGCGCGCTCTGCGCCCACTCCTGCCACTCGGGCGCGCCACTGGCACCCACTATGCGTGCCTTCGGGCGCGCGCGCTGCGCGGACTTCACCACCGCGTAGCTCGGGGCTTATACACGGCCCCACCCTTCTGCCTCAGGGAGCACCTTGGCCTTGAGGGTTCCCCATGGGCGTGGCACCTTAGGCCCATATGTGCCTTGGGTGATCCCTCGGCTGGCCTCCTTGGTGGCCATATTTTTGGCTAAGTGTTGAATTAAACACTATTAAAAACAAAGTTCTCCATATGAAACATGCCAAATGCCAAGTGCCACAACTCTTCTTCTTCATTTCTTCCCTTCTCTTCTTCATTAGAATTACTCAAATCTCCTCAACATATATTCATTACTTAGGAGTGAATTCCCAAGGTTTCTTCTTCATCAACCGAACTCCTGAATCACATAATTCTTCAATGTTCTTCATTGATCTAATAAGAGATCAAATTGGATCTTCTTCTGATTCACATGCACTAAGAGATAGTGCATGGACTTCTTCAGCTCACTTCATCCACTTAGGAGATGTGGATGGATCCTCTTCATCTTCTCATGCATTGTCAATACAATGCATGGTCTTCTAATATTGTTGTGACATTGTATCCAGTTGATACAAGTTCTTGGAACTTTAATAACAGCTCAACAATCGTCTGATGTTCATAGAGAATGTTTCAACCACAACATCCTATGTCACATAGTGAATCTCCTATGTGACATGCATCTTAGTACCATGGCCATTCTCCTTCATCACCATCACCATCACATCCTTTGTCATTCACATATTGAACCTCCTTGACATCCATCCATTCATTCCTTGACAACAACACACCTCATTGACAACAAATGCAACACAGTGCACTTCAATCTCCCCCTTTGTATTTGTTGTCAATACACTTCTTCAGCACATATGAATGGGTCAATATGTGTGCCAATATTTCTCCCCCTTATTGGCAATCAAATGCAAAGGTGTGGTGTGGTTCTCTTCAAAAATATCTTTTCCTCCCTTCGAATAGCATTTTCTTGAAAAGCACTAAGAGAGGGATGATGTCACGTGTTCTTATTTAGCAAAGAACCTTTAGTAAATCATCTCTAAGTCTACTTGGGCTAACCCGGTGTAGAAAACAAGAGTGATGTAACCAAGGAATTCAAAGCTGCCCATAATTCTCTACACATGTGAGATCATGCTTAGGGGTTTGAAATTTTCAGATATTCAATGAATTGCTAAATCCTGCACAACTTCACAAAACTCATTAGAAAGTTCAGGTGCAAAGATAAAGCTCCCCCTTTCATCCATTTGTCTTCAATCCATACTCCCCCTTAATTGACAAGATAAACTCAATTAGGAAACAAGGGATGAAAGTATGATTGGAATACCTTCACTTTTCTCAAGATGGTATTAATCTACGAATCCCATCTTCTTCAGATTGGCTCCCCCTCAAGGGGTGCACTCCATTCCTTCCAAACCATCCTCCAGCTGAGAATGATCATCATCTTCAATTCCCATTCTTCACACTTGCACATTTGATCTTCAATGATGTTTGTGCTGGTGTGGATCTCAACACATCTTCATGTTAAATCTTCTTCTTTCCTTTTGCCTTAGCAATTGCCCGAACTTCATCTTCAGCTCTTTGTAGATCTTTGGCAAGTTGCAACTGATTTGGCCATATGACTAACAAGTCATTTGGAAGTGGGGCCTCAGTTTTGGATATTCCACATGGTTCTTTTGATACTTTCAAGCTACCTTTCTTAGGCAACTTTTTTCAATCAATCCCTTCTGCTTCTTCTGGATTGATTGTCTGTTTGAGTCTAGTCTGCCTCTATAGAATTTCATGGCTTGTTTACAAAGATCCATGATATGTCCTTTCTTTCCACAGTAGAAGCATGTTTTCTTGGTGGTCCTTCTGGATGCATCACCCTTCTTGGACTCAGACTCCAAGGACTTCTCTTCATTTCTCAAACACTTCTTGGGAGCATTTTCTACTTTCTTCTTGCTTCCGAAGGAATCTCTCTTAGCCAGGTTCTGTGATCTTCTCTTCTTTACAGCTTTGGATACATTCGGAGATTGACATGTATCAAATTGTTGACCACTTTTGCAACCATCCCAGATGTTGTCAAGTAATCAAAATCTATTTGCAGTAAATAGATGTCTCTGGACCTGTGGATGCTGCTTCTTTTCTTCTGGCTTGCTCCCCCTAGGCATGGGCTTCCTTTGGGCTTTAACATTCAGTGGATTGTACCAACAATCCTTTGCACAGTGCCCATACTTATTACAACACCAACACTGACCCACAAATCTTGACCTTTTCAGTCCTTCTGATTGTTGGGTACTTTTCTTGACTTGCTGTGTTGTTTCAGGAGAGATCTCTTTCTTCATTGTCTTCATCCATACTTGTTTGGAGTTATTCTTCCATCCAGCACTTTTTGTGGAAACACTTTTAGAAGCATGAGTACAAGATGGTATGGATGGTACCTTCTTTTTAGAAGATGTTGCCCTTTCATTAGAGTATGTCTTTCTTTTAGAATCATCCTTCTCAAAGCATACTTGAGTAGCAACATTTCTCCTTTCAGCTGACTGGGAGGCTTTGGCTTTGGGTGATTTCTGATTTTTCAATATCACCTCTTGTTCTAATCATTTCATGTTAAGGGAGTTCTTCTCATCCTCAACAGTTCTTAGCTTTCCTTCCCAATTCTCCACCAGTTGTTTCATCTGGTCTTCATGAACCTTCTTCAATTCTTGCAATGAATTGTCCAGCTCCTTCACCAATTTGACTTTTTCTTCGAGTTGAGCATCTCTGACAACCATTGATACTTTATGCCTCTTTTCCAGTGCATGGAAAACTTCTTTGATCATTATCATAAAGATTTCTTTCTCAGAAAGGCTTCTTTGAAATTCTTCAGTAGTGTCTTCATATCTTTAATTGCAAAGGGAAACGGTTTCATCTTTAGCCTTCACCAGCTTTCTGAGAGTGTTGGTTATGCCAACCCTTTTTGCCAATTGATCTTCCATTGCATTGGATTCTTCTTCTAACTGTGATTTTTCTTCTTGAAGATCAAGGATGCCTGTAGCTATACACATTGCCACTTCCTTGGGGACTATCTTCTGAAGATATTCGATTGCATTTTGAAGATCATTCATTATTCCAACTTCATCACAGCTAGGACCTGATTTCTTTATCTTCTTGGCGTGTTTCTTCTTTCTATTTTTCTTAGTCTTGGCAGATATCTCCATTTGAGGCTGGTTACTCATTTCCTCAAATCTGCACTTCATAAAGACTCCCTTGGATCTTTTAGAGGTAACCTTCCCTCTGATACCAATTGAAGTTCCCAGATCAGTGTGAATCACTGAGAGGGGGAGGGGGTGAATCAGTGATCCCTTAAAACTTTTTACTAATTGATTCCTTATCAATTAAACCTATATGGCTGGTTAAAGCCTCGATCCACTCTTCTTGTATCTCTCACCTTTCCTCGAATGATGCAGTAAATGTAAAGGCACTGGACACAAGGATTTACAAGGTTCGTCACCAAAGGCCTACGTCCTTGCCATGTTGGTTATACGCCCCAACATGGTTTCTCCCATTATAATCTGTTAGTATTACAATGGTCGATACAGAGTCCCACTGTATCTCTCCTGAGTCCCACAGGAGGGTCTTTATACTGCGTCCCACAGTGTTACCAGAGTCCCACTGGCCTGCTCCAGAATCCCACTGAAGACTTCTTCCACCCTGAGTCTCACAGGGGGCTTCTCCTGGATCCTCGATTCACACGAGTAGCTCTTCTTCACTTTAAGCTCTTAAAGTATCTTCAGCAGTCTGGGATAAAGACTGTTGTCCTTGCTCTGTACCTCTGATCACTTGAGTTGATCAGGTCTTCTCGTCATGCTCAGGATTTATCTCCTTCTTCTCAGGATGACCTGGCTTCTCTCTTCAACTACTGAATACTCAGACTACTGATATATTTAACTTTAGTCTGGTCCAGTCTCACTGTAATACAACTTCATGCACTGAGTGCATGGAATCACAATATCTTCAAGATCTCCTGGTCTTGGACTCCTCAAATGCACACAAGCAGATTTGACTTTGTTCACATGTGCATGTGCATGCATGCATGCATGCACTTCCCTCTTTCCTTCTCTTGGTGCAATAAACCCACAAAGGGTGTAGTATCTTTAAGCACACACCAGCTTCTCACTTCTTCACACACTTCATTCAATTTGCTTACACACTTGAATGTGTGTTATACTTTAGTGTGAGAGTCTTCCACTTCTTCTAAGTGTGTTCACACCACTAAGTGCACACACATAGGTTCGGCCAACTTGTTTCTTGTTTGCACACACACACTCAAGGTGTGTTCTTCAATTTGCATATACAAGGTTCTCCACTTTTCACACAACTAGGTGTGGTCTTTGGCCTTATTCACTTACACACACTTGGCTACGGCCTATTCCACTTTCACACACTTCCTCTCGGCCTTTTTCACTTCACACACATTGTGTGGTCTTATTAGCACTTGGCACACACCACTTGGTGTTGTTCTTTGTGCACACACATGGCCTCGGGTCTTCCTCTTGTTTTGCACACACACAAATGTGGTGGTCTTCCTCCTTATGCACACACACGGCCAAGTCTTGGGTTCTCCTTTCACACACACACAAGGTGTGTTATACACTTCACAACCCGAACTCCCTTCTTCTCCTCACAGCTGCACAAGGTGCACTGGCAAGGGCCGCGCAAGATGCAACACCCCACTGCCTTCTTCAAACGCACAAGCACAAGGTGCAAGGTGCGTAGGATCTCGGGGGGCCACTGCCGCGCAAGTGCTTACCGCGCAGGGGGCCGCGGTGCACAGAGGGAGCGCGCAAGTTGGCGCAGCCCAACCTCTTCTTCTTGTCGCGCAAAGGAGCAGCGCGCAAGGGACTTCACCGCGCAAGTGTGCGCGGGGCTTCGTCTTCGCGAGGCAGAGGGCTCTCACGGGACACAAATCTTCAACAAGAACTTCAGAAAGCTTCTCCATCGCCTCGGGCTCTCTTTTTATAGGCGAGGAGAGCCTCGGTCCATCCGCGTGTGATATCTTTAAATTCCCGAAGTTTTCGGTTATTTCAAGATTCTGTGAAATCTTGTTTTTCTTTTTATTTCACGCGGGTTCCATTTTCTTCCTTTATTGTCCTCTACATGCATGCGACATAGAACGCATGCATGGCCTTCGGTTAAGGATAATCCATGCAAACCATAAACCACACAAGGCCTCGCACCTTCGGTTTGCTTCGGCCTTCTTCGAAATTTTCCATACGTTGCATGCAAATGTATTTTTAAGCATGAATGTGATCATTAGGCTTAGACGATCCTCAAGGACACTTCGGCTTCGTCAGAGGTGGCCGGATACTCAAAATCCATCTTCGGGAGGCGTCTGGTTCAGCGGGAGATGTCGGGGAGCTTCGGTCGAGCTCGAGGTAGAAGATGGACGGGGAGCCGTTGGATCGAAGATTCAATTGATCTCGGACGGCCTGGATCAGATCATCTCTCCGCGGATCAGATGTGCGGCTTAGATCGTCCGCGCGATCAATCGTGCGGCTGGGATTCGCTCCGCGGAAAAATCCTGCATCCCACATCGAAACGGCGAGCGGATTTTCCACGCTTTATCACCCTGGCGTTGCCTCAACCCCTCGATTGAACTTCCAACCTCCACGGTGCCGCCCCGCACCGTGTTCTCTCTACGGGCGCGCTCTGCGCCCACTCTTGCCACTTGGGTGCGCCACTGGCGCCCACTATGCGTGCCTTCGGGCGCGCGCGCTGCGCGGACTTCACCACCGCGTAGCTCGGGGCTTATACACGGCCCCGCCCTTCTGCCTCAGGGAGCGCCTTGGCCTTGAGGGTTCCCCATGGGCGTGGCGCCTTAGGCCCATATGTGCCTTGGGTGATCCCTCGGCTGGCCTCCTTGGTGGCCATATTTTTGGCTAATTGTTGAATTAAACACTATTAAAAACAAAGTTCTCCATATAAAACATGCCAAATGCCAAGTGCCACAACTCTTCTTCTTCATTTCTTCCCTTCTCTTCTTCATTAGAATTCCTCAAATCTCCTCAACATATATTCATTACTTAGGAGTGAATTCCCAGGGTTTCTTCTTCATCAACCGAACTCCTGAATCACATAATTCTTCAATGTTGTTCATTGATCTAATCAGAGATCAAATTGGATCTTCTTCTGATTCACATGCACTAAGAGATAGTGCATGGACTTCTTCAGCTCACTTCATCCACTTAGGAGATGTGGATGGATCCTCTTCATCTCCTCATGCATTGTCAATACAATGCATGGTCTTCTAATATTGTTGTGACATTGTATCCAGTTGATACAAGTTCTTGGAACTTTAAGAACAGCTCAACAATCGTCTGATGTTCATAGAGAATGTTTCAACCACAACATCCTATGTCACATAGTGAATCTCCTAAGTGACATGCATCTTAGTACCATGGCCATTCTCCTTCATCACCTCACCATCACATCCTTTGTCATTCACATATTGAACCTCCTTGACATCCATCCATTCATTCCTTGACAACAACACACCTCATTGACAACAAATGCAACACAGTGCACTTCAATTTTAAATGGAAGATATCATATGTGAACCCTAATTTTGAGATGAATGATAATTTTTAACATATTTTTTGTGTAAACCTGTGGATCTAGTACCCAATATTTGATGAAAAATTATTGATCAGGAACCATAAATTTGGTATCAACACTATATTTTATTAACTAACATATGGTTTAGTAATCTGTGGTTTTAAAGTCAAAAATATGTTTTCAATCATTCCATTGAAGACACTCTAGGAATAAAAACCCTACAGTTGACTTAGTCAAACTATAAGGTTTAAATTAAATATATTTACCATGAATTTTGAAATGGTCTAACATAATTTAAAATATATTTTAATTACTTTTAATGATTTATTCAAATGATATAATTTAGTGGAATAAATCATATTTATTTATAAGGTAAGTTACATTTTACTCTTAGAATTTAAATTCAAATGATCATCAATTTTTAGGCTTATTTTGTGGATAATTTGACTAGAATAAAATTAGTTTTTCTTATTAAATAAAAATATTTTTATATTTTAAATGGATTAGTAAATTTTATGTGAAATTATCAATTTTCTATAATGACGAGCTACACATTGGATATATTCATTTTTTGATCTTTCGTTGTTTGATGGTCAAGATGATGCTGGAGCTATAATGTTTTTTTTCATTTATTTCATCAATGATCAACTAAATCTATGATCTATTAGGGGCAATACATATTTAAACACTTTTTTCCCTTTGATGTATATGATCCTTATTTTTCTTATTTAGACTACTATTGTGAGATTAACCTGTTTCTCAAATTACAATCAGTCTTATTTTGATGAATAGTTGACTGCTTTTACTCAATCATTCTAAGACTTGGAGATTTAGAAAAGATGAAAATTATATTAATTAGAATAAATAAATGAAAGAATGATTTTATCATTAATTACAATACACAATAAATTTATCTTCTGTTATATTCAACCCAGAATATTTTATGTATGATATCGTATTTAACATGCAATATTGAGCTTGAGTAACCTATGAAATATATAACCACCATTACTTACACAATAAATAAGAAGGTAAAAATAGTATAAATTTTTTAATGATATTTATATATATGATTAAAATATATAAATTATTTATAATGGCGTAGTAAATAATCAATCAATTTTTTGTATGATGATTTTATATTTCAAGAATATCTCTTCTAAGATGAATTTTTTTATTTTATTAATGAAAAATATATTATGATTAATTTTTTGAATTTTTATAAAATTATTTAGTTAATATTATATTAAATTTTGAATCATAATATAAAAAATTACTTTCGGTGAAATTGTGTAATATTTTTGAAAATATTGATTTTTTAGTAGATATTGGAAAATAAAAAATTCATTAAAAGTATATTCATTTCAATAAATTCAGTAATTTAAAAGTAACAATATATTGTGAATATATTTTTAAATTAAAATATATATTATTTACTTGTATTTTATAAACATAATTAAATTGAATAAATATTATATTGGGTTTTAGAATATGTTTTTTTTTAAACCAGTTTTTCATAAAATAGTTTTAAAATGAATAATGTTTCTCCATTTTAATTAATTAATATAATTCCAATTAGGAAAGGATTTAAATAATAATTATATTTTATATATAATTAAATAATATATTATTTTTGTTTAATTATTAATACTCTACATTGAGTTAATAATAAAATATTTTGCGAAAAAATAGACATCTTAAAAACCTATTATCTAGCCACGTATATTGGATTAATATTAAATTAAAATATTCAACTTATATTAATTTAATTTGGAGAAATACATTTCGTATTTTGAATAAGAAAAATTTATATGTTTTTAGAATCCCAAAATAATTTTTTGACCTAATGATTAGTCAAAACAGTTAAAACAAATCACATCGATTAAGGTAAAGATGTGTTTAAAATGGGATTAATTATTAAAAATTTGGGGAATATAACCTTAAACATGTCTATAACACATTTTATAGATATGGTTTAACATTATATGATATTTGTTTCTGGAATGTAACATTATTTGGGCCTAGATACGTGAAAAAAGTGGGGTGAAATTCACTCTTTCAAAAAATTACAAGTGTGCCACTCAACCTACTCATAAAGGTCACCACTCTCTTATATTCCTCACTCCTTAAAAACACTTGTGATTTAAAAATAACTAAAATTAATACTTACTATGTCTCCACATATCAATCATATGTCTTTAATTTTGGAATAAATTAAACAAATGAAGGATCTTGGTGCAAACCAAAAGGAGTTACATGAAGAAGAGGTGATGTTATCCAACGAGGGTTTTTATTTTATTTATTTATCCACCTCTTTAAATTATTATTATACAATGATGATATAATTATTTTTTTATATTAAATATACCAATATATTCTATGTAAAATTTTACAAGAGATAACTACACACATGTCCACATAATCGGTTTTAAAATCATCACTTGTTTGTGTGATAGACTGTTGGATCACAAAAAGATGTTATTATTATCACCCTTACCACATATCACGGTTGGGTATGATGATAGATATAAAATTTTTATATGATAACAATAATATAATTATAACTTTGGAGTTATTATAATCTATATACATTTTAAATTCCACACTATAGGGATATGATAATGTCACTCGTGTGTATGTCAGAAAACCATCTGATGAAGGGATTGAACTGTTTTTTCACTAGCACATTACCTTGAATATAACAAAGATAAATATAATAAATATATGTGATATAAATGACATATTTATGATATTGATAAAATATGTATCATTACGTAAATATAATACATCATTTTCATTTTTCCTTTTCACTCTTTGGAAAAAATGGTAACATGAATCATGGAAGGGTAGACCACCACATCCTAGAAGAGATTTGATTATTTTTTTCATCATCACATCAATAGAATGATATATATAATTATATATAATGAAAAATATATTTTAGTTAATATTATATGATAATTATTGATAGATAAAATTTATATTCATTCTTTCTATAATGATAATTGAAAAATTGAAATGTTACTCATGCATAAATACATCATAACATCTCCATGCTCATAAAATCACATAATTTTTCATAAAAATTTTCATGATTATATTTTATAGTATAATTTATTAACAAATATGTCAATTATATCATTGTTATTATTTGGGATATTATTGAATTATATTATATATACATGAATCAGATCTCTCATAATAAATCTCAAATGTGAAAACACAGAAATAATCACCTGAAGCAGCGAAAAAACAAAATATTATTAATGAACACGTGATAAGTAATTATAAAAGGTTCATATATGAATTTATAAATTTATAAATTCTCCATTAGTATTTTTATTGAATGTTTAAAATTATTATTCTCAAGGTTAATGAAATTTCTACCAAGAGGAAGGATATGGTATGGGATTTTCTTATTTCACTTTTATTTTTATGGCACATATTACATTATAACAACTTATTTTGTAGTGTGGTGTTTATAATGAACATGAATTTTTTATGATTATCATCTTTAAATATATGGTGAATTAAATAACCATTTTATTATATATCTATCATGCTGTTTACGTTTTCAATGTTACCAACATTGTATGGTATTTTTGACTTAATTTTTCATATTTGGGATATATGATATATAATACACAACTTTTATTTGACAAGGTGTATAAAATAACCCATTTAAAAGTTATAATACTGAATTATTTATATTTATAAAATTCTATGTTTCATTTTATTATATTCCTTCTCGACAATTATGAAACAATGTTTCCCAAATGGGAAGAATATTTTGTTAAAATTTCATTTTTTATTGGGATTGTGTATGATTAAGTGTCTGATGTTGAAATATTTTAAAAATAATTAATTTTAAGCTAATATCTTTATTCAAAATATATTAATGTAATTTTACAATTTTAGAACTCCTTGGTACTTAAAACTAATCAAAAAATGTTTTTAATAAAAAACAATTCCATTTCTCTCTTGATTTGGAAATGAGTTTTTTTCAAAACACCTGTTTTATAACAATATTTTCCAAAATGATAACTTTTTTTCAAAGATATAAATTTATTTTCCTCATTAAAGTTTTTTAATTATTTTAATGTTATATTTATAATCTTCTATTTCAATTTAATAGAAAATTATTTTCAAATGTTGTTCCATTCTTAAAAAGTTATTTTTAAAATGAAAAATGTATATTCCTTAAAATTTATTTAATGATCTTTTAATGGAATTTCCATTCTACAAGGTAAAAATATATTTTTGTAAATTGTTATAAAATGAGGATATTTTTAATTTTATCATCCAAATTCGTTCTCTAGATGGTTGAAGATTGTTCAAAATAGATATTTACGGAACCTGTTTCTTTTCTACTAGATAATCATTTTCCGAATATTTTGATAAGGAACCTATTTTATTTCAAGATTCATCATGTTTCAATGAGATAATTGTAGAACCCACTTATTTTATATTTCTTAATCATGTTCTTACAATATTTATATGGACCCCATTTATTTTCAATGGATTAGGCATGTTATAAGAGAAAATATGTGGGTTATTATGAGTTTTATGATGATTTCCATGCTCTTTGTACGTTATTTAAATTGTGGTTCTCGGATAGTAAATATAAAATGGGGTAGGCCAAATAGAATCATGTGAGAATATAAAAACTTATACAATGGGGTGGCCCATATAGCTCTGGGTATTCCTATTACAACATATACAATGGGGGTTGGGAGATAGATCTTCTTGATCCTTGTAAAACTTAAATGACAAGTCATCTAAGATAGTGTCAGGAATTAATAATGTAGATTATATGATAGATTAACCTAGATACTACACTATTTCATTTTTTAATGATTATATTATCTTTTTTCAAAAATTTTATTCCAATTAAATGTGTTTTGAAAGTGTTTTATGAATATTATTATCTAAATTAATGAAATAGGTTTAAATTGTTTGTTATTTGTTTACAATGATTATTATGATGATTCTTGATATCACACGGATCATGATTATTGATTTTGGTGAATATTTATTTTAATTTGTTTACATATCTAATTATCAAATTATAAAGGACTACATGTACTTTTATGATACGCCCATGCACTCATATTATGTTGCTATACCATTATTCACTTCTTATTTTCATTGATGAAATTCAATTACTAATTCACGTGTTTGACATTACTAATAATTTGATGTCTCCTATTAAATGATTCCTTTTTCCTAGGTTTTAAATAATGATGGTGAGTGAATTATATCTATAAGGGTTTCCATATGGATGACGATTGTGGGATTATGTGAAATACGAAAAGACATATTATGTTGGATAATTGATTATTTAATGACGTGGGGATCATTTATATTGGATTTATTCCTAATTCTAAAAAAACCCTTATACTAATAAGGTCCATGATAATGTAAGTTATTTTATTCATTTTGATGTTTTATGGGATGGATCGAAAAAATGGGCCACAATTACCTTCATCAAATCCAAAAAATATAATGTTTATGATTTCAGTATAAGATCTGGGAGTGTATGTTATGGGATGTTATAGTTTGTATCAAAGGTCAGTATAGATAAATTTTCAGATAATATTATTTTAATAGGATATTATCTTTATAATTACATACACAATTAAAGTTTTATATGTTTAATATTTATCATGATTTCAATGTCAAATACACACCTTCTGATCATTGAGGTAGTAAAATGTTAGAGGTTATAAATGAAATTTAGGGAGGGATTTTATATGTTTGGGGTATCTATAACACCAAGTATCAACATGAAGTGTTATTTTGGTAGGAAATATTTTTTTGTATTTAAATAAAAAAAATAAAGCATGATGGTTGGGGGACAACATGTCACATCTTTTACAGTTTTGGGAGTGAACCCCCAAACCAAAAATCATAACTAGATTAGTGCATACCATTATCCTACTTGATTTCCTAGGTATTAAGAAATTTTTATTGGTAATTATTATGTATAACTTATAAAAATATTCTATTTTATTTGGGGAATGAAAATTGAATTATCTTGGAAGAATATATGACCAAATTATTCAAATTTTTGTGGTTGGATCAAAAATATGAAATGTCCGACGTATTTTATGGACAATTATTTCTGAATCGATTTGGAATTATTTTTGGGTATTACTATTGATATTTAGAGACTAATTTATGATGTTTTATACATTTGTGTAATTATATTACAGTGTTCAAAAATTTTTAATTTAGGCTAATATATAAAAATAAGTTGTATAGATTTATTATCCCTTTTATAGAATTGTGGTCTTTAAAAGTTTGTACTAATACATCATGCATTAGAAATTCATCATGAATATAGATAGCTTAGAAAAAAATATATGGTTGTGTTGTAAATTTATATAGGATGAAATTATACTAATAATGTAAGTATTTTCCCATATTTTCATAGTCTTGGTGGAAATATAATTCTTTAAATCTAGGAAAATGATCCTTAAAAACGACTTCCTAGTTTATTAATTTATGTAGAACTCATGGCCTTTTTAAAAGTCATATACTTTTGGATTTTAGGAAATTAACATTAAATTCATCTTTTACATTCTTATGATCAATGACCTTAATCACTGTCTATAATTATTTATTATTTTCCTCAATTCCAACCCATGTTATCCTATTAGGAATTCTAGATACGTGTTATTCCATTTGGCCTTATTTTATCCATTTTGTAATTATTAAGATTATTTTGAATTATCTATTAAACTATGTGAGTTTATAAAAATTTATTTTCAATTGTCCAACCTTTTATTACAGATATAATGTTCAAATAACTAGGAAACAATTTATTATAAGAGAGTATGTATCACTCCATGTAATTAAAAATGAGAAAATTGTATTTGATGGAATAAATGAAATAAATAAAATATTTTAAGTTGTATTATGTAAAACAGAAAGTTCATATTCCATTACACACAACCCCATGATTTTTTTGAATGATATAATATTCAACACATGACACAAAGAAAAAGAATCCCATGATATATTTATATAAACTTTATAACCTAAATTTATATTGAATGGTATGAATATTATTAACTACTATATGAAATATATATATATATGTATATACAAATTTCTTACTCAATATAAATTTTATCAAAAGGTTTAGAATATTATCAGTAAATTTTTAGTAATGTGATTGCAGTCTCCAAATATGTTTTTTGTTCAGCAATGAATCTTTTTATTACATTTCATCAAAAATATATTATAAAAAAATTATTGAAATTTAGTACAATGTATTTGAAAAAACAAAATTTATTTTTTTAATAACAGTATCAAAATTGTCTTAGTTTGTATGTTTGTAATTTTTTTTTGAATATTTGATTTATCAGTGAATATTGAAAAAGACACATTTTTTATAAAATGAATTTTCTATTACATAAATAAATTATTTTAAATGTAAAAATATATTTTCAATATTTTTTTTAATTAACCTAACTATGATTTTTTTTATATTTAGTGGACCGAATTACTCTAAATCAAAATTATATTGGCTTTTATCTAAGGTTTATTTATTAATTTAAAAACATGTTTTCCTAAAAACATGTATCGTAAGGTTAATTTTTATCCATTTAAATTAATTAAAATAATCCAAAATGTGGAATGTTTTCAAAGATACTTATTATTAGTAAGTAGTTAAATTTTATTTATTTTCATATGATTTTTATTTTTAGTCATAGAGTTAATATAGAATTATATTTCTCAAAAAAATAGCTTGTCTTCAAAACCCACTGTCGCACCGCATTTGAGGGAATAATATTAAATTAATATTTCCTAACTATTTTAATTTAACATTGAAAAATGGATTATATATTTGGAATCAGTGGAAATTATAATTTCTAATAATTCAATATTAATTTATTGCAAAAATTATTAGTGAAAAGAGGTAAAATTATTCATAATGATTAGTGAAAAAACACATTTACCAAGAGATACAACACAAATAAAAAGGTGAAGATGAAATATGACCTTGTACAAAATCCATTTTATGGCCATATTTATACTTTAAAAATTATATTATTTATAATGGACCATTATTGGTTTTTAGTGACATGAAATAACTTTCTTAGAATACACTCTTTATAATATTTACCTGTGTGGCACTCACCACACTTAAAAAAGGGAATCCATTTCCTCTACACTTTACACCATAAAACCACATAAATTAGACCATAAAATTTCTAAATAACTTAAAGAGTTCTTTAAGGTCATCATAGAAACCAATTATGGTAGTCTTATTATATAGTTAGTCTTTCAGTACATCCTTAAGGCTGAATGGGAAATTCAAATTTTTTATAAAGTCCTATGTCATATTTTTGGGGTTCATGATGAATATCCTATGTGAAACACCTTAATATGTTTTTAAGGATCTTCCCTATGAATATCATGTTATTTATGTAGAATATGGATGAGTTCCAATGGCATCTCAAATTTTTCACTCCACAGATGGTTTGAATATTTTATGAAAGGATTTATTATTTTAAGAAATTATTTTGTGTATTTTATTTGGATCACTCCTAGAATTTTTTTAGAACACTGTATAATTCATAATGTGTTCCTATATATTACTTAACATCCCTATACTAAATGATAAAATGTTTGGGTCTATTTTTTTTAAGTTTACAAGTAAATATGATGTAATTTTGCATCTGAGGATATTTGAATTTGAAAATGGTGTGATGGGTTTTTATAAATATAGGACAGATAAAATTAAAAAAACAAAATATATTTTCTGAAAAAAAAAACTATATTACAAACTATAGATATAAAGAGAGAAGAAAATGAATAGACAGTTAAAAAGAGACATGAAAAAAAGAAAAAAAAAATACCAAGTAGAAGGGGGAAGATATAGTGAAAGGATATGTAACACCCCATAATGATAAAGAGTTAAATGACTAAATTATATGACTCATGTCAACAAGGTGCACCTTTTTTTCAAAATCCTACCTGAATAGAAAACTAAAATAATGCGTGATTGGCATGAAGTATTGATTAAGATAGGCTACTTTCTAGGATGTTTCTCAAAGTGTCTGTGAGTGAGCACAAAGAAGACATGAAATAAAATGTGTTGGAATTTAAGGATAGTCACTAGTCAGATGACCCATTCGCGTACGTGGGTGGAACCTTGGGAGGGGACCACATGTCAGCAGGGCAACTGGTGGAACCTAATGGTCTTGGAACCGACGACCATGTTAAGGTGTGGTGTCTATGATATCACTAGAAACCAGCTTTCATAGGATAAGTAATAAAGAAAAAAAATGAACTTGGGTGGGGACCACATGTCTACGAGGCAACTGGTGGTACATGGTGGGCTTGGACCCAATGACCATGTTAAAGAGGGGTGTCTGTGTTGTCACTGAGACCGAGTTGTCATAGGATAAGTAAAAAATATATAAAAATTGACTTTGGATAATTAAAAATTAATCCATAAGTATATGTTCACTATTACAATACATCAAATTATATGTTTTTACAAGAATTTATACTTTATAGTTGAAAACCAAATTCATATCTTAATGAATCATTATATCAATAAATTATAAATAATTTTTTTATTATCTAAATTAAATTGGGTTTTTGAATATGTGAGGTTTTTTATTAATCATTAAGTGAACACAAAATATATTTAGATCAAAATGAATATTTACTATTGAGATTTAAAGCACTCAACTAGGAGAAATCCCATGCTATTGATCCTTCATCACCTTAAGAGATATGGTTTAGATATTTTAATCCTCAGTTTGTAAAAACTATCAATATTATTTTACTATTTTATGAATAAGAGTTTTTTTTTGGTTTTTTCAAAAACATAAATTAAATATTTGGATATCACCATTTTTGGACGATTTCTATCGTAAGTCATAATCAAAACAAAAAATGGGAAAAAAATAAAAAAAAACTGGTATTATATCATATTATGTATGTTATTATTAGGTGAAGCCTTAAAATAAATATTAATGTCCATGTATGTGATTATGTGTGTTCATTATTCAAATATGAATCACTCACACGCCAAAATTAAAAGGGAAATAATGTGTGGTGAGTGATTTTTGAAACATCACACTAATGGGTACCAAAAAATACGATAATGTGAGATTATGTATGATATACATGTAAAAGAATTTATTAAATAAGAATAAAGGATGGATAAAAACAACATACACACCTGGAACTAAAATGATCATTCATAAAATGAAAATAAGGAGCTTGGGAATTACATAATTTTCATCCTCTAGTGATCACAAGGAACTTATAACTCCATGGAAGGGAATGAAACCATAGTTGAATAATAATTATTTCCTGAGAACATAAGAAAAGAAATCTAGTGGTGAATCATTTTTAAATTTGGAATTAATGAGTTTTAATTCACATTTTAAACAATAATAATTCCTTGATATTTAAATGATCCTTTGATTATATGTGATTTGACCTAGATATATTCTTCCACTAATCAATAGCACATTATATCTTTCATTATCTACCACATATTGAAATAATCATTTTGTCACATTTGGGACATTGATTATTATTTATAATTGAGACATATCCCTCTAAAATTAACGATTTTATTTAATGATATAGCCCTCATAGAACAGGGTGGTCTCATCTACATCACTGAGAGTTTCATTCATTTGTGGTCCCCAATGGGTATCTTACTATTGGATCAAGATCATGGCCATGTTGAATTAATTTTATACCGTTAACATAATAATACTTACAAATAATTTTCAAAAAATTGACATTTTTTTATTTTTATGAAATTTTTTTGAAAAAGATATCCAATTAGGTCATACTATAATTTCATATATTTCATGATTTAATTATATAAATACAAATTTATATTGAGAGAGAAAGGATTAAATAATTATTCATTAAATACAATGAACATTATAAATAAAATTTATAAGTGTAAAAATATATAAAACATCAACATGCGAACACTACCCCACACCATATCCTTTCACTCATGAGAAATATAAGATATATTGAGAAAATTAATCCCATAAATCAATGGTAATTAAATCACCCTGATTTTTATCAAGTGAAATAAAATAGTCCAATTTTATAAAATAAATTTTCTTATCACTATTCCTATCTCAAATTCAAATTATTTTCAACATCATTCATTCACTAGTGAAACAATTTTCATAATACATCACTGGTAATTTTAAACCTCTCATATTTTAAATTTCACATTTATGTAATTTTTACAAAATTTAAAAATAATTCATGTCATAGAATAACCATGGATTTATCTTAAATATCTACACATGGGATAAATATGTTCTTCTCAATAATAAGGATTTAGGATTAATTCAATTGATGTTTGGTTGGGTGGGTTTTTATTTAAAAATTATGGTTATAAATATGTGGTTTTTATCTTAGTGTAAAATTAATGATACAAAATTTAAAATGTAATGATATTCCCTTACTCATTGTACAAACTTATTAATCACCTAATAAAAAACCCAGTTTTTTCTAGGACACACATTAAAAAAGGTAAATTATATATTTTTTTTCCACATGATGTTTTTATATTATTTTTTCATCATTTTGAATATGGTGAAAAATAAATAAATTTAATTTATAATGACACATTTTTTCATTTTAATGATGATTTATACTGAATAATATTATAATAAGGAATAATGAAATCATAAATCTCTATTTATTTTCCATTTTTTATTTTTTTACATGGAACAATATTAATTTAACAAAATAATTTTAGACTGTGGACCATCTCAAAAACTTTAAAGCGACACAAACATTATAATACATTAAAGCACATCTCCACAATGATATATATATTACAATGACTCCCACATACAAAAAATTAATTATGTCCATGAAATGTATAAAAGATTAATTTTATATAGAGGAAATGTTCTAATAAGGTGAATATCATATATGTTTTTAATGCAAACTAGGGTTTTAATAAGGGATATTACAAGGGAATGGGACCAATGTGGATAAATACATGGTATCAATATTATATAATAACCTCAATCAAAACATAGCATTTCCTTGTTCTAAAATGTTTTGATAAAGGATAAAAAATTCTTCTAGATGAAAGACACAATTTTATTTCACTTTATATTAGAGTGTATAATGACGATTATATAAAATATTCATTTCACAACATCTTGGGTTGGTGGAAAATAACATTGGTCATTTATAATGAGACAAGGGTTTTAGAAACCCATAATTATATTATAATGTTCCATAAAAAATTATTAAATTATTAAATTTCATCACTCAGTTGGATGAATTTTTATAAAAACTAAGAAAAATGATTCAATATTGAATAAGTTATGTTAAATAATTTTTATTTTTAAATTTACCTCAAATATAATCTATAAAAATAAAATAATGAACAAAAAATCATATTTAGTTTAATTTTTTTCATTTCTGGTTTTTTAAAGAAAAATCATATTGAAATTATTTATACCTATCATAAACCTAAAAAATAAATTTTCACCAATTTTATAAAATTCAGTAAAGGTTGATTGGGGAAACCCTATAATTGGGGTAATATGTGGTATCCATAAGATATATATCTTCCATTATATTCTTTGTAAAATACTCATAAAAATTTTTAATTACCTTCCAATTTATGGTAAACATTTGTAAAATTTTCTTATTTAAAAAAAATATTATAATAGAAGGATAAAAATTAGTAATTATATAAGGATCAATCCATTGGAAAAAAACATCCCTCAGAGGAGAATTATACTTGAAGTGTACATAGAGAGATTCTCAGCAATTTGAAGATTTTTTTGACTAGTCAAAAAATTATGGATATATATAATATTTCAATTATTTATCCAAGGGTTATCATATGCATCTCATTGAATCTTACTCAATTTATGATTTTGTGACATTATATTACATCTTTTAGATGGATTATTCATTTTAAATTATTAAAAACCTTATATATATAGTTATCAACATCCTTATTAATGTTAAATGTTTTTTCCAATTAAAATATTGTATATAGTTATATTTATGAGGGTTTTAAAAAATATATTTAATTATAATATTGCCATGAACTCAGTTATTTTATTTTGGGTTGTATTTATCTTTCCAAATATTTCATAACAATCATATTTTAAATATAATACGTTCTATTAGTTTTGGAATGATATGAAATTGATAATTTATGAACACCCCCAAAATTATGGAGAATTGATTTCCATGTTATGACTAATAGATTAGGACCTTAATGGCTAGTAGTAATCCTATAAAAACCGAACAATATACAAATTTATGATCTTATAAATTCAATGTCCACTTAATAGTCATTGTTCCTAGTTACATTTTTCCCATACATTAAGATATATAATCAATATATAACTTAATTTAATGTAATCCAAGATAATTTTAGAATGAACTCAAAATGTTAATGCATGATTTAACAAAATCCCCACAATATTAAATAGGTTTTTAGTAAATTCCATTTTAAATGTATATGTTCCCTTTGAATTTTCATCATGTACATGAATTATATTATCAATGGTCAAATATATAATGTTTTTGTGAATAAATTATAAAATCAAAGACCATTAAAGATGTAGGTTGAGAGACAAAGTGGACCCTACATGACAAAAAGTAGTATATTTAAATATTGATGTGAACTCATAGCTTTGGACACACCAACAAACTACTTGGTCCCTAAAAATTATCCAAAAGTATTTTTCATCTAAATATACCTATATGAATCATTCTTAATAATCAATTCCTATGATGTGATAAAATAAGTGGGGACCTATGATATTTCCACAAAATTCAAAATATCAACATAACATGGAGAAATATACACACCATCTAAAAGGTTCTCATATGGGATATCTCTTTATTGGTGATGTGAGAGTGAACAATATAGACCAATGGTGGGGAAAAGAATCTAATGTAGTCATCTACCAAATTTTCCACTCCTATGTTTTATGGAATCACTAGTTCAAACCCATAGAGGAGGAGAATCCAATATAAGTTGTGGGGAATAAAAATAAACTTATTAGGGAGAAATAAAAGGGAAAATTTCCATAAAATTTAATTACATTTCATAAAATATTAAAAGAACAAAATACTCCATTGCAAAAATCATTAGAAAAGATCTTTATTTCATTGGTGGTATAGTTTTCCTGTGTAGGATCAAGGTTATGTGAAACATAGAAATGGAATGAGGAACCCTATCAACCAATTGTGATAAAACTACCCAAAAAAGAGTTAGATATGTGAGACATAATTTTTTATTGTAGATCCCTCATTAGTAGTTAGATATTTGTGGTGACGTGAGACTCATTTTTAGAAAATTAAAGGAATTGTGTCATTTTCTATAAAAATATATTTTTTTGTAGCAATAATAATAAAGGAAGCATGATATTACTAAATCAATAAAATAATATAATGATAAAATATAATTTAAATTGAAAATACATGCCTCAAAAAAATTGATATCGGTGTTAGGAAAATATTATTATTCTTTATTTAACAAATACAATTATGTCACTAAAAAGATATTTCCAAGTAGTATTCCATACCATACCAAATACTGGGATGTCTCATAATTTAATTTAATATATATTTTAGTGTAATATATTTGGATGGAATCAATGAATGGGAAAACACATCATATGAAGATACATAAATTATAAAATCATCCCTGAAGACAGAAATCAAATTTGGAAGTCACTGAGAAAAATAATTAACAAAAAAGATCATAAAGTACAATGAGAATTACATAGGTCAATTAACATTTTTCTATAAAATAAATTCTGAATAAATATGTAAATATTTTCTTAATATGATATTTTTAGGTAATATGGATATGAAAATTACCAAAATATACATTATGTTATTATTAATTCGATTATATAGATAATCCTTTTTCATTTCTTCAATGAAAGGTTTGTAATGTTTTCATTTTTAATGTATTTATTTCCCCAATGAAATTACAAATATACTTTAAATATTTTTTTTTGACATCATGGAACCAATTATTTACATTCATTTTACAGTATTGTAATTCCTAATTTTATAAGAACAATTATATCTTGGCTAGCCCATTTTCTGCCATCATTGTGATAGTTGATCTTATGAATATCTAATTCTCTATATTCAATTTTTACCACTAAAATGAGCGTAAAATGTGACTAACATTGATATTTCATTCTGGGTTTACCATTATCATCTAAAGGAATGTGGTGTATAAAACTAGATATGAAAATCCCAAATATGTTATCCAATGACCTTACTATCTCCTTTATTCAATCACTCAAAATATATGTAGTAGTTCAATTCAGACATTATAAGGAGTTTTTTTTAAAATAATGAATGAAAATTTGATAATAATATCAATATAGGCCTAATTTATATTATAGTTATGTGGTTATTATTACAACACTAATGGTTTTTAGATTAAGGTAATGGGATTGGGGTATGAAGATAATAAAACTATTATCTTCCATGTGTATACTCTTTATATAGAGAATCAATGGGAATGAGTTTTTTTGATGCACTGATAGTCATTGTTACCTAATAATTAACACACCCATCAATAAAAAATAAAAAATCAAACATTTCCAAACCCACAAAATAAAAAACCTGAATTACTATCAAATTTACACAGTAGTTAAGAAAACAAAGAAGAATAAAAATTTTAGTCATGTAAATAATGTTTTGTGTGTGTTAATTCTAGGGGGAAACATCCTTAAAATACATAAAAAGTGAGGATTTCTCGTTAATATGGTGTTTTTTATAGTGAAAAATAAAGCATATATTTGTTTCCCATAAAACCACATAAAATTTTCCACTATAAACATTGATGATTTTTAAGATATGTTACCGAATGGATATATGAGTATGAGAGGAGTTTTTCATTTGGTTCAGGTATTTTCCATTACAATCATGTTAATGTATACACTAAATATTACAATATTGACTTATACGAGGATGGAATTGATCACTCTAGTTTCATGTGTCATGCTTTGGTTAGAAAGATTATCATTGTTGGCACATTTGTTGAATCTCTCCAAATTATAATGATTTATACATATTATGAGGTTTTAAAATAGTCAATGAACCTTAATATATAAAAGAACTAAAACATTATGTATCCTATATTGTGTAATGAATCACAAATGTTCATAGGTTGGTATGTCTTGTTGGAATTATCAGTTTGATCATGATAAAGATATTTTACCCATGTTTAGCATTATTATTTCAATTCAATAACTGCCTATAAGTATAATCATATTTGAGAAATTCTTCATAGTGATAAATTTAGTTAACTATATATATTATAGGAATGTTAATTTGTAAATTTTAAAAAGATATAATTATCTATTTATAAATGTTATTATAAAATATTTTCTTGTATTATGAAAATTTTCGAGGAATTGGATATGGAATGGAATGTTTAGTCGAGTCCTCATTGATAAATTTTTCCTTATTTGTTGTTCTAATTATCATTACATTAATTATTTTTTAACTTATGATATTTTTTTATATAGGGGAGATATGTGTTTTATTGTTTCGTTGTATGGAGAATGTCATTTTCTAAATGAATTATAGTGGAAGAGACATTAACATTTAAATTGGGATAATAGGTTGGGATGGTATTTTTTCTAATCATTGATTCAATATATAAAAAACAGTGTTTTACAGTTTTCCCACTTCATTTTTTTGGTATTGGTTTACTAATTTTGAGATCTTCTATAATTTGAGACTTCAGGATTGTATTTTCTTCACTATCTCCTCGAGGATTGGGTTAGATTTTGGAAGAAGATGAGGGTTATTACAAGAAAGTGGAGGACAAAAATGATTGATACTATGGTCTTATTGGTAGATTTTATAATTTGGGAAGCCTCATATTCCAAATTTTAATAACTATGTTTGATATTTCCACAAAAGGAATATATTTTTAAAGAAGGATTACAATTATAAAGATTGTTATTTTTGAAATGAAAACCCGTGAAATACCACTACATAATTTTCAAATGAATCATATTGTCAGACTTACTGAAAAAAGATGTGATTGTTATAAAAAAAATTATAAAAATCTAATGTTATAGGAGGAGAGTTTCAATTACCCTAATCCCTAATTTATTATCTTAAGGGGAATATTATCATTTTTATTGTCTTCCTTCTCTTGTAAGGTAGAATGATTTACCACATGGACTCCTAGAGTTGGGGGTATCACTCATGTGCTAAACTGTTTCTATTTTTTATTCCATATAGGATATCATGTCTTGAAAAAAACCTGAGTTTTATGAATAATAACCCACTATTTACATAATAAATCATGCCATGATCTCATGGTATAAGTACAACATAGATGTATTGAATTAAAATTTGATTTCTAATATTATGTTGTGAGAAAATAAATAAAGTTTCATTAAATATCTTCTAATATTCCTGAAGGGTGTCTTTTTAATCATTTTTAATTCCACATATTCATATTATAATAGATAAGGTTCAAGAGTTAGTGACGAACTTTTATAAAAAGAGTGAATTTTGTAAATTCTACCTACCAATTTTGACAGCTATATAATATAGGGATTCTTTGGATGCATCATCTTGTGGTATAGGAAAATACCTAAATTTTATGTGGTACTCTTACAGATTAGGGAATTTTATGGTAGATAACAATATGAGAACTTATTAAGATGTTTGTGAGGTTCCTCAAAATGAAGAATACATAATTTAGGGACAAGGAATTTTAGACACTGTGAATCTCTTTAATATGATTGTGAGGGACCTATGGAATTTTTCTTGATCATGTCATGAAATAATGATTTGCTTTTTTTTATTAAAAAAATTATTTTAAAGGAAAAATAGTTGAGGAATATTAAAAATAAAAAATATGATATCACAAAATATAGACATGTGAAAGAATAATAAAGAGAAATAAAAACTAAAAAAGTTGATGGGTAAAAATAGAGAATAAAATTATAATGAATAAAAATAAAAAAAATTAGTTAATGAAATAAATATTAATGATGGATCATTAGAATCAATGATAAAATTTCATGTGTAATGCCCTGAAATATAAAATCATATGCATATTTTTATTAGAAAATATATAGTATAGTAGTAACCTAATATCATTTATATATAAATCATTTTATCATTGAAAAAATTATCTTTTTATTAAGAAAATTTAAGTGTTTTTTTTATGAAATGTGGGTTTTACGAATTAGGAATATATTGAACCCAAATAAATATTTTAAGGTAATGAATATAGACTTATGTCATTGAATGTGATCAACCTAAGGAATTCCCTTGACGCCTATCATTCATTACTTCAAGAGATGAAGTTTATATATTATAATACATAATTGTTTTTACCTTTTAAACGTAATGATATTAAATTTGAACTATAATACATACTATGGGTTTTTTCATTGAAAACAAGAATTACTTAACATTAATCATTGATGTGTTGGTGATTTTTTCGATGATTTTATAATAAAAAATAATTAAGTAAACACAATAATAAATCATTTTTATTTGTCATATTTTATATTATTTCAATGCAATTCCATGGCATAAATATTAATTGAAATAGTGGAGATTATGTGAGATCAATTTTTCAATATGAACCACAAAACAACTAAGTTGAAAAGGAGAATATGAAATGATGAGTATTTTGTGAAACATCCCGTGAATAGGAACCACTAGATTTTTGACAAAAAAGACGGATCCATTAATGATGGAGATCAGCAGAAATACAGTAGCATAACCACGATGGAAAATGATTGAGCCAAAGCAAATCCTCGTAAGGAGGGCCAATGCCTGCCATCTTGTGAGCGGCTTCATTCACTTCCCTTCTAATAAATGAGAAATTGCAGGAATTGAAGCCTTGTCTCCGTGAGTGAATACACCAGATAATGGGACCGAAAGGTTGAAGCCCGCCGTCAGTGATATTGATGGCATTGATTACAGTGAGACAGTCGGATTCGATGTGAATGGAATCCCAACCGCGGTCTTTTGCGAAGTTTAACCCAGCAAGGATGGCGGCGGCCTCCGCGACTGAGGGCTCCCAAAGTGCATAACGTGCTTCGTATTTGGCAGCGATAAGATTTCCCAGGTTGTCTCGGGCCAGTAAACCAAGTCCAACTGGGCCATCCTTAGGGAGAGAGGCATCCACATTGATCTTAACGATCCCTTCCGGTGGGGGGCACCAATGTTGGGGAAGAGGAGGGTGGGTGAAAAGTCTTTGTTGTTCAGGGTGGTTCTGCCATACCGCAATCCATGACAATGCCCGGTCAATCCAAAATCTGGGGGGCCTCCGGAAATGATTGAAAATGGCCTCGTTCCGCCTATCCCAGATAATCCAAGCCAAAATGCACAGGGCGCCTGCTTTAGCCGGCGAAAAGGAGGAGCACCATCGCATAAGGAGAGATGTAAGATCTGAGGCGGTGTCCGGGAACAGCTCTACAGTTGATCCCCAGCCATTCCAAACCTCCTGAGCCCCGGGACATTGAATAAGAGCATGGAAAGGGGATTCAGTCACAGAAGGGCAGAAAGGGCATGAGTTCACTACTGGAAAATAGAGCTATACCCACGGTTTTGGGAAAAACCGTGGGTATAGGGGTACCCTATACCAACGGTTTAAGAAAATCGTGGGTTTATGTATAGTGTCGGAACCTATACCCACGGTTCTGGAAAACCGTGGGTATTGGTCACCTATACCCACGGTTCTTATAAAACCGTGGGGATACAGTTTTTTTCGAAGGCCTATACCCACGGTTTGGTAAAACCGTGGGTATAGGTATTTTTTTCAAGGCCTATCCCCACGGTTTTTCAAAAACCGTGGGGATAAAAAAAATTAGAAGGGCTATACCCACGGTTTTTTAAAACCGTGGGGATAGCCTATGGCGGCAAAAAAAAATAGAAGCGGGAAAATAGAAACAATTTGGCGGGAAAATTTATTCCCACAATTTGAATTATTATTTATAAGCTGATATATTTTAGTTAACAAATTATATTGACAGCTTGGTTGGTGAAGTACTTCGGTTCGTATGCCCCAGATCCCCGGTTCAAACCTCCACGGGCGTATATTTTTAATATGCACCGCGTTGATAATATTAATATAAATAGGCAAATATATAATTATATAACAGTTGCCAATAGCGGCTCAGTTGGTACGAAACGCCGTTCATTCGCGATTTGTGAGTACAGTCGCGGGTTCGAAACCCGCGTGAGTTTTTTAAAAATTAAACACGCTTTATTAATATATATACCATGATATATATATATATCGTAATGATATATTGGCTCAGTTGGTCTCACAGATAGGTAGATTCGCGCGGTGGGGGTGCGGGATCTGGGTTCGAAACCCAGCGCTGGGGATTTTTTTGGATGATTAAGTCCCCACGGTTCTCAAACCGTGGGGTAAATCCTTTGACAGCGTGGCCACGCACTTGCCACGCTGTGTCAAACTTATGCCCACGGTTTCTCCAAACCGTGGGTATAGGGTGACCCCCCTATCCCGACGCCATTGCAGCCCACGGTTCCCAAAACCGTGGGTATAGCCTATACCCACGGTTTTGGGGGCTATACCCACGGTTTTGAACCGTGGGTATAGGGCAGTTTTCCAGTAGTGGTTGTCGTTTGAAAAGTGTCTGTAGACAAGGAGGCTCTTAGTTGGGAGGATACCAGTACACACCTGCCACCAGAAAAAGCGAACTTTAGGGGGAACATTAAGCTTCCAAATTGATGTCCAGGGCCTCGCATCTCCTTCTGTAGTCTGAGCAGTAAGAGCTCGCCGGTAGCCGGCTTTCACTGTATACTCGCCTGAGCTGTCGTTTGTCCAGTAGAGATGATCTGGCCCTGCGTCTGACACACAGGGAATACTCAGAATAATTCTCCTATCCCTCTCATTAAACCAGGAGAAGAGTTTTTCCAGACACCATCCCGCCCCTTGATCATCAAAAAGACAACTGACTGTGGCTTGTTCGGATCCTGGATAAATAGGGGATGACGCCTTCGTGCCTGTCTGATCAATAATCCAGGGATCAGTCCAAATCTTGACCATAAAACCATTCCCAATCCTCCAGCCTAGTCCTTTCCTTAGTATATTACGACCACCCCAAATGCTTCTCTAGAGAAAACTGGGTCGATAGCCAAGATGGGAATCCAAGAAATCCTTATGTGGGAAATATTTAGCCCGGAGAACACGCGTGCATAGGGATGATGGGTTATTAATCATACGCCAACCTTGTTTAGCCAGCAAAGCATCATTAAAAAGAGAAAGGTCCCGGAAGCCCATTCCGCCTTCAGATTTTGGTTGACAGAGAGCAGACCAGGCGATCCAATGGACTTTATTTTTTCCGTACTTTCGTCCCCACCAGAAGTTAGATGTGCTGGATTGAATCTTTGAAAGCACCACATCAGGGAGTTTAAAAATAGACATCAAATAGCTGGGGACAGATTGAAGTGCCGCCTTGATGAGGATTTCCTTTCCGGCCTTGGAGATTTTTTTAGGGGTCCAACCTTGTATTTCTCTTTCAATTCGATCCACAATAGCTGAACAGATTTCTTTCTTTGACCGTCCAACCACCGTCGGGAGCCCAAGATACTTCTGGTGCTTATCGACCCTAGGAATGCGTGCTAAAGAGCAGAGATCTTCTCTTTTCGGCTGGGGAACGCCAGAGCTGAAAGAAATTTCTGATTTACTCTGATTGATCATTTGTCCTGAAGCCCGTTCATACTATTTTATCGCCTGGAAGATTGCAGTACACTCATTAGGGGTAGCTCGAGAAAAAAGAAGGCAATCATCAGCGAAGAAGAGGTGGGATATCAGAGGGCCCTTGCGACACGCTTTCGCCCCATGAATTATGGAAAGCGAGGCTGCCCTAGAAAGGAGGTTAGAAAACACATCAGCCACTAAAATGAAAAGTAAGGGTGAAAGAGGGTCTCCCTGGCGAAGCCCACGGGATGGGGAGAAGCCTCGGGTGAGCACCCCGTTGACATTAATACAAAAGGAAACTGACGAGACGCATTGCATGATCATGTCAATCCATTTGATACAGAAACCCATCTTGAGCATCACAAATTCGAGGAAGTTCCATTCCACTCTATCATAGGCCTTAGCCATATCCAATTTCCACGCCATGATCCCTCTCTTTGCTCGTGTACGTGTTTTCATGGAATGGAAAATTTCATGAGCAATAATGGCATTATCAGTGATTAACCTTTTTGCCACAAAAGCGCTTTGGTTCTCTGAAATGACGTCGGGTAGCCAAGGACGCAACCGATTCGCCAGGATCTTCGAGAAGATCTTATACGAAACATTGCACAGACTGATAGGCCGAAAGTCCGACACCCCTTGCGGATTTTTCATCTTGGGAATGAGTGTAAGAATAGTTTCATTAAGAGAAGACAGGTCCGTTTACCCTGCCCAAATATCCCGCATTAGATTGCAAAAGTCTGGACCAATGATGTGCCAGTAATTCTTGAAAAAGAGGGCGTGGAATCCGTCTGGTCCCAGGGCTTTCGTAGAGTGGATTTGCTTTAAGGACTTAAGAGTCTCGTCATTCGTCACATCTTTAGAAAGTTGTCTGTTCATATCATCAGAAATCACAGGTTTGATGCAGTCCTCAATCTCAGGAGAAATGTAAGAATGGCCTGCAGAGAAGAGTTTCTGAAAATGGCTCAGGAAATCTTCTTGGATTCCCCCTGTGTCAGACACTTTACTACCATCTGAATTTAGAATGCCAGAAATAAAGTTTTTTCGGCGTCTTGCTGAAGCCTTCTGGTGGAAATAATAGGTGTTAGCATCCCCTTCTGCTATATGAATATCACGCGCTCGCATAGCCCAAAAACCTTCCTTATTGCACAGGGCAACATCCAGCTCTCGTTCGGTTTCACTTATTTTGGAGAGAATGCTACTAGACGGGGGTTTGATAAGAAGATAGCCAATCTTCCTTTCAAGAAAATTGCATTGCCGGTCCGGATGACGGAATTTAGAGTGGCTCCATGTCTTCAGATTAGATGCCACTCGGAGAAGGTTGGTTCTCAGATCAGCTTGCCCATTCTTCCAGCCTGAACGGATAACCACCTCGCACTCGTGATCTCTTGACCAGAAGCTTCCGAATCTGAAAGGTTTCCTGGAACTAGTAACGTGCTCATTATGGGTACAGTTAATGACAATTGGGCAGTGATCCGAGCAGTTGAATGTGAGATGTCTGATATGGTACATTTTGAAGAGGCTCATCCAGTCCATTGAGCCAAAGAATCTATCCATACGTTCAGCGATTCGATTTCCATCATATCTACCTCGGAACCATGTGAAGGGATTACCCGTGTAACCCAGGTCCATCAGCTCTGCCTTAAGGATAGCATCATTAAAATCAGACATAGACGTGGAGGAGCGCATAGCTCCACCTATTTTCTCCTTCTGGAAAAGGATCTCGTTAAAGTCCCCTCCAAACAGAATGGGGCTTGGCAGATCACGACGGAGTTTGCAAAGAAGATCCCAAGATTTCCACTTTTCAGACTGGGAGGGCCAGCCATAGAAGCCCACAAAAGTCCAGGTGGGGTTGTGGGGATCACAAATGGAAGCCGCCACATGGTGCTGGGAAAAAGACAGGAGCCTAACATCGACATTATCCTTCCAGAGCAGACATAATCCCCCTGAATGACCCTGTCGGGGGACCGGGAAACAACCCTGGAAACCGCATTTTAGGGCAAGATTTGTGATGTCCTTGTTTTCCAATATGGTTTCGGACAGAAAAACCATATCAGGGCGACTTTGAGCGCAATGGCGCTGGAAAATACGAACCGTTCGTGGGTTGCCAAGCCCACGGCAGTTCCAGCATAAAGCAATCATTGCTCTAGGCGGGGTCGGGCCTGACCCGCCTCCGCCTTTGTCTCTTGTGGGGTTAATGACGTACCTGATGCTTTCCTCCTTTTGGGAAGACTGGTGTGCATACCACTGGACTTGCTTTGTCGTTTCAGATCTCCTGGTTTGGGATTCCCTGGGCAATCGCCTTTACCACCGCCACGTGCCCTTCTCCAGGTTCTACGAGTAACATGTCCTGAAGGTGAGGCTTCGGTCATCCCAGAATCGGCTTGCAGAAGGGCATCAGTTGGGAACCGATTTGGACTCTGCTCAGCTTCATGCGGATCCAAGGAAACATGTTTCTGCCTCGGAAATTTCTCTGGAGGTTCTTTTGGTTTAGGTAGCGGCCCAGTTGAAGTAAGGAACGTTAAATTCGATGCAGTTAAAGCGAAGTCGGGTTTTGTGATACCCTTAACCAGGTGACTGTCTTGCCGAGCCCCATCATTACATCTGACGATAATCTCTTGGGAGGCGTTTCCATTTCCCCTAAGCTCAGCCGGGGGTTCTTTAGGGAAGACAGGTGGTCCCATCCTTATGATAGAAGGTTTTTCAGATTCCGGTCGCCTTAGATGGGCTGCAATGAGACGGTCCCGATCAATTTGTCTCTCCGCCTCAGGGATATATGCCTCTCTGTGTGTTTTGGCCCGGAGCCACGGACCGTATTGAAAGGTAATATTTTCGGCGGAATTATCTGGCTTTGCCCCACACGCTTTCTCCATGTGGCCGATACGTCCGCAAAGGAAGCAGAAGATTGGTAGTTTTTCGAATTCGAACGAGATCCAGGTGTTGGAATCATCAGTTTTTAGGAACATACCTCGCATTAAGGGTTCAGACACATCGATCTCAGTCTTTATTCGAACCCAGGGGCCCCATTGTATTGGGTCCGAGCAATCCCATTCTAGGAAGTGTCCGATCCGGTCTCCAATTTCTTTCATCACATGTGTTGATCTCCCATGGAACGGTATTCCTTTAATTCTTATCCAGAACGGGGATCGGGTAAGTGTGCAATTCGGAATCTCGTCTCCCCCTATAAATTCCTCCATCAGGATGAGATGATTGTCAAAGGACCAAGGTCGTCCTCTGAGGACTTTATCTTTGTCTTTATCGCTGAAGAACTCAAAAACAAGGAGTTTGTTCTCAATTTCCCGGATGGCTACTCCAGCTTCCAATTTCCAAAGATTTTGAAGAGTGGTCCTGAGGGCCTTTAGATTAAAAGGTGCCTCGGTCGCCAGTCTTCCGACCACCAATAAAGCCATACGTTTTGTCAAAGTGTTGTCTTCATTTCTACGGGTTACAAGTGGCTCTTTTTCTTTGTCTGTCAAAGTGAGGTTCTTCCATTGGTTCAGCAGATCCGTCTCCATGTTGACGCCACGAAATCACCTAGGGAGGGATTGACCAAACAGAGGTCCCCTATCCAAGGGGTGTTAAGCCCAAAGGGAATCCCCGAACCAGGGACTCCGGCCCAATCCGAACCAGCGCACGCTAGTTCTTCACAACCGAAGCTTCGCGGCCAGGAGAAACACAATTTTAACTGAATTATAATATAATATATCTAAAAATATCACACACACTTGGAATTAAAATTATCATTCGTATAATACAAATATAAATATTGGGAATTACATCATATTACACCTTGGGCGATCATATGGAGCTGGAAATTCCATAGAATGTTAGGAAGCCATAAATGAGGATGAAGGTCATCACAACAACTATAAAATAGAGATATAGTGAATTGACCTTTGGAAATGATATATTGGAGGGTTTTCAGTAATATTTTACATTATGAAATGACAAAAGAAGTAAAAGAGCCATTGTGTATTACTTAATTGTCACTGAATGACTCTTCCATCCAATTGAATATACTCATAAGTTCTCTTACCCAAATTAATTTGACGTTAAATTTTGTGAACTTGTGGGGAATGGATTATTATTTATAATAGAGGTGGAATCATATATAAATGATTTTTTGTCCCATAATATAGCCGAAAAATACGGATAGTCCAATGTGTGTCGCCCATATTTTGTTCTCTTTAAAGTCCTAATTGTTTTTCTTGTGATTGGATCTAGATCTAGGTCTATTTTAAGAAATATTATACCATTGATCCCATAGTACATAAAAAATTTATAATTTAATATTGTATTAATGTATAGATTTTGATGATAAAATTTTTACAGGATATTGAATTGTGTCATACAGTATTTTTATCTTTTAAGTATATTTTAAAATAATCAATCCAAAATATATGTTGTGTGAAAAATAATTAAATAATGGTATAAAAAAACTGATAGATAATATCAATCAAAATTATAAGGGTGAAAATATATATTACATCACTTCATGACAGCCAATATTATCTTGTACATGGGATAGAGGAAGTCATTCCCATCATGGTCTAGATGCCTCTACTTAACCTTTCTATCCACAATAAACTGACCATGGATTAATAGCCTTGAAAATATTGGATGAACATGAGTTAATTGGTGAGAAAATGTTTTAAACACTACATGATGTTGAGATCCGTCCAAATTGGGTCACATATGAAATTTATAAAATATCATATCAACTCATTTATCAAAAGAGATTTAGAACTAGAATTCATAACTACTATGATAATTAGGAATTTGGATCTAAATATATAGTCAAAATGGGTTGTATTATATATTATATGTAAGGTATACTCTAAAGGATAATATTATCTTATCACTGTAGATGGAGATAATATCACCCCAACCTCTAATTTATGGTTTCTCATAAAGTAATTTTCATTATTTAATTATATTCTTTTAGTTCTTACTTGATGAATCAAAACATTATAATATGAAGATAATTAGAAATGAATATAAATTTATTCGATTCTATCGAATTTGTAAGGCGTTGTAAATATATTACATCTCCACCCTTATAACTTGAGGTTTAGCTTCAATAAATATATTACATCCATAAAGACATTAATTTCGTCTATGTTTTATACAAAATATGGACTAATTTTCTAATATCCGACTCTTTCCAGGGGTAAATAATTCCTAGTGTAGAATTTTTATATTCATCATCCTATATTGAAGTATATTTTCACCATACCTAAAGAACAACAGTTCAATGGATTATTATCAATATAGGATATGTAGTCCTGTCTAGATCACTTATAATAGGATCAATTATAAGTTAGACACAAAATAAATTACCACATAATCATAGTGTATGAGAATCCATCAATTCTTGATCGGTTTTCATTCATTAATTAGAACAAAGACAACTATTTTTAACTTTTTTAATGAGAATAATCTAATAAAATACCTTCTATATTAATAATCCTTGTTTTAAGACATTAAATTGTGTGATATCTTGGAACCTTACCATATGACCTTAAACATCACATTATTTGGTCCATCATGAATCCCCATTTAATAAATTTATGCGACCTACCAAATATTCCCTAATTTCTAAATATAAGAGAATAATCTAGGTAATATCTGATAAATTCAAATATATTTATGCATAATAACATGACTTCATTAAATTTACCTATATTATAAGATGATTATGTCAAACTATTTGGTCCCTTCCTATTTCAGATGGGTACCCCTTTGATAAATCAACAGTGGGATATGATTATTACTATTTTACAGCACATGATATATATATACATATATTTGAAGAAATATATGTGGATTAATTCATATCATTCTGGGATATGTATTGATTATAAGATTTTTTATTTTTTTCATAGTCAAAAGTTCCATTGGATTTACATATTGTGCCTATGCTATAACTCATTTGCATTGATTATTTTATAATAGATTGGAACCAGAAAAAATCCACCTATTTTCATGTGAAAATAATCTATATATATGATGATATATTTTAATAAATATATATATTAATTCCATTCACCAATTGGTATGTAGAGAAGTATGATCCATATATCTTCTGCCCCATTACATATTCAACAAATATTAAACCCCCTGCAACTGTTTCACCAAAATTCATAATAAATCTTCCCTCATTTGACTATGTATTTGATTATATTTCATTAATAAGAATTATGTGAGGAATGATTCATATCGTCTATGAATATGTATCTATATATAAAAATTATATTTTTTTAACCAATAATATACCATCATCCATTCCAAATCTATTATAATTGTTTATTGAAGCCAAATGTTTGCTATCATGGTATTAAATTAAATTGATAACTTTACAATACCCATTCATAATATACCAAACATTATTTCATAAGTGTCTGAATCATCACCAACATTCATGGATACAAATAAAAAGTAAATTGAACTCAAACCATTCACCAATACATGTTAATGAAGTTTATGAGACCATATTCAACACTTCCAACTATATTAGTCTTATTATAATTTGAAGAGGGTCTTGTAACCCTATGTACCCATCCCGAATCTATCAAAAAATATGTTATTCAAATGTGGGGATTCATCATCGCCAATATGCATGACCAATCACAAATTTTATTAAGACCAATATATTGAGTTTGTATTTACATTATCTCAATCTTTATTTTGTCGTGTTGGATAACTTTTTTTCTCAAGACTCAATTTGGATTCCACATCACATCACATATTTTTCATAAAAAATACAACCTTAAATGTTGTGCATCCATTTATGAAATTTTGCATTGTAGAATTGAGATCTCTATTCAAATCATGTTTTTTATTTCCCTCTCTACACACACATTATCACTTTGTGATTAAGTTTCTATGATATAAAATTAAATATTTTTTTCAGTCAATGATTTAAATATTTAAAATCCAATAAATCCAAGTCTACGAACTATGACCATAAATTAAACTAACCTCATTTGTTAATATATCTAATAATTTATTTTATTCATTCAATATTTATTTAATTTTATATTGAGACTGTTTAGAACATGTCATCCGGTTTGTAAAATATGAGAGAACATAAAATCCAAAAATTCATTGTGTGAGAACTATGTCCCTAAACTATGATAGAATGCCTTGAGGTTATCTATTGTACTATAGAAAATATTTTAAAATCAGATCATCCATTCAATATATTCATGGTAGACAACCTCACATTTTCAAAATTGTTGTTTGACCATTAACATCATCTATTTTAGAATGGATAATATGACTATAAAATTCACAAGAAAATAGACATAATACCTTCTAAGAAGAAAATCAATAAATATATTTCTATAAAAAAATTCATATATCAGTTTTCTTGGTTTTCATATTTTTCTATGTTAAGAAAAATATAACTATATCAAAAAAATAAAAATTAACAAAACATTTGAGCAATAAAACATATAAATGGTTTTCTTTTAAGAATCCATGTACCAATACACTTAGAAATTCATATTTATTTATCAATATATTGTTATTGAAATAAATGATAATCCAGAAGGATTTTTGGAGCCACCATATGGTCCTAAACAATTAAAGACATGTTTGATAGTACCCTAGACCTATAAAAAAGATAAATAAATATTTTTTTGTATTAATATTAGTTCAGATTATTTTTGTGAAATCAAAAATGTGAAACTAATGGCTATATAAGAGACATCAGAAAAAGGGAACCTCATTAAATAATCACCCTTTATGTTTTCATGATTAAGAGTTAGATAATATCCCATATATAAAAAGAACAACCAATTCTTATAATGATGTTATGTAAACCACCACATTCTACCCGCCTATATCTATCTAAGAGGGGAAGTATCGGATGAAAGCATCCAAATGGGATAACATTAAATTATGGTAGTGGTATATGTTTTACCATATTTGTATTTCATATATCTTTCCAAGATTATTTTCTCTACTAGAAACCAAATTTTAGATACTTTTATCAGTTAAATATTCAATAGAATAATCTGATGGTAAATATCCCAACATATCCCACCTGCCCCTATCCCTCAAATGGTTAATGTTTAAATGATATAGGAGTACATTAGATGGTAAACCTTTGAATGTAGAAAATATTTAATTTTTCATTTACTAGATCCATATTCAGAAAATATCTAGTGGATTCAGTTAGGTTGAAATTACACTTTGTTATTTTCTTTGATTTTAATAAACTATTTGTCTATGAAATATGCGGAATAAGAAATTGGCAATATTTTTAAATAAAAATATTTTAATTTTTTTATTAAAATGGAGAGTAACATCTTTAATTTAGATTCACTTTAATTATATACAAATAAAATCATCAGTAAGAATATTTTTACAAGGTACACTCTAAAGACTCATAAAGATAAATCAATATTTTCTTCAAGCAATTAAAATCATAGAAAAAACTCACATAGCATTTTATATTCCACCTCAGCATCATGATGCAATTACTCTAACATCGAGACAAAAAAAATTCCTGAGATTTTTTATTCCTGAACTATCTGATGTTATTCTTTCCCTCTTTCTAATCATAAAAAGCATTATATGGTGTCCTACAACTTGGGACCTATATTCAGTGGATTGGATCTATCACTCCACAATTATCAACTATTATTTGGATTGTTTTTGTACAATGGTCCTATGATTGGTAGAATATAATACAGATTATATGGTTGGAATATCATACTATATTTTGATAACACTATCTTGAGTGGAAATAACCTCATTCACATTGTCATGGATAACATTGAAATCATATGAATTGATTCAATGAGTAATGAAAATGTGTTAAAGGGTGATGTAAATGGGTTATGAGATTGTCATGAGGAGTCTCCCAAACCAATATAGGAAAATTCCTCCACACCCACAGTCACATCATATATTGAATACAATAGTATTACTAGTTTGAATCAATGTTCATTTTAGGAAAAAACAATATAATTTTAAAATAAGTCAGCTAAGCATGGCCATGATTCAACGTCTCCAAACTGAACTATCACAAAACAATTCAATGTCTCTACAACTTATTACAGTTGGTAAAATAAGTAAATGATCAATTTGATTTAATTATATTGGGCATAGGGTTTGGACATTTATATCCATGACATGTTTTTTAACAATGATATCAAATTTCAAAATGAGCTAGGATTTATAGATACAGACATTTAGTTATCAGATCAACTACCTTCTTAACTTTTTCAATCTCTTTATAATGTGATACATGTGGTTGTTAGGATGATGATATATCCTCTAGTGTAGTCCTAGACTATGAGAATAATTCTATACCCAAAGAATCTTATCTGAATAATGGATGGATACACATGGTAAACAATATTGGATTTTGTGGTCAATAAAGAATGTGAATATAATATATTACTATATTTTCATAGAGATTACCACAATAAAAATATGTTAATCTATGTGCTTGATGTCCCAAAATATTTCATTATATTTGAATAAGCCTATAAAGGAGGTAAAATTTTCAAATTATGGTTTTACTGAAATATATCGTTGGATTCATTTGTTACTTTTTGGGGTGTTTTCGGTTTTGGAGAAGATATGTATTACTGATTTGTCAATTTACATAAACATAATAGGTCTACATAAATATATGAGAAACTAGTGCATCATTAAAAAGGAATTATAATATATTAATTGGTAAATATGAAAATATAAATTTTATCATAAGGTCATAATAGAAGACATATGAATTGTTCATGTACCCATTCCCACTTATTTATTTCATCCATTGGTACCTTCATAGGAGGAAATAATAGTGGTAGAACTAAAATAAACCCAGGTAAATTGGAAACCACAACATGAATTATCTACATCGTGGATGGATTTTTAATTATTTGTTATTTCAAAAATATACTTTGAATTCTCATTGATTTTGATGCTCATGAATTCCCTTGTTTATATTAATAGTAAAACAACCATAAGTGATTTTACGGATTATATTTCATGAGACATTTATTAGGATCTATATACATTTAAATTTCATGTTTTATATAATGTATTCTGTATGTTCTTTTCAGATGTCTATAAACACTATTTATACACTACATTTTAAGTGGAAGATATCATATGTGAACCCTACTTTTGAGATGAATGGTACTTTTTTATCCTATTTTTGGTGTAAACCTATTGATCTAGAACCCAATATTTGATGAAAAATTATGGATCAGGAACCATAACTTTGGTATCAACACTATATTTTATTAACTAACATATGGTTCAATAACCCGTGGTGTTGAAGTCAACAATATGTTTTCAATAATTCCATTGAAGATACTCTAGGAATAAAAACCCTACAGTTGACTTAGTCAAACCATAAAGTTTAAATTACATATATTTATCGTGAATTTTTAAATGGTCTAACATAATTTAAAATCTATGTTAATTACATTTAATGATTTATTCAAATGATATAATTTAGTGGACTAAATCATATTTATTTATAAGGTATCTTAAATTTACTCTTAGAATTTAAATTCAAATGGTCATCATTTGTGAGGCTGATTTTTTGGATAATTTGACTAGAATAAAAATAGATTTTCTTGTTAAATAAAAATATTTTTAAATTTTAAATATATTAGTTAATTTTACGTGAAATTGTCAATTTTCTATAATGACGAGCTACACATTGGATATATACATTTTTTGATCTTTCGTTGTTTGATGGTCAAGATGATGCTGAAGCTATAATGTTTTTGTTGATTTATTTCATCAATGATCAACTAAATCTATGATCTATTAGGGAAAATACATAATTAAATACTTTTTTCCCTTTGATTTATATGATCCTTATTTTTCTTATTCAGACTACTATTATGAGATGAACCTGTTTCTCAAATTACCATCTATCCTATTTTGATGAATAGTTGAATGCTTTTACTTAATCATTCTATGACCTGGATATTTAAGATGAAAATTATATTCATTAGAATAAATAAATGAAATAATTATTTTATCATTAATTACATTAAACAATAAATTTATCTTCCGTTATATTCAACCCTGTATATTTTATATATGATATTGTATTCAACATACAATACTGAGCTTGAGTGACCTATGAAATATATAACCACTATTACTTATACAATAAATAGGGAGGTAAAAATAATATAAATTTTTTAATGATATTTATATATATCATTAATATATATAAATTATTTATAATGGCTTAGTAAATAATCAATCAATTTTTTGTATGGTGATTTTATATTTCATGAATATTTCTTCTAAGATGAATTTTTTTATTTTATTAATGAAAAATATATTATGAATAATTTTTTCAATTTTTATAAAATTATTTAGTAAATATTATACTAAATTTTGTAATCATAATATAAAAAATTACTTTGGGTGAAATTGTGTAATATTTTTGAAAATAATTATTTTTTAGTAGATATTAGAAAATAACAAATTCAAAAAAAGTCTTTTAATTTCAATAAATTCAGTAATTTAAAAGTAACAATATATTTTGTATATATTTTGAAATTATAATATTGATTATTTATTTGAATTTTATAAACATAATTAAATTGAATCAATATTATATTGGGTTTTAGAATATATTTGTTTTTTATTTTAAAACCCAGTTTTTCATAAAATAGTTTTAAAATGCATAATGTTTCCCATTATAATTATTTAATATAATTCCAATTAGGAAAGTTTTTAAATAATAATTATATTTTACATATAATAAAATATTAAATTATTATTTTTTAATTATTAATACTCTACATTGAGTTAATAATAAAATATTTTGTGAAAAACAAACATCTTAAAAACCTATTATCTAGCCACATCTATTGGATTAATATTAAATTAAAATTTTCAACATATATAAATTTAATTTGGAGAAATATGTTTTTTATTTTGAATAAGAGTAATTTATAATTTTTTAGAATACCAGAATAATTTTTTGACCTAATGATTAGTCAAAACAGTAAAAACAAATCACATCGATTAATTTAAAGATGTGTTTACAATGGGATTAATGATTAAACAATTGGGGAATATAACCTAAAACATGTATATAACAAATTTTATAGAAATATATTCACATTATATGATATTTTTGTCTAGAATGTATCATTATTTGGGACTAGATACGTGAAAAAAGTGGGGTGTAATTCAATCTTTCAAAACACTTCAAGTGTGCCACTCAACCTACTCATAATGGTCACCACTCTCTTCTATTCCTCACTCCTTAAAAACTATTGTGATTTAAAAATACCTAAAATTAATAAAATATATGTCTCCACATATCAATCTTGTGTCTTTAATTTGGGAATAAATCAAATAAAGGAAGGATCTTGGTGCAAACCAAAAGGAGTTACATAGAGAAGAGGTGATGTTATCTAACAGGGGTTTTTATTTTATTTATTTCTCCACCTCTTTCAATTATTCTTATACAATGATGATATAATTATTTTTTTATATTAACTATACCAATATATTATATGTTAAATTTTACATGAGATAACCACACACATGTCCACATAATGGGTTATAAAATCATCACTTGTTTGTGTGATAGACTATTGGCTCACAAAAAGATGTTATTATTATCACACATACCACATATCACGGTTGGTTATGATGATAGATATAAAATTTTTATATGATAAAAAAAATATAATTATACCTCTAGAGTTATTAAAATCTATATAAATTTTAAATTCCACACAAAGGGATATGATAATGTCACTCGTGTGTACATCGAAAAACCATCTCATGAAGGGATTGAACTGTTTTTTCACAAGCACATTACCTTGAATATAAAAAAGATAAATGTAATAAATATATGTGATATAAATGACATATTAATGATATTGATAAAATCTGTATCATTACATAAATATAATACATCATTTTCATTTTTCTTTTTCACTCTTTGGAAAAAATTGTAACATCAATCGTCGAAGTTTAGACCACCACATCATCGAAGAGATGTGATTATTTTTCTCATCATCACATCAATAGAAAGATATATATAATTATATATAATTAATGAATATTTTAGTTAATATTATATGATAATTATTTAAAGATAAAATTTATATTCTTTCTTTCTATAATGATCATTAAAAAATTGAAATGTTACTCATGCATAAATACATCATACCATCTCCATGATCGTAAAATCACATAGTTTTTCATAAAAATTTTCATGATTATATTTTATATTATAATTTATTAATAAATATAATAATTATATCATTGTTATTATTTGGGATATTATTGAATTATATTATATAGACATGAATCAAATCTCTCATAATAAATCTCAAATGTGAAAACACGGAAATAAGCACCTGAAGTAGTGAAAAAACAATATATTATTAATGAACATGTGATAAATAATTATGAAAGGTTTATATATGAATTTATAAATTTTTAAATTATCCATTAGTATTTTTTTTGAATGTTTAAAATTACTATTCTCTAGTTTAATGAAATTTCAACCAAGAGGAAGAATAAGGTATGGGGTTTTCTCATTTCACTTTTAATTTTATGGAATTTATTCCATTATAAAAACTTATTTTGTAGTGTGGTGTTTATAATGAACATGAATTTTTTTTATGATTATCATCCTTAAATATATGGTTAATTAAATAACCATTTTATGATATATCATTCATGGTGTTTACGTTTTCAATGTTACCAACATGATGTGGTATTTTTTTCTTAATTTGTCATATTTGAGATATATGATATATAATACACAAATTTTATTTGACAAGGTGTATCAAATAACCCATTGAAAAGTTCTAATACTAAAATATTTATATTTATAAAATTCTATGTTTGGTTTTATTATATTCATTCTCGATAATTATGAATCAATGTTTCCCAAATGGGAAGAGTCTTTTGTTAAAATTTCATTTTTTATTGGGATTGTGTATGATTAAGTGTCTGATGTTGAAATATTTTTAAATTAATTAATTTTAAGATAATAACTTTATTCATAATATTTTAATGTAATTTTAAAATTTTAAATCTCCTTGGTACTTAAAACTAATCAAAAAATGTTTTTAATAAAAAAATCCATTTCTCTCTTGATTTTGAAATCTATTTTCTTTTCAAAACACCGGTTTTATAACAATATTTTCCAAAATGATAACTTTTTTTCAAAGATATAAATTTATTTTCCTCATTAAATTTTTTTAATTATTTTAATTTTTTATTTATAATATTCTATTTCAATTTAATAGAAAATTATTTTCAAATGTTTTTTAATTTTTAAAAAGTTATTTTCAAAATGAAAATTGTATATTCCTTAAAATTTATTTAATGATCTTTTAATGGAATTTCCATTCTACAAGGTAAAAGTATATTTTTGTAAATTGTTATAAAATGGGGATATTTTTAATTTTATCATCCAAATTCGTTCTCTAGATGGTTGAAGTTTGTTCAAAATAGATATTTAGGGAACCTGTTTCTTTTCTACTAGATAATAAGTTTCCAAATATTTTGATAAGGAACCTATTTTATTCCAAGATTCATCATGATTCAATGAGATAATTGTATAACCCACTTATTTTGAAAGTGTTAATCATGTTCTTACAATATTTAGATGGACCCCATTTATTTTCAATGGATTATGCATGCTATAAGAGAAAAAATGTGGGTTCTTATGAGTTTTATGATGATTTTCAAGCTCTTTGTACGTTATTTAATTTGTGATTCTTGGATAGTAAATATAAAATGTGGTAGGCCATATAGAATCATGTGAGAATATAACAACTTGTACAATGGAGTGGCCCATATAGCTCTGGGTATTCCTACTACAACATATACAATGGGGGTTGCGAGATAGATATAGTTGATCCTAGTAAAACTTAAATGACAAGGCATCCAAGATAGTGTCAGGAATTAATAATATAGATTATATGATTGATTAACCTAGATACTGCAATAATTCATTTTTAATGATTATATTATGTTTTTTCTAAATGTGTATTCCAATTAAATGTGTTTTTAAAGTGTTTTATGAATATTATTATCTAAATTAATGAAAAAGGTTTAAATTTTTTGTTATTGGTTTACAATGATTCTTATGATGATGCTTGATATCACATAGATCATGATTGTTGATTTTGGTGAATATTTCTTTTAATGTGTTTACATATCTAATTATCAAATTATAAAGGACTATATGTACTTTTATGATACGCCCATGCACTCATATTATGTTGTTATACCATTATTCAATTCTTATTTTCATTGGTGACATTTAATTACTAATTCATGTGTTTGAAATTACTAATAATTTGATGTCTCCTATTAAATGATTCCTTTTTCCTAGGTTTTAAATAATGACGATTGGTGAATTTTATCTATAAGGGATACCATATGGATGACGATGGTGGGATTATGTGAAATATGAAAAGACAGATTATGTTGGATAATTGATTATTTTATGACTTGGGTACTGTTTATATTGGGTTTTGTACTAATTCTAAAAAAACATTATACCAATAAGTTCCATGAGAATGCAAGTGATTTTTTTTCATTTTGATGTTTTATGGTATGGAAGGAAAAAATGGGCCACAATTACCATCATCAAATCCAAAAAATATAATTTTTACGATTTTAGTATAAGATCTGAGAGTTTGTGTTTTGGGATGTTATAGTTGGTATCAAAGGTCAGTATAGATAACTTTTCAGATAATATTATTTGAATAGGATATTATCTTTATAATTACATACACAATTAAAGTTTTATATGTTTAATATTTATCGTGATTTCAATGTCAAATACACACCTTCTGATCTTTGAGGTAGTAAAATGTTAGAGGTTATAAATAACATTTAGGGAGGGATTTTATATGTTTGGGGTATCTATAACACCAAGTATCAACATGAAGTGTTATTTTGGTAGGAAATATTTTTTTGTATTTAAATAAAAAAAAATATAGCATGACGGTTTGGGGACAACATGTCACATCTTTTACTGTTTTGGGAGTGAACACCCAAACCAAAAATCATAACTAGATTAGTGCATTCCAATAGCCTACTTGATTTCCTAGGTATTAAGAAATTTTTATTGGTAATTATTAAGTATAACTTATAAAAATATTATACTTTATTTGGGGAATGAAAATTGAATTATATTGGAAGAATATATGAGAAAATTATTCAAATTTTTGTGGTTGGATCACAAATATGAAATGTCTGACCTATTTTATGGACAGTTATTTCTGAATCGATTTGGAATTATTTTTCGATATTACTATTTATATTTAGAGATTAATTTATGATTTTTTATACATTTGTGTAATTATATTATAGTGTTCAAAAAATTTTATTTTTGGCTAATATATAAAAATAAGTGGTATAGATTTATTATCCCTTTTATGGAATTGTGGTCTTTAAAAGTTTGTACTAATACATCATGCATTAGAAATTCATCATGAATAAAGATAACTTAGAGAAAAATATATAGTTGTGTTGTAAATTTATATAGGATGAAATTATAATAATAATGTAAGTATTTTCCCATATTTTCATAGTATTGGTGGAAATATAATTCTTCAAATCTAGGAAAATGATCCTTAAAAATGACTTCCTAGTTTATTAATTTATGTAGAACTCATAGCCTTTTTAAAAGTCATATACTTTTGGATTTTAGGAAATTAACATTCAATTAATCTTTTACATTCTTCTGATCAATGACCTTAATCACTGTCTATAATTATTTATTATTTTCCTCAATACCAACTCATGTTATCCTATTTGGAATTCTAGATACGTGTTATTCCATTTGGCCTTATTTTATCCATTTTGTAATTATTAAGATGATTTTGTATTATCTATTAAACTATGTGAGTTTATAAAAAATTTATTTTCAATTGTCCAACCTTTGATTACCGACATAATGTTCAAATAACGAGGAAATAATTTATTATAGGAGAGGATGTATCACTCCATGTAATTAAAAATAAGAAAATTGTATTTGATGGCATAAATGAAATAAATAACCTATTTTAAGTTGTATTATGTAAAATAGCCAATTCATATTCCATTACACACAATCCCATGATTTTTTTTGAATGATATCATATTCAACACATGACACCAAGCTTAAGAATCCCATGATATATTTATATAAACCTTATAACCTGGATTTATATTGGATGGTATGAATATTATTAACTACTATATGAAATATATATATATATATATATATATATATATAAATTTCCTACTCAATATAAATTTTATAAAAAGGTTTAGAATATAATCAATCAATTTTTAGTAATGTGACTGCATTCTTCAAATATGTTTTTTGTTCACCATTGAATTTTTTTATTACATTTCATCAAAATTTTATTATAAAAAATTTATTAAAATTTAGTACAATGTATTTGAAAAATTAAAATTTATTTTTGGAATAACAATATCAAAATTATCTTACTTTGTATGTTTGTAATTTTTTTTGAATATTTGATTTATCAGTGAATATTGAAAAAGACACATTTTCATAAAATTTATTTTCTATTATATAAATAAATTATTTTAAATGTAAAAATATATTTTCTATATTTTTTTAATTAACATAAATATTATTTTTTTATATTTAATGGACTGAATTATTCTAAATCAATGTTATATTGGATTTTATTTTAGTTTTATTTATTATTTTAAAAACATTTTTTCCTAAAAACATGTCTCGTAAGCTTAATGTTTATCCAATTCAATTAATTAAAATAATCCAAAATGTGGAATCTTTTCAAAGAAACTTATTAGTAGTAAGTAGTTAATTTTTATTGATTTTCATATGATTATTATTTTTAGTTATACAGTTAATATAGAATTATCTTTCTCAAAAAAAACAACTTATCTTCAAAACCCATTGCTGCACCGCGTTTGAGGGAATAATATTAAATTAAAATTTTCTAACTATTTAAATTTAATTTGAAAAAATGGATTAAATATTTGGAATCAGTGGAAATTATAATTTCTAAAAATTCAATGTTAATTTATTACAAAAATTATTAGTGAAAATAGGTAAAATTAATCATAATGATTAGTTTAAAAACACATTTACCAAGATATACAACACAAATCAAAAGGTGAAGATGAAATATGACCTTGTCTAAAATCTATTTTATGGCCATATTTATACATTAGCAATTCTATTATTTATAATGGACCATTATAGGTTTTTAGTGACATGAAATAACTTTCATAGGATACACTCTTTATAATATTTACCAGTGTGGCACTCACCACACTTAAAAAAGGGCATCCCTCTCCTCTACACATTACATGATAAAAACACATAAATTAGACCATAAAATTTCCAAATAACTTAAAAAATTCCACAATATCATACTGAAAGTCTTACTTGTGGAATATATCTAACAATGGAAGGCCATTGGTGCAAACAAATAAGAGTTCTTAAAGAGGAGGTAATGTTCTCCAACGAGCATTTTTATTTTATTTCATTATCCACATAAATCAATTATGATTATATATTGATGATTTAATAATATAATTATACTCTATTTAATTATTAATTAGCTATTATTTGTATTACCTACATCCAGATATGTTTCTGTCAAATGGGTTATGGAATCATCATTCGTGGGTTTGGTGGACTACCATCTCGTGAAATAATGTCATTAATTTTTTCATTACCACATATCATGGTTGCATATGATAATTGATATAATGTTTAAATAGGATATATATATATAACATAATTAGACTTATGGAATTATTATATCATATATTAAATTTAACAATCTATACTTTATGGTATACAATTACATTACTCGTGTGTACGACAGACACCCACCTCACAAAGCGATGTGATACAACTTTCACAAACATGTTATATGGAAGATAATGAGGAAAAATATAACAAATATATGTGATATATAAGAAATATTTATAACATTAATGAAATATTTATCATTCACAAAATATAATAAAATATATTATTTTTATATTTTCACTCACTTAAAAAATGATAATAACATTTATGGACGTGTGGACTAATACCTCCTCAAAGCGATGTCACTCCTTTTTTCATAACCAAATTTACAGATTGAAATATATAATTACATATAATTTAATAACACAATTATTATTATTTTATTATAATTCATGAAATATAAATTGAACATGCCTTCATTCTATATTGATCTTTGAAAAATGGAAATGTTAGTCCTTCGTACGTATGACATACCATCCCCTTGATCATAACATCAATTCATTTTTGATAACTAAATTTCCTAATTTGTTATAAAAGTATAATTTATTGATAATTATGAAAATTATTTCATTATTATTACCATATTGATTATATAACTATATAATATACACATGAACCATAACTTTCAAAACAAGTAATGAATGAGAAAAAAATAATATTTACACATGAATATTGAAAGTAACAAAATATTATAATGAATGCATGATAAGAATTTATAACAAATAATTTATGAAATTTTTAATACTAATATGGTTTCTAATAATTTAATAACATGTTTTAAACCTCTAGAAATGAGGTTAAATATGTTTAAATAAAAAGGAAGCATAACATAATGGGTTTTCCCATCTCACATTTCCTTCTATGAGATATATGACATATTCACCACTTATTATATTTTGTAGTTTATATACTGACCATGATTGTATATTAAGGTTATTATAAATATATAGAGTGGTATTTAACTTTCTATTTTATGATCTCTCATTCACAGGGTTTATGACATCATAGTCATGAAGGTGTAACGGTATTTTTGTATCAATTTTTCTTCTTTGAGACATATGTTATGTTATATAGTGATTTTCATATATGATGTTTATAAACATCCCATTCGACAAGATATATCATTATTATTTTAATGATATTTTATGAGTTATTTAATATTATTGTTTTATTGAGATGATGAAACAATTTTAAAAATGTTAGAGGAATCTTTCGTTAAAATCTCAACATTTATCAGGAATATTTATGTTTGAGTATCTAATGTCGAAATATTAAAAACTCATAAATTTAATTTTAGTTTTCTTATACATGATATTTTATATAAATTTATCATTATTGAAAATAATAAGGACATCAAAGGTTTAAGAAGTATTTTAAAAAATACAACTACATTTATCTATTCAATCGGAAAAATGTTTTATACCAAAACCATGTATCCTAATTATTTTTTAAAAATGTTTTAAAATTAATATTCAATGATAGAACAATATATTCCTCAATAAAGGGTTTAAATGATTTTACAATGATTCATTTATAATATTTCATGATTATATTAAAAAATGATTTTCAATATGATTTAGTTTGAAAAAAGTAATTATCAAAATTGAAAGGGGTATTTTCCTCAAAATTACTTCAATGATAATGTTATGGTATATATATACATCAAAGTCAACAACCCTTGTTTTTACATAAGATAAATTTATAATATTATTTAGTTACACCATCTTAATTCTTCCTCAGGAAGGATTAATATTGTTCTAAATATATTTTCATGGACCCCATTTCTTTTCCACGAGATATTCATGTTTTAGAGACATTATTAATGAACCCAGTTAATTTCAATTGGTAAATTATGTTTGGAAGAGACTATTACAGAATCATTATCTTTTATACATGTTAATAACATTTCAATGATATTTTTATAGAACCCATTTCTTTTCAATGTGTTAGTCATGTTTTAAATATAATAATTGTTTATTTACTGAGTTTTATATTGATATTAAGGAACATTGTACTTTATTCATGTTGTGGATCATAGACATTACTCATATAATGTGGATGCCTAGATAGAGTCGAGTGAGCACACTACATGTTTTATGATTTGGATCCTCAGATAGTGTCGGTTTAGCATATTAAAACATATATGATGCAGTAACCCATATTACATCTGGTGATCCCGTAATAACTTATATGATGTGTCCACCTAGATAACGTCATCTGAGATTATTATAGGCAATGATACCGGTGCACTTACATATCACTTCAATTAATTTTATAATTATTATTTTGGTAATTTTCCCTCTAGTAATTCCAAATAAAAGTGATTTTAATGGGTTTTATGAATATGAATCTCCTAGTGACTAAAAAGGGTTTTAATTTATTATTATGGGATTAAAATGTTTCTTATGATAAACATTGATATCGCATGGATCATTATTATTTATTCTAATGATTAATGATTTTTCTATTATTTCATATATGGTGATCTAGGTTTTTTTATTATGAGTTTTTTTTATTCCCTAATGCAGTCTGATTATCACTTTATACCCTTATACACTTTTTATGCTCATTGAATGCATTCAAATTAAAATAATTTTTTTACTCGTACTATGAATTAGTGCCCACCCTCAGTATGTTTCTATTTACCGATGTTATAATAAATTGGATTAATGAATTAGGTCTAGATGTTATTTAATATTTTTGATGATGATAAAATAATGTGAAATAAGTGAAGCTAGTTTAAGTGGGAGAAATTTTCATTTGGTGACATGGGTATTTTGTATAGGATATTGTCCTAATAATCAATAATAACTATAAGAAAAGTGTACTAAATAATTTTAGTGATCCAATTATTCTTTTTGTTTTTTATGTCTTAAAAGGAAAAGAGTGTCAAAGGTATCTACATCAAAGAAACAATTTTTATGTTTATGATTTCAGAACAAGATACGGGAGTAAAAAACCAGTGATGTTATTATAATGGGAGAATATCAACTTCTAACACTAATCTATGGTTTTCAAGGAATCCCATTAAATAACTATTATGTTATAAGTTTTCAACTACATATACTAATTTGTAGAGGTGTTGGGATAAGTTGAACACTTTAATGAAATTATCCATGCTTTCTAAGATAGATTTAGTAGAGTCGACTATAGAATCATTTTAAACAAAAACACTATTAAAATTTTTTTTTATTCTTCCCTGTACTTTTTATGCATATTTTTTTAAAATAAAATATCTCTAAATATCATTAAAATACCTGAATAGGGATAAGTTTTTATTATGACATGATTTATAAATGGACACAATTCACACACCATATTTCTTGTCTTCATCTTATTTTGATCAAAAATGGGTATCTGAGTGGGTATTTTTTATGAAATTTGATATGCTATATAAAGAATTAGTTAAATGACTACATTGAGAAATATATTTATATATGAATATAAAAACCTCATCTCAATTATCATAAAACCACAATCTAATAAATAATGTAATGAATGTTTGAAAGAAAAATGAAGCTGTAAAAGAGGAGAACAATTTACTCAATTTAACTTGAAAACCTTAAAATAAATAGAAAAAGGAAGTTGTATCCTGAAATGAAATAGAATTTTCTTATTATATAATAGAACTGGCTCATCTAGAGATAGAATTATTTTAATTTTATAGTAATAATAAATTCTTAAAAATTTCAATCAATAATTGTAAGATAGAAAATTATGGTAATAAAGGTGTATGATGATATAAATGCATGAATGTAGGGGTATATTAGACCGAATTTTCCATAGATGAAAGTGGTGAAAAGAAATTTGTAAAAGGAGAAAAATAATGTATTAGACGAAAATTTATTATGACCATAATGTTAAGAATGATATGAAGTCCACTTGGAGTTTTTATTGCTTTATTATCTCTTCTAAATATAATTTGGAAAAATATCCAACTAATAAGAATGAAAATAGATGATTTATTGATAAAGACAAGAAGAGAGAAAATATTCATCTTCATATTCCCCTATATATAAATGTTTTTTCTAGTAGTAAATTAGAGTCATACATCTCAACGAATGAGGAAATGAATGAGTGTCATTTTAAAAAACATAAATCCATATTGTATATTAATAATTTTTTTATGTTAAAAAGGCTATATCCTAAAATAACGCATTGAATTAAAATATCAATTTATCAAATATAGTTCAAATATCTCTGTACAACAACATATAATTAAAGAGTTATTGGTGGAAGTATTTTCCTTTGAAATTGTTTCTAGTATTGTAACTAAAGGATAAGAATATATAAAAAATATTCATGGTAAAACAATGAGTAAAAAGGATAAATATGAAATAGTTTGAAATGAAGAAAAATTTAAATAATGTAGAAATTATTATTCACCTTGTTCATTGAATTATAGTATGCCAGGAGGCACATTTTTTTCTGGAATTAATTGACATTATAATAAAAATTATTATTAAAATTTTTTTAACATCAGTGCTAAGAAAAAGTATTTTGTTTCTAAAACATATTTTCAAAGATAGTAATGTAAAGTTTTAACGAATTTGGGTGATATAGATACCTTGATGCTTTCTTACTAACATAGCTGGACCAAATGGATTTTCAATACCCAAACCAACATTTAATTTATTTTCTTATAGGTAAACATGAAAATCAAGAAGAATATGGATAGGTTGAATCATTTTCTAAGAGATAGTATCTTAAAATGGGATATATATTTGGAATTATTCAATAGTGAATATCAACTTATTGATGTTTTCACTTAACTAATTGCCACATATATTTTTATTTTATTGTGGAGGATGTAGGTCAATTTTATTTTAAATTAATTTTTTCCATTAATCTAATAATTTATTATCAATTAACATTTACCATTAAATTTTAGTATATTTCTTATTTATTCAGTTTTGTTTAAATTTATATTTTATAATTACCTGTAATGAATTAAATTATTTATTTAGAATTAGTAATCTAATAAATTATGGATTTGTTAGTCTTTTTGAAAAAATTATCTCTTCAAAAATTGATTTCCAAAATGGTACATTGGGTATTTTTTTCTTGAGAATCCAAATCGACATTAGAAAAACCATCATAAATTATCCTCAATTCTTCTATCCTCCATATCATACCCTATTGAGCCTTCGAGCTCTCAATTTCATATCAAACCCTAAAATTCAAACCTCCAAAATTTATTAATTTTATTATAGGGGAGACAATTAGAATTGAAGTGGCAGTTCGAGTGAATCTATGTGACAGTGATCTCTACAAACTAAAATAAGATTCTATCATGGAAATGTCTTCGATTATGTGTGGTAGTTCTAGGAGAATATTATTTTTACGAATGATATTTATTTTCATGAATTAGAATTTATTTCAATGGTGAAAATAATGAGAATATTTTTGAATATGATGTGAAAATATATTTTTGAAAAAACTGAGTTTATATTTGGTAAAATAAGGATGTATTATCATTAAATGTATATAATTTAGGGTTTTTAGTTTCCACCATAGAAATAACCAAAAAAAATTATCGTCCCCCTAAAGGGGATTTCAATTTTATATTTTGAAAATTTTAGATTAAGAACATAATATGAGGATATTTTATATTATTTTTTGGGTTAAATCTTGTTAGAAAGATTCTTTTTATGGATGTTTATTCTAACCAGAAGGTAATCGTCACATATATTGAATATAATATATTGACCATGATAGCTGAGCGGGAGAAAAAAAAATTCCAAACAATTATATCACATATTTTATGTTAAGTGAAATTAAATTTAATATATATATATATATATGATATTTTATATGTACATATATTAAAAAATATGATATAATTTTCATTTATCCATATGGAAGGATTTTTTTACTTTTTTTATATAAATAATATGATCCATTATTTTAAGACATGTTACATATGACACCATAGAAACATTATTTCATCTATGACTATATGAGATTTTATATTCATTAGGAGTACTATGAAGGTAATGTTGATTCCTATATGTCTATATGATATTGAATAATATTTCACTAATGATCATGTGGATGATTGAAGCCATATTTATGTGGTATTAGTTTGGTTTTAAACAAATGATACTAGTAAATCGAGAATAGATGGAGTAGTTATGAAAAAATGATGAAGAGTAAGAAAATATGTAATTGCTCTAATCACTTACTGATGTGACTCTTAATAATTTTATAAACCATTAAGGGAATAAAACAACTCAAATTTTATTCACAGACCTAGAAATAGAGAAGGGTATGTTCTTCTAGAAAACGTGGATGTGGTTAGGCAAGTTGAAGAACACGTTTTTGTAGAGTGAGTAGAATTGTAAGAAGATTCTAGACGAGTAGAATATATAGAAAAAGTACATATTTTATTTACTTATGTGTATGAACAATAGAAATTTTATATTTTAAAGAGGATCCTAGAAAATATTATGTTTAATAGAATGATAGGCTAGGATGATAGGTGTGCACACCTTTTTAGCTAAAACTATAGAGTTGATTATAAATAAAAGAGTTTCATTTTTGGAGAGTTTTTTGATAAAACATTTAGTGAATCTAATAGTATAAAAAAGATTGTACAAATTCATCACCCACATCTATAGATCTAATTGAATCATAGTCCATCTCTGTTGATGTAGGAAAATCGTACAGAAATCTAGAATATAAATATTACGATTCTCAAAATAATAATATTATTGATTTTATTCTCTAATTCAATCATTTGAAATATGTCTAAACTGATATGGAAGGTGAGATTGTATTTTACTGAAATTATTTAGAATATTTCATAACAAAAACTATTCAAAAATTGGAGTTAGAATAATTCCATTATATAATTAAAACACTGGGAGAACATTCAATTTATAAAAAAAGATTTTGATGCTTTTTAAGGAGAAATGGATGAAAAATTGGTATAATCAAAGGAAATTTTGTATAAGAGAATTATTATGTGGAGTTAAATATATATTTGGGGAGTATATTTCAATTAGTAATTATTTTTTCAATCCACAAATGGATTATACATCTAGTTATCAAACATCCCAAATTTTAATAATTATATTTGAATATTTTATAGTTTCTTTGTCTGTATTATGTGACCAGATTCATACCCAAAAGTGTGATAGTGTTTCATTAATAATATTTTTTATAATCAAAATGATCCTATTAAATAATTAAAATACGATGACTCAGGTATTAGAAAATATATCAATTAGTTGTGTGATGTTATATAGATATTTTTGTAGTATATAATGACTATTCAAGAATTTATGAATTTGAATTTGTTTGAAAATATAAAAATTTTTCATGATACAATATTTTTTATGATGAAATGGGTATAAACCTTGAATCATAATTTTGGAATGCTAATGGAGGTACTACAGGTTATTCATATTACTATTAATGTTTAATTTTCAAAAAAAAATCTAATATTAAGCAAAACCTTCACCCTCATTTAAAATCACATCATAGTTTTTTTGTAAAAATATACCATTTAATGAAAGAAAATATTAATTGAAACTCATTAAAAATTATTATATTTTTTTATCTTGTTTTTCTATCAATAAAAAGTAATTTTCTATAAAATATTGGAACTTATATAAATAAAACATTCACTAATAGTATTTTGATGCAATAAATATTTTATATTTCAATTTTTATACTTTCATAAGGATTTCACAAAACTGAAATAAACATTTGTAAAATTATAGATTTATAAATATTACATTAAAGATAAAAATTAGAAATTTATGAAATTTGAGAAATTAAGATAAATTAAAATATGATTAATAAATCGCATAAGTTTGAAAAACGTAAATTTTAAATAATATTCATTATTTATTTACGGTTTAAACAACATTAAATTCAAAATCTTTTGATTTTTATATATCAATAACATTATTCATTTTGGCTTTACCTATCATATTTTTTAGGGTTTTATATCATCAAAAGGGATATATTTTTTGGTATATTTTGGTCCAACAACATTCCTTGAAATATCATTGATTTTGATGCTAATAAATACCATTACATTTTACTTATAGAACTACATTATGTGATTTAAGGATTATATTTATTGAGAAATTTATATTTTTCTATATTTATTTTAGGAAACATATTTATTTATCTTATTCGATATTTTATTTTGATAAGTCTATAAATTCTTTTTATACACAATATTTGAGAAAATAATTATGATTCTTCAATACTAAATTTGTATATAACTCCACTTTGGTACACTATGTTTAGAGTAAATGATTTGATTTCGCACCCTATGATAGGGGTAAATGTATTTATAAGGATACATACTTTTTCTATAAACTGTATATTTGAGAAACTAATATATGGTTCATTATCCAAATGATTGGAATTTAACTCCACATTTTGAATCATTCTTTTGAATGTACCCTATGTAGAGTAACCCTAAATTAGAAGTAGTCAAACTATAAGTATTACATTATAGATATTTTCGGTGAATATTCAAATGGTATAACTAAAATTAATATCACTTTCTATTCATTTTAACTTCTGATTCAATATACCTTATTTAGTGTATTAAATCATCCATATCTGTCTAGAAATTGTGTTTCACTCATGACGATTAAATTCAAATCATCATTATTTATCCCGTTAATTTTTTTTTGATATTTTTGAATCAAATAAAATACAATATTCTAGTTAAGAACCATGATTTATATATTTTTATAGGAGAAGTTATTTTTATGTGCAAAAACATTTCAGAAATTTTGAAGAGATGCACAATAGAGATATACATATTTAGTCTTTATATATTTGACTGTCATGTTTTTACTGCTAATGTAGTATTTAAGATGTGTTATTTCATTGATGACTATCTAAAATAAGTATTATATTATTTATATTCTTACTTCATGAATTTTTTCCCATGAATAATAAGATCATTCATTTTCCAGTTACAGCTTCTTTAGTTAGCCTATCGTGTTTCTCAACAAATAATCAATCATGTTCTATTGATGTGTCAACTACTTGCACTAGGTTGTGGTAGTTTGATTGAATTTTTTACTAAAACATGGCAATAATGGTTTACTCTAAAATAAACTATATTTTTGTAAGGATTAATATACCTAAAAGGAGTTATAAATGTCTTAGGAAATGTTGATCAATTGAATGAAAATCACCAATCTAACAGACAGAACAATGGTGGTGTAGAATAGAGTATCTCTATACCCCAAACCCCTATAAAAATTAATGTGCTATTTTTCTATGTCATTCAAATATGTAATTTTTATAATTAAAATAACACTACATATATCTATGACACATGAAGAGGGATAAATTTTGATTATTTCAATATCATTAAGGGGACACAATTCTCCCCTACTACTTTTCATCATATTATTCTGACATAAAAAATAAACTCTTTCTCCTCTACCCAGATGTATTATTAAATTTTTGTTCTTATCCTCATCCCTCTACCAAAATATTTTTGATATACAAAATTTTAGTATACCCTATTTATTATTACTCTAGTTATAGAATAATATTATGAGAATAATCAATGAAATCAGGATTAGTGTATGTGAAAAGGTATCTTACAACCTCCTATAATTGATTTGATCATACCTATTCTCATTCATTGTGTTCACTTTTGGCATCATAATTTCAAATAACCACAATTTATAAGGTTCTTCCCATGTGTTTCTTGAATGATTCCTCAACCTACCTAAATTAGGATTCCACCTGATTGGGATTTTATTTTGATGATATGATGGGAAATTTTGGCAGATTCTCAAACCCAATCTTAACACATTCCTCAACATTTATTAAACTATATATTTACAACGTAAATGAGAAGAACATAAATATCTCCTTACCAACATGTTAATATGAATATCACATTGTTAGTGACATATAATGGATATTCAACCACACAAAATGATATAGTTCAGTATATATTCATTTTCTATTTCATTGGAATATGTCAAACATGAGGATTTTTTAGTGGTAGCCTCCATTTCTTCATTATCCTAAATCACTATCCAATCTATGAATTATGGTAACAGGTTGGACAATTTGTTATTGTGATATAATTAGATACAAATCATGGTATATTTGGACACAATACAAATAATTCCATCTACCCGAGTGGGGGTGATGTGTATCCTATGTAGTTATCATTCAATATTGACATGTGATCATGGATTTCATTTGAATATTGCACTTTAGGAAGTTATAATTTCAATTATTGTTGATAATTCTAGTAGTGGAAGAATATGCCTCATATATGAGTTAATTATAGTGCTCTAACATTTTTTCCTTGACTTATTCATCTTGAAGGTGTTATGTAACTCTTATTATGAAACATTAGTATGTTCAGAATTTAGTATATGGAATGGTTTTTTAGTATTAAATTTAGAGCCCCCTAGATGGGTTACAATACTTCCTCATTATATGTAACAAACCTGACCCCAGTAACATAGAGTCAGTGTTTTAATTTAATATATTTGAAAAATATATATGGATTCATATAATAGTGGACCAAATAGTATATTAGACATTTCAAACTATAAACATACTAGTAATACACATTATATTTCGATTCATAAAATACACAAATAATTTTATTGAGCCTGCAATTATTCCCCCTTTGTGTAACCATTTATATCATTAATAATATACTTTTTGGAATCCTGGAAAAAATAAAGAATAAGATCATGGTGAGTTCAAATACTATGTAAGGGTATGGGTAAAATTAAATATATGGGTAAATATAAAATAAACAATATGGAAAGCTAAATAATTGATACACATGCCATTCAAATAGTCACATGATCTATGAATCTTATCCATGAATATAATAACTAAACAAATAATCACATGGAATAATAATAATGATGTAATTAATAATAATCTATTTCTTCACTATTATGATATATCCCCAAGAATTATTCTCTTATGATCTATCATTATAAATGTTGATTTTCGAGGGTAGAAACATGTCAAATTTTAGTTAAGATCTATCCCCATGAAAAGTGAAAAGTGATTGGAAACAAACTCTATGGGTTTATCCCCAACTTATTTTGTCTCATTTGAACTAAAAATGCATCCTTGGGATATACAGGTACCTTACCAACACATACTATGTTTAATTCATTACTCATATGAAAATGTTCGACCATAAACCCAATAAATATTTATATTAAAAAAAGCAAATGAAATGTGAATACCTTATCCGTAAACATCCAAGGGTATAAAATTAGCATATACATAGTCATACATGTCATAACCAATTCAATGAAAAATAATAAATGATATCATGAGATATCAACATAAATTTATTATAAGATTAAACAGATGAAGTTGATATACCTGAAAATATTGTATATAATCATTGAAATGTTTTTATAGAAATACCATTTTGACAATATAATCATTTATTTAAAATGAAACATAATTATAAACTATTTTTAAAAAAATAACCATGTAAATATTTAAATTTGTCTTCAAAATTATAATGCATAAAAATTGTGGAAAAATATTCTTAGGTCTCATTAGTTAAAAAACATTCCATCTGCCATAAAAGTCACCTAGTACCTCATTTAGAAACCAACAATAAGAATCATTTCTAACCATTTTATAAATAATCAAACATTTGTAAAAATGACTTTAAAATTTCATATGTTAAAATTATGAATATAATAGAATTTTATTTTAAAAAAATATGGATATGGATGATAAATTTTCCCCAATAGATACTTATGTATAAACAATCCCAAATAATAATGAGATTGGGAAACAACCCTTTCATTGTAATTTCATTTAGTTGAGTGTCATATATCCTCATTTATAATCATTTAAAAAAGTTTATTAATATATAATACAACTATAAAAAATTTTATTATATCATATATGATCATATCATATAATGTTTTTCATAGTGTTTTGTTATTACCCTAGTATTAGGTGTTAACTATTTAATTTTAATATGCATGTTTTGTCATGTAAGTCATGTTTCCTATAAATATGATATATTTATTTCATATCCATAGTTATTTGATGTTCATATATATTATATCAATTCATTTTATTTATCGTTATAATCATTTTTAATTGTTAACATGGAATATGAATCACATTGCATTGTGGAGTGGTATGTCGTACATAAGCACGAGTGATGATATCATTCAATTATTAGTTAGAGGGTAAAAAAATTCAATGGTATATTAATTATAATTGAATAATATATTTTAATATTTAATATTTATATACATTATATCCATCAATATACCAATCCAACTAATGTGGTGAATTATAACAAATTACACCACGAAAAGTTAAGGAGATGTTGTACGTATTCACGCACGTTGTTTTTAATTTTCATAGGATGTATAAAATAAATAATATCATCCCTATATAATCATAATTGACATCTAAAAATATAGATGATATAGTAGTTATTATTTTATTACAGAAACAAAAAATTAAGAGGAATTAGAATTAGAAGTGAATTTTAATGAGTTGGTAAATTAATCACCTCTTATTCAATAGAATTACATTAGATTTATTATAAAAGGATATAGAGTTATATTTTTTGGATATAAAGAAACCACATAACATGGATAAATATTTTGAGACGTGAAATTGTAAGGTTTGTATCAGGCTGGATTGCTCAATTTGGTTGAAGGGTTGTGTCAAGCTAGAAGCATCCAATGCCTACTATTATGTAAAACCCACATCCATGTTCTCATTCATGATCTGAAACCCACTGAAATAAATTAGGAATGAATCAACTATATAGATTAATGAATTATAACAACTCCTTCCCTTCATGTCACCTATTTCATGACACTGTCAGATGACATTAAACAACATAGACTATTACTATTACATAACATTAAACTATGAAACAAGAACTATGTTTGATTTTTATTCACAATTTTTTTTAAGGATGACTAATTATGGTACAAAGAAGACACATAATCATCATTTAAATCCCATATTTATTATATTAGATTGTAAAGAACATAAAATACTATATAACCTCTAAACATTTCGGAGTGTCCTAAACGGACTTTAAACCCATTCATTCCCTTACATGATGGGGGTGTTTGGATTTTCCCTGATGTTTGTTAATCCATTCACACCCTTATGTGATAGTAATAAATGGGAAATTTCTTATATGAATAGAATTAGAGACATGATGTGATGAGAATAGGATTAAGAAGCTCCCTTGAACCATTAGACACCCATCATTCCTTATATGAGAGCATGATGAGTCATGGTTGATGAGATTAGAGGACCAAATGTGATAATGATAAGTAAACTTCTTATAGGCACCTGATTCCAAATGCTATGAGCTTCATATTCTCAAGAATTGAGAATTATATGTCTCTATGATTCCCTTTGGTTAAGAGGATAAGATTCTACCTATATTCATGTTATTAGAATGTGACTCCATAGGTGAAGATCATATAATGCCTTTGGTGATGGGAATATATTTCATGGTGTGATGAGAAGTAGATTATTAATGTGACTATTATGATCACATTAAGATATTCCTACACTGGGGGGATTAATATAGAGAAAATTGTATTCTCATTTTACTTTAAACCCTTAATTACCTCTTGATATATTTAGTTATTAGATCTCAATTCCTATATATCTCATTTTTTCAATTTTTAGATATATAATTTTAAAAGAAAGAAAGATGAATGATAGGGATTATTAGTGAGTTTCATATCCTTATAGATGAATATTTTGATGTTTACATTTGGCTATAATCCAATGTTACTACCATCCTTCTTAATATAAAATTTATCTCAAGAATGAGTACAACCTTGAACCTATTATCATGGAACCAACAAGGTATAAAACTAGATCCAAATTTTTATTCAAGATATATCCCAACCTTGGATATTATACCATATATTAAAAAATGATGCCCTTATCCTTGGTAATTATATTAGTAATGGATTTACATGACCTTCTGTAATAATGTATATGATATCCTCCCTCAACTATAATAATAGAAAGAGCTGCCTCAATGAGGTTTAATCTTCCGCAAAACAGTTATGAAGAATGGATTTCTCAAAACAGTATTTGGAGTATGAATTATTAATGTATTATTGTCTCAATAACTTCTTCCCTCTATTTATTTTTATGTTCAGATGGATCAAAGTTTACAACCGTCTTCCTTCTTTTAAATACCCAATATCTTTAACTTGTTTTTGTATACATTCTTAAAATTTATTCTTTTTCAATAATGAGAATATTTTATCTCTGAATGTGAGTGAAGAACTTCAATCATTCCATATTATTATAACATAAAGAATAAATGAAATAGTAATAGTATAATTGGTTTCACATTTATTCAACATTATTTTGAATTACCAAGATTTTTGTTTATTCAAATTCCCATTATGATGTCAACATATAAAGCACTTATCCTCCTTGGTCATCAAATCATATTTTAATTTAAATTCAAAATGACTTGGTACTCAGTTTCCATAATCAATAGTATTTAAATATCATCAATTATTTAAATTTAATTAGATTAAAATATTTTTATTAATTTAAACTTATTCTCAATTACCTTTTATTTTCCTTTAAATGTTTTTTCAATACATCTGTATTTCACTAATACTCTCTTTTCCTCACCAACATGAATTATGAATAATCCATGGAACCATGATATTGGAATTTAAGGGAAAAAGAATCAATGGGGGGTTTTTTAAAAATAATACATTCAAAATAATTATTCCCATAAGCATTTCAATAACAGATCCATATGACAATAAAAGTATTATATTCAAACACAATGTCTTAAAATGATCATATGAATTTATGCCTTTCCCTTTTAAAATATGTTTAAAATTCGTAAGATCATCTTGTTAATATCCATATTCACTTTTCACATTGATCACAATAACATATTAAAATTCATACTCGTGATCATCTAGAGATCATTTGAAATTCAAACATACATGTAACATCACTTATAATCTTATATCTTGTAGTTGGTATGAAAAAACCTCAAACACACATGCATATATATCTGAAACTTCCATCGATTTATGTAATCATCTATTACTCAAGAAAAGTTATCTATATGATCATAATAAACCATATTAACTATGACATAAAATTATGTCTCATGACATATTTTAATCATTAATCATACCCCTACAATTTTCCTCACAAAATAACATCACCATAATCACCGTGTGTAGGATAATTAAAGAAAATATCAATATTGGTTCATTCATTAAATGTTGTAATGAAACTCATAGATCTCCATCATAATGTCTAATATTCTTTGTTAATTCTTACCATCATTTATATGGTATGTTTTCATTAACATTTCTATCCCATGGTCACATCTCATAGAGGTCAATCAATCTATTGTGATGGTGTCATATAGTTGATTTCCTCAATTTAGGCAGTTAATTATGTTTAATAAAAATTCAATCCATGTTTCATCATATGTTAATTGATCACATTATTGTATGGTAGGTCATGGAACTTCATGTGGTGGTTTGATACCATTTGGTCAGTATATATATTATAGTTATCATGGATTTTTATATCTAAATGTTCTATTGAATATATTAATTATTCATATATTTTATCATTATCACTCAATATCAATCAACACTGGTCCTGGGAAGTATCATTTCAAAGAAATATTATTTTAACAATGTATTAGTATTATATAAATTTCATGTAATACATTATTTGAAAACTTCTCGGTCTATAACAGTTCTAGTTGGGGTGTCTAGAGGTGTTTGGTATAGGTTTTGAGAGTTTTTAGTGGAGGTTGGAGCTACATTAGAGTTGATGTAGGAAATACATTCCACATAAATGTCTAACACGATCCATAATGGTGGTTCGTGTCTTGTGTATTTGGGTGGTTTTTGTATTATATATGTCTTATTTTGCATTAGGGAAAGGTAACAAATCATGTAAGAGGGATTCATTGAATGTAATAAATCAGGATAAAAAAATTCTTCATGGTGATGCATTTTTCTATGGAAAATAAATCCTAAAATGTACAAAATGTTTTGAGATTACACATAATGTAAATATCTAATGAAACACATATTTATGACTTAAATGAAAAATAATGTCATAATTTAAAAAATTCTTTTTTCATGACTTTAATAAACACTGATTCATAAAATGGTACCATTACATGGATATACATGGATATCATGATGGGAAGAAAATTCATGAATTATTGAGAGATTAATCATACAATTTAATCAATGGATGCACAATCATAAACAATCCCAATAAATAATGAGATTGAAGACATAAACCATTAACACTTCGGTAAAATTAAATCATAATACAAGGGAAAGAATAAATTCACATGAATCATGGAATTTCATGAAAAGAAGAAGATTAATGATATAAAAATTCAAAATAAATATATAAAACTCATAGAAAAATATTGGTGCATAACATGTCATGTATCTCAAAGAAGGAAAATTGAGACAAAATTACATTACTTATTTTTTTCTTCTGAAACATAAAACCGATGAAATAAAAATTACAAAATGATTATTTAAATATACATAAATTTAAGAATATGAATCATATAATGCATCAATGGGTAGTATACAAACCAAACAATGTAAACATGTTTTGAGTAAATCATGTATCACAAAATAATAAAAGGGATATGAACTTCCATTACCTTAAATATTGAATCTCTTCATACCCATACAAACCTCTAGTAAAATAAATATAATTTTATTATATATAATTTATAGAAACATATAATTATATATAATTACATATATAGTTTTATTATCCCATTACATTACCGTCTTATTAACAATTCCATGATTAAGCAATGTTTCAGGTAATAACCACTTTGTTTATCGTATGTGTTTTCACTTGTTCATCTTTATCCTCCTACTTAGATCATTATTAACATAATTACATAATAGAATACATTATGTGTGTATCCTATATATTATGTATATATCATTTATATTAAACCAAAAAATAAATAAAAATTATACAAAATACATCACTCATGGAGACGATAGACCATATGTACACTTGAACACTACTTTTTTATTGTCATATTGACAGAAATATAGTAAATTGGATATATTTATATAAATATATAATATAAGTATTTATGAATTATTATTTAATATATATCATATAATTTTAGTGAACCCATCCATAATATATTACATGTAATCTGTGAATGAATCACATTGTTTTGAGTTGGCAGTAATCTAGACGTCCACAAACGAAATTATCAAATTTACATTAAATGGAAGAATGGGTGTAGGATTTATATAATAACTGTAAAATTATGAATAGATCATAAATATTATCTATATAATATAAAATGAGTTACTCTATCATAATTACCAACCACAAAAGGTTGTAAAATTAAAACAAGTAATATCATTTCATGAGGTGATAATTCGCCATACATAAGAATTATAAGTTGGTTACCCATTAGATGGATGTGTGTATAAGATAATGTAGAACCCTTATAGTAAAAATATATCAGTATATATATTATTATGTTGTTTTTAAATTATCATGCAATAATAAAATTTTAGGTGGTGGAGAAAAAAATAAATGAATGGAGTTTGAGGATGGATGTTACCTCTTCTTTTGGTAACACCTTTTGGTTTGCACCAAAGGTATTCCTTGGTTGGATTTCATATCAATGTGAGGATTAATGGAGGAGGGTACAAATTTTTCGATTATTATTGGGTATATATATATCTATCTGAAGTGGCTTGAGAGGATTGAATCATGGGGAGAGGTGGTGGCATTTTATAAGGGTGAGAGAGACAAACATGGCATTTTGTAAAACAAGTTCTATGTACCGTCATTTTTAATTAAAAAACTCATATAAAAATATAAACTCAATAATGAAATATTTATAGACTATATATATCCATAAAATGGTTTTTTACATGTTTATAGTTTATTTAAGAACATATACTTATGGTTTAGCCCCTTGGGAAGATTCATTTTACCTTAATCAATCTATTTAATTTTAATACATTTCACCAATATTTCTGGACACAAATTTTGTTGATATTTTTAAACTATAAATATTATCCGATTTTTTAACCTTTTATTCCCATTTTTTAAAATTAAATTCACAAAATCATAAAAATTAATTGTTATGATAATATCATAGATGTTTTGAGAAAGGGGGTTTTCAATGTGTGAATGTTCAAAAGATAAATATGCTTTTATATTTATATTACAAATGAAAATTATTAAAATGACATAAATTTTAATAATTTAAGAATATTTTATCTATTTTTACATAAAAACCAACTTCACATATAATTTAACTATAATAACATACCATATGAAAAAATGGTTTTAATTATAATTCAGTATTTTTTACTATTCATCCAAAAATGTTGTATCCTAGAAAAATACAAAAATACCACCTGAAGATACTTTGGACATTATTAAATAAAAATGATGTTTATTTTAAATAATCAATTATCTATTAGTTTCTAAAATTAAATTTTTCTTTGTTCACAAAGGGACAAAAAAGAATTTCCAATAAGAACAAAGTAATTTTAAACATACAAATACTTTAAAAAAAGATAAATTTTCTAACCAATATAATTAATCTGTATCAAACATTATAAATAAAATTTTAAAATTACTTATTAATATATATTATAAAAATTCTAATTTCCAGATTATATATATCTCATTTTAATAATAACTAGTACTCTATCCGTGCAAATGCACGGCACTATTCAATTTTCATTCAAATCATCTGGTTTTGTGTTATTAAAATAAATTGCATTGTCGTTGTATTTCATATAATGTTTAGAATAAAACGATGATAATGAAGTTATTAGATTACCCATGATTGAAGTAAATGAAGTAAAGACTAATTGTGATGGAGATAAGACATGATGGAATGGAAGAGGTAGAGATAAGAGACATGGATGAAACTGAAGGTGGAGGTGACGGCGGAGGTGGAGGCAAGAGGCGAGATTGCAATAAATGATGGAAGGAAACGTACAGAGTTTTAAGGTATCTAGATTTTGACTGGATTGGATGGGCTTGTGAAGATGTTTGGATGAGGATTAGTAGGAAACATGGTTGCATTCAGTGTGGTGTCTTTAAAAGATAATATAATTGAGAGTTCATCTTTTTAACCTAATCATCATAAATAAATTTCACTTTATGATACATAATATTATCACTCCCTTGATTTAATTTCATAGGATATTTTAACATTAGTAATATATATATATATATGTTGTTATGTTTAGAATAATACCAAAATATTCCAATTATAAGATTATTAGTTGGTACTGGAATCATGGTATCATCCATGAAAACAAATCTATACTGTAGAATAAATAAATGATATGAATAACTCATGAGTTCTTCTCCATGAATATTTATGAGACTTTGGTGTATTTTGAACCTATGATGGTGGAAATTATAGATTATTATGATCAATTCTATCTATCCTAGAATCATCTAAAATATATATGAGAAGTGAACAACGAAAATTAATAATTAATATGTTGAAATTAAGAATCTATTCATAGAAACAAAGTCTGAACATATAACTTATAGATAGTTGAAGTAGCTAAACATTAAAACAGAAACATGATAACATAACTTGAAATTGGAAATAATAGAATGATTCATTGTCAGTAAAGAGACATAAGTTGTCAGTTTTATGTCACCTTGGAAACCGAACTATTGAATGTTATTTAACCATGATAAGAGAACATAAATACAATTTTAGTAGCAAATACATTTTTGAAAACATTAACACGAACAGAATGTGCAGTCAACATCCTCCCAGTACTACCATGTTCCATTGATGCAGAGTAGCAGCAATTTGTCATGTTTATAGAAAGTTATATTGATCCCTACAATATGTAAATCAAAATGAATATGAGTAAATGACACATATTAGTATGATAAAATAATTGGTTAATCTGGTGAATTTAAAAAAACATGTCATAATCAAATGGCTATGTTTACAATAATCATCAATGAAAACAACTTTAAAAAATTTCAATGAAAGCAATTAATAATCAGAAAATGGAAAATCTGTAATAAATGAAAGAAATAATAAAAAACACAAACTGGGTACACTTTTTTTATGAAACAGACATGATAAATTAGAAAAACTGATAAATTTTTTCGAATAAAACATTAATAATAACAATATGGATAATTAGTTTAAGTGGAGACATACTTTAACTCCACCCGTGAAAAAGCATGGGAGTACTCAATTATCTATCCCCTGCCTAGCCCCTCCCTACTCAGGCCGTCACCTCTCCCCCGCCTAGCCCCTCCCCACTGGCCTGCCCCTCCCCCTCCCCTCCCCTCCCCTCCCCTCCCCTCCGCCATCCCCCTCCACCCCTCCCAGTTGCACAGGCCCTCCCCTCTCCCCCCAACCCACCCCCTGCCCAGCCCCTCCCCCTACCGAGCCCCTCCCCTCCCCTCCCCTCCCCTCCTCCCACCCTTTCCCAGCACCTCCCACTCCCCTCAACCTCCCCCCTGCCCTAGCTCTTCTCCCCCCCACTTCCCAACTCTTCCCCTCTCCTCCCCTTACCAAGCACCTCCCCCTCCCACCTCCTCCTCCCCACTGCCCATCCCCTTCCCCCACCAGCCCCCTCCCCCTACCTAATTCTTCACCTCCCCTCCCCACTACACAGCTCTTCCATCATGGACCTGCAATTCATTTTCAGTAAGGTAGACCCCTCAAGTAGTGCTATGGACTCAGAAAACAGCCCCATTCATCTTCTCCAGCTGAGATCTACTGCACATGTGCACCTGTCAAACAAAAACAATGTAGAAAAAGACATCAAAAATAGCAGCAATGAAAACCCACTTCTCAAAAATAAGGATACATCATCAATATAGTAGAAATCATTAAGTATAAAGATATAGTAAATCTGATTGGTAGAAGTAAATAATATCCTGAAACATGATCTTCTGCTCCAAAAGAAACTACTAAATGAAATAAAATAGAATAAAATTATCCACTAATCCAAAAAAAAATCATGTCATATTAATTTGAACTAATAAAACTATACGCTGCTCTAAAATACATGATGTGCTACTCTAAAATATGATATATTAATAAAAACCAAATGATCTACTGCTCAAACAAATCACATGATCCACTACCCAAAAAAATGCATGTCAACTCAAATTGTTTCTTTGATCCACTGCTCTAAAAAAAGATCTAGTACTGAAATAATATACATGTAAAATATGTTACACTTCTCTAAAAAAGTCAGATTTATTATAAGTAAAGGCACCAACTCACATTTTTATATTAAATGAATGATGAACAATATGAAAACAATTCAAGAGAATAAAGCTGTTTTCATACTTGGATCTTTAGTTATTAGGATTTGTAGTGGTCAAATAAGAGGTAATAAGCTAGGAGTTGAGCACCTACACATTCATCCAACATTTTTACCTGATGATAGATTGATGTTTAAAAATAAGATTACATACTAATGAAGAATTCATTGGACATATTAATTATTCAAAATCCATATCCTATAGGGATTCATTCAGAACATACTAATTCCAAATAGTAATATATCCACATCAACCTACTATGGTGATCATAATCAATCTAGAAACACTTGCATAAGCAATATGGAAACAGTTATGCATAAGAAATATAAAATTCAAACACTTCTCCTACCATATTGAGACTGAAGGTTTTTGAAGATTACATTTGCCTTATCAAGAAGTCTTCTATGTTCCTGGGAGAGACAGTATCATGATACAACCATGTTAGTAAAATCACTCCATTAGTTTAGTGAGTAGTTGCTATATCATATCTGAAACTCCTGTACGATCAAAAAAAGTATTGATATTAAACATTATATGGTAAAAATAAAAGAATATCATAAAAAACATTTACCTGTAGACAGCCCAGGAACATTGGAAGACCGCATAAATATTTGCATCAGATACAGGAATAATGCACAATGTGTATATGCACATCCTACCCCTTTACCAGCCACCCCCGCCTTTTCAAACAACAGGATGATAAAAGAAGTAGTAACATAATAAATATTAATTTCATAAATAAATTTTAGACCCTTATCACCACTTATTATACAGTGGATCAACCCACCATGCAATTTCTGGAAAAAAACTGCTTCAAATAGACAGCAGAATGTGCATACAAAGAGCTCAAGGTTAATACAACTCATGTAAACATATCAAAACATGTCCCTTTAAATAAAATTCTTATCATTCTAGCAACATGATATCATCAAATACAACAAAACTCCCAAGATCATCATTCTGCATGAAAACATTCAACACTTCCAGCATAAACAGTCAGCATCAAAAACCTATAGTGTAATAAAAAATGTGAAGCATTCTCCTCCTCCGTCATGAGCGACGTCCAGTATAAAGAAAATTGTGCAGCATGAAAACATGGATTTCCCAGAAATGAAACATTTGAAAACAGCATATTAAAAAAGAAGCATATTCAAATAAATTGAATGCAGTATAGGAACAGATCTGCAAAACGGTTTGAATGAATAATTTGGATGGATATTGAGGAAAATTTATGTAGTGAAGATGGATGGAATTGCAACTAAGTAATCTCTAAACCTGAATAAGCATTGTACTGTGATTTCAATGAACCATAGTTATACCAAAATCAAAGAAACATATATACATTACACACACAAAAAATACAATGAAATCTCATTATTGAATGTCACATAATGTAGTATGAGATACCCATTGATATGCACTGTCATGTAATTTTACTAAACAACACTTATACCTACATTAACGAATGTATATACTATACAGAAATGAATCATTTGAAAATAGAATATTAAAGTAAAAACAATGCTATATGGGAACACAACTGCAAATCTGTTTGAATGAATACCTACAATGTATATTGACGAATATATATGTAGTGAAGTCAAATGGAATTGCAACTAAAGATTAGATAAAACTGAATAACAACTGTACATTGATTGCAATGAACCACACTTATACCAACATCAAAGAAATATATAAAGATTGCACAGAAAATAGAAAATCAAATCTACAAATTGAATGTCAAATTATCCACTAAAAGGTACCCTTAAAAAAGCAGTGGAAAGTTAATTACATTAAAAATAACGAACCAAAGACACAAATATCCAAAACAGTTACAATGAATACCTTAGATGGTTATCAAGGAATATTTATACAGTGAAGACAGAAGCAAGAATGGGAGTAAATATTCTATAAACCTCACAAAGCACTGTCCTGTTATTGCAATGAACCACACTTATACCAACATCAAAGAAACATATAAAGATTACACAGAAAATAGAAAATAAAATCTACAGATTGAATGTCAAATTATCCACTAAAAGGTACCCTTAAAAAAGCAGTGGAATGTTAATTACATTAAAAATAATGAACCAAAGACACAAATATCCAAAACAGTTATAATGAATACCTCAGATGGTTATCGAGGAATATTTATACAGTGAACACGGAAGCAAGAATGGGAGTAAATATTCTGTAAACCTCACGAAGCACTATCCTGTTATTGCAATGAACCACAGTCATAGCACCATCAGAGAAACAATTATAAATTAGACTGAAAATATACAAGCAAATATGCAATCTGAATATAATGGAATGTAGTAAAGGGTACCCAAACATGGGTTGAATTTGCAGACTGATGTGCGAAATGAGACAACATACACGTGAAAATAAATACTGGAAGATTTCATTTGGACAGCGTATTGTAGAATGGAGGAATCTGAACATCTATTCAACGACAGGAGCTCGCATATAGAGAATCTATACCTGGATGAAGCAATACGAAGGCGTAGCGAAGAGGCTGAGTTTTGTTTCGTTGTCCTTCATCGAAGCCAGCCGGTAGGTCGAAACCGTGATATGTACATAAGAGTACACAGTGCACCACTCACTGAATGGCGTCGTGAAAGGTGCGGTAGAAAAGAGGTAGTGTGTCAAAGTTATTTGTTGAAGCAGGCTGCTACCTCGAAACAGAAAATCAGATCGGAAGAGACAACATACACGTGAAAATAACTACTGGAAAATTTCATTTGGACATTGTATTGTAGAATGGAGGAATCTGAACATCTATTCAACGACAGGAGCTCGCATATAGAGAATCTATACCTGGATGAAGCAATACGAAGGCATAGCGAAGAGGCTGAATTTTGTTTCGTTGTCCTTCATCGAAGCCAGCCGGTAGGTCGAAACTGTGATATGTACATAAGAGTACACAGCGCACCACTCATCAAACGGCGTCGTGAAAGGTGCGGTAGAAAATAGGTAGTGTGTCAAAGTTATTTGTCGAAGTAGGCCGCTACCTCGAAACAGAAAATCAGATCGGAAGAGGGCACATCGTTCGGGTGGGAAGACCGGCCTCCATCGATTGAATCCTTCATATTAAAACATGGAAGCACGACGTGATGTGGTCAAAGCCTGAAGTAGCATGAGGTGGAGGAGCTGGTGGAGGAGCAGGTGGAGCAGGCTGAGCAGGCGGAGCAGGCGGAGAGGATTTAAGCGAAGTAGACAATGACAATTGGAAACGCGAGCGGGGTGTGGGGAGATCGTCGGGTATGTGGGAGCTAATGGGAGAGGTATCGCCGGAAGCTGGTGGGAATCAGAGGGAAGGAGGTATTGGAAGGTGGGAGAAACCCTAGTTGTGGAGGGAATAGAATTCGGGGGGCAGAGGGCAGAGCGTGCGGGGGGAGAGGTGGGGAGTGGGGAAAGCGAATGAGGTCTCGGGTAGGAGGACGGGAAATGGGAGGGATTTAGGATGGGCGGAGGTGTGGAAGGCTAGTAGGGCGACACGTGGGGGTAAAAAACTTTCCTTTAGTAGGTATATAGATAATAATAATATGAAAGTGATGTTTCATAGATACTCAGTGTTTCATGTAACGCAAGCCAAGTAAATGTTGTGTGTAGAACATGAATCCATTGGTAGAGAAAATAAAGAAAGACATGTATAGATATTTCACATAAAAATAACTGTTTATTGACGTTTGTTGTTAAAAATATGAAAAATATTACATTAATTCAAAAAATAAATATTTCACAAAATCTTGAGGGGTCACATTATTCTAACCTTTGACGTATTTTATCCCTAAAAAATTATATGTGTTATAAAATAATTGAAACTTTAATGTTCCTAAAATATATCCCCACATCATTAATATGAAAACTAAAACTTCCTTTAAAAAATAATTTTGGAAACATAACAGTTACATAGTGTGAAACAAAACTAGGTTTTGACAATTTAGAACATATGTGGGATGTAATATCATAGACATGGAAGATAAATATTACCATCATGTTATAATGTAAAGTGATAGAGAAATTTTTTTGATAAAAGTAAAAATAAAATTCAAAATACAAATATTATTAAAAAAGTTCACTAATATCATTATAAAAGAGGATTACATAACAAACTATTATTTCAAATACATTTACTAATGATTATAAATTTCCATAAGGAGACATTTCGACATGATTTTAGCACAATATCATCCTTTATTATTCCTTGATAAACTTACACATCATCTCTTATTGCGTTAAATAAAGGTGAATTTTTCATTCTTGAATCATTAAAATATCCTGATATCTATAACAAATGATTGGTCAGTCAATAAATATTTATCAGCAAAAAATATAGGTAAATTTATCCAATATGTATAAATCCACATATCAGAAGATAATTCGTTAATTTGATAAATTCATCTAAATTTTAATCTGAACCCTCAATAAATGGTTTTCCAAGTAACCCTTCCAAAATATTAATCACCCTTTATTCCTTTAATAATATATAATTTTATACCAAAAATAGGTTTATTGAAAACATGGCCCCATCCTTATACGAATAGAATATCAAATGTAATTTTATTATTCCAAAATCCATGTAGTTATAGATAATCACATGAAATCAGACAAAAAGATGAACAATAAGATTTCAATAGTGATTAGTCAAACAAAAGAAAATATAAAATTCCCAACTAAGAATGGGAGGATAAGTATTTATTAATTATATTGGTTTACAGCATATATTATGATTGAATAAACATTACCTTTATAATTTTTTATTTGAGTTTTTTGAGGCTTATCATTTATACTAGTTTTGGATTGGGACACATGTTAGAATAATGGAAAAACTCAATGAAATTGAATCACTAATTTAGGGGTGGTGTATTCTATAAATATTTCAAATTATTTTAATCATTAGCTATCATATTCCCATTACATTGAAATTAAGCTACTTGATAACCTTCAATTGCACACTTAAAATATTTAGCAGTCTATTTAATAAAATTCCCTCCATGTTTATTCTTCCAATTTATTCATAATGGAAGGCACACTATCGTTTCTCCATTTTTTTAGATTTTCAAATGAACTCAATATTTATTTTCTTATCTAAAAAATGAGATTGGTACAAAAATCAATCCACTATTTCAACTTTTTATCACACCTAAAAACATCCCCATAGATTATAATGTTTCTTAAAGTATAGGACTTTTGAAGGTTAGGTTTCAGGCCAACAAAGATTCAATCAATTTTGTATTCAGGTTGAATGAAAATGCCCAAAGAGTGCCTCACATGCCCTGTAATGTTTTTTAATATGCATGAATAGTTTGATCAACTTTATTCTTAAGATCTTAGAATTCCATTTCCTTCTTAGAATGAAGAATCTGAGGGAATTACTTATTGAATAATAAGTTATTTCACTCATCCCAATCCATGGTGTCAATTTCATTATGTTTTCTGATGTTATTGATTAGAGTCCACCACTAATATTTATCACCTTATAACTGATAAAAACCCATAATGTTTATCTAACCATATAAACATTGGATAATGGGAAGTATTTTTTAGTGGTACTGATCCATTTCTCAACAAAAAGTGGACTACAAGACTGAATAAAAAAGGCAGATGTTACCTCATAAAAGAATAAAATGAATGTTGTTCCCTTATTTTCTCATTTTGGAGTCCTTCATGAGTTGTATCATGATAAATTTTGGTCAGTATAGAAATTTTATTTTATATTCTTTATTCCATGGCATTCGGTTTCTTGGGAGTACAGTCACTTCACTTTCCATTAAAATCACCATTAATTTTGTTATTTTTGGTTTCCAAAATTTTCCAAAACCAAAACCATAGATCACGAAACTCATATCACGGCATGGAATCATATTATAGTGAAAAACCACTAATAGAATGTCTATGTTATAAAACCCTATTTAATCTATGACACATTAGGATTATCCTAGGTTCTTTATATCCATCATTTATTTAAATATATCAGGAAATATTATGAATAGTTTTTTAATTTCCAATGTATACACCTTAAGAATTTCAAACTAGTTGTGTACCAAAGATCATTTTCATGTACCGGGATATTGTTGAGTCAGGCCTAAAACACCTTTTCATTGTTATTACACCTAGTGACATCATTGTTAGAGCCATAGACACTTGTTATATCTAGGAAGTGATGCAATTCTAGGAATCCACTTTCTCCATTAATTAGAAAAATTCCCATACATTTACTTAACATTCCTAATAATTAAATATATCCATAGTGAAATTCATAGGCATATCCTTAGAAAAATCACTAGGGGTATCAGTAATGTTTTCTGATCCTGTTTTCTAAATGATGAAAAAACCTTCTCTATCATACCAACTATAACAACCCAGTTTTAACGTACATAGACATTATATCATTTTTTGTGTAATAATTAATACATTTCAAAAACTGACACCCAAAGACCATATTTTTTTATTGCCTTTGGAAATGTGGAACAAAATATTCTAACAAAGTGAAATAAAATCAATGATTCCATCAAATATATCATCCTTAGTAATTATACTAAAATAAAATTCTTAATATAATGAGGAATGAAAAAATAAGAAAGGTGGGATCTCAAATGACTATTAAGGGTAAATAATAGAAATATGTATGTATACCATGAACAAAGGGTATGGGAACAAGATCGTGATCATTAGTATATCATACCATGTGGATCAATGATCATAAAAATGATTCAGAAAAAAAATATTTTTTGTTTATTATACATGAATTTAATAGAAATAAAATGAATATTCCACGATTGCGTAATGTTGGGAAAATAAGAGTAATTGTGGAATACACATAAGAATATAAAAATCTATGTCAAGGATTCCAACGAATATCATCATTACATTCTAGGATTTAGAAAATAACACATGAACTAGCATCATGCTTCATATTCACTCTCATGAAACCTCTTTTTTTGGGATTCATATTCCCCAAGTGTACCCTCTTGTTTTGGGCTTCAGATTCCATTATGTGTACCCTCATGTTTTGGGATCAGGATTCCCTCCCATGAACCCTCTACATCCAGGCATGTGATGGACTTCCATGTACTATGTTGTTTTAGTATTGGGATGACATCATGTGAAATATATTGTTCTCATAAAACATTTATCATTATTCAATGAAATGGATGTCAGTATAGGTACCTCCAATATAATAATAAAACTATACATAAATTTTCCACAAGATAATAAAACTTCATTCAAATCCAGAACCGTTAGAAGATATTGGTTTCACAAAAAATCAATTCATAACCCATGAATTGTAATGTGTATCATATGAATTTTATTATATGATAACCTATTAAAGATATAGAGGTTTAATAATTAGTTCAACATAGAAAAACTCCTGAAAGGAATCCTATTTCATAATTATTTACCATTGTATAACCCGGTGATGAGAAAAATATTTCTTACGCATTTATCATGGTATAAACCATTGAATCAGAACTTGCATCATAGGAAATTATAAATGTATATCCCATTAAATATAATTATGATTCATATAAATTTATCATGGTATAACCCAATGAAGGGAAACTGGTTTCATATCAATTTATTATGGTATAACCCGATGAAGAGAAATAGGTTTCATAGTAATTAATTATTGGATAACCTATTGAAGAGAAACTAGTTTCATAGGAAGTTATCATGGTATAACCTATAGAATAGAAACATGTTTCACATGAATTTATCATGGTATAACCTATTGAATAGAAACATGTTTCATAGGAATTTATCATGGCATAAATCATTGGAATGAAATAAGTTTAAAAAAATCAATCCATAAAAACACAGACCATTCAGAGATATAATATGAATGGTATCCTGGGATCATATCCATCGGGAGGAATAATCTATGAAAAAGGATTTCATCATACGGGGAAAAACATTTAAATATATTTTAAAAATATATCATGAGGAAGAAATATTTCTTATTTGAAAACAATATTTAAAAACAAAAAATCCTTTTCTAAATCATTTTCATTTATAACAGACTGATAACTTATGCATAAAGATTTGAATGGTTTTAAATACCAATTTCCTTGAAATGTTATAAAATAAAAAATATAATGTTTTGAAAACATTATTCCTTAAAAACATTTAAATGAATCTGGAAAATTTTATGAAAACTATTTATTTATAAATATATTAAAAACCATTGAATAAAGATTAAAATCCATTTGAAGACATTTTTATTTTAATATACTATAGAAAATTATAAATAATGATTGAATACATTTTGAAAAAAACATTATGTTTTAAAATAAATTTAATCCTTATGAATAGTAATTGAAAACCATTTTATAACATAATATTTCTAATGAACACATATTTTTAACCTAATGTATAAATAAAGTAATATTTATAAAAATGTTTTCATAATAACCTTAAGTTTTAAAGAGTGGATGAATGGTTATATTACACCTATATAACATGCACATATTGAGGGTAAAAAATTTAGTTATTTTTAATGAGAGAATTAAAATATGATTTCATGAAATAAAATCATAATCATAAACTATATCGATAAATAATGACATTGAAGTAATAAACTGTTACCAATCTGATAAATTTAAATCATAATACAACGTAAATAATAACATCAAATGAATCTTAAAATATTATAGGAAGGCGTATATTCATTATATAACATGTCATGGTAAGTAGATACACCATATAGAAAAATATATGTTCATAACAAAGCATGTGTCTCAAATAAGGATAATTAAGACAATATTACTTTACCTATTTGGTATATTTTGAAACAGAAACCCCCTAAACAATTGATCAATAATAGATATTTTAATACCAATAAATGTAATTATATTAATCATATAATGAATCCTTGGTACATTTAAACACCCCAATGAACAAATTATTGGTGAATAAAGTATTTATCTTAGGGAAATGAAAATTGAGATGAAATTCCCTTACCTTATATCTTGACTCTCTTAGCACAAATAAAATACTTCTTTAAAATAAATATATTTTTTACTCATATATTATAGAACAAAAATCTTATATATAATTGCATATATGGTTTATCATGACATTATATTACCCTCTTATTTATAATTCAAATTTAATGTAATGTTTTGGGTATTAAATATTTTCTTTATCATACATATTTGGACTTTTTATTTCAGATCCTTATACTTAGATCATGATTTACATACATAAAGAACGTAACGTATATTTTATATATCATATTACATATATATATATATATTAATCAAAAAAATATTGAAATATTAAATGAAATACACAACTCATGGAGATGGTAGGTCGTACGTATGCATGAGCGTTGCTTACATTTTATTTCCATATTGAATGAAATAATATAAATGAAATATATGTATTTAAATATATAATATAATTACTATCGAATTAGTATGACATATGTATCCTATAATATTATTTAAAGCGTCTTTAATACATTTGATTAAATGTGTGAATGAATAATATCTCTTTGAGGAGGTCGTAGTCCAAACTAAAACAAATGATGTTATCGTATTTACAGAACATAGAAGGAATGAAGGTAGGAATTTTAAGATGAAAGAAAATGTATAAATAAATCATAATGTTTAAATATTATATATGTAAATAGATTTTATATCATAATTTCCTAACATAAGAGGTGGTAAATGTAAAATGAACACCATCACTTCGGGGGGCTGTAGTTCACCATACACATGAATGGTACGTCTGTTACCCATTAAATGGATGTGTGTGTAACTACAGGTAAAAAAATATAATAATAAAATATAAGTGTATTTAGGACACCTTTTTATTATATGATCTTTTAATAATAATAATTAAGGTGGTGGATTGTGACAACTGGGTCTCAGTGACAGAACAGACACCCCGACTTAACAAGGTTGTCAGGTCCTAGCCTAACAGGCACCACAAGCTGCCCCCACAGACACGTGGGGCCTACCCTAGGGTCCACCCACATCTGACTAATGAAAGTTCCCACAGGCCAACACATGTCCTTTCTAGTGTGCTTTGTCCTCACTCACACACACCTTGGGAAAAATCCCAGAAGGTCACCCATCCTGATCAATACTCCAAGCCAAGCACACTTAACTGTGGAATTCTAATCAGACATGCTCCCAAAAAGAAAAGTGCACCTTGTTGACATGAGACATATCATTTATTCATTTAACCCTTTATCATTCGGGGGTGTTACAATCACCACCCCTTTAAAGAACAATGTCCTTGTTGTGGGCCCTACATATCAACCTAGGAAGTGTACCACACATAATGCTGGGTACCACCTCTGATACCACATGTGACAACCAGGTTCCGGTGATAGCATAGACAGCCCACCTTAACATGGTCATCGGGTCCTGGCCTAACATGTACCACCAGTTTCCCCTGCAGACATGTGGGGCACACCCTAGGCTCCACCCACATGCCTGAACGGGTCATCTGACTAATGAATGTCCCCACATGCCAACACATGTCCTTTCTTGTGTGCTTTTTCCTCACTCTCACACACCTTGGGAAACTTTCTAGAATGTCACCCATCCGAATCACTAATCCAGGGCAAGCACGCTTAACTATGGAGTTCTAATCAGACAGGCTCCCGAAAAGAAAGGTTCACCTTGTTGACATGATTCATATCATTTAGCCATTTAACCCTTTATCATTCGAGGGTGTTACAATAATTGACTTAATTCTTGTCAGGAACGGGTTGTGATTGGGTTCGAGAGTTGGAGCCGAACTGAGATTGATGATGTAGGTATATGTATGGTAATATACATAAGTAGAGTTGGTTGATACTGAATTTTTTTATCTTTCCTTTGTGGTTTATCCTTCGTGGATTCTGGGAGAACTCGGGGGTCTCGAGGTCCCTACTGAGTATCGTTATACTCACCCCTGCGCGGGAAATGCCCATACTACGTTGTGTTGGTTGTAGATGATAGAAAACATTGTTCATTGTTGAGGCTTGTGGAGCTGGACGGTATCTGGAGGTGGACCACCTGGCGGAACATACACGGAGCGGACGGATGGACCCAAGGTACCGACGAGACTATATGTACCCACCCTTCAAGTGGGATTCCTATAGGATGACTCGATGGTTTCTAATTTACTTTCAGCTGTTGTACTTTATTTCTCAGTTGTACTGTACTTTCAGTTGGGTTTGTATACTGGCCCATTTACTTTCCAGGGCTTACTTTTGTACTCAGATTTGTTTAGTGATTTCTTCACTTGTGTACTCTATTGTGTTTGTTTACTTTAATAAAGGAAATTCATTCTCTTTTACAGAGATTTACGCCTTTGGTGCTAGTCTCCAGCATTTGTCCTATGGAAGGTGGGCTTGGGGTAGTCACGACATGGGCCCCGAGGATGGGTTGTGAAAAATTGTTATCATAGGGTAAGTTCTACCGCAGGATTCATGACTCGGATAATTTCTTCTCTGTGAAGCAATATTATTAAGAGTATTGAGTGTGGTTTTCAGTCCAGTGAGTCTAGTATTGGTGCGTTAGTCAGCGTATCCATACACCAGGACCCTGACTCCTGAATTCCAACTCAGTACATGAAAACATTAATTGCATGTGTGTTTAAAAAGTTTTCTTTGTGATTACATTGTTTCATCTCACCATGTATATTTTTTACCGTTGAACACCTGTTTCTCTTCAGGATGGCCCCATGAAAGTAGCCAGATAGGGTTCATAGTTACGTGCGAGATGGCACCCCACAGAGCGACGAGGCCTCAGTGCAGGGACCCATTACAGAGGAGGCACCAATGGTACCACTACCCGCTAAGTCACCGATGCCACCAGCCCTATCAATAGAGAGTGTACTACACATGAGTGAATTTCATGAGTTTCAATGATAGAGGCCACTCAGGTTCCGCGGAGAGACGAACCCTTAGGAAGATGAGGATTGGATAGAGGTTATTGTCAGAGTCTTCAGATTAGTAGGGACAACTGCTGACCTTATGGTGATCCTTGTCGTGAGTCTACTGCACGCAGGAGCAGGTAGATGGTGGAGCCTGATTCTCTAGGTTCATGATGAGGCATGTCTACTTTAGAATGACTTCGAGTGTCTCTTCCACTCAAATTTTTTTTCAGCCACCCTCCATGTGGTGCGCATCTAGGAGTTACTTCATCTGCGGTAGGGCTGTATGACAGTAGCTCAGTACTCTGCGAGATTTACCAACCTCTCGCGCTACTCTACTGACATTTTACGAGACCCATTATTTTGGGCATGAACCTTTGAGTAGAGACTGAGGCACGATATCAAGGCATTGATGATCTCCCTCAGCATTATAATGCAGGCAGGATTGCTGGAGTGATCCCTTCTTGCGGAGAGCTTTCTTACTGAGCTGACGCCAGAAGCGAGACCCACCATAGGGCGACACGTAGTGGAGTCTTCAGCATCCAGCAGTAGATAGATGTTGTAGAGGTCCAAGAGGGCCAGTCCATCATGTTGGAAACCTCGGGATACTGGTTTTCATGTGCCGGGCACATGAAGAAGAGCCACCCATACGAGGGGTAGGCAGTTCTATGCATGCAGCGGGCAGGGCCACATGGCTCATGACTTTCCGACACGCCATGCATATGAGCATCAGACAGTAGAGGGACCTCATAGTAAGAGGCAAAGGTTCAACTGTGGTGGTCCATTGGTAGAAGGAGGACGAGGAAGAGGATCTAGCTGAGTAGCGGGTGGTGGATGACGCTTCGAGGATCTACCACCACCACCAGGGGGCCACCCCGACCACATGGAGCAGGCCGATAGGGGCAGGCTCAGCTCCATGGAGTCGAGGCCTATGACCACGATACAACAGAGATGATTTGAGGTACTATCTGTGTCTACATTACCCTAGCTGCAGTTCTTATAGACATAGGATCGAGTCATTATTTTATTCCTATTATCCTTGTTCGGTGCTCGGGAATTCTGACAGAGCTATTGGATTGATCCTTACGGCTAGAGACTCCATTGGGAGCAAACTCGATGATTAGACCCTGGTTCTGACAGTATGATCTTACTCTAGGAGGTGAGAGCTTCAGCTGGTATCTTCTTGTAGTGGCGTTGAGAACTTATGATGTCATCTTGGGTATGGACTGGTTATCTACAGTCCATGCCCAGATCGACAGTATTAGGTGCAAAGTGTGGTGTGTCCTCACGGATGGGACTAGTTTCACCTTCACTGGAAAGAAGGGAGCCTTTGCAGCATTGGATGGACTTACGCAGAGGAGGGGGTAGCCGATCACACATCAGTTGTCTAGTCTCATCCTAAGAGTGGTTGATGTGAGGAGTCCGAATTTTCTTGTTGTGGTGGTTCAGTATGCAGACATTTTTCCTAACAATGTTCCAGGACTACCTCCTCGCATAGAGGTAGATTTCTACATTGACCTATATGCTAGTACATAAACGATATCTACTCCAACATATCGGATAGCTCCTACCGAGATTCGTGAGCTGTGGGTACAGCTGGAGGACTTATAGGGAAAGGGATTCATCTGACCCAGTGTTTCACCCTAGGTTTTTCCGATTTTATTCCCCAAGAAGGCAGATGGAAGCTTACAATTATGTGTCGACTATCATCGCCTGAATCATGTGACCATAAAGAACAAGTACCCACTCTCAAGGATTGATGACCTCCTTGATCAGTTCAAGGGAGCACAATGGTTCTCGAAGATAGACCTCAGGTCAATCTATCATCATCTTAGAGATTGAGATGAGGATGTGCATAAGATGTCCTTTAGGTGTTGGTATGGCCACTACGAGTTCTTGGTTATTCCCTTCGGCATAACCAATTCACCAGAAGTGTTCATGAGTCTCATGAACAGGATCTACCAGCCTTACCTCAATCGTTTTGTTGTAGTCTTCATCGACAAAATACTGATTTACTCAATTACAGAGGAGGATCACGCCTACCACTTTCTAGTTGTACCAGACACACTCCGAGAGAACCAGCTTTATAGGAATCTATTGAAGTGTCAGTTTTAGATTCTAGAGGTTCATTTCCAGGGACACTTCATCTCAGAGGCTGGGGTTGCAGTGGTCCCAGTGAAGATTGAGGTGGTACTTTCTTGGGAGCCACCCAGGAGTGTGTTGGAGGTACGGAGTTTCCTAGGACAGGCTTGGTACTATCGGAGATTTGTGCCATACTTCTCTGGAGATGCAGTACCGCTTTCAGAAATGACGAAGAAGGGGAAACCCTTCGTGTGGTCATATAGATACTAATAGAGCTTCCAAGAGCTGAGACAGAGATTGACCAGTACACCCATCTTGAGGTTACCAGAGGAGGGTGTTGAGTACGTGGTTTTCTGCGACGCATAAGGGAGCAGACTCGGTTGTGTCCTGATGAAGGAGCACGAAGTGATCGCCTATGGTTCACGACATTTTAGGAAGAATGAGAAAAAATATGCTACCCATGACCTGGAGATATCAGCAGTGATCTTCACCTTGAAGATGTAGCGGCACTATCTGATGGGCGAGCACTTTATAGTCTACTCTGACCACCAAAGTCTCAAGTATATCTTCTCTCAGAAGGACCTGAACCTGAGATAGCATTGATGGCTAATGTACCTCCAGGATTATTATTTTGAGATATTCTATACTCCTGGTAAGGGGAATGTAGTAGTTGATGCTCTCAGTAGGAGATCGGTAATATAACTTCTAGGTGAGGTGACAAAGCAGCTAGCTGTATTGCATATATCCTTCATGGATGGAGATGGGGAAGCCTTTATACAGTCTCTTACAGTCACTCCTCCACTACTTCAGTGGGTCAGAGAGGCACATTGTGGGGACATTGATTGTGATACGCGATATGCTCAGATTTCCACAGGGCAGGTGCCTGATAGATTTTCTGAAGGAGGAGAGCACGACATCCTCTTCAGGTGGCGTACCATGGTACCAGTTGCACTATAGGAGGAAGTGCTGAGGGTGTTTCACACTCACCCCTCTAGTGGTACATCATGGAGTGGATAAGATGTACCAGGACCTCAGACGATAGCACTGGTGGCTGAGTATGAAGATGGTTGTAGCAGTGTTCGTTTCATGATGCCTCACTTGCCAGCAAATGAAGGCGATGTACCAGGTACCTGCAGGCTTGGTACAATCCTTAGATGTTTCGGAGTGGAAGTGGGATGGGATATCCATGGCTTTTGTGATGGGGATTCCACGTACATACAGAGGACATGACTCTATCTGCGTGATCTTAGACCGACTCACCAAGTCTTCCCACTTCCTACCGATCAGAGAGCATGGATCAGTAGAGAGCTTGGGACACCTCTATGTTCAAGAGATCATACAACTTCATGGAGTTCCCTTGACTATCATCTCCGATTAGGATGCTCTCTTTACTTCCCGTCTTTGGAAGGGGATACAAGATGCTTTTGGGAAGCAGCTACGTCTGAGCACCACATTTCATCCTCAGACAGATGGCTAGATAGAGAGGACCATCAAGACACTCAAGGACATGCTTCATGCATGTGTCCATCACATTGGTCGTAGCTGGGAGGATCACCTACCCTCGGTGGAGTTTGCGTACAACAACAACTACCACTCCACCACCAGGATGGAACCATACAAGAAATTGTACGACAGACCTTGAAGATCACCTCTATGCTAGACTGACCCTGGGGAGTCATCACCTGAAGGACCAGAGATGGTTCAGGCTATGATGAAAAAGGTGTAGATCATCCAGGAGTGGATGAGGACTCCACAGAGCAGACATAAGTCTTATGCTGATAGGAGACGGAGACCACTGGAGTTCGAGAAAGGAAACCACGTTTTCTTCGGGGTCTCACCTTGATGGGGATTACAGAGATTTGGCCGGGGCGGCATGTTATCTCCATGCTTCATCGGACCATTCCAAGTCCTCAGCAGGGTAAGCAAGGTGGCTTAACGGCTAACCCTTCCACCTCGGTTGCACCGGGTGAATGAAGTCTTCCACATATCTCAGCTAAGGGGATACATGAATGACCCATCAAACATCATTAATCATCGGGATATGGACATCGATAACGGGGAGACATTCACAGAGGTCCCGATGGAGATAGAGGATTGACGTGAGTGGGCCCTATGTAGATGGTCAACTACTCTGCTGTGCATTCGTTGACAGCACGAGAACCTTCAGGAGAGAACATGGGAGTGGGGGGCTCAAATGCGTTCTCAATACCCTCATTTATTTCCCTAGTTAATTTTTTAGCTTTAAGAGGACGTAAATCCCTGAGGTGGGAGTAATGTAAAGACCCGTAAATTACAAGGAAAATTTTTTCTTAAATTATTTTGAATTTTACGAGTACGCAGTTTCTAACAGCACCTTATTCTGAGGCCCGATGTGACCGGAATAATTTTCTAAAGATTAGATCGGGTATGTTTAGTGAACGAATGAGTGGGATTTTCTATCTTTTGAACCGGTGCTCAAAATTGAAAACTGAGTGCACCGATGAACTCATAGCACTGGTAATTGCTTAAGGGGACCTCTACCGCAGTTGCGTTTTATTCGGATTGTAAGTAAAAATTTGGGGTTTAGTTAAGAAGGTAAATAAAATTGTTAGAAAAATTTTATATCTAAGGATGTTAATTCCTCCCATGGGAAGTTGTTGGTGGGGCCCAAACCCACACAACATCCCATGTCTGGATATTTGAGAGGTGGAGCCCGCACGATCCCCAACCTATTATCTCCCATAACTCATTTCAACCCACTTAAACTCTTTTGTTTAATTAATGACAACCCCCTTAATTATAGATGACTCTTCCTCTCCCTCCCTCTATCTCTCTCTTTTGTCAACATACCTTAATTAATGAGATGAAACTCTTCATTAATTAAATAATTGGATTGAATTTTGAATTTTAAATCTTTTTTGTGTGAATATATATAATAGCATGAGCTATTATTTATTTTTGAGCTTTTGGTGTGTTGGGAAAACATTGGGGAGAGCTCCTGAGTTTTTGAAGAACACTGTCTCTCCGACGAAAAACGACCTTCCGACTCGGCAAAGAATGCTCCACGCTTATTCAATCATTTTATTCCTTCGCATCAAGAGAGGAGACTCTACTGTGGGGAACTCTCCAACAACGACGGTTCTTCCACCGACGTTGATGGAGCGACATCACTTTCCGTGACTATGATGAACAAAACATATTCGAGGTAGGGGAATTAAGTTCTATTTTAATGGATTAATATTGTGCATCGTTTTCCATTGAACATCTTGTTTGTCCCAACCTATTGCTATCACCTAACATGGTGGGCGTAGGATGAGAGAACACGGCCTGACGACCTTATGCTGGATGTTGATTATTTATTTATGGAATCATCGACCAGAAGCGGAATGCGGAAGAGGTAGGCGGTGCAAGGGTCGTCATCGCACACCCAAAAAAAGTCACGGACAAGCAGGCCACGGAGGAAGAAGCATGATGCTGTCATGCCATGCCAGGGACACAGAGCGGTGGCCAGGGCAGGCAGCGACAGAGGAAGCTGGCGCCGTCGCGCGAGCTGTACGGAAGGAACTGCGGCCCGCTTCGTGGGCCGCTTCAGCCAAAGAACCGGCCAGCAACACTAGGAGGGTGCCACGCCGGATGAACCTCAACCCGCCCATGCGGACCACTCACGCTAAGAGGTTGGCCGACTTCGGCTGGCCAGATATGGAGGGTGGAGCCGCCGGTTTGGGCAGTCGGGGGGCCGCCCTCCACCCCCTCGTACCGCTCAGCTATCGGGCCAAGCCGCGCCCCCTCGGGCCTGGCCATGCTCCTCGGGCCGATCTAAGCATTTCTTTGGGCCGGTCTGACACCCCTGCCTTGTAGGACCCATCAAAACTGGGTCAACCCGACCCGCCAACCCCCTGGTCATAACAGGTTAGGCCCGTTTTCACTTAAAGGTGAATATCTTGAAGACCACATGTCCAAACGATGCGCCATCTACGACACTGGGAACCTTTTGACGATGCGGTCATTTTGCAATACTCTACATGAGTTTTGGACAACATTGGAAAATGGTCGGGTTTGGAACAAGCATATTTCCAACCGTGCCCCTGGAACGAAAAAGCCAATATCTCTCAGAATGGGCATCTGATTAATGCACCGTCTATCACGTGGAGTTCCTTTTAACGATACGGATCGTCGGGATACATCAACTATGGATATAGTGACAATTTATGTATTGACCCCTTTACTCGAGTAGCGGACCCTACCAGAATCGATCATGTGTGTGTGGGAACCCTAGAACTGGTTGTGACTGCGAAGACTACCGGGCGGGGATCCTCTGTGGATTCGACGACGAAGACGATTGTACATGGATCCTACGTGGGTTCGACCACGAGGACGAATATACTTGGATCCTCCATGGGTTCGACAACGATGACAACTTTACATGGATCCTATGTGGGATCAGCAATGATGGTTACTGTACTTGGATCCTACGTGGGTTCGGCAGTGACGACTTCTGTACTTGGATCCTCTGTGGGTTTGGCATAGGAGATGATTCATGGGCTACATCCAATCATCTCCACCCCTCTTCGGGATTATTATACCTATGTGATCTGTGTCTTGACTTTTATTCATTGTCATTGATGCAATTCACTTCTTTCCTGTGTGGACCGGGTTGTGCTTAGTCTCAGGAGTTATAGCCGAACTGAGTTTGATGAATTAGGTATATGTGTGGGAACATAATTAAGTAGAGTTGGTTGATACTTTGTGTTTGTATATTTCTTTTTTGGTAAATATTTCTTGGTTTCTGGGAGACCTCGGGGGTCTTGGGGTCCCTACTAAGTATCGTTATACTCACCCCTGCATGGGAAATGCCCACACTACATTGTGTTGGTTGCAGAAGACGGACAACACTGATCATGGTTGAGGCTTGTGGAGTTGGACGGTATCTGGAGGTGGACCACCTGACAGAACATACACGGAGTAGACAGATGGACACGAGGTACCGACGAGACTATCAGTACTCACCCTTCAGATGGGATTCCTGGAGGAAGACTCAGTGTTTGTGGCTTTACATTATAGTTGTTGTACTTTCTTTCTCAGTTGTATTGTACTTTCAGTTGGGTTTGTATACTGGACCATTTACTTTCCAGCACTTAATTTTTTACTCATATTTACGTAGTTCTTACTTCACTTGCGTACTCTATTGTGTTTGTTTACTTTTATAAAAGCAATGCCTTCCCTTTTACTAGGATTTACGCCTTTGGTGCTAGTCACTAGCCCCTGGCCTATCGAAGGTGGGCTTGGGGTAGTCATGGAACGGGCCCCAGGGACAGGTCGTGACATGGATAATAAAAATAATGAAATCGATTTTGAGGAATAATGTTACCTATTTTTAGGTAACTCATATTGGATTGCTACAACGGACTTCATTGGTTGGTTTCATTCCCAAAGGGAGAATTCATAGAAATAAGTGGGGTGTTATGAAGTTTATTGGGATAATGTTGTCTTATCCTAAGTTATTGGAGTGGTTTGGAGAATGGGGAGAAGTGGTGGACTTTTATAATGGATGTAGAGGACACAATTGTCATTTTTGAAAACAAGTTATGAGTACCAAGGTTTTTTCCTAAAAAATGACATCCAAAACAAATAAAAATGAATATTGTATGTTTTATGGAACATATATATCCATAAAATGGATGTTGTATAAGTATATATTTAAATTTTCCCCTTTTGTTAATGTTTAGTACCTTGTTAAGCTTAATATTACATTAATTGAAGTAATTTATTATAATCACTTTCAATAAACTTTTTGATTGAAAATTAAGTAGACCATATAATAATATAAATTTAATAATATTTAAAACCTTCTATTTTCATTTTTAAAAAATCAATTTATAGGAGAAAAAATCATGTTTAATTCTAATACCAATGATGTGGTGAGAAATTGGGTTTTTTTAAGTGAGAATGTTTAAATGGTCACTACGATTTTATATCTAAATTCAACATAAAAATAAATCTACTGAACTAAATTATATTAATAGATTTATATTTGATGTATTTTGGCATTAAGAAAATTAATATATAATATAAGTTTATAAATAAATCATATAGAAAATAGTTTTGAATTAAAATTATGTATTGTTCATGATTCATCAAAAAAACATAGTTTCTAAAAAATTCCAAAATTTCATCATAAGATAATATTGAAATTCTGAACTATAAAATAATTTTTAGTTTATAATATTAAATTTATAAATATTTCCAAAATTAATTTTATTATTTTTCTTATTGATACGTAAAAAGAAGTTCGTTTAAGAAACCAATATCTCTAAACGTACAAATCATTTACAAAAAATTATATATTCCATTACAATATGATTTATTTATATGAAACATTTATAAACAAAATTTAAAAATTAGTTATTACTTTTAATATTACTAATCATAAGGGATATTTTATACCTATTTCATTAAATAATTATAATAAAAAATTAAAATTTCAAAAAAAAATCAATGTTGCATGTAATGACTTCCATGTTAGTGTTGCATGTAGAACAAAACATCCTAGGAGTTATTTATAATGAAATACATGATTAATTCTTTAACATAAAAAAATATATTTTGTGTTGTGTGAAAATCAATAATATCAATAATATTAAATTAACATTTTAAAAAAAATTCACAAAATATTAGGGTGTTACAGTGTGTTGTTTTGATACCACCCAAAAATGGAAATTGGATGACAATTAATATTTAGATAAAAAAATGGTTCACTGAGGATTATTAATTGTGTGAGGATTACCCTAAAATAATGTGTTGTGGGATAAAAAATCATTTTTAAATCAATAAAATGATATTTGATGTGTTGTGAAGAATTGTCGTTATATTGGGGAAAAAATGTGTGGTTTTTTTGTGGTTGGGGAATGTGGGGATGATATTATTAAGCCTTTATTTTGAGGCGGTGAGGGAGTTTGTGGGCCAGTCCTGTTGGGGTGGTTGGGTGTTGTTTGAAGTGATTTTAGGGAAAATATGTAGTTTGTTGGATGGAATTTTGTAGATATGGGGTGTTTTTTTCATGCTATTTTGTCGTTGACGTTGGTAGTTTGGTCTTTATTTTGGGGTGGCATGGTGGTGGAATCCTATTCCGTATTCCCAAGTAGTGATGGAATAATAATAATAAGAAGAAGAAATTGGTAGATAGTTATTGAACTAACATGGGTTTGTTTGGATAAAGGTATGGATGTGGATAATGAATAAATTAATGATTGTTTGTGATGTAAAATATTGATTATTCTTAATAATTATACGAATTAGATGGATTCTAGAAATTAGTTGTAATTTTGATATGGGACTTGGGGATTTTTGTGTCGTTTTATGTATTAAAATGTGGTAAGGAAAGTGGAAATGGTGTGAGATATTTAGTATTATGTTGTGAAACCATAGGTTTTGGTTGTTTGTGGATATATGAATATACTTGTAAATTTATGTGATTTATATACACACCCCTACCATGTTGAAATCTATGTGATGACACTGACCAAGTCACTTGCGAGGTGTTTTTTCCAACATTTGATGAGGGGGATGGATGGTTGGGAAGCCTCTATTTCCAAATATCTCTTTGAGAAGATTTATGTATTTAATAGGCTATGACATATATAGGTAAGTTAGTTCATTAGAACATGGTTTTTAAAGACCAGGTGCTTTTGGGAGAGATATGACCATTCTTTTTGGGTGGTGGCCAAGGTGTTTTCGGGTGAGGCAAGATATGATTGTGACTATGTGACAACTTATTGTTCGGGTTTTCCATGGAAGTAATAATTAATGTGGTATATTTCTTACATGTTTATGATACCTACTTCTATGGTTATGGAAGTTGTTTTGATGAGATGACCCTAGTTTCAATGTTAGAGATGAAATGCGACTATGCTTTTGGGGTGGCGTGGTATATAGAAGAAATGGGGGAAACATGATATATGTTGTTGGGTGTGTGAGATTGTCATAACAGTGGGAAATAGGTCTGGGTTACCCTTATTAATGTGATCCATTTTATATTATATTACATGGATTATGTTTTTTGGTGAATGTTACATGGTGAGGTCTGGATATGTAGTTGACATGTTTTGTGTATGTTGCTCAATCAATTTTTTCATGGTGAAGTAGTAAGATTATTTCACATGTTCATGATAGTCAATGGATTGACTACTAAGTATACTTTTATTCTAACCCAATATATTAAAAATAAGTTTGGGTTTCTAGTAGGCTTATGTGGACCATGTTGGGAAATACTAGTTGAGATAGGTGGATAAATAATGTGTATTTTCATAATCGTTGTTTTTGGATATTTACCTTAGAAACGTTTATCCATGTCATTTTTATTTATACATGCATTGTGGGATGGTTTTTTTATTCTTTTTATATTATTCCATGAAGTTTGTTTTAATAATTAATCTAATATCTCAATACTATTTATATTATAAAGTATAATGCCTCTTATACATGAGATTATTATACCCTCAGTGGTAGTCTCAAACATGGGTCTGAGTAGAGGTGGGACTGAAGGGGTCACCAATTGATCCCCTCATTACGGTATCTTTGGAAAGAAGAGGTCAGTACATAGTGGTATCTGTGGTGATGGTTTTGATATTTAATGGAGTTTCAAGGTAGGAATAATAGGGATTGCATGGGTAGGTATGGAAATCGGGAAAATTGACATTGGTACATCACGTGGTCTAGGGAGACCGATTAGGAAATTTTATTGTAGGGCCACTTGATCTAGTGAATGGAAATAGATATTATTGAATGACCATGTGTGGTAGACATATTTGCATGGTAGATACATAGGATATGTATATTTATCATGATGACATCTGTTCTTATTTGAATTGGGATTGTTTTGGGAATGATAAAACAAATAAAATTAATTCAAATGAATTCCAATAATATTCCAGACTACCCAAAAAAATTATTAAATTACTCTTTCAAATATAGATCATGTTCACCCTATGTGAGTGGATCAGGATGCTGAGGTTCATCCTAATGATCCTTTTGATTGTTTTAGGGTATATCTAGAAGAGGAAGATGAGACTTGGTAGAGGGAATTGAGTACTTTTACAGTTGTTGGCATTATGGATGTATGAGGTCAGTGTTTCATATGTGGAGATAAAGATAGATGGGGGATCTATATTTCCATTTCTATTTGAATAGGGACTGGAAGGAGTACCAATTCCATTTGTTAATTAATAAAATGTGGTGAGTAGAACTTCAGCGGTGGATGTTTTATCAGGGAGAGTAAATGGAGGATGATGCATCAAGGGTTGACATTAATAGAGATTTGGGAAGATTTCCTTTAATAAACCATGATGGTAGTCAATAAGCAAGAGCCTAATTCCCTCTATTATGGGAGTATGTTAGTGTGGGAGTGGGGAGTCAGGTTTAAGGACCTTCTATATTTCTTCACAGATGTTTTTCTAGATAAAGATTCTCGTGTGATACATCTTTATGATTTACAATATATTTTTATATAGTATAAAGTTAAACCTTTTACACGTCCAATGTATTTCCTGGTTGAAGAGATGATGGATATGGTCGAGTATAGGATGTTTTTAGGAGTTCTAATATGATTGGGGAAATAAGGTTTCCTTTAGTGGAAGTGTTTTCCTTTAAATGTATCAGGCATGAGGACCTTCGATTTTTCGACTAGTGGGAAGTTGACATTATCACTTCCTTTATATACTTCTACGGCTTGTGGTCTTGATTATCCTAGGTATTTGTGCTAGTTTCTGTTAGTTTCATATTTTCATGCCATCTATTGACCCAATTCCTAGTGGTTCACCAATCTCATTTTTTTTGTATTTGGATATTTTTTTATAGTATTTTATGAAGCTTCATATGAGACCATTTCATAAGGTCGGTAAGTAGGCTTAATCTCTACTATGGGGTTATGGATTAGATTGAGGAAAACTATAGAATGTTTTTCATGTTCAAGGACCTATAACTGACCATTATATTTGATGTGGTCACCAATAGTGAAGTGGATGATATGGTCATGGTCAATTTAACACAGTGGAGTTGAAAATATGACTACGTATAGAGATCTTCAGAGGTATAATTGTTTTTCTACTACAATTGCATATTAATTGATTGAATCAGGAACATAATACTCTATTGTGAATCCCGATCTATCTCATTCTCTCATACAAGTCCTATATAGTATTTCTATTCCTTTGGTGTTGAGTACATTAGTTAGAGGCCCGTTATTTTTAATATGAGATTGGGGTGTCAAATGGTGATGGGGCCACATCCGTCCCATGAGGATCTATTCTGGAAAAATATTTAGGCATACAATGTTATCACCGACATGGACTAGTCATATTCCATTTATTCTATTATCAACTACTTGTATAGAAGGGTATTTTCCTCAGATTTTTATTTCTAGATTGTGGTTTTTAATGGTGAGAAGGGTTTTTAGATTGGTTGTAAGTGTATATTGTCTATTCTTTCTTTCTTTGTTGTGTTGTTGACAAAATTATTTTAAATTGGGATATTGTAGTTCCTTGTTGTTATTAGAGATTTTCATGATGTTATAGATGAGTATTTTGTGTCACTACCCCCACGACATGGTGTGGGGTTCTAGATATACTTTCATCCAGGTGGTTATCAAAATTGCTGGATATTTATCGAATGGAACATTCTATGATTCTGTAGTAGATGATTAAAATGGATGATATGATGCAAACATGTTTTATCTAGCTCAGTGCATCAATGTGGGTTTCTCCAAGTATTTTCACCAATAAGGCATATATTAATATGAGGTCATGATTAGAATACTAGACTTGGAATCAAGTTATGGTCAAAAAACCTTACACTTATTGAAGGATAGTTTATATTTTAGACACACAGTGATAGGGTATTTAGTTTTCTATGAATGATTTTTTGTTGGATATCACCAATAATGGGTGGAAGAGGGTGACATACATAAAACATAATTTAGAATCAGGTATGAGAACATTGATTTTTTATTAATGTTATTCAGTATTACAAAAGAACCAGCATTTTTCACAAGGATTATGATCGTTGGGTTATATTTGTTCATGGACTAGTTCATCATCATGTTCATTGAAGATATACTGATCTACTCAAACTCCGGAGAACCCGGTTGGGAATCTTAAAACTATTTTATAGGATCTTTGACCCCACCATCTCTATGGTAATTATCTAATTTCCCTAGGACTATGTAGTTTGAGAAAGGTGTGGTTGTGTACCCATCAAATGTTGAGGTAGTTGTCTTGGGATGTACCCAAGAATGTTGTATTGTTTCAGAGTTTTTTTGGTATTTTAGGTTGTTATTGGAGGTTTTTTGACTAATTTATCTTGATTTCAATCCCTGTTAAAAACATTTAATAGAATCGAATATGATTATTAGTCAACTTATTAGTTCCAGACCGGGATTAGTTACATGTAGAAGATGTCGTTCATTTCTCCAATTCTTTTGTTTCCATAAGATTGTGTGATGTTTGAGGTGTTTTATGATCTTTCCCATCTGGGTTTGGGATTCTGGGTAAATACACATAGAGTAGTGATATATTATTTTTATAAGAATTTACAACCCCCATCGTCATAAATATGCCTCCCATGATATAGAGTTACAAACAATGGTTTTTTCACAGAAGTTGTGGTGGAATTACCACATTGGGGAGCACATTATGGTCGCCCTGGGTCCCAAGAGTATTAGGAATGTATATTATATTCATGATCTAAATTTTTTGTAGTCGAGGTGGATAATTTTTTTATAATAATTATTTTTATAATTCCTATACATCTAGAAAAAAGAATATTGTGGATGATTCTATTAGAATGAATTTGTGGAAAGATATTTTTCAAGAGTCTCAGGATGCTGGGAGAGAAATGGAGAATTTGATAGCCTTTAACATAGATGGATTTGTGGATAATGGTAGAGAATAATTTTATAAGATTATGGTGAAATGTTATCTTATTTAGCAGGTTGATAAGTATAAGTTGGGATACTCATAGGAAGAGGTGATTCATGATCGTGTTGGGCATGGTGACGCATTAAAGGGATAATCATAACATGATATTTTTTTATTGGAGTTTTCTTATTTGATTTGTGATGCATAGGGGATTTTATTTTTAGTTTCATATATCTCCTTTTATGGTACACCCTAGAGTTTCAAAGATGTTATGTGGCTTGAGGATGTTGTTTTTGTGGTCAAGAATGAATTTGGAGGTGGTAGATTTTGTGAAAAAGTGCCTGATTTACTAGCAAGTATTAGCAAATTATCATGTTCCTAGATTTTTTTTGTAGCCGATGTATATTCTTGAGTTAAAATTGGATGACATATTAATGGAATTCATCATAGGATTATGATGATCATATAGATTATTTGAAGGTATATGGATGATCATGGATCAATTAAAGAAATAATCCCAAATTTTAGTTATAAAGGAGTTTGGAACAGTGTAAAACTATGAAAATAAGTATATGGATGATTTGGTTTTCATTAATGGAGCAATGAGGTCCCTTGTTTTAAATTGATTTTCAAATTTTACATCACAATTACAGAGGGAATTTAATAATTATTTTGTAAATGTGTTACACATCAATGAGACATTCAACCCTTATAAATTTGAGAATATAGATAGGAATATCCAAATATGTGAGAATATATTGTGGGTGTGTACCTTATACATTGTTTGATCTTTGGTATGATGCATTACTTTGGTTGATTTCTCTTATAATAAAATATACCACTCTACCATTGTAATGGATTTATTTGAGTTTTTTTATTTTTGGATCTATTGTTCTACAATCTAGTCAAAGAATGATTGGGAGGCATTAGTTCTTAGTCCTTGTGTAGTGAAAATAACAATAGAGAAGATTCTTCTTAATCACAAGAAGATTAAAGAATAATATGAAAAACATTAATAGTACAAAGATCATAGGAGTAGTCCATTATTGTTAACATTTGGGGACTATCTGTTCATAATGGTTTCCCCTCGATGTTGGAAGTGGAGGTTTGGTAGAGGGAGTAAGATTTATCCCATATTTGTAGGGCCTGTTAAGGTGTTGGGGCTAATTGAAGAGGTGGGGTATCTGTTGGTATTTCTAGTGTAGTTAGAGAGGATCCATTATTTCTTACATTCCTCACAACATCTTCAGTATCTAAATTATGTCTCCAATTTCATTTATTAGGGAGAGTTGGATATCGAGGATGAAGAAAAATTCTTGTAGCATCAAATAGAGATCTATGATCCCTAAGAAAATGAATTGCATTGAAAAACAATTCCTTTTTTCTTTTTTGTGGAGATACAGTGGTTTTAAGGAGTGTTATTGGGAGTAAGATATGAAAATTCATTCCTAATACATAAATTTGTTTGGGGTATTTGTTTTCTTTTCCTAGATTTGTGGTTTGAACATTGGATCCGTATGTTTTTTGGGATGTTTTGTTTCCCCCAAATATATTGTGTATTTTGTAATACATAATAAAATTCGGACATATGAAAATGGGAGCACCAGATTAATAATCTACACACATTAATTTTGACGTGACTAAACCCATGTGGTTGAGTCATTGTGTTTTAGGGTGAATAATATCATGACAAGGATGATGAAATTACCTGATCTGTGTGTTTGGAACGCTGTATTTGGTTGGTTGAATTGAGTATTGGATTTCAATTTTTGGAGGATTATATTGCTATGATAATGTGGGGTTGTGTGTTTAGGAGGATGTGCAAAATATTTTTGGTTGTTTGGTTTTGTGTGTTTGAATGGTAGTATCATTTGAGGTATAACGAGATCCTTAAGTAGCATCTCTAAGGGTTGTTGTTTAGAAACCCTTTTTTCCTTCTGTCCATGGTTTTGGATTCAAAATGGGAATAATAATTTAAGAGGTACCTAATATAATGGTCCATGCCTTCCTAATCTTTTACATTGTTGGTTTTGGAGGTTGGTGTTGTTCAGAGGATATTTCAAGAATTTTTAGTGGTGGCCGGAGCTAGAAAAAAATTTCAATAGAAAAAACAAGCTATGTAATTTTATTACATGACATGTAATGGTGGTTCATAGCTTTTTTTCTCTAGTGTTTGACATCATGTATATAGGTAAGGGGTATCTTGTTAAAATGGTACACATATTGTATGTGGGATTCAGGATGTGTAGTTAATAAAGTGTTAAAAATCTGTTGAGGTGAATCGTTTTTTTGGCGGAACATAATGCTCTACTTTTACATGATGTATATAGATTGTTGATTATGTAATTTTAATATGTAGTTCATATATAATGACTAATGTTATTTAGGTTATTTCTAAAACCCAATTTGTGAAGCTCTCTATTCCATTCTATGAGACTAGTGGATCCCTCCCTTAGCATCTTGAGATTCATTTCGATGGTGATTGATTAACAACATCCCATATTTGATCCATGGTGATACTCCTATCATTATCATTTATTTCCTTCCAATATTCTCAAGAGTATCACCATGGTGGTGTGGTTTGTCTTGGGTTCTATGTTTGGGATTCATTTTGATAGATCATTGGTGTGGAGTAGGATGATCAATGATCACGTGGTGCAATTATTGTTTGTGGGAATTTCTTCTTGGCCCTGTGTTTCACAGTGAGACTTCAATGATTATTTGAGGTATAGAATCCATTGTTCCACATTATGCATATCATACATGAGGGTTTTTCACACTTTTATCTGTTGGTTATGTTTTTTCAATATTAATATAAGATAAATAATTTTTTAAATATAAATTAATGGGTAAATGGGTTCATTTATATGTTTTTATAGACCTATTATTTTTTGGGATATTGTGATTGTATGGGGCTCATAACCACCTAAAAATGATGGCCATTGGGGGTCTTTTCTTGATCAATAGATTTCATGATATGGAAACCATGTTGGTTGTTGTTGTGATTCCACCCTAAAATTAATATTGGATATCCACTAATATTTGAGAAATAAAACGGTTTCCCAAGGATAATGATTTGAGTTATAACTCCAATAAAATAATTTGGAAGGTGATAAAATCCCATTTTTAAATATTTAAAATGTTTTTCTATGTTATTTGATGTATGGTTTTTATTTTAAAGAGTTGATATCTAGTTTTTGTGTGGTTAGGTAAAGGGTGGATGATGGTTTGTTGGTCGTGCATTTGGGGAGGTTAGGTGGATTGTGGGATGTGTTTTTGGTGAGGTGAGGTGGTTCATTAGATATGATATTATAGAGTATAGGTGGTTTGATGAACTGATTTTGGGCCGGTGAAGTGGTTTTCTTCATAAAAAATTGGGGTTATGAGTTGGTTTGTTTAGATTTACTTTTGGGCCAATGTGGTGGTGGATTGTTATGTTAGATACATGTGGACTGATCAAATAATAATATTAAATTGGTTAATAGTTACTGTAATGACATGGATACGTTTAGTTACTTGGATGTAAATGGTTAATGAATAATTAAATTATGGGAAATGTAGTTAATTGGTGAGGATTTTTAACGATGAAATGAATTAGTTAGATAATGAGAATAGGATGGAAATGTTAAAATATTCTTGTGTCTTTTTGTTTGGTGTTGTTCATTTTGGGGTGTAAAGTAATGTAGTGTATGTTGGTGTTAAATGTCTCGGTAGAAATTGAATAATAATAATAATAAATTGTTTACTAGTGACTAAAATTACATTGGTTGGTTTTGATAATGAAATGAAAAAGAATAATGAATAAATAAATTATTAGTGGTGTTGTTAATTTGGGAGGATGCTAAATAATGAAATAAATTTTATAGATAATTGAAATCAGTTTGAAATGGGAATTAGGGATTGTGGCTTCTTGTGTGGTGTTATGAATATATAGGTGGTAGAGAAAGTTGTAATATTTTGAGGTCATTAGTGTTTATTTTTAAACCCATAGGTTGGGGTTGTCAGTGGAAATATGTATATACCATTATATTATTTTTATTTCTATATGCAACATAGCCATGCTATGCAATATGTGATGAAAAACACATAGTCATGCATTTGCCTTTTTTCAACATTTGGTAAAGAGGAATGACGTATGGGTTAAATCACTTTCCTGGTATATCTTCTTGGTGAGGTAGGTCTTTCATAATCTGTGATGGTTAGATGTCTGTTATTTCATTAAGTGGTATTTTTGATCAACTATATTTCGATGGGAAATATGTGATGGCCAATATGTTTTCATGTGAGATGTGATCATGCTTGTGATGTGGTGACCCAAGTGTTCACGACATAGGGGATATATGCTTGTTCTTTTAGGGTGGATTTTAGAAGAGAACCCATTTTAGGAGGAGGGCACTATGTTAATTTCCTATATCTTCATGTATCTTTAATACTATATTTATTGTAGTGGTTGGGATGTAATAGACTATGTGATTGTAGGAGAGATGTGACACGAACATGCTTGTGGGGAGGTTTGGTATATAAATGAGATGGCAGGAATAGTATGTACAGAGTTAGGATGTGAGTTCAGAATACCACTAGTAAATTGGTGTATTGTACATTTATCAATTATATTATTATAGTATCATATTTCATTATTTGTTTTATTTATTGACTGGGCCTTGTTGAGGCTGGGATGTATTGTTTACCTACTAAGGTTCTATTGGTTATTATATTTTCTCAAATGTGTATTTGTATGAATCATTCAAATGGGCATAATTTACATTGTATTTCCCACTGAGTATACGTGTTTGGTCATCCAAAATATATAATTTTCATTAGGTTTCTAAGAGGATTATATGGACCATGCTTGACAATAGTACATCAGACCATTGGATAGCTATTGTGTCACTACATTTGCATTGTTCCCAGGTCTTTTGGAGGTTTCTATGTGTATCAATCTTTTTATACATGAATTTTTGGATAGTTTTTTCGTAACATTTTATATTATTATATGGTGTTTTTTTGGAGTATTAGTCTTATATCTATATCATATTAATATTATTGAGGCAGCTTATTCTCATATAGGAGATGTTTATTCCCTTAATGACAATCGGCAACCAGTGGCCTACTAGAGGAAAGATCAAATTTCATTATCTATATATCCTCATTGTGTGATCTTTTCAATGATGGGGACATGTCCTGAAAAGCATACATATTTGGAGTTACATATCTTATTGAGGGAATTATAGTGGATAATTGTTGAGCACAATAAGTAGAAAGATAAATGATTCCACCATATTTAAAATTCTACATGTAACATATATTAAAATAATTTGTAAAAGAAAATTGGGTTTTAAAAACATATATTCCCCACATCAAAGTATGATTTAAATGATGCTTCAATTAATTACTTGAAATTAACTCACATTAATCATAAAAAAATATTGTTTGGGTGTCAAAAATCACTCGCTTTCCTCCCATTCCACCATATATGTGACATAATAACTTCTACTACCCCCTCCACGAGCTTGTGTGAAACACACCTTCGTTATGCACCCTCTAGACAATGGAATCTCCAACATGGGTTTCTTGGTGATGAGATCACCCCTAAATAATTGAAATGTGATAATATCACAATATATATAGAATTACCAAGTTTATATTACCAACTATTATTTAATCTTCTACTATTCTCCAAGCCTATAAGAATTTTCTATTTGTTGAATAAATTTTTTAATTATTTAAAAAAATCAGCCATGAGATTATGTTTTCCAAAAAATTAGAATAATTTTAATTATGAATCAAACATGAATGGGTTCAAAAATTTGGTAATATATGTGAAATAAACATTCCAATTTTATCACATGTTCTTAATATTTAATGACAAATTATCAAATATTCACAATTTTGTTCAAAATTCGTTATAATGAATCCTTTCATGGGATTTCTATTCTTTTTATCAATTTTATTGGGAAATATATATATATTAAAATATGTTATTATCATATTTAATAACATTTAAAACATATAAAACAAAAAATGGAGCATAAATATTTATCCCTAATGTAATTATTTTTAATAGCTACTAGAAAATTTCCAATCAATATGATCAACCACTTTTCACATATGGAATTTCTTATCTCTCCCTTTCTCGATAGGATTTAATAAGTTGTGTATCTCCCTAATTGAAGAAAATAAAAACTATATAGATACTGTGGTATCATTTTATACTATGGAATGTTTCTTCATTAATCCCACAAAAAGTGTACATGATCACACTGGGTGTTGAAAACATAAGGGGTTCATTTGGAAAAATATGTTATCCATAACACTAAGAATTTGATTCCAGCTCATATTTTTTACCACAACAAATTCAATGGATATTTATAATGATTTAGTATAAATCAATATAATTACAATTGATAAATATATTCCCATTATTTTAATAAATACATGAGATCCAACACTTCTCAAAATAAATATTAAAAACTTCTAAGAATATATAACATGATTTAGAAATCTGACCTAAATTATCATAAACTATTTTCAATGTCATTGATGAAAATAATATTCCCCCATAAATATAAAATAGTTCTTCAAATCCCTGGTTCATCGAATAGAAATCAATGAAATTTCATTGACTAACTCACAAAACATTCTAGAATTTATATTTTTATAAAATTTAACCATTCAGAAGCATCTCTTGAAAATATTCCTCAATGTACGTATCTAATTTTATAACTTCATCATTATTGATATTTTATCAAGATTTACCCTGAAAAACTAATTTATAATTCACACAAGGATGGTAGTTTCGTTCTAATCTTGAATAGTAATCTGATTTTACTTCTATTAAATTATTATCTATTTAAATACAAGCTTCACATTTAATTACCAGCATGTATTTCCCAAAATAATAATTTAAATGAGTCAAGAATAAGGTGGAACCTCCTTACTAACTAATGTAAGGATAAGGATTGAGAATTCCTTCTCAAGTAGTTTTCTCTCCTTATATTGACTCCAACTCTGAATGGACTCATCAAGCCTGCACAACTATCAACCTAGTTTGAGTTCATTTTTATCATCATGGATTAGTTATCTTCATCCTTAAGTGGGATTTTATTTTTATCATGGTCCATTAAATAACATTTTACCACTAGTTTAATTCATTGTTTTTTAAATATTTCTTTTTGCGATGGATAATTGTTACAAAATCATTTCAGTTGTGTAAAGCCAGCCTAAACCTCCCACATAACTCTTTTGAAACAATTGTTATGAAACTTGTGGAAAACCTCTCATGAATTTTGATTTCATATTTACATGTACAATTATCATCACCTATGGCTCTTTTATTATCATGAATTTCAAATTATCTTACTTCAATGAAATCAACATGATATGTTTCAAGACATGCATCAGTAATATTATTAATATTTTTACGCTCATTGATTTCTATATGTGATCTTCACCACATTACTCATTTAATTTATTTTTTGAATACATTTACATTAACTAATAATGTATTATATTCAATACTCACATTAATAATAGGTTTGAATGTGAATGGGATGTTTCATATTCTTCCTAAAAATAAACACCTTTTTCATTTTCTGGTAGATCTTATCTTTTATTTCATAGGATTATTATGAACATTTCTATATTTTATGATTTTTTCAAAAGGTGTGATCGTCTCAAATATATATAAATTGTGTCTTACTCTACTTTTTTGTTTTTGTATTTTTCAAGAATGATTTATCCTTTCATTATTTTTAATGGAGACAACTTCCTTTTGAAATACCCTTGATATTTGAAATAATTTAAGATTTATTTGAGTTTAAAATATGTGTCAGCATTGTAAGTTGATGTTTCTTATTTTTATGAATTATCCCCATCTAAATTATCTTCCATTTTCTATTAATGAACTATTCTAACATTCCAATTCCATGTGTCCAAAAAATGTTAGATAAAAAATAATAACTTATAAAACATGGTTTCATTTATTTAATCACATGTAATAAAAAGTTTCCAAACCTAGTAATAAGTTTTTGTTAGTATTTACATTAACTATTCAGGAATAATTTTGGGGTAAAAACCTAAAACACATGATTCCCATAACTTTGGATCTTTCTGTGTGATGAAAATCATTTTTCATCCATAACAATTTAAAATATATTGGTTTCAAATTAGTTAAACCTATGAAAGATGATTCTCCATAAATATTATTTTCAAAATTTGATGGAAAATTTACATTTTAAGATTATATAAATCAATAATTATAAGATATCAGGATTTTTTCCACATGATATGAGGTTATCAACATTATATTCAACATTGGATGTTTTGGTGGTAGTTAATTTCTTACCAACTTATTATGATGAAAAAACACGAGTTATTTATATATTCTTATATATAACTGAAATATCCAATAATTTATTATTAAGGTTGAATTTATCATCCTCTAATGATTTTAGTTTATATTCTTAATACACCTCATGTATTTTTAAATTTAATTTCATTATACGGTTGTGACCTACAATCCTATTATCCTTGAGATGAAGTTGAGAATTTCTTATAGAAAAAATATCCTCATATAAATGGATTCATTCTATAAATATTCACGTAACTTTGTCCCTATAATGAATTAAAGTAATCCATTATTTAATAAAAATGACCTTATTTTTTAATATTCATTATTCATGGTATTTATTAACCTACCTACTTTGTGATTTTTAAATAAATCAACACCATTTGTTACCAAAAAATCATTGAACTTTTATTCTTATATTTATCCACTGTGAGTTCATCCTGAAAATATTAAATGAAGTAGTATGTATATTTTACTAATTCATTATTAATATTTTATATAATATACATCAAATAATAACATTAATCATTATATTATTTTTCACTTTATTCTATAATGATGTGATCTTCCACTCTTGTTATTGGTTCTTCTTCTTCAATACCTTATTTCCTTGATCAAAAATTTTCCATGTGAATAATGATATTTCTTCTTATTTATTTAAGAGGGGTGACTAATCATCAATAATTTATTTTAGAGGTTGATAATAAATTTAAATATTTGAATTTACTCTACTATAAGTTCCTCCATTTGGTAGAGAGTAATTATTTTCATCATTCATTGATGTGGAAATCACCAAAACCATTACATCTCTTTTATTATCATTATTATGTTTCTTAGAATACATTTCATCCAAGATTTAATTAAAATTAAAATCATATATTTTTAAAATATAGAAATTATATAGCCTTTTAATAGAGAAACTGAGTTATTCATAAAAGAAAAAATATAATACAATGGTGGTGTGACCTTCTTAGATAACAATTGGTCACATCAATTTTGGATATTCCCAAATCAAGAGGATGAAGGGGTGAATATGTAATGAGTTAATTTTAATAGAATTTCAATTTTATACCATGATTAATTATTCAATAATTTAGTAATTTTATTTGTATTTATATATCATTTAATTAATTTATTATAAAAATATATATTAGGAAATAAACATATGAGAATACTAGGGCTTGATAATGAGGTTCACCTCCTTATGGATGGATACTTCCCTAGTGAAACATTGTTATTATTAAACACACCAAACATCATAATTATGATAAGAATAATCTCATTAATATTTATAAACATAATATTTTCATCATGTCACTCACCAAGTACAAAGAAAGAACGAACATTTTATTCATCATCTAAAACTAACAAGGATATTACCCAATATATTACATGATACAAGATTCCTTTTTTTAAAGTATATATTTAATGAAAAAATGTGTCCCGCCTAGAATTTGTAGGTTTTCACCTTCCTCTACTATATTGATTTAATGGGACACATTAATGTGCTTCATAATTCCATAGAATAATTATATAGTCTTGCATACATAAAACATCACTCTAAATGAGATGAACTGATGAATGCCACTCTCAATATATTCTTATTTATTATTGTTATTCTTCTTCATTATTTAATATGAATATCACTATAATACCACATACATTCACATTGAGGCAGAATATTTTCAATATGTTATTGTATTAATTCTGATTATTTATTATCTCTTAAAATAAGGATTCATTCTTCAAAGAATAACAATGGTTAAACTTTTCCCTATCATTACATATTCAATATAGAAAATATAATTAAAAACTATATATATTTGGGGTGTCCCATCATTCTTTAATTGTTTTAACTTCTTGGAGTCTTAGTAATTAAAAATCTCACTGTGATATTTCCACTGAAAACTACACTCTCCTTTAGTCTCCATTTTTTATTTTTTGTTCTATTAACAAAGACATATAAATCAGTTCCTATAATTTATATAATTAAAATATATTAAAATAATAGTATTAAATTTCATTAAAAATTTATTATAAGTTAATATATACAATCAGTAGCCATTCGTTTCCCATTTTATTGTTACTTGGAAACATCCTCACTTCACAAATCCTCAATCCTTTTTTAGTAGATTGAATCATGGAACAAACTATGGAACAAAAATAATTGAATGTAAAAATGAGTTAAAAAAATTTATAGTTTTTTTAACATTATAACTTATAATACACATATTATTTCAATGTTTACAATGAATGAGTCTTATGGTATTTTCTACCACCTATGGGTATTGTTAATTCCATTAGGGGTATCTAATTTATATATTTTTTAAAAACAATATTTCAATCATTGACTCTATAATTAAGTATTATAGTATATTTTATGTCTTGATATTTATCCCATGTGAGAGAGTTGAAAAATATTGTAAATTAATAATTAAGATTCAAACTAAGTAAAATTTCCAATAGAATGAAATATAATCTATCGAGCATGTGGATTATAGGAGTGAGGGTGAAAAAAAATTAAAATAGAGTATCAAGAATATGATATCTAATTAAATGGGATTAGTGTTTTTAAATATTAAGTAACCAATATATTTTTTTAACTGAATTATGTACAATTTGTATCCTAATTCAAGGTAATTACTCCTAATTTCACTAAATAAAGTTTTCTAATAGTCATGTACTTCTTTTAATTCCAGAAATAGGTAATCTAAAAATATTTTTAATAATTGAATTCATCTCAAACAATGCTTATAAAGAAGGAATATTTTTTGAGATTTTATTAATGAAATCCCCTCTATTAACATGAAATAGACATGTGATTTTGAATTTAGGGAGAGAGGTGGAAGATATATTGAATGTAAAATATGAAATTGAATTAAAAATTATATATTATTTGCTTTATAACAATTTTACTAGATATCATGTCATTCATAAAATAAATAAATCCATAATTCTATCCTTTATTTGATAAGAAAAGGTTAAAAATAAAACCCTATTGAATTTTTGTGGAAGGATATGTGAATAAATTTTAGAAGTGTAACACCATTCTCTAGAAAGTGGTATCTATCCTTTTATAGTGAAGACCTCCACTTTTATTTAAAGACACGATATCACTCAGGTTAGCTGTAATTCCATGCAAATAATCTTCTTTATTCGTATAAATACATCATGGATTATATGATCATGTCAGAATGAGATCCCTAAATGATTAAAAAAAACCTAATCGTTATTTTTAATAATGACTTTGTATCACATCATGAATATAAATATCATTTTGTATATTTAATTCTCTTCATCTCCAATGTAATTTTCACAAAATTTTACATCATGAAATTGTTTTTCATCGTGTGAATTAGTATAAAAACTTTCATTGTGTGATTATATTTTTAAATTTCATGGAATAAATTATTTTCTCGTTGTGTGATAGGTGGAATTGATTTTAAGTTGATGTCTAGCATGAAACATTCAATATGTGACATGATGTTGATGATGTGAGTGGGGAAAATATCAGATGATTCATGAAATTAATTGGATTAATGGGTTATATATATTTCACATTTTATAACTCATGATGTGAATTAATGGTTCATGGTCTGAATACCAATCATCACCAATTCTTTTACCTATTCCCATACATATTCATCAAGAGTCACACCATGTCATAATGTTCCATATAGATACGTGTATTCAACTCCTTACATTTTACATTTATTTTTTTCAAATAATTCCCCTGCATAAAATTATTAAACAAATGATTATATTGAAAACATGGTAAGATTTTAAATTATATTTATTGGTATAAATTAGGAAAAAATTATTAATGAAGTATACCTACTAATAAAAAATCCATACGTTTGAAAATGAATTCCTATGATGATTGTATAACACCAATCATTCTACATTGAAAATATGTTGAGAATTTATATGAACATCCTAGTTATCACCTACTTTGATTATCATAATGATCACACCCTATTATTGAAAATATCTCTACTGATATTAATATGATCTACATGAATTTATTCATACATGATAAATTACATATAATATCATCCCATGATCTTTGTGATAAAAACACCTAAAATACACATGAATCTATATCTATAGATTCAACCAATCCATGTACTCCTCTACTTATCCTGAGATGATAAATGTATTAGAATCCTCACTAATATTATATATAATGTGAACTAATGTTCAATCATATATTCTTAGTATGAATAATACCACATTTAACATCTATATAAAAAACATTCTCATATTCACTATATACATTATGATTCATAAATGATTAGTTATGTGTCATTTATTACTTTATGGGAAAAAACTCATAGATCTTCCTAATCTTGGTTGGGCTTCCTTATTGTGGATGCTTTTATGTAATTTCATTGGTTTTCATCATCATGGGGAGATCAAAGTTGATTTTCATACTAGTTGATATATATATAATCATAGTTTTTAACAACCATTATCCACAATTCATGATGCTGATCCATGTTCTTAATATTTTCAATTGATGTTTCATCATGTGGTTGGACCTCAATTTATCAAAGAGTTGGTCATGGATCTTCATATGGTAGGTTGAGATCTTAAATTAGGTAAACATATAGTGATATTATAGGTAGTTCATTTCTTAATTTCATATGTTCTGTCTAATTTATCCATGTCATTGATCGTCGTATTTCATAGTCAATATCCAAGGGTATGGTGGAGTACATTTTCAACAGATTATTCTGCATCTACAATGCTGCTCAAATTGAATTCCTATAATTCATACAGGTTTGTAGATGAAGATGTGTATTAGGGATCTTAGAAAATGTAGGATATATATTATTCTTGAAATTAGAAAAGGAATCATCGCATTTAAAATGTTTTCACCACTTATATCTATATAACAAACAGAAGAATAGTCTTTTTTAAAAACATCTATGTCCCATATATAAATGACGTTTCTAAACCACTTCAGTTTATTACTCCACATAAACTCCCATTATGATATAACTTGACTTTATTTATGTCATAAACCTCACACCAACCTCTTTTGATACCATATATTTATGAGTATAATGTCCACAACCTCCTCAAAGCACATTCATTATAGTAAAATTCAATATGAATAATTATGAAAATATTGTCTTAATATTTGTATGCATGGTCATGATATCTCCACCAATGTTTATCAAAGTATCAAAATTACACAAATTTATAATCTTAATAATTTATGATTTCCCAGACTCATTTATACATTTAATATTTTCAAGCTTCCTCTAGTATTTTACTACACAATTCTATTTTTTAATTATTTTGAAACATTGCTCTTATGATTATTCTAATTCTCATTTCTTCATAAAATTGTTTTTTCCAAAAAATCAAATTATTTTCATATTGAATCATTTTTGAATGTTTAAATACGTTTTTTAAACAATGTAAAATCACTATATATATACATGTTGTTAAGAACTTAAAACATGTTGTGTCATTTTTTGGATTCTACACTAAATTCATCCCAATGATGTCTGTTTAGGGTAATATATTCTTTTCATAACTTACTTAAGAACTCCATTTTTATTCCATGTTTTTATTAACATATACATACACATTGAAAAAATATAAAAGACGTAAGATAAAAAATGAGAAACATGAGTTTCCTTATGTGACGATCATAGGATTCCTTAGGAGAAGAGTCCAAGATACATTATTTGAAGAGTATATGCTTCATAGTGTAAGTATAACTATATGGGTTAAGTGGAAGGCATAAAATTCATAAAATTATTTTTCTAAAGTGGTATAAAAGTATACCCAATAATTTTTGGAAGACTGATATTATCCAACCAAAGGTGTTCATCCTACTAAGGTTCCAAGTGAAATAATTAACCGCTGTATAAATCGAAAATGTATCGGGAACATGAATTATAAATATATATTAAATATAAAGGTGGACTATAACTACACAAATTACTCTACCGTGGGATGTTCCTCCATCAAATCATCAAATTCCACTAAATAGGGGACACCATCACCCAAATGGTGACATGTCACTCACCTTTGAAAAGAAGGTATATTGGACCTAGATCACAATCGTCTAAGTTGAATCCCAATGAAATAAATCATAGAGAAATTCAATATAAATTGGATATGGAATCATACATGAATTCTTATTCATAGATAGTGATATGATGAATAACCATAGACTTCACACTCATCAAGAACCAATATCATTGGGAATGTTTGACATTACACTTCTCATACATGTACTCAATGTTTCCATTAAATAATTTAGCATTGTTCCATATAATGGTCATTATAGATGAGGTTATTCTACTATAAACAACATTCATATGGGAAGGATAGGTACCCATGATGTTTTTGTATCCCCAAAAAAATAACATGATATAATTCTGCATAACTATGCCACGGTGGTGATACCCATATCTCTGATGGAAACCTGACATTATTTCCCTTTTTTGAGTTTAGATCATTTAAATGGATATTAGAAACTAACATATCTACAAATATAAATGTAAATGGATTGTTTATACCTATAATATTTCTTGTTAGAACATTTATTATATGGTTACCCATTGATTTACTTAACAAAAAAGGTCTCACAATGGATAAATTCCCTTACATTTCAACCATAGACAAATTTCATGGTTTGTATCTTTAGTGTACTAAAAAAAGCTTCCAATACATCATGGATGTAAAGTAAATTCAATATAAGGTATCCTTAGCATGCACCAAACACTCATCAAGGAGGACTCCCTATACCTGATGTTTTCTACAATGTATGGATTTTGAGCACACCACCTAGTTGAATGAGCATGCTCTTACTCATTCTAACCCATTTTTGATTACGTGGTACCCACACTAAAGGTATATTAACATCGCTACTTGACATAATTATACACCAATAGCTGTTATAAAACCTTAAAATATTTATTCATAACATTTCCACCTCACACAATGTAAAATGGATATGTTATACATAATGAGATCAATACCTTCTTCAATCACATATCGTGTTGGGTTGATTCTCTTATTTATTAGATCCACAGAAAACCATCATGAAGGTAACCCCATGTTCAAAATGTACATCATCTTCATGGTCTCCTTAATGTATAGGGGTTACCTATCTCCATGAAGGTCCTCCCCATGATACTAATTGACATTTAAAAGTCATATCTATTAATGAAAAAGAACATCATATTTGGTGAACTTACTTTACATCATTGAAGGTATAATTATGGAAAACTGAATCTTGGTCTTAAAAAATATTTCATAATCATGGGAAATTTTGTTTTCATAGAAAATGATTTTTACTCAATAAAAAACAAGTGTAGGTTTCCATAAAATAATAATTTCTATCCCCAAGGATGATTTTTGTAAAGAACCAAGGACCTCATAAAGGTACCTGTGCATAGGGTATGTTTTGAATTAATATTATGGAATAACTATGATATTGTACCTAACGTGTTATACATATATTTTATCTACATATTCATATGAATTCAGAAATACAATAGGATCTTGAACATCACATTCAATTGATAAGAAACAGATAATCAATCTATAGGCTCCCATGGACGCACTTATTAATAGGATAATGAATTTCCCACTCATATATATGGATCCAGAGAGATATTTCATTAACAGCGTTAGAAAAAAGTTTAACCTGGGATGGCATGTCACAAATGACTGTATAAACATATAACTAATCATAACAGAATAAGTATTCATTATTTTTTTCATATGGATTCTAAACAAATCAGCACTTAAATGTAGGATCACCCTTCTATGTGAGGTGAAACAGAAGAAAAGAGACAATGGGAGGCTATAACCATTGGAAATATTATAGTTGAGTTCAGATCAATTGGGACCCCTAAAATTTTCTATCAAGTGGTCTCTAATTTTAAATCATGTTATATATGTTTAGAAAAATGTATTTGAAAAAACATAACACCTAAAAGGAACTAAGTTATCCATTAAATAGATTATAGGAAAACATTAGTCCCTCAAAAATTTGTTCCAAATGGTCAATATCATAGCCCTTCCCGGATCAAAATATCTTTATTCTAGTGTATATCACATGATATTCTATCATGATTGTACTGAAATTATTATAATAATAATAAAAAATTGAATAGGAATCACCATATATGTAAATCAGAGGTGGTGGTTTAATGAATCACTATAGTTCTTTAGTATCCTGAAATACTAATAGATTCTTCCGGATTTTTATCCAGATAGTTTCATTGAATTAACATCAGTTTCCACTTCCCTGATAATGTAATCCCTGCCAATTGCTCAAATTCTAAGGAACATGAATTTGGTGATGTGTCATGTGATGAGTATGTTCCTATGAGGGATGAATAAAAATGGTGAACCCTCATGAATATTTTGATAGTTATTATTGAATACCTGCTATAAACATTTGGAATATTATTGAGATTATAATTCCAACCACTCACTAGAACAGTTTTAAATGAAAAGGTGTATCCAAATCATCTAGTATTCAAGAAGTGAATGTTTTAAATTTTGGAAGATTCTAGATTACCTAATTAACATTTGTATTTTGAGTTTAGACAATATCTCATTACTGATATCTGGTAGTGATTCTATTAAGATAATAATGGTTTTAATGATAGCCCTATTTTACTTTTATATTGAGCACTGAAAACCAATATTCCTCGGTTGGTCAAACATGGAAAAGAATGATTTTTTCCAACTAATAATTACAAAATAATATTTTCCCACCCATTAGAGAAACAATCTGGTTGTTCATGGAACTACCTCGCTAGTGGATTGATATTTCATGACACTACACGATCAAAGCTTCTCTACTTCACAATTTGGTTGATCATTATAGTGATGTCACATGGATATGCCTTCCATGATGACATGATCAATTATCTCACCACTATCCTAGAAGTTTATGATACACATCAACCTATTGTCTAGCCTAAAATTAATAAAAAATGGTGTGGGTGTACTATATAAATCATATTCAATATTTTGGAATCTTGATATTTTTTTCATCACTGTCAAAGGTGACCCAAAGTAGTAGTATTTCAATTTTTCTTATTAGTGTGAACAGATGCTAGGAACTACATATCAATAAGAGGATTACAGGATCAAAAAACATTTCATGATCCATTATATTGTATATTATTTGGAATAAAAATTGAGAGCATTATTTGTCTCATTCTATAAGGATCACCATTGATAGTTATTTTATTAGTTGAGCTCCATCCTTTGTAGGATGAATGTCATTGAACTTTATATAATAAAGAAGAGAGAGAAAAAAATGTGTCCCCAACTCTATATCCTTGTGTAAAAACCTAAAAAACTCACTAAATTTATGACTCTTATAATAATAGTAATTTTGGATTTATATGGAAAAATTAGGGATAAGATTGTTGAGACTATCATCTCCTGAAAATAATCAGGATGATTCTGAAGTTTCCCTGAGAGATCTCAATACATAAAGGTGTCGTTACATTATATGAAGAAAAGGTCATTCCCATTACCTAAATCTAAAGGTAATATATTTATAAGAGAATAAATGTGTTTTATCAATGTATAAAATAACCCATTATTCAATATTCATTTAGGTGACCCAATATAACTAGGCTTGTTTGGAAAAAACACAAATTAAGACTATTTCCATGTTCCCCTGCATGGGAAAATAAATGATAAAGCATGTGGGGTGAATGAACAAGGTTTAATTATTAAAATATGAATTATTCTTATACATTTTAATCAATTACTTTAAATATAACATGATATTAATCTTGGAGATCAAGAATAATTAATAGGTTGATTTGAAGAACTTTCTCAATAGATTCGTCTACCATAGATTCCCAAGTCACCCAATCCAGGAGAATTTTTTATTCAAATGGGAGATTCGTGACATGGATTATCATTATGTAGATGAATTGTGTACTCCTATAATGAATGAGACTTGAATATTTTCATCCCCAAACATTTATCAAAATTTTAGTGAATGTAAGGAAATCTCTAATAACGGGGTTCAAATCTTCTTTGAATAAAAATAATCAGATTCGATCACTCAAGATTTTGGGATTATTCATATATGGAAAAAATAGTGAGAACCATACCCATAATATGTAACTCCCCTAGTGACCATGTTAGGTTTACCTACCAATAAATCATGAATATCTAGTATCAATTATATAAGGAAAATAATGTTCCCTCAGATATACTAATGCCAATGTGCTGCCTCAAGATATTTACCCCTCACCTATCCCCTCCTATGCATTGGGGGGGATGTTTCATGACCATATGACCTGGGATGAATCCATTGAATTAGAGGGTGGATAAACCTCTATCAAACCCATATAGTTGGGTTCCATTTTATAGAGATCAGAGGAGAAATAAAACATCCAAATCCTTTATAAGGCCTTTTTGACACCATAAAGCTAAAGTAAAATTCCCCAAAAAAATAAATATTATAGGGGAATTATCTCTAGATATTATATTTATTTAATGTGAGTTCATGAAATGTATTTCTCTAAATGAAACTAGAATATACCTCTATGTTATAATCCTCCAATTCATCTCCAAAACCCATTTAGTTCTCTATATATATCAGTTATCCAAAAAAATCTAAGGGTTAAACAAAACCATCCAAATGATACTATATCTTCGAGAAATAATATATAGGGAACATAAAACTAGATATATGGTTTGTTTATGTGTTCTATTAGAAAAATTTCCTTAATGGGAATACACATAACCATATTTGAGAAGTATATAGATTTCAAGAATCACACTGGGATCTTGGTACTTCCCTCAATCATGGTTGTTTTTTCCTATTAATGGAACATCAGGAGACCTTCATTGAAAACTATAAAAGACCATACCTATCTATAATAAAATGGTTTTTGGTGTAGTTTATAATGTAGTATAATTCAATTATGAACACTAGAATGTCAATTTCTCTTTCTATATAGAGGATGAAGGTGTAATCTTCTATCACCACATACACTCTCCATACCACTTATGGAAGCCCAATAGAGTCGATTCCCAGTGGTTATTTTTAAAAAATGTAATTGGGATCAATCTCATCCCAATATAGATACTCTATAAGCTAAGATATATAAAAACTGATCAATCCACATGAAAATTAAAAATAACAAATTATGAAAAGATCAAACAAAAACCAATTTTTAGTATCCAACTGAATGAATAGTTTAGTGACATTGTATTGAATTATGAATAAATGTTGGTCTAGAAATACACCACCTTCAATGGATTATTGGGAAGTCATTGAATTCAGTTTTATGCATCCATCCCCTCATTAAATCAAAATTTTCTTAAGTACTCCCTCAACAGTTGAGTGGGGGTAACCTATTGTGGTGTTTCTCTATTTTACTCCAACGAAACCCAATATCTCTATGTTAGGTAATATATAGGGATGGAAATCATATCAATATTGAAGGATATGAGTTTTTCTTCATTCCTTATGAATGAGACAATACCATGATATATCGATGAGGTGACATGAGGATAATATTTATATTACATATCCACAATCTTGATGCAACTAATATAGACCACATGTATCATTTTTTCATGGAAAAGAAAATGGTATGAAATCATATTAAAAATTAATCTTATAAAGGATTAGTTCCTATGTTTCTCAGAATATATCCCTCATTATTCACTGAAAATTTCAACATATGTATATAAATCCATGTATCAAATAGGTTTCCAAAAGACCAGGTTTAACCCACTAGAGATCAATCCAACCATGACACTATTAAATGCTAAGAAGAGAGAACATATGAAGACAACATTGTGTAGAATCCAGAACCTCCCATAGTGTGGTTTTAGTGAAGTTATATGGACCAACACCCAATCATTATGTTTTTACCTCCACATAAAAACTTGATGCCTCCTCACAAATACGAATTTTTAGGGATCCATATACTCTCTATATACCTCACACTTCTAATGAAGAAGACTAAGAAAATTCCCCTCTTACATTTGAAGGTTTTGTGTCAACAAAAATAAATTATATGGCACAAGTAAACTATGATACAAAATATGAACCAATGGAGACTCTAATCAGTATCAGAAAGTCACTTGAAGAATATTAGAAGTACATTTCCCATATCATGATATTGAAAAAAAAACATATTATTAACGAAATATAAGGGGATATCATGGATTAATATCTATTTTATTGTTGAAACTCTTTTACATCCCATTATCTATCATGGATATAAGTTGGTAGTTAGGTAAATGATGCATCCCATAGTATAATGGACGATGTATTAGTATATAAGATAACTCATGTCGACATCATCATAGAAATGCATTACCCCTAGTGGTTGACCATCATTATTTATTACTACCAAACAGAGTTTCTAATTGACATGACCACTTTTTTCAAGGATCATTAATTTATGGATGCATACACCACATTTAATCCCATCTATATGTCCCTTGTTGATAGAGGAAACTATATTAAATTAACAACATGGATCCTACCAATATTAAGTTATTAATTTTAACTTAAATAGTTTTGCAGAACCTCAATAATGGGTTATCTAACACATCATGAAGACCATCCTAAAAAACATTTCATTGTTACATTGATGACTTTCTATTGAAATTATACCAACACTAGGACCATATAAATTATTTTAGATAATGTGTATTACAAGCTCCAAGTTAAAAACATTAATATGAACACATTGAATTGAGTATTTTATATTACCGTTGAAAATTTTCCTGTATTCATTTTCTTTTATAGAGGCACTACAATCAACCTGAAAAAGATAATGGAAATTATTGAAATAAACCCTCCTTAAAATCTATGTGTTCTATTAGGCTTTCAGGATTATCTTGATTATATATTACATTTTATTTCAAACATTATAGGAAAATATAAAAAAATTACAAGATGTGGAATAATGGAATTTACTACTAGTGGGATGAAGCGTTCTAAATTATTGTTGAGGATATAAAATTGTATTTACTGTTCCCCATAGATAAAATGCCACCCATAAAATTCAATTCAATGTTAATTTATGTGATCTCCTTAGAGTGGTCTCTCAGTTCACTCTTTAAAATCTATATCAATTTTATTATATATAATATATTTTAATACATGAGTCACATGATGCTAGACACAAAGGCCAATTATTCTCCCATTAGGAATAATTTCCTTTCTTTATTATTTATATTCTAAAAGTGTCAATATTTTTAGAATCATGAGGTCCAGTTTATTTCATAAATAAATATAAGAAAAAAATCCCCAACCATTCCATACTAATATAATGATTAATGTGATGTTTTGTGATCATTTAGTTGTTTAACATCTGATTATTCCTCAAGAACGCAGTTAAAGGGAAAAATTGGTAAACATTCTTGAATCAAACCCAATCCAAAGGTAGATTCTTATAAAGATAAAATTCTTAGATGATTTCATTTTTACGATTGAAAAATAAAACTCTATACATGAAAATTGGATTTGGTTGTTCCTTATAATACACAAATTGAAGTTGAACTGAAAATCATAAGATCAATTGGGTTAGCATTGGAGTTATTTTTTTTCTCTCTTTTAGAACCTCATGTTGTGAATGTTCCTCCTTTCCAACGGTTTCAAAAACAATGATGTGAATTATAATTCCCTCATCATCATTCATTATTTGTATATGAAGATTCATATTGTTATGTTTTATGTGTAAGGTTTTTCCAATATGGGTATTAAGAAGACCAATGATGACTAAATAGTCATGGAAAAAATGTTCATACCTTTTCATTAATTATTCAATGAGTTATTAAAAATATTTCCCTTTGAGCAGAAGGAATATCATAACACACAATATTTGAGTGATGAGGAATATTATGTATCAGATTTGGCATTATTCCTTTTAATAATTGAAAAGCTAAATATGGTCATTCATCTAGTAAAATGGAAAATAGTCACCATTTAAATCTTGTTGTGTAAAACCATGAGCAGAAGCAACTCACCACTAGCTCTTCCTATGTGTGTCCTTATAATTTCTTTATAAAATAATAATAATTTCATTGGATGAATTCCCTTTTTTAACAACTCCAACATAGATTACATCCATAAAATTAATTTGAGCTAGAAAGAAATCATCAAAGTGCAACATATTTCTTTTTCTATTAGTGAGTCTTTGACATGTACTTATAAAATGCATATAATGAATAGTGATTTGTTATATACTAAAATAATTATAATATGATAAATAAAAAAATCATTAGTCATGATTGAATCTCACCAATTACATCTGATGGATCAGTTAATTCTGTCCCACCAGGTTTTCTGAATACATGGAAATCTCCTAGAAGTGTCAAGAATTCATGTTTCATTCCAACATTGTGCTTCAGAATCAATATATAATTTACACCTGTATGTATTATTGGCACTTAGTTACATGGAGAGTTGATATAAAGTGTCTATACTCAATCAGGAGATCCAAAAAAAATTATCCTTATTACCACAATTTTCCTCAAATAGGTTGAATCCATTCCCCTCAATTATGTAAACACCCTATCAATGAAAATGTTTGTGCAATCCCATAGTATTCAAAATTCTGGGACAAGTCATACAATTTTCATGGATAGTGTTACTGCCTTTTTGTGGCACATGTTTAAAGAAGCTATACATCATGTTCAAATTTCGTTACATCCAAACCCATTACTATCATATTTCATAAGATACAAATATTGTTGAATTATAAAAAATCACCAAAATATTTATAAAAAATATTTTTTATTAAAATAAGAAATTATTTTTTGACATATTTTCAATTAGCATTGGAAATATTAGATGACAACTAAGGCATCCCCCTAAGAGAATCCTAATTCCATTGTGTGAGGAATAGAATTAGTGATTCCCATTAAGGTTCATCTAATATATATTTAGATATTTTATTTGAATAATTGAATCTATATACAATATCAAATTCTCATAAATAAAAATTTTAATAAATTAATAAGAATATGATCCATTTGCTTCAGAACCTCATGTTCAATCGATATCGAGTGGTCTAAGCATTGAAAATGAAGGTTCAACTATTCTTATTATTCCACAGTTATTTTTTTGGATATGAGAAAACCAATGTTACCTTGAATAAAATATTTGAATTTAGAGCCTATATGTGAGGCCCTATTTTCATTCATTGTTCTTACTACAATGGTGAATACTCATTAGTCATCATGGATGAGAACCAAATCATACCACACACCAATTATATGTAACAAAATAATAATCTCATATAACATAAAATTAGAATCATTCATAGATCCCAATTGTAATACCTTTTAATACCTAACATCCTTTTCTATTTTGCATGACCATAAACAATATTAAACATTAGTCTCAATTACATTACATTAAACGATAATGTATTTTTCCTTGTTGCATTACCTGAAGATTCATGGCATATATCCCATGTTGTATGATTTTAAACAATCTTGAAATAATTGAATATGAATGATTCAAAACTATAAGGAATTTTTCTAAATCGTATGAACTTAAATGGAATGGAACATTAATCATAGTTTTATTTCATTAAACTATGGTCAATTTTCTATTACTTAAATTGATTGAACATGTCCTCATTACATGAATCTAAATTCCCCGACACATGTTTCCAAAAAAACATGAACATAAATTGTATTGCCTATGTATTTATAAATTATTATTAAAATATTTAATATGGTTAGATTCTTTAGTCAAAATAAATTACTATCCTTTAGAACTTGTAATAAATAGATCCATTCACAAAACAATTGTGTTGTATGATTTCCATTTCATAAGATACACAGTGATTATGGAGTGTCTTATCATGATCCCATTCACCACCTAAATAGTTTCCCACTATTTCATGATATTCAGTTCCCCTTTATCAACTTCCCAGTTCTCACCTATAATCAAGATGAATGAACTCTCAAGAGAATCTTTTTTCCCTTCCTTGTACTGTTATTCCTCTATGATTTGTGTGATACATAACAAAAAATCATAAGAAGTGTTGAGAACTACCCAAAAATCATGTGATCGAAACCTTAAAACATTAAATATTCTTCTATTAGAACATCACCGAAACTTATTTCCTAGATTAAACACTCTCAATTATTTCATAGTTTTTCAAATGCCTAACTACAATCCAAAATACTTATTATATAGGATTTTTTGTAAGAACATGACTTGTATCATGTTTTTAAAATAGTAAGCGGTTGCCCTAGTTTTGATTCAACCTATAAATGATGATGTTTTATTGGAATCCATGTTTCTAATTTGGTCAATGATCATATACATCTCATTTATCAATCCCATGTTATCTGGTTACTTGAAGTCATGATTTATATCAAATCCAACCATATTTCTTCAAGTGGAATTATAATGTCGTCAATGTTAACCGCTATAAAATCAAGTCTAAATGAAATCCAAATCGATCTAAAGGTGTTACTCTTTGTCTATTCCTCATTTATAATGTATGTTTTAATGCCCAGGATGATATTTTTTACATGGTCCATTTTCCATTGTTTTTTACAGTAATGTGGAATGAGAGATCCATATTTACACTTTATTTTCTTTATCAAGAATGAATCATGTGGGACTAGCTATTTTTATTACTCATTTCAAAACATGACAAACAAATATTGTTTTTTTATGAAATGGGAAACCATCATAGTCTTAGATGTGTGAAATTAAAATAAAACCCCCACATTTTCACTAAAAATAGAATTTAAATGAATACCCTTATAGTCTGAGATGAATGTATTTAAATTTAATAACATTGCCACATAATTCATGACCATAAAAAACAAACCATTTATACATAAATATATGATATCAAAATATTTTTCGAATCATGTTCACAGTATGATGTAAAACTACATGATCGCCATTCTATCCACATGATGTAAAACTACATTGGTTTTCATCTAATAAAAAACTTCATCCTGGAATTCATATCATGGGACACGTAAAATAGAATTTATATTTAGAAAATGGAATATATCATAGTACATTCCAGGTGAATATATGAAGAATTTATTCATGGGGTTATTAGTAATCCTATATTTTATGTGTTCTTTTCATAATTTTTTATGTAATAGTAAAATTAAGTGATATTTATTTTTAATTAATTTTATGAAATAAATATATAATTTCAATTGATACTCATGATATTTGAGTCAAATAGTGTTTCATGAGTTCGATTACGCTGACTATTCATTGTCCAATACCATTCTCATACAATAATCCTATCAATATAAATCATCGATTTCTTAATTCTATCTGAATAGTGGAACTGTAACTAAAAGATATATCTACTTATATATATATATATATATCATTTTCCACCACCATCAAAGTAAAAAAAGTGATCATACTCAATAGATTCATCTTAAATCTCTACAACCAACTCCAAAATATGTGGTTTACCCCCCCCCCACCCTATCCACATAGCTCCAATGGTATGTTGCACATGAAATCTAAAGGAATGGAGAATGTATTTTATAAATTAGATATTGGATAATCTCATAGAAACATTTATATCATTTTTATGTATTTTTTGTTTTCTATTTCACAACATAGTGAAAATGAAATTGAATAAAATAAATAAATATATATATATATATATAATGATTCAATGATCTTAAACAATCTTTCCAATGGACCACACCCTAGAGGTAGTTATCCATGATAATATAATTTTAGAGATTATTTAAAAAATAAATAGATTATTAAAAACACGTAGATAATAGTGATATGAGGAAAAACAAAAATAATTTAATGAAACACTATAATATTATAAAAATTGTAACGACACAAAAAAACAATAGTTTCTATGAAAAAAACACCCTCTTTATTTGGATGAGTTATATGTGGGATGATTCAGGGATAATAATCCTTTAAGTTATAATTACTCAAACATTATCCCATAAATTATTCCTTACCCTATTTATAACTATAATCCATCAATAATAATTAGAGGTGAAATGTTATTCAACTTCCTGAATGTAGTGAAAATTAGCAAATCTACAAGTGGAGGAAGATTATGACCGTGTTGGGTGGAGTGCACTGTTATTTATTGGGATTGATTTGAGATGTGTTGTGATTCAATATTCTAGGCCTTAAAATGGGTTTCTATTTTTTCAATTGTTATTTGGGTGGACTGGACACATGGTTTCATCTTTAGACATAATAAATATGATAACGAAACACTATAGATTCTTCTTTTTCTGAAATTCGTACCCCTACGAAATAATAATATGTAATCTATTTCTATTTTTCATTAAAGTATGGAACTAAAAAATGGTTTATCCAAACATTATTTATATTTCTTAGTATGATTCTCCATTAAACACATATATTCCATCATTTTGTACAATAAATTATCATTTTTCTTTAATTGAAAAAAAAATATGATTGATCAGAATAGAATAATTGATATTAATAAATTATTCTCCCCAGTTTGATCATTCTTAATTTATGTATCTCAATATGTTATCATTTATAGATATTAATTGACCCTTATCCCCATATATTTCTCATATATAGGTGTATTATTCAATAATATATGTTATTCTCGCTATCTATAGGTATACATTATACTTGGTTAAACACAATTAGTCTGGTCAAACAGATTAAAAAGTTCTCAAAATATCAATCAACTCTTATATACCACTAAATTTTTCAAGGATAATCAAAACATTAGATAGAATCCCCTCATATATATATCTTCAAGTAGGTTTTATACCTATATCTCCATCCTCATAACTAGTGAACTAAGAATCTTAAGTAAACATCATATTTCAAAATCTATCTATAAAGGGAACCAATATAGGTATTTTCATTCAATAATATTGACTTGGGTTACTCATGTATTTCGTTGGTTTTCATGGAGAAACATATATGGGATTTAATTTAGTATGATTAGTTCTCTATCCAATATATTATATCTAAAATTAAATTGTGTCATTTTTTATCTCCTACATTATTAATTTTGTAATATATTCATTAGGAACTTTATATTGAGAATGGGTTGATTTTTATGCTATTAGTTCATTGCTCTCGGCCATTTATCTTAGACATAGCATCATACGTCCAATTAACTATCTCCAGTTTATAGGTTAAATAATTAGAATGTATCCAATTTTCTTAATTCATCATCGTCATTTGAAATGGGTTCTATATTCATGGGTAGTCAATCCAAATGATTAAGATAGCTCTTTTTTTAGTTAAATTAAATGGCATTGTCGATTAACCCTCTTATCTATTGTAGGTTGAGTTGTTGTAATGGAGTGGGTATATTTGGATTCATATAGTAAACTATAGATGAGGGCACAATTAGTTGATATGTATATCCTAGTGCTATATCTATACTAACATTGTCCATTGAGTGGACGTATGATGTTCTTGTGGTAGGTTACATGTGGTCATATAGTCACTTATGAACTGCTCTTAAGGTAACTTGGTAGTTCAAATGACAAGTTATGTTACCCTACTTCCATCATGTGGTCATTACAGATACCATGGGAGTATTCTTGTTGTTAGTATGAACCTTATAGTTTTTTTGGGATGGTCACATTAACATTTTCAACACTATGTCAAATGAATTTTTAAGGTGTCGTCACTTTTTTCTATACTGAATTTATCAACCTTCAAAATTATGAAACTGAATTCGATGAATGTAATGTTAATAATAATTCACAGAATAAATTGAACAATTAAGTTTTAAATTAAAAATACATAATTAATTAAATTCTAAAAAATCAACGATTTACTTAATTATTATTATTATTAAATAATTAGAATTCATAAATTAAACTAGCTAAAATTTTATTCTAGATCTTATTTAAGAAAGTGATAAACAAAATCTACAATGAAAATAAAAATATCAGAAAAAAATTAATTTAAATATATTTAAAATAATCAAAAATGTATAAGATAATTAAAATCCATGATTAAATCCACTTTACAATGTGGAATAATATTTATATAATTTAATGAAAACACATTCATTACACAAGATTAAATTTTATTAGGGGTAAAATTCAATATAAATGAAATTAATTCTTTTTTATCATTTTGATATCTAATTACCCCCACCCAATACAAAAATGAACCAAAACCCACGGAGAAAAAATTATCAATTAAGTCAATTATTATAAAAGATAGAAAATTGATAGTCCTACATAATTTCAAATTCACAGGAACGAATATTTGTAGAAGGAAAATTCCCCTAATTAATGAATAATTATTCCTATTTTATAATTACAATTTTATACATTACATCAACTCTATAAAAATACATGTTCATGGTTTAAAAAACATTACATAGACATGAGGGTAAACAATGATATAAGAACCACTTTTTTTCATTATCCAATGTTACATAAACTATAGTTTAATTTTCTAGTACAATGATACAACTAAAATGAAATTTTCATTAGTCAATTTCACCTTCTTCATCTGGCTTCAATATTTTTATCACCTTGATCAATAAAATTTGGACTATTTGGAACTTTATTATATATATATATACACACATTATTTTACCCATCCATGAATGTAAAAATCAGTATGAAAGGGTGCTTATTGAATATTGAAAAACTGAATTTACTCAAACACCTAATGCCAATTTTCCAATTTAAAGCTACTTTCGAAGGACCTATATAAAAATTCATTTAGGTTCTATCTGAGATGTTTTATTTTTTATAATCTAAATAACTAGATATTAATTTAATAATATATAGAGACCAAATGATGAAATTTTTATTCTATAATAATATTTTCATTAATAATATTTTTCGTTGTTCTAAGAAACCACTTCAATTAATGTAGTCAAAAAATAACTAAACAATAACATAAGAATCATATTTTGTGAACCAAGGAACACCCTTTAAAATATATCATTAAATATTATACCATGAATTAAATAATAAACTTCAAATCATTTATTAGGAAAACATAAAAAATTATACAAATGTTCTATTTAAAACAATTACAAATCATGAAAAAAAATTATTGTTTATTTTTTATTGGGTTTTCATCATTTTTTTATTTCAAGAACATATTCTTTATAGAACATATGAAAAATAACAATATTATTTTTTTATAGAACTAAAAATAGTTTATAGAAATAATTATTTATCTAAATTTAAATAAATTTAAATCTTTACAGAAAACTTATTCAACACCTCCCTATTATGTTCAACAAGAATAAAAAGAAATTATAAAGTGTGAAAAATTGTTAAAGGATATAAACCACATTGTTATTATATATCTATTATGCTTTAGATAGGATCTCCCTTGGGGTTCGTCATAAATAACTCAATCTAATATCCTATGTGTTTTCAACTTGGTAAACATATTGAAAATAATTTAAAATATTGTTTTTATTGAATTAAAAATAAAAATAAAAATAAGGATAAGTGTAGAGAGTTATTGATATTTCCATTATAATTGGGGAAATATTTAGTTATTATAGAGAAAAAATCACATGTTTAACTTGAATTATATGTTGGATGTTTTTTTTAAAATGAAATCCATCACTCTAATATTCTGACCTCACTCGAATAGTGTAATTCATATTAGATATCCCAATGAATATATTTATTTATCTACAGCGCTTCATCATTTTGGTGTGTTATCATGAGTGGTGTGATAGGATGATGTGTGGGGTTATGTATACTCATAAACAATAATTGTGTTTTACTCATTATGTGGATGGTTCAATAATACATATTGGACATACTCAACTAAAATAGAGTCAATATATATTTCATAATGAATAAAATAAAAAATGAGTTTTAATTGAGATCACCCCTATCATAAATGGATGATTTTTCCAATATTTTATTATGTGTGGAAATTGATAATCTAGATTCCCATATACCTACCTATAGTTAATAATCATGTTGATGATGAGGGATTAGTTTTTTTACCCCATGTTTGGAAGGTTGTTATTCATTAGAAACATTTTGGGTTTTATTTTGATTATTGAGAAAATATGTTCATTTGTATTCATATTCAATAAGATCAAGATGTAAATATGAGTAACTTTTACCAACAAATAGTATTTATTATTCCAAATAAGTTTCTCGAAATTTATCAAATAATTATTCATCAGTCTCTTATTCATCAGCTTGGTAATCTAGTTATTCAATTTATAGCTCCATAATTTCTTTCAAGATGGTTTCAATAGTTAATTATTGATTATACTCATGGATGGGTATCGTTTGATCTAATACTAGGAAAATAAATTCAGGGATACAAATAGATAATTTGTTTTTCAAAATTTATAAATTATACGAATTGAGCTTTGTGATATCCCCCTATTTATTCTAAGAATTAATCTCATTTTACATATCCAAATACAGTGTGATGTTTTTTCAAATGAAAACGAGTATGAGTGGATATTCTAGTTGCCTCTCAAATCCTAAAATATCCTCTTATTATTCCTCAAATCATATATCATAATCTCTAACACTGCATTATTAAAATAGAGAGTGTCAAAATTTAAATGTATCTTTGAATAATAAAATTCCATGGAGTAAAAATTTTAGTCATCACACATTGATGGCTTACCAGACATATCTTATTGATCCATGATTTAAAGGGGTGGAATCACATAAATATATTAATTTTTAGTATCATAAATTAATTACAAATATAGGTTTCTCTCTCTATTATTGGAAGATCATGTTCTAGTTAATCATCATTTACATCATGATTTTATTTTATTATTATTATTGGTTCAGATATATGGATTTGAATTCATCAATAAGGTTATTTAGTTTTTCCATAATGTGGATTTATTTATCTGATTAATCATATAACATGGGATAATTATTGATCAGAGCTGGTTTTTACATCATCTCATGCATCTCACTTTTTTTAATTTAATATTCAATGATTCCACCATTAAAAATTCATTCTGAAATGGCTATTATGAACATTTATCTTCCCTTGGATACTAGGAATTGTGGTTTGGGTAAAAAATTTATTATCCATTATTATTAAATGAAAACATATATATTTTTATACTAATTAGAGAAAATAAATTTAAAAAACAGAAATAATGAAATGTATAAATCACAAATAATAAGCATTTGTATTCTATTAATTCTTGTCCATACTGTATGAAAATGGATACAATTTTATTAGAGACCTTCCATGGGATACCTTAAAATATTTTTTTTTTTTTAATAATTGAATCTAGCTTAGGGATGACTGAGGTTGTCTCTCACAGAGAATGGCATGGGAGTATTACTAATCTAAACACTTATGTATTTTTATTGTTAATTAATCTTGAAATAGAGGGATTGAGTGACACTTGTTTTCATACATTGTTGAAATGAATTCATAATGTAAAAAAACAATTGAAGATATGGTTAAATGGGGTGGTCTAATGTTCGATCAAAAAATATTATTCGTTATCCATGAAAATTCTAATATGGAAATCAAGTAAACTTTATTCATTTATTACAATATTCTATATGAACTATTGAACCAAACATACACAAGATATATATATACCTATATAAATAAATTTCATCCTCCTCCATGGTTAAGAATCATAGAACACATCCAATCATGGAATCCACAATATCTACACCCATATATATCATATGTTTCTCACACCCAAATTAGGAAAACTACAATGATATGTTTTATAAAATAAGAGAAGGGATGAATAATTTATTGATAAATTGGATAATTAACGAACTCATTAGAAAGATTATGTTATTATTATATATCTATTTATGTGAGTTTAACTACTATATCAATATTACAAATCGTAATAAGAAAAATATATCTATTAATTCCATATATTTTGAGTGCTCAAACCATCTCCCCCGAGAACCCATCCCTTATGTTAGTTCTCCATGATTATGGAGGATTAGAGATTAGTAAAACTATATTGAGGATTATAAAAACATGGATAATTGAGTTATAATATAATAAACAAAATGAACATAATGAAACCCTAAAATAATATTACAATGGAAGAAATGCAATAAAACCCTAAATGAATCAAGGATAAGACAAATGAAATATTTTAATCGCCTAAAATGGAGATATATATTACATTTATAGGTGATATTATATATTTAATACCATTTTTATTAAATTTAATGATATGTAGTGAAATTTTTATTAAGCTAGATGAGTTCCATATGGACATCTTTGACAATTTTGATCCTTTATGTGGGACTAACGCAAACATTATATTATCTTAAATTTTTCACATAGATTTGATCCATTCTCCTTAATGAATAATCAAATGTGATATGAACTACTGATAAATATAAAATCAAGAGATTACGAATTAGTTCAAGTGATGAAGACAATGAATGTTCTTGGTAGTGTGGAATTTGAATTATTGGGCCTAACTAGTTCAATGTTGTACATAAATATAATAGCTATTGAAAATTGTTTCAATTTCTTTCAATTGTTATTGTAGTTGTGTTCACACATGTTTTCTTATTTGGTCATCATATTAAATATGAATAAATTGTCCTGATTTTCTTCAATTGATCTTTGTGGCCTTAATCATTGAATCTCCTATTGTCTCATGTTCTTATTCATCTGAGCATGTTATTATTAATCTCAATAGTTTAATAAGACATGAGTTATATTCCCCAATAAGAATCATCATAAAATTATAATATTACATCATGTTCTCCATTCTATCATATCTTTTATTCAACCAAATAAAATCTCTTTGTTATATTATATTTATTTTATTGATATCTAAAAGATCTTCTCTATAGACCAATCAATACAAATCAGTGCAACACAAAAAGAAATCCAATATATTCAGTCGATGTGCCTTTGACCCATGAAATTAAAATATACTGTAATCTTCTTGATGATTGTATTTTGTTTTCATTTTCATTAAAACCTCACAAGAATCAGGTCAACCCCCTCAAAAATCATGACCTCGTCAACTAGAGCTTGAATCTTCAATAAACAATGACATAACACTCAATTATACATAGAGAATTGTAATATAAGTTTTAATACCATCATTTATATATCACGGAACTTTTTGTGTATGTAAACCATCAGCATTTTAAATGGTAAACATGGAAATCATAATGTCCTTTCCTCCACCATCATTTATCTACATGAGGAACTATGATTAGGATGAAATTTTTTTGACTATCTATGTTCTGGTGGATATTGGGTTTCATTAGTTTTAACAACAAAGTATAAAAGATAATTCATCTGTTAAGATGTGTTATTCATTAAAAATATCCAATAGAGAATAAATTAATGTCATTTATATCTCTCCTATTATTTATTCATGTATAGAATTATAATAAAGCTTTTTGGTCATTGTTTATGTTGGTAATTTATTTAGTTGGATGATATGGTGACCCTTATTTTTTTATAAAAAATCAATTACATCATTTTAATTATAGAATCATTAATGTGTTACAAAACCAGGATCCAAAGGTTTAGTGGCATGGGTAAATTAGGTCCATACATAAATTTTACATAATAAAACTTAAGAAATTATTTCCTTCTTCTTTATCTTCTTATTGACTATTGTGTTCACCTTAGTACATGTATTCACCCAGGGATAAGAATTAAAAGAAGGGGTGATATAAAATCCCAGTAAGAGGATTGATAAGAAAAATGAAAATGGGTGAGAATATTTTTCATCATCATAATATAAGATAATTTTCCTAATCATAATCATGATTCGAAACAATTGTTAATGGCATTGAATGTGTCAATGTATACAAATAAGACATCATGTCTTAGTGGCCAAATACCATACATAGTTTTGAACAAATATAGAATCATGATCACTCATATTTCATATTATTTCATGATAATCATCAAATTACCAAAATGAATTGGATTTCTTTATAATTCTATGCACATAGATCCCATTATTACATTTACATGCACTAAAAAATTCCCAGCAAACCCATCACTTCATTATATTTACATTTTCATGAATTCCAAATTGAACATATACCAATAATGGACATAAAATTACCCATATAATGAAATGTGATTCATTTAATAAATAATATATTAACAAACATGGGAGCTCTCAAGATAAAAATTTAATAAGATTATTTTATCAATCATGATTTAAGAAGAAACAATCTAATGATAAATAAAATAATGTTTTCTAAAGAAGAGTTATTTTTGGAAAATATGTACATTTGTAATAAAACTAGACTGAAAAAATGTATATCATATAAAATAAAATTTATGGACCAATAAATTACATTTAAGGAACATTAAAAAAATCCATACTAAAAATGGATTGAAATAGGGAAACCCCAAATAAAGAATTTGGTTTTCAGAATCCCATTACCCAATGTTTGAGTGCTTTCATCATATTAATATCCTAGAAAAAAAACTATATTCATTTATTTAAAAATATAGAACATTTTATAAATTAATTGTATTCATTATAGTTTTATTCTGATCATTTATGGTATTTTCAATGAGTTATGTAGTTCAATATCATCATTATATTGTGTTCATTTTCTGGGTTTTCTTGATTGGTTCACTTGCATATAATTATAGAAGTTAATGTAAAAGGGGAATGATTATCCCAAATTGAAATTATATCTTACTATAGAACACACATATGTTTAATTGGTATTATATTTTATTTGGTTATATGGTATGCGGATGAATAATCAGATAAATAGTTAATGAAAATGATTTAATTTATTTGGCATATTTTACACCCATTTTGATCTTGTATAATTTTATGTAACATTATGATTATATATTTGTTCCATAACATTATATAACATATAATATGTTTAATAAAATATTATTTAACCATAATTATTGTTATATAGGAAATTTTGAAGTTGGTAGTGAAAAATGAAAAATTATCCTCCACGATGGCTGTAAATCAACACACCATAGATGATATTTTCTTTTTTAGAATAGAAGGGAAAAACATGATATTCGAAGATGAATTATTCAATTAAAACCATAACATTATATAATATAAAATATAATTATGTTACCATTACCCTTGTATAGGTATACCTTAGGATAGGATAAGAAATTAAATTAGATTTGAAGTGAAATTAAAAGGAAAAGAATGAGGGTTTTACCTCTTGAAACTCTCCTCCTTGAGGGCCACTATATGAAAAAGTTTTTACTCTTCTGATGAGACAATTAATATCCTGTAAGTGGGATATGGTCTTTGAAATAATATTTTATAGAATATTGACAAGGATCAATGTTTGAATAGAATGAGGAGATGTGGTGGTGAGGGTGGTATTTATTGGGGAGGAGTGGGGCGTTTTCTCATTATTTTATTCATTAGTTTATTATTTTAGCTCAAGAATATACATATATTGATCATTATTACTATATATATTAATATATATAAGTATTGTTTTGAGGATACTGTGGATACAACATCCATGACTCTAGGAAAAGTGTATTTAGTTGATAATTTATATACAACATAAATAACAATATTTTACTATTCACAAAAAATTCATGTAATTTCAAAAAATACAAAAGACTCACCATAAAATTTTTTATATGATTAAAATGAAAAAATTTACTCCATTATCTTAAATTAATTTTATGAATATGTTAAATTTTATATTTAGTTAAAATCATCATTCACTAGGAAAACAATGATTTTATAATTTGATTAGATTTTATAACTCTATAAAAATGATTAAGGTTTCATAAAATTAAATTGTAATAAGAAGACCAAAAATTATTAAATTATAAATACATTTTATGAAAAATATATAATTTTAAATCATTATAGTAATTATACAGTTATAATTAAAAATTTATGACTTTAAAAACACAAACAATTAATTAATAATTTATAATACATTTATTTAATTATTCTATGATATAATTATATCATATAGCCATTAATTATATTATCAAAATTTATTAATTCTTTGATGGGTTATATTGATAATATATTGGTCGGTTTACTATTTATAAGGGTCATATTAATATTTCAAAGGACATGTAACAATTCCATTAGAATAGGTTTTATAACATTGAGAAATTCCTCCAATACAAATAATTATTTATTTATAGAGTTATTATCATGTTCTAAATGTGATCTTATGTGACATATATTATATGACATAATTATAAGAAAATAATTTTAATTGATAAAATTTTGGGTTGTTACATTCAATGTCCTATAATTAAAATTTTAATTTGTTACTTATCATGATTACCATTTATACATTATTATTTTATTTAATTAAATGTATACCACTATTTTATTTACCCATTGTAGTCTTCACTACTATATTCAAAATACCTAGGCACTCAAGTATTTTATTATAAATGAACACGAAAACCTATACTCATAGTTCTAGCTATTCCATTTCCACATCTTAGAGTTTTTAAAGGTAGTCTTATGACTTTAAAATAGTATTAAGTCAAGGTTCCTTAAAATGTCAAGTGATGTACCAACATCTCGAAGTAGTAATCATTATTACACCATCTCTTTACCTCTAATGATTTGGAAATATAGATATGTATGCTTCATTTCCACCACATTTTTTTTATAAAACAATCATTTAAAAAAGAATTTTTTTTCGTATGATGCACCATAAACATGGGATGACTAGCACCCCATACACCTAGTTTTTTAGAAATATAAATGGAATAAGTTGTTCATTACATAATATTATGTTCAATGGTTTTAATATTTTTTGATGAATGTATTCCATTTTTAATTAGATATGTGAATCATATGTGACGGTCATAACAACAGATCCATTAATTAATAGTAAAATTTTATCACACCATTAGGCATTTTTTGTTAATTATTTTTTGTGTTTCTTGAAAACATACATATATATATTATGTTAATAAAAAATTCATAAATTAAATAAAATACCTATATAGTCGTCGTAATCATGTATTGGTTGAACCACTTAAACTCAATGGATCAACCATGACCATGGGATGTCACACCTATGTCAATAATGACTTGTATCATAGGGAACACTCTGATTTAGTGTTTCTATATCTCGTTAGGGATATAACCTCATCAACGAATGGTCCATGTCTTATAGAATCATTTTCATAGTACAAACATACTCACAAGTTGGCAAGGTGGTATTAAAAATAAATAACTATAAACATATAAACTAATGGATGCATCAAAACTTATATACATTAAATTACAAATGAAAATGAAATTCTGATAAAAAAATTAATGAACTATGAAAATCATTACAAACTGTTGTAATACATAATTAATTAAATTTAAAAATAAACCTAGAAAAACAATTCCTATTAATTCTAAAGACTAGTCTTTGGGTAAATTTTATTTTTCATGAAAAATTGATATAAAATAAATTTATGTTTGACAGCAATTAAATAAATACATTGAATTATTTAAAATAAATAAATTTTATTTAGTTTGATCCCATAAATTATGCAATTTTATCAATAAAAATTTAATAATTAATTCAATTTCATACTAATATTTAATTAATTGTCAAAATAATGAACATTAATTTTTAAAATTATAAATTTTAATAATTTAATATTCGAATATCTAGAAATACCATGGACCCCATAACCCATGATCACCCATTACGGGATCAGATGAACTCGTGAAGGTAAATTATGGGTTGGATGGAACCCATATAGGGCCATTCCAGGATGGGTGGAACCATGTAGGTTGGATTCGAGTGAGGGAGAGGAATTGTAGGGCTGTAGGTATCCCGATCATGGAAGGTTGTGTGTGGAAGAAGGAAACAATAAGGTCTGAGTAAACAATATATACTACCTATAAGAGATGAGTGCAATGTTATAAGGTTGTAAGGTTTATTGGTGGTGGATTTTACATAATATAACAAGTCAATATCTGAAAGCACAAAAAATAAGGGGGTATGTAGTTTATGGGACACAGTAAGATGATATTAGAAACACAGTGGGAGTGTAGTGCCAATGGATAATTCAACCAAATGAATATTATCCTTAAGAATATGTTTTTGGATTAAATTTTTTTCAGGAAAACATTAAATATGGACAAGGTTATCAATTCCCACATTAATAATTTTTTTATATATATAGATTAATCCACAGAACCCCCTCTCCTTCAACATTTCTTATTTTTATTTTTCATGAAAATTTAAATGACTACAATTTGAGATATTTTATTTTTTAAAACATTATTTTTATTCCATAACTAAATTTAATTTAATATCACAATGTGGAGTAATTAGAAACACTATAATCTGAATAAAAGAATTGGGAGTCATTATATTTACCCTCTTGAGAATGAATATTGGTAATAACTATAATATATAAAATATATCATCATTAAATTTATACATGTGTATCAATCCGAAATAAATTTCTACATGGTGGTAGCTTTTGTATCCAAATTTAGATAGCTGAAAAGTGTTAATGTTTGGAATCAAATCATGTAATCTAGTAAATTTAAGGATAATTTAATTTTTCTTCTCCCATAAAATTTTTCAGATCACTCTAATATTAATTTTTGGTATCAGGGAATACAACATAAGCTGGTGGGTCAGGGATACAAAAACTTTCAATAATAGAGTAAAGAATATTAATCATATCTAGCAATCCCATTCCCGATAAAATTCATAGGTTCTCATTTGTATTTAGATATAAGAAAAAAATTTATAAAAAAAATCACTTCAATCAATGGTATTTCTAACTATAGCTCATCACAAATTATAATTCCCTGAAGGATAAAAAGATGAACAACATTGGATCATCCAACCAAGCTTCAATTGTTTGTGGGAATGTAGATCATTGAATTAATGGTTCGTGAATAATGATATAATGAATACATTATTATCACAATCATCACTGTGATCCCATCACTTTCATCCATGCAGGAAATATATGATTGAATTTGTGAATGATATCTTTCTCTATCATATATGTTCAGTAAAGGGGATTGCACCAATAATTTTCATTAGAAGGAATTGTACCAAAAAAATGAAAATATTATTTCTTATAAGGTGTAAATTAGTTACCCAAAAATGGTTCCCCGAAACCTTTATATGTAAATACCAATACATAAGAAATAAATGACTTGTTGTGAAGAACTAAATAAATCAAAACTATCATCAATGTTTTATCACATATTCATAATATAAAGTTAATATATTATGTGATAAAACTGATTCCTTAACTAAAATCATATTTCCTATAATATTAAATGAACCATAAATTTAAAAATAATAATCTTTTGTAAAAAAGTTTCCCATGTATTAAGCTAATAAATATCTTATACATTTAATAAATAAATTCAGCTCAAATTACTCTACACTAAAATAAGAATGAATTAATTTTTTCTATTGCTGGATATTGTTATTGGACATATCTCGGACCACATGGTGGGCCGCACCATTTCTTATAGTCCTATTGATCAGAATAAAGAATCCTTTTGAATACGCTACGGTATGTTCCCATTTGTATACTTATCGCGATGGAATTGAATACCGCTAATTGACTATTAAAAGATTCTAGAAACCCATCAAGGCCATAACAGACATATGGAATTGTCATAGTAATAAAAAAAATAAAAATATAAATATTATAATATAAAATATTTGTCTCATTATATCTTATAAATCTTGAAAAACACTTTGTTTCATTATCCTGTATTACATTATATTTTATTTAACTAACACGAAAGACCCAATTTCTTCTATTATAGACATGAATTTAGTGAAGGCACTACTATCCTGATCAAATATTCCATATAAATTTATTCCTTTTTGGAGAGATAAATTTATCTAGAATATTCAATAAATTCCATATAATAAATGAACCACCCAATGATATTTACCTTCTTATGAAATCAATGTTTTTTTTAAAATTGCATCAGAGTACATGATCAATTTTTCTACACTGATAATAATATCATTTTAGTACACCACACCATGTGTTCGTAGATAGGAACTACCCATGTAACCTACAACATGGGGTGTTCGTATTAGTGTGAAATTTTTAATGATCTTATCTGCTCAACATATTCATGTGTGAAAATCTTAAGAAGAAGTCTCAATGCTTATATTCCACAAACACATTAGAGTCAAATAACATCAATCTCTATGAACATAGCCTTCATCCTAGTTGGTTAGGTCTCTATATGTGCATCTATAAGACCCAGGTTCGAAACCAAGAAGATGCATAATTCTGGGGGCACTGTAGCCGGTGTTGTAGCAGGCACTGTAGCAGTACTATGTGGGTTCTTTAGTAGGTACCATAGTAGGTAATATTTGGTACTGCAGTAGCTAGAAATATGCACCTTGTGCCACTGGATTGGCCATAGAGTCCATATTTCCTTTAGGCCACCTAGTCCATTAGGCCAAAAAGGATTTCGGGCAACCTCAAGGCCTTCTGGCCACCTCAAGACCTTCATGGAAAACTGATATGCAGATGTCCAGACAGATTCTACAAGGAAATAGCTCTAGTGGAGGATTCAAGAGCTGGGTGAATTTACAAAAGTAGGGATAACATATTTTGATGAATAAGAGGGTATGTCATTGAAATCGGTATTGGGCCTATGCATTTCTATAGAGTATAGATGGGTGAACAACCATGAAAAATTGGAGAGATGGGCACAATGCATATACTGGGGAGGGGCGGTTTTAAGTGGTCAATATCTATACGATTTCATAAAGACCTACATGTCCTATAATGTCTTCAAGCCTATGGGCACAGTAATATCTATGCAAATGAGCCTTGTATGGGTTCTCACTCATCCCATGATAGGGGGGTTATCAAAAAATCAATAAAAAAGAAGGCATCCGGGCCATTTAGGGAGTTATTATATTGTATCTACACCAAAAGAAATTATTTTAAAATTAGAATCCTCATATCTTTAGGACCATGTTATATCCCAAGAATTACAATAACATTTTGATGTGAAATGTAATCTATGTACATAAAAATTAAAATTGTTATTGTAGATATATAAACACTATTATTTTAAGTTTTAACACTACACAACTAATTGTATACAAGATATTGTAATTGAGATGTACGATTAAGCTATTTCAAGGTCACTTTTTATTACTAAGTCACACCCATCGATACATTGGAGTTTGGAGGGATAGGGTAGAGATCCAATGTGAATTATTAACTCTATAATAATAAAAACACCATCAACCCTCACAAGATTCTCCTTGGTTGATCATACTGTCCATTTGAATAGAAATATTGTGAGTTATTATATAATATAAAAGAGATCAAATTTAAAAAATGGATATATTTTACCTACTGAACACAACATGGAGTTGATTTGTAGAGTCTGTATGCATCAAAATTCATTAGTAAGAAGAGATATCCACACAAAAATAGGGGTGACTTTATTCCTCTATCATAGTATCATATGGGTATTTTTTCCTTTTTTAGGGAATGATCATGAGGATATCTACATGATCTCCACTTCTTCCCTCACATCCATTCCATTATAAGCCAAAAAGAATAAGATAATACAAATTAGTAATGGATGATTAATCATGGGTGGTTCTGAACATAAGAACATACTATGTTTATTGATAGTTCTCCCAAATGTACACCTAAACATTTCTTTCCTAGGATACTTTATCATTATATTCCCATAGATCTAGGTCTAGTGATAATTACCTATATTTTGGGTCGTTATTGGGATTCCCATTCGTTATCCCATGAACCCAGTTTGGGAAATAATTAACCAATTATCCATAAAACTACTTTAGATAATAATTCTATTGAATGTAGGAAATGTATTATAATCTAGGTAATGAGAGTACCACATTGGTGATACTAATATCAAGATGTGGTATTCTTGTGTTCTAGATCCATCCATGTAGTATTCTTTTTGTATAGTCTAGTATCAACTACTCTAATTCCTTATAATAATTAAAAAAATTGAATAAACTTTAATTTATGGTATTACCTATTGTCACCTTTATGGATCCATTGTTGAATTAGATTTTAAAAGTTCAAAATATCTCACTACTCTCTCTGTAATTGTTTTTAGGGAACTTCCCCTAGTTGGTGCACCCACCACCAAGGCCTCACTATGATGATTAGTAAGAGGCCATAAAGATTCATTAGTAGTGTCCATTTTTCTCATATTATACCTCCTCTATGGCTTCTAGGTTCCCCATATAGGTATGTGTAATTATTTCCATCAATTGAGGGGGCCACACTTATTGAACCATCCAAACTACATACCATTTTATCTATTCACTGTGGTACATAGATATCCAGAAAACATGTGTATTCCAAGAGTTTTCCAACTATAGAACCTGCTATTGGAAGGTTCATCCTATCAAATGTTCATTTCCTACATAGCATGAATATGAGATTCTAAATGAACATGGGATGACATTTGTGGTGTAATTTTAATCACACCCTTGGTTTCATCCACTGATATAAATGAAACCATCATGATGATTGGTATGTTTTTATGTATTTTTTCTTATTTTTTATAAAATTTATGTGGAAAACATCCTACCATACAAGGCTACTAGGAATGATCCTTTATCCACTATGACCCGTCTATCATTGAATATCTCCCAAGTAAACATGCCAAATGTGTAGATGTTGAATTTCTCATACGATCGAACAATATCAACCACCCTAGTATAGCCATGTTATATTATCAAAAAATTTATGATGTTTGGTAATGAGGGTAATAAGTTAGTTTTTAGTTATTTTTTATTTAGATATATATATCCTTCGATTTGAGAAGCTATCCACCTGTATTGAAATTTTATTATATTGCAGATTCACATGGATGAGTGTTTCCAACTAATATTCCTTATGGATTAATAAATCATGGTCATAACTGGGAAAATATGTTAAACCTAATATCTTTGCATAAAAATCCCCACCATGATGATCATTCCCATCCATACACCCTATGGTCATCTATGATTGTAATAAAATGACAACTGTAAAAGAAAAATATGAATAAATTCATGTTTATTCCTTGTAAGTTCATGTTAATTTCGATAAATCTTAACTATTCAAACCATCAATATTATAATTGGTTTATAAATGATTCAATCTTCCCACATAAATGGATATTATGAACCTTTTTTCTACGACCACTTTCATGTCAATACACTTATTGATGAAGAAAAAAACAACATCCTTAGTGGGGTTTTTTGAATAAAGGTGTGATTCAATTTAATATTCAGTACTCATAACCGAAAATAGTTCTTGAAAGATAATAATATTTTCTCACTATCCTCCCACATGTTTCAATCTAGTAGGAACTGAACATCAACATAACACCCCAACCCTAGAAGCCTATCACCAACACATTAAATTATTACATTGAAATGATAACAATGAATAAAATACCGAAGGAATGATCAGTTTAGAATTTTTTTAAGACCATATTAAATACATGATACCCATATTACTTTGGGAAAGTGAAAAATATATATGAGGCACATAATAAAATAAGAAATACAGTATCCAAGAGAGAAAATTCAATATTTTCTTCTACATAACTTGGGGAAAAGGAATATAATAAGGGTGAGATAAAACACTTAGTAAGGGTTATATGAAAAAATAATAAATTAAATTTGGTCAATAAGGAATATAAATTATGGATATGCAGATAAACTAAAATCACATGTCATTAATCTAGTGAAAATGAAAATGCATCCATATATTTTTTCATAGTAAAAATATAATGGAAAGTAATAAATAAAAAATGAATGAATAAAATGCTTATTTAATCGAAATAATATATCATGAACATTATCCAATATACCATCAATATTGTTTAATATTGCAGGAGGAAGCCTATCAGAAATGGTTTGGAAACAAGAATGATGGGTTTTCCCCAATGGCTTTGTCTCATGTGACATATCAATGCATTGAGGGGCTATAGTGGGCCACACCCATCATTCCATGTCCAAATAATTATTCATAAATATATTTAATTCAATAAAAATATGAATCATAAATATCAATATTGAGTATATGATATATATTAACCCATATTTCCCTAGTTAAAACAACATTCCAAATATACACCGTATGGAAAATGGTACAATAATGAAACAATAATAATATCCTTGACACAAGAATAGGGATATGTAATAGAAATGAAATTTCAAATGAAAGTAATCTAGATGGGAAATTATATACACTATATAAAAAATGATAAAGTGCACAATACCATCTAAGTCTCGATGTAATATAATTCGAGGCCCAATCCCTTACTTTAATTTCTGTTATGTTTTTCCGTTCTTACGCCACCTGAGCAAAAAACCATATATATATTATTCGAATAATCCAGAATTGAATTATATTCATTTATATGACTATTTATCACTTTTAATAATTGTATTATATTTCTTAATATTTATGGAAGAAAATTGAAGCATTCAATATATTGTTTTACTTAAAATTTTACCGTTTTGATACACTTTTTATAATTTATCTAAATGTAAATTATATATCAATATAATTAATTAAAAAATTAAAAAATCAATATAATTATATTTTTATATATTATATGTAGTTCATAAAATCCACCCTTGAGGATGGTTTTATGTTATTGAATAGAAATGTCTCCATAGATGGTAGATCGACTATTGATAAGACATTGATAGGATAATGGGAAAAAGATGTTACAAATTTTTATATATAATAGTAAGACACTTAATGTTGGTTAGAATAATTTATAATTAGTTAAATTATTGACTAATTAATTTCTTTATTAATTAATTTTGGAATGGTTGGTGAAAAAATAAAGGGGAATTATATCATGACAGAAAAAATGGGGGTTAAATAGCGTTTGATTCATTAGTTTTAATGATCAGTTCTCTTATTTATATGTGATGCAATTCATGTAAAATGGGTATAATTACCAAGAATTAGAATTATATGTTCTTAATGAAAAAAGTGCAAATTTTCTTATAATTTGGTTATATTTTATGATGATTAATCATTAGATAAATGTTTAGTGATAATTATGTAGATTATATTGAGGTTTTTTTATCATTGGACAGTAGTTTTGTTTATATAATTAATACTATTAATATAATGGTTCAGAAAAATTAAAAAGGATGTAATAAATATTTTTTAATTTTTATCTACTATAAAAATGGTTTAATTACTATACTTTAAGGATAAATTGATGAATGATAATTATTTGTCCACCAAAGTTGTAAATTGGCACCTCACAGACGATGATTTTGATCTAAAAATTAAGAGAGAGAGAGGGAGGGAGGGAGAGGATTCATATGATTTATATTCCATTATCATGATATAATTATAGTGTATATATATGATACTATATTTATCAATCTCATTTTTATAGAGGAGTGGAGGAGAGTATAATAAATGAAAAATAAAATTGAAGGGAAATTTTTAAAAAAAAAGTAAGAGGATTTAGCTCTTGAATTCTCAACATTGATTACCACTATAAGGGAGATTTATTTTGTATTTTGCAGTGAAAAAGATATCCTATAGGTTGGTAGGGACATTAAATGATAATATTGGTATAATTTTGACATTCCTTAAGGTTCATAGGTGTTAGAAGAAGTGGGGTTTGGGGTGGTATTTATAGTAGTGGAGAGGAGTGTTTTTATATATTTTAGTCATTTTTTTATTATTATGGATCAAGACTAATAATAGGCTGTGAATTATCACCCAATATATAACAATAATTAGGGATAATTTGTCATTATTAGCTTATATCCTCCAAAAATCACCTTTTACTCAACAAATCATGTATTTAGCATTTATAAGAAATTAACATATTTTACCATTTGAAATAAATTTCAAGTATTTTTTAATAATACCAAAAAATAGATGTGATAGTTTTTAAACATTTATAATGAAAATGTGAAAAATATTCTATGAATTAATTTTCTAAATTAGAAATATTTAATTTTTTTATTAGAATAACCATTTTCTTGAAAAATATAGATTTTAGATTTAGAACCTATTTTATAAAACTCTAAAAATTTAATTAATGCCTCATAAATTCATCCTATAGTCATAGGAAAAAAATATTAATTTATGATTACATTTTATGAAAATAAATTTTCATTAAAATCAGTATATTATTATATAATTTTAATTAAATATTTATGTCGTAAAAAAATACCAACATTAAAATAAATTTTTTTAAAATATATATTTACATGTACTTTGATATAATTGTATCATACATTACTTTATAATAATCATAAATTTATTTATAAATTCATGTGTGTAGTTACTATTCATTTTTTTTACTATTCTGATGGTTTTTATCCCTATTCCTATTGTCAAGTTACTTTTTCATTGGTATATGTTCATTAAAATATAGAAATACCAATTATTTCTTTAATTTTTTCATTTATAAAGTTTGTTTTGTGTTTTTTATGTTATTTTATATGATCAAATAACATTGTATAAAATATAATCTATCAAATTAATTGAAATTTTTTAATAGGATATGAACTATAAAAAACACCGGGCATTATTTTCTTCCCTCCTACATGAATATCATCCATGAATGTTTTTTGATCATTTCCTTCTAAATAGATACTGGTGGTTCTTCATTATGACATCCTATGTTTCCCATGATTCATCATCCATTTTATGTTATCTCCAAACAAACATTACCAAAAGAGTTATTCTATTTATCCATTATTTCTCTCTTGTGTAAAGAATCTTAATAGGCTCTTGAAAATAAGAAAAATCATGTTCAATTTCATATTTCATCATAGTTATGTACATGCATTGGGAATGGCTTAGGGTTGTTTAATAATGACACATGGAACAAATCATGAAATTTTGAGAGACTTGGTAGAATTTTTAAATGATAATACACTGCTCAAATTATTCATAGAATTTGAAATGGTCTGATGTACCTTGGTATGAGTTTCCATTTGTTACCAAACATTAATACACCCTTCTAGGGATATACATTTAGAAATATAGTATCCCCCACATGAAATTCCAAATCCTTCCTTCTGTTTTTAGTATAACTCTTTTTACTGCATTGGGTAGTGATCCCACATACAATGAAAGTCTATTTAAAATGATCTCAAAATATATTCATATGTTTTAATATTCTTTTAAGATTTTCCTTTTGTTTCATGGTGATATGCAGTACTCATAAGAATCTTTGTATTCAAAGCCTTCTTAAGACACTTCCAGAATATTGATGAAAATTGAGGATCTCGACCAAACACAATCGGCAGTAATGCACAATAAGGTCTTAAAAAATCCGTAAAATTGAGTCTTTCAAGGCATTAATTTGGTAAATATTCTCTTAAATCTAGGGGATGTTGTGATTTTGTAAGTTGATCAACAATTATTCATATTGCATCATTTCTTCTTTAGCGTCCCTGGTAGTGTAATGAAAGATTCTGTTGTAGAGTCATCCAAATTCCACATAGAAATAGCTATACACTGTATGAATAATCTAAGATATGTCCTCTCGGCCATCACATGTTGAAACACTGGACACCTTGACTGATATTAATCAATTTCCCGCTTCATGTTATCCCACCAAAAATATTCCTTCAGATCTCTATACATGTTGGTTCTACAGTTTTTTATAGAGAAATTTGAGCCATGAGAATCATATAATAGTTTTCTTTTTCTATCAATTATTGGTTGGACACATACCCTCTTTCCTAATTTTAGATATCTATCCTCACACATGATGTCATCAAATATTCCATCCTTAACAAATTTAGTTTTCTATTATCAATTTCCATCATTAAATTGAGATCTTTTTATCTTCTCCAGTATATATGGTATAGTAATCATTTGAAAAAGGAATGATTTTTCCCATTCCATAACAAATCCCATATCCATATTTAATAGATCCATGATCATAAGGCCTTTCTATATCATCATTTGGGTTTGAACCCCATGAAATTAAATGCTTGTTGTATCTTCTAACTTATATTCCTTTTTTGGAGGTAGTGTATTGAACAATAATAATATTTTAGTAATAAAATCCATATATTTTTCTTCTTGTTGAGTTATTTTTAGGTAATTTTTTTCCAAGTCTTTTGATTTGTATATATCTCACATCATTAACTATAGAGATATTTTATCCATATTATTCGTGAAACCACTATGCTTTCTAACTCAAGATAATGAGTTGGATAATTTTTTTCATGTGTCTTCAACTACCTTGATGCATAAGAAATAACATTATCATTTTTCATAAGGAAATAACCAAGTCAATTATTCGATGCCTCACTATATATCACAAACCCATCATTTCTATAGGGGAGAGTCAATATTAGAGCATTGAACAATGTTTTCATCAGTTTTCAGAGAATTATGTACATTCTCTAGTCTATACAATCATAATCCATTTACAAGTGAGATTGGATAGTGGGTTAGACAATTTGGAAAAAAATTGAATGTAATGTTGATAATATCTTTCTAAACCAATAAAATTATAAACCTCAGTTATGATCATTTTCATTGGCCATTCTTGGATTATCTTTGTATTCATAGGACCAGTTGTGATTCCATCCTTAGATATAATATTGATAAAAAATTGTTTGAATCTATAATTCATACTTTATAAAATTCTCATTTAACTCTATTAATCTTAGTGTCCCCAGAACCACAAAAATATTGTTCCCATGGTCCTATAATATTTTATAATAAATTTAGATTTCATCAATAAATACAACAAAATAATTTTCAAGATATTGTCTGAAAACTAGGTTGATTAGATCTTAGAAAATGGTGGATGTGTTAATCAATCCTAATGGAATTACTGTAAACTTATAATTTCCATAACATGATTTAAATGCTATCTTTGTTATATATTCCTTAAAAAATGCAACTGATGATATCAAGATTTATGGTCAATATTTGAAAAATATTTAGATCCATGAATTTGATAAAATAAACCATCAATGGATGGAATATGATAATTTTTCTTTATTGTAGTGGAATTGATTTCTATATAATCAATGCATAGCCAAATGGATCCATATTTTATTACTGACAGGGAGAACATGGGATCCCCATGGAGAAACACTAGGGAGAGTATATCCTATTTCACTCAATTCCTCTAGTTATTTTTTATCAACACTAATTACACAAAGGCCATTATATAGAGAGTATATGATATTGGGTTTTCCCTAGGAATTATATCAATATAGAACACACATTATTGATGGAGAGGTAGTACTTGTAAATCCTCTAGAAATAAATTAATGTATTCATGCACAATTGGTCATCTTCAATTTAAAGATCCATAGATGTTGTTTTCTATTCCTCCCCAGTAATTTTATTTTGATGAGATATAGATGATGGAATTGGATAAGAACCATATGATGATGTTTTTTTCTCTAATTATAATCTATTATTCATATTTCTAAAAAATTATAACTTCTTTCTCTATTTAATAGATTTTTCATCATAGTTTTTAAGTGAATCCGTACCAAAAATTGTGTAAATGTCAATCATACATATGATGATATGGTCATAAACTAAAGTACATTTATGTTTTATAAAGGGGATAGAACAAAACATATTTTTTGTAGTGATACTTCCCTTAAGAGTTATTATAGAAATATCCTTTATTCAATCAAAAGAGAAATTTCTAATTTTTGTGGAATTCAAAGAAGATATAAAATAATTTAATGATCCACAGTCAAATAAATAATTAGTTATGTTTGAAAAAACTATTAATGTACCCACTACCACATCAGTAGTAACCACTACCTTAGTAGTTATTATCTATTAAGTGTGGCCTTATTGTCTTGAAATTTTTTAAGCAATGTCTCATTGATATTTAGTAAAATCCATTTCATAGTAACCCATATCCCTACAATTGTCACATTGAAAGTCATTGATTTATCTCTTCCCCTTTAATTGATTATCTTAGTGACCCTTTTCTCCATGTTTAATATAAGAACTATTCTTATATTGAATTCCCTTGAAAAAATGGGATATAGAAAATTCTTTCTCTATTTCGATGAAACTTAATAATCTTTCTTAATATAATGATTTTCTTGGAAATCCATTTCTATTTAGATATATGGATTAAGACAATCATAGAAATGATCAATATTGACTACCAAATATTGTACGTAATATATAGAAATTCATTCTTTTTTTATGAAGGTATACTCATACTCCGCAACACTCACTTTTTGCCTATTCATTATGCCATGCAATTTTCTATTTATTTCAGTTCGTTTCTGACAAGGGAATATTTTTCAATGAATGTTTCATTAAATTTTCCCCAATAAATGCCTTCTATTTCATATTAATAATTTTTATTTTAGATCAATGACCACTATTGACAACCAAATTTCTTTATACAACATTCTATATGTATAACCTTTTTGTTTTAATTTCCACCTAATTCCAGAAATATATTTTCAAAGGAATTAATCCAATATTAATATTCCACTAGATTAGTATTCCCACTAAAATAATGGTGGGTACTACTTCCTGAAATGATCCAACATAAGTTTATTATGGTTATTCATCAAAACCTTTATTAGTTGTTATAATATGGACATGATATTCTTATATCCAACACTAAATATGTTGAAATTTTCAGTGGGTAAATTATTACATTATCTGTTGGTATTGATTCCATTTCTTTTATTAGGAAACATCACAAAAAAATTTAATACACTAAATTAAGTTATGAATAATATTGCATTATTTCTAACTATAAAAAATATATAATAAAATGAAAATTTATTCATAAATAATACCATAATAATAAAAATGGTTTATTGGGTGAAATATTTAATTTTTCACCCATTATAATGGTTTATAAAAAATGGTGAAATATCATATGTATATCCCATGGGAGTTTCAAACAAGGTTCGTAGTAAGGGTTGTTTTCATGTTTCTGGTCACCCCGAATTAGGCCTAAGATAGATTGTTAGAGTTGTTACCCCTAGGTACATATGTGCTAGAACCACATCCACTTGTATTATCTAGATAGGGTTGTATTCCAAGAAAGACCCACATTATCTCCACTATACCAAAATTAGAGGATATTATTATAAAATTATCCCCAAATTCAATCATAGGGTAATTTTCTCTAAACTCTGTTTTCTAAATCTAGATTTCATTGTTTCTTCTAAACATCCACTAATACAAACTATGACACACCGAACGTAGAAGTCTGGAGTTGGCACATTATTTTACCACTTTGTCCTGATGAAAAGGAATCAAATCACAAAGGACCGACCAGTTTAGCATCTTTAGAAGACTATATTATATTCTTGATACATATAGTACATTGGAAAGGATAGAGAATAAAAACATGATACAGAATAAAATAAAAAAACAGTATCATTGGAATATTACAGAATGTTTTCATCATTAAGACATGGGGAAAAGAAACATAATAAGAGTGAGCTCAAATACTCAGTAAGGGTTATATGAAACAATAATAAGTGAATTGAACTGAATAAGTAATATATAGTATGGAAATGTAAATAATCTAAAAAACACATGCCATAAATACACTAAGAAGAAAAATGCCTTCATAGATTTTTCATAGAGAAAATATCATTGAAATTAATAATTGAAAACATAATAGAAAAAATCATTATCTAATGGAATTAATGTATCTAGAAGATGAACCATTATACTGTCAACATAGGTTATTTATGTGGGTATAAATATGTCTCATTCTATTTGGAAACTAACACGAAGGGTTTGTGTCCAATAGTTATGTCTCCTGAGATATTTTGATACATTGAGGGACTATAGTGGGGCCCACCCATAAATGAATGTCCAGTGAATTATTCATAGATATATATAATAAAATAAAAACATTTATCATAAATATATATTGAGTAGAGGATCCATATTTATCAATATTTCCCCTGTTAAAACTACTTTCAAAATAGACACTATATATAATATGGTTTATGACTAAGAAAATAATCATATCCATGACAAATAAATATGGATATATAATATAAATGTAATTTTCAAAGATAAAGTATCACAATTTGGGTCATAGATACACCATATTAAAATTATTAGGTTCATAATAACAATTAAGTCTCACTAAAATTGAAATTGAGGCGAAATCCCTTGCATTAATTCATGCTATATTTTTTCGTGTTTGGGCCTCCAAAAACACAAATTTATATTTATTAAAATTAAAATCCAGAAATTAATTATAATAAATTATATAAAAATTTTCAAATATAATCATTATATTAAATTTATTAATTTCCTTTGATGAAAATGGAATCATATGAATAATTTTTCCCTTAAATAATTTCAGTTTGGAAAATCTTTTTTTTTTTACAAAATGTAAATTATAAACCAATATAATTGATAATAGAAGAATATAATAGATATAATTATATGGTTATATATAAAATATAGTTTATAACATCCACTCTTGAGTATAGAGTTATGTGATTACATGGAAATGTATCCACAGGTTTTTGATAAGCCTTTGATAGGACAATATTGGGGGAGGGGAAGAAGATGTTTTAAAATTTTGTATTTATTTATATAACACATATAGTAGGTAGAAATAAATAATATATAGTTAACATACATATTAATTAATTCCTTTAATTTTTTTAGTGGGTTTTTGTAATAAAAAGAAAGAGTACGCATAACCTAATGGAAAACTGGGGGTTCAAGAGCATTCGTTTCCTTGGTTTTGATGGTCGGTTCTCTTATTTATAAGTAAAGATGTTCAAGTAAAATGGGTATAATTCTATATAATATGAATTTTTATGTTATTAATGAACATAAATATGTATAAATGGTTATATAATTGGGTTAAATGGTATTATGATTAATCATTAGTTAATATTTTAAAGATAATTGCTTAGATAATTTTGCTTTTTTTCGATCACCACACACTAGTTTTGTATAATTAAATAATACTATGTATATAATGGATAAAAAAAATTACATAGGATTTAATAAATATTTTATAATAGTTATCAACCGTAAAAATGGTTTCATGAGTAGTCTTGAAAGATAAATTAAAGAATAAAAATATGTCATCCACGATGGTCGTAAATCAGCCCCTCCTAGAAGATGATTTTGTTTTAAAAATAAAGAGAGAGATATATGTATCTTGTACATATATAGAAAAAAATGATAAATTATATTCTGTTTATAAAATTTAATTTATGTATATAGACGATACTAGAGTTATCATTTCCATTTGGATAGAGTATTTGAGGAGAGGATAAGTAATGAAAAAGGTATTTGAAAAGAAAATTAAACGAAAATGAAAGAGGATTTACGTCATTAATTATCCTCTTTGAGTAAATCCTTAAGGAACCTTGTTATGGTCTTTTTTTGAGACTAAGAGCATTTAATTGTGGGTTGGGACTTGGAAAGAGTACTTGGGTAGAATTTGGAGAGGCTTCAAGTCTTATAGGTGTGTGTAGAAGTGGTTGTGTGGGGTGGTATTTATAGAGGAGGAGGGGTGGATTTTTAATATTTTATTCATTTGTTTATTTTTTTGGGCCAATAATATTAATTTATTTGGAATTATAACCATATATATGAAAATAATGAGATATAGTTTGATATTATGGGCTTATATTATCCATACATCACCTGCTACTCATTAAATCACAAATCTAATAGTTATCGTAAAGTTTTTTATGTTATATTTCACCAAAAATTCAAGTACTTTAAAAAAAATACCATTAATTAAACCAAACCATTTATTTATGTGTAGAATAAAAAATTGAAGACCATTTTATTATAATAACTGTCAAAATTCAAGATATTTAATTTATAATTAAAAAAAATATTGAAAAATACAGAGGTGAAATTTATAAATCAATTTATAGTTCTCTAAAAAATTAACTATAGTCACATAAAATTAGTCTAAAATCATAAAAAATGTATCAAAACATTATTTCTAAAAATAACTTTTCTTATAAAAAATATTATTATTTAAAAAATTATAATTAATTATTTATGACTTATAAAATTAAAAACTATTAAAAAATAAATTTTCAAATATTTATTAACATATACTATGATATAATTGTCTCATAATTTCATTTATAGGATACCTAAATTTCAGTTATCCTTTCTTTTGTGTGGTTACTATTCATTTGTCTAGTTGAGTATTCAAAAGGGTTATGTCACTATTCTTAAGTTAATGTTACTATTTTGTCGATATAGGTTCCTTAACTTCTAAAAATATCTATTAACATATTCATTCTACGTTTAAAAGTTTTTTTTTTGTATTATATGTGATTTTATATGATGAAATATATTTGTGTGTATTTTAATATATCAAAATAATTAAAATTGTTTTGAAGGATATATACCAGAAAATATTGGTGCATTATAGTAAATTCTCCCAAGGATGTGGATTTCTATAATACATTGATGGTCCCAGGGGTTTATTCCCACCACAACATAATAAGGGTGGAGTGTTTTTGTGTTAGTAGATCATATTATAAAAAATGGGTATTAGATATGGCTGGTAGAAGAAATAAACTATAATGACACTTCCTTGTATAATAAGACTCTACATAGGATATCATTAGATTATATGCATGACTAGAGGACCCATAAAAATCATATCCATTAATAAAAAATAATTCCCAATGAAGAAGGCCATCCCATTATACCACATTTTATAGTATAACATGATGAATACAAGAACGATATTTGAATACTATGGGGGTGACACCTCATTAGTTGGTTCTTTACTATTGAGAATCTAAAACAGATTCTGAAACATATATGAAAATTAGTTATTATAATCTCTTATGGAATTAATGGGAGTATATATTTTTCACCATACATATCCCAATATCCATTTCAACCAATTACTTAATGTGTGATGGTTTGTGTAGAGTATGTTAATATTATAAAGAAGTTCAAATTAAAAAAACAAGATCATTTTGGATAGAAGGTACTCCCTTTTGTAATCCATCAGTATATTCACAAGCAGTTGGTGGAGATATTGGGATCTTCTATCCAATCCATGCACTAGGTTCTCTATCATCTATCTCATTTAATTAGTAGTAGAATTAACACCTTAAGCAGTAATTTGGTGAGCTCTTTAGAAATTCACCATATCTGGTTCATGGATGTATGGTTCAAACAACTTGTATTTATATAATTTAGGTATTATTATTTGGATATTCCACCTTTATGTACGTTTATATCATGGATGTTTCTTCTTGGATGATTGATCATTGAAATTGGTTTACCAAATTATTATATAGTGTGAAATTTTATGATCTACGTCATAGTCCATTAAAAAATAGTTCTATGAAGAGATTATAGTGACTAAATTTTCAGAAAGGTATCATCATCCCCCAATCTCATTCCCTATTTATATAGAATGGTTCAACCAGTATTTCTTGAATGTTATGGAGAGAATAACCAAATTTTGATATCTTCCTTGGAATTCGATCTCCCACTTCCTGAAAAAATTCCATTATAGGGATGGGGTGTAATTTTTTAACCAATAACATGTTCGAAGATGATATAAGGAAAATAACAGATGAAATAAATTCAAGAGAAATGGAATATTTTGTACATAACTCAGAGTTGAACGAGTTCACAATTGGTAATATCGTAATACATGATAATTATATAAAAAAATTATTTTAACAAACATTTATAAATTTGTATAATCCATACCATTATGAAATCAGGGGGCATATTAATACGACTCATCTTTTAGGTTTATGGATATGACATTTGGGGTTCTTATAACCAAATTTATCAGTTTACACAACATTGACTTATGTTATTTCTATAACCAAAAACTACTCCATTGACAATGGAACTTAATAAAAATATTCTATTCACAACACAGAATCCCCTAAATGTATTTAAAATTTCTTAATATGTTCTCTAATAACTACATTTAATTTAGAATAGAATTTTAAAAAGGTGATAAAGTCATAGTTTTGTGTATCTATGGACTTGTACTGAATCCTTGCTATGGGGTACCCTAAATTCATCATATTATGAAGCCTACATTCATGAAGTTTGATTAAAAATGGGACCCACACCCATATAATCTAGGTTCTCTTTGTGAAAAAACTATATTAACATGTGGTGTCATTAAATTTTATCCATGAACACTTTTTACAAAGCATGTGTTTGGGAAATATACATAATGTTTTCTTCTAATAAAATGTACAGTCACTCCCAGACCCTTTACACCAAGCATCTGATGTGTAGAATAAATGAAAATTTCCCAATAATATTGTTCATGCTAAAAAAATATGTTTAATCCCAACATGTATTATTTATACACCCAAGAATAACATCAAGCCACATATATAGTTTAGTCCTCAATCAGGTCCTCTTTAATGATCATAACTCTAATCCACTCAATGAAAAAAATAGTGAAATGATAAGATGAACAAATAATCCATACTCATTCTCTTGATATTTCCACATTCAAAACAAAATGGTCCTTTCCTCTTGATGATAAACTATATGGGCAGGTCATGTGACATATCATTAAACTATGAAATTTAAACTACTTGAGTTTTATTATTATTTCTAAAAGGATAAATTCTATTCCTATTTGATGTTCTATGCTAACACATAATCAAATTTATTATCTCATATCACCTTAAAATGAAAATAAAAACCATACCAATATGGAAACCCACTAAACTATATTGAGTTTTTTCCTTCACATATGTGATGATCGTATGTTGATTCATATCCAATGGATGTCAACCAATGACCATAATTACATGTTGATTGTATGTGGAACCATTCTTTATAAGATTTCAATAAAATGTCATAAGTGATCATCACTAGATGGGAAAATCCAATGATTCTTCCAAAATAAATCTCCTTTTATTATAATAATTATGAGTTTTAGGTGATAATCCTTGGGAACCATAGTCAATTAGTTCATGATACCTTATCTAAAATTAATAATAATATTCCATATACGATGAGAAAAATAATCCAATGTTATAATCATGTGAAATATTTTGTATTACATTGACTGATGGTCCTACGATTCTAGACCTCCCCATGTGATGAACATGGGATGGATTATATTATGAGACCAAGATCCCTTAACTAATGAGAAATATTTTCATGCTGTGATGGGAACTAGATTTCTCATGCAATGATACAGATATTACGTGTTTTATAAGAATATAATATCTTATATGTTAATCATAGGAATCATTATTTTATGTCGAGAAGTTCATGTGAGTAATGACCATTGTATGACTCAAGTTACAAGAATTAATATCTTCATGTGATGAACATGGTATTCCATGGGTGATTTGCATAAGACACATTATATGAAAAACATTTGATCCCCTCAAGGCTTACATTCAAGAAGTTAATAATGATTCCATAGATTTCAAAAAAAATTGGACTGACTCATTCTACAAAAATAAATGTGTTCACCCTACCCAAGATAAAAGTGTATTAATTAATATATGTCCACATAAGTATAGACAAATGAATCGGTAGTACACATCACCTGAATCAACCATAACTAAAAACATTATAGCACATAAACAACAATAAGACTAAGACCAAGAGGATCATATTAAACAATATTGAATGTAATCAAATGAACATCAATGAAATTTAGGTTTTTTTGGAATGTTTTTAAATGTAGATAATTATAAGGCCTTTATTTTTAACTTTATAAAATATGACCACTAGATTGTTTTAAAAAATATTATGAAATAAATGACATGCATGAGTCATTGGTGGAATATTATATTAGTAAACACTATTTTTAATCTTAAATTATATTTTAATAAAAAAACATACATTTTAGTAATCTAATCATCCATGAAACCTATTATCTATAACAAAATTGGATGTATACCAAAAAATAAACAAATAAAAAGTGTCGGGTTATTACAAATTATAAAAACAGTGGCAAGAATAATTAGTAGAATACAAATAGAAAATTATAGGAGTAGCATAATCATATATAAATAAGGGGAAAAATAATTAAAACTGGTATTTATATTGTTTTTTCTAGTAGATGATTGATTTAATGTTTAGAATGAAATAAATAATTGAATATATATATATATATAACAATTATTTAAAGATTACTATTATTTTTGAAATGAAAAAAGTAAATATTTTTGGAGATAAATATTATAATATCAATTATTAAATTAGATTAAAGAAATAAGAGGTATTTATTCTGCAATATATTAATAAGTTTTATTTTATCTAATTTAGAATTATAAATAAATAGGAATGTATTAGTAATTATGTATAAAAAATGAAATGAAAATGATAATTATAATTTAATTAAACTTTGTAAAAAAATAGGCATCGTTCAGTAATTCGAATTTTATGCTAAGAACCTTTTGTATCCAGGATTTCCACCCATTTGAGTTTTTCAGTTTTTTCCCACATTGGTCGATTTAATGGCAGTGTATATCCAACATTTTATTGGTTCTGACATTGATATGGGATGATCAGTTAAAACCAATTAGTAGTGCATCACTCTCCACCACATTACTATCAGAGATCCAGACCAATAACTACAATAAATCTGAGTTGACTGATCCTGTCATTATCATGATTCTGTATAGAACACCCAAATAGTTAAATTAATAATCAAGATTTAAATAAGAAGATAAAAGAAAATCCAAACCAACCACCTATCCACGCATCAATCCACAATTCATCACTTTAAAAATCAAGCATGTGCGATATTACTCCCTAAAAAACTTTATTCCTAATCATCGAACCATTATGGTGTCTTCAACCTATAGTCGAACTAGGAAATCATTCAATCCATACTCTCCAATTGATTTAATTTCTATCCATGTAAAACCATAACATAATGTTTCATCATGTCCATATCATTGATTGACTCACTAAACTAATAATATTTAAACTCTGGATTGCGGTTTAGTCCTTTATACACAATCCAATCCTCACTCCCTGAGTGAGGCTTGATTATCCCTGATTTATACACTAAAAAGATCAAAGCTCAAGATACCTCCAAATACAATGAATATATTTTTTTCCATATGATTACATATAAAATATAATTTTATTTAAATCATTTTAAAGAAAATGAATCCTTCATTTAGGATTTTTATAACAAGGACATCTGAGACCAAATCCTGTATTAAATTCTCTTTGATATAGTGATAGAAATATATATATCCCTTCCACCCATTGAAAATGATATTGTCTCTATGAAAGGATAAAAATCATTCCAATAAGTTTATATTTCAACATTATAGATAACGAATGACCAATCACACTTTTGGTTCATTTCCATTCATACCAAATGCAAATGATCACTTATGTAATCTTATTTCATTTTTTATTTTGAAGGTGTCAATATTTTTGATGGATGTGTTTTGGTTTTCTAAAATGATTTATGGGTTTAAGATTTTATGTTATGTAACAACTCATTGATTTTATACCCCAATACAACTGTTGTTTAATGTGATTCCCAATAATTTTTGACTAACTCAAATGGGTGAACATCGATGAATTGTATGTGTGTTTGGAAGGTTTGAAATGTAGATATTTATAAGGATTTTAATTTTACCATTATAAAATATTCCGGTTAGATATTTTTAAAATTTATTTGTAGAAATGACATACAAGAGTAATTGGTGGAAATATTTATTAGTTTACAATATTTATAAATTAGAATATTTATTTGATAAAATAAACATAAATTTTTTTAATATTATCATCCATGAAACCTATTATCTCTAGTATAAATGGAAATATAACAAATAATAAAATAATACCGACTATTCATTTAGTCCAAATTCAAACAACAATGACAAGAATAATAACAGGAATACAAAGAGAAAATGGAGGTTTAGAGTCCTTATATATAAATAAGGAATAAAAGAATTAACTAGAATTTAAAATGTTTTTTTCTTGTAGAGGTTTTAGTTAATGTTAATAATAACAGAAACTATGGTTTGTATATATATATATATCACAATTATTTAATGATTAAATTTATTTTTGAAATTAAAATAGAAACTCTTTTTGCCAATAAATATTATAATTTCAATTGTTAAATTAGTTTCATAATATAAGAGGTATTTATTCTACAATATTTTCATAAGTTTTATATTATGAAATATAGTGTTATAAATAAATATGATTTTATTATAAATTATATAAAAAAATTAAATGAACATGATAACTATAATTCTTAATAAATGTTGTAAAAAATGAGTGTCATCCAACAATAAGGATTTTATGATACAAATTTTGTGAATCTAGGCTATCCACCCATTTGAGTTTTTCTTTTCACACCATTTGATTTAATGGCTGTGTATGTCAAACATGTTATTGGTTTTGAAATTTATATGGGTTGAGAAGTATACACTAATTAGTTGTGCATCACTCTCCATAACATCCCAATTGTAGATCATGACCGACAACTATAATAAATCTGAGTTGATCGATCCTATCTTTATTGATTTTCCTTACAGAACACCAAAATAGTTTAATCAACATTCAAGATTTAAATTAGCATACAAAATTGAATCCAAGTCATCCAACTATTTATGATTCAATCCTCTGTTAATCACTTCGAAAATCCAATATGTGTGTTCTTACTCCCTAGATAAATTTAATCTAGACCATTAACCCCTCTTCTTATCATTAACCTATAGTCGAATAAGGAAATTATTCAACGCATAATCTCCTTTTTATTCCATTTCTATCTATGTTAAACCATAATTTCATATTGAATCAAGCCCAAATTATTGATCAGAATACTAAAATAATAATATTTGAACCCTGGATTATGGTAGTCTTTGATATTTAATCCAATGCTTACTCCATGAGTGAATCTTGATTCTCTTTGCTTTCTAAATTGAAAACATCAATGCTCAAAACGACTCTAAATCCAATGAATATATTGGTTTATTTATGTTTATATATAAAATATACTTTTATTTTTATAAATTTAAAGAAAATGAATCCTTTATTTATTATTTTTATAACCTATCTATCCGAGACTAAATACAACATTATATTCTCTTCAACAAGGTGATAAAAAAATTTAAATCCCCTTTCGCCCATATAAATGGAGTTTATACCTATAAAAGGATAAAGAAACATTCTAATAATTTCATATATGCACATCATAGAGAAAAAATGACCCATCACACTCTTCGATACATTATTAATCAAAAAATGTAAAGTATTACTAGTGTATTCTAATTTATATTTTTATTTTCAAGGTGTCAATATTTCTGATGGATGTGATTTTATTTTCTAAAATGATTTATGGGTTTACGATTTTATGTTATATAACATCCCTTTGATTTAATGAACATGGAATGATATTAATTTATGTGATTTTTAATAAAAAATTGATATCATTTTATGTTCCTGAATCTTATATACATTCACGTGTGTCAATTATATTATAAGAAATGGCCATTTATAACACATTATGAAATTTCATGTCTGTACTTATTTCATTTCATTGTATGAATGTAATGAAATTTTGTTGCTTCATTTTTCAATATATTCCTTATGAAATTATATGTTATAGTGTTTTTAAAACAAAACTATATTGAATATATATATATATATGTGTAATGTATGAATAACCAATTTTGGAATATTGGAACTGAAATATATTAAAAATGATAGAAATGGGGAGTGAATCAGTACTTTAGAAAAATTGTTAGACATAAGAAGCCATCCATGTTTCATGTTTCCTCTTTGTTTTTATTTTAAGAGGCATTGGTATTGATTTCTAAAAGGCCACTAGAACATGATTAGAGAATATTTTGAATATAAGTATTTTAAAAAATTATATGGTATTTTTATGATATATGAAATTTTTTTAGTGATTTAATTAGTATTTTGTAATGAATCAGTAAGTGTATTTCCAAAGAAATATTCCAAATGTATTTGTTAAAGAGTTTCTAAAACACTGACTTCCCAAATTAATTGATCATCCCATATTTTCAAAAATAATTTTCATAGTTTTCATAGTTCTAATTGAGTTAACACATGAAGATGCATAGTGGACATACTATTTTATTTTTTGTTAACTTTGATAATTTGTAATATGTAGTCTAATTTTCATCATCTTATTCTGGAAAAGGTACATTTTTGTATAATGCACTCCATATTTTTCAGATATATTCTATAAAAAAGTTTATATGACATGTTTTAGCACAGAATCATGAAGTGTGGTCATAGGGAGTTATAATACATGAATAAATCATATTATAAATAGTGATAATAGATCTAATATGTAAAAATTGACATTATGAATGGATTTTACATTCATTACTTGATAATTGAGGTAAACAATTTGTATCTATGTTTTATATATTGGTTATAGGATAATAAATATAGAAAATCTTTTATGAAAATTAATTTTTCGATTCGTGTTTTATTATTTATTAGTACAATAAATTTCTAAATAAATGAACCATAATCTCATTTAAGACCTCATGTTTTTTAACTCACTTCTTCTCTTCCCCATCTCTATTTTATCCACTAACCTCACTCTCTATCCTTCCCACTACCCTGACTCACTTCTTTCTCCATCATTGTTAAATCAAAAAATTCTCTATGTTTTTTCAATTATGTTGAGTTTATTCCATTTTTTATAATATTTTTTATGTATAAAGAACATATTAACATAATAATAAAGTTTTAAATGAATATGTTTTTTCCTCTATATTAGATATTTTTTCACAACTAGTTGCAAATTATGAAATTATTATTTGATGATTAGTTTAATATGGATAGTTTGAATATTTTAATATGATAAATGGTCTGATTAATTAATAGTTATATTATATTAAATGTTAAATTTATAGGGGGTTATATAGAATGAATTATTATATAAAATTACATTTTACAACTTGATGATAATAGTTTCACTATTATAGTTTAGTAGGTAAAATTTTATTTTCCAAAGAAAATGTTCAATTATTTTGAAGTGGATATTTAAATATGTTTTACATGATGAATATATATATATATGATCCTCCATTTTGAAAAATATATAATCGAAATTTTACCTCACCGAGAATTTTCAGTGGAATAAGAGATTGCACATTACCATTTTTTTATACCTGGTGGGGCACAAAAAAATGGTTTTCCATATATAAGTTATCCTATTTAGGAAGATTCAGACATATATTTTTCATGGAACTAGAAACACCCAATAATTTAAACATTATTGATGGGTTATGATAATTATTACCTATGGTACCTGATAGTTAATTTTTTTCTAATGACTCATTGTGACAATCATTGGCCAAGAGGATAATAGGAAATCCTAAATAAAATATTTTGTGGAAGAATTATTTTCTACTCCAATACTAACTTATACATTTAATACATATTTTTAAATCCCTCCCAAATCTAAAGTTTTGGTATAGTCTCCCTTATAATACAAATCTGATATGTATTGATGTAAACCGACAATATATATCATAGGATCTCTATTTTGATTTTTTTGATTTTTTTATATTGGAATAAATCCAAATGGTTTGGAACATTTGAATTTATCATCATCTATATAAACAATTGTCCTTTGAAGTTGGGATGAATCTCCATAGATGGGATTCCTATGTATCATTGAAAAATGAATCAAAACCCACATAGTTTAGTAACATATAATTGGACATGTCCTAATTTTTAAGGTAATATGACATGGACATGATTATAAGGATTAATTTCTAGAGGTGAGAAACTCTAGGTGAAAGTTTTAATACGAAGGCTAATGTGGGGCATAAAAATTAGTATACCATTATTTTTTTTAACAATGAATATGGACTAGTGATATATAGTTGATCTTATATAGAATATGTCTATGGGAAGATAACTCTCACAGAGAATATGGTATGATAAGGATGAGATGATATATTTGGGGAAGAATATGGGACTCTGGGAGGTTGTACGATCTTGTTGGGAATATAACCTAATAATTATTGTGGTGGATAGAATCTATTATTTTGGAACCTCTATGAAGCTACCCATATATCCCATTAGTAAAGGAATCGATTCAGATTTAGTTAAGATTGTTTTTGTGATTAAACTAATTATGGATTCTAGGAATGTGTTTCAACCATTATAGTGACACAATAACCACAAATATCTATGCCTTTATGAGTAATTTTCAATGTTAGAAACAAGAAATTGTAGAATATCTACCAATTCACACCACAATGTTTGGTAGTGGAATACACATTAATTAGAGGTCTGTGGGGAATGTTTCGTCCCCTATCTCTAGTGAATGATGAAAATGATATGAAAACTAAAATAGGTGTGATATCCTATATAATAGCATAGCGACATACTATAGGAGGTATTCCCAGAGGAGATATTTTCTCCTTATCTACTAGAGGATGACGGTGGGGATATGGTAGGTTAGTCTAGAAGAAATCCCCAGTTTACCCATTGTTATCATCTTTTTTATTTATAAAACCTAAAAATTGAATTAAATTTTCATTAATACAGTGGAAAATCATTTGGATACCAGTAGATTTAATTCAACTTTTTGGAAGCATGCATGAGGTGAGTGTCATTACCCATAACACAAAAGTTATGTAACATCATCCAAAATTAGGGACATTATTACCATGGTGATCAATAACATCCAATACCCTAGTAACCTTAAAATTAGGTTTGATATATTTGGGAAATCCTTTAATAGGCAATTCATAATCAAAATGGGGTACACTGGTTTTTCTAACACCCATATCATACATGTCCAACGGCTATTGATGAGTTCCTAATTTGGCCTACCTCAAATATGATTCATGGGTAAAGGGGTTCCCTATAATTTTTTGAAAGATATGGAATTCATTCATGGTGGATAATTTGTAAATGTAATAGTCACATGAAAAAATAGGGGCAAAACCCTGGTGATACTGGGGTAAAATGTAGCTGACTTCACCCAAGTGGTACTTTGGAGAAACAAATTAATTCCTACCATGATATACCTATAAAATATAAACAATACATCAACCAAGTGACACATAAGAGAGATAATATTACATTTCATACTACATCAGATATTCCTTACTCAATTGATAAATTGTGTCATTGGATTTCTTTGGATGAGTAACCCCAAAATTCATAGGTATGTTCTAATCCTTCACCCTTCTATTTTTTGAGTATACAATAATTGGTTCCTAGAAACTTTTCCTGGTGGTTTTTGTCTTATAAAATAAAAAAATATATCTTTTACCCCAATACCATATTATTTTAAATCATATTAAGTGAACTAATGGTTTTAGAGAATTGGGTGATGGGGCTTTGTGATTAGAACTTCAGGTGTTTCATGATCTTACAATGAATCTTCATGAGGGGACAAATGTCCAAATAATATGAAAATGTTATAACTTGGGTGATTTAGAAAACATATCAATGTAGGCATATCATTACATTTTAATCTAATGCAAGACTTATGATCCTGAAAATATTGTAAAAAAACATCATTTCATCATATCATGGGATTTAGGTGAGGGTATCACCCTTCCACGCGTGTCTTATTTTTTTTATGTATAATGTCTTTTTATCTTTCATGATTATTACCCATATTTTAAAATGTAGAAGAAAACACACTATAATTGAATCTTATTTTAAAAATGACTAGTTTATCATTGGGTAAGAGTAACCCTGGAAGAATTGATTATGAAAAGAGGATAAAATATTTATTTATCCTAGGAGTGGGTCAGGTTTTTCATTTTCACATGAATATAGTGAAATATTTTTTAATATATCCATTTCACATTGGAATTGGTCTAATATTTTCATTAATTCCACTTTCCCATATCATTCTTTATTGTGATTCACTTAGCTCTTGTGTGGAGAGTGGGAATTAAAATAAATAGATATATGTGTTTGGAATAGCCCCCCCCCCCCCCCTCACCCACACTATTCCTCTCAGTTTGGGTGAAAAAATATTCTTCCCCCTAAATTCATATTTTCATGTCTTTTCTACAAATTTTATTATTTATTTAACTTATTATGTGTCACATGACTTTCGTATAATGAAATTTTCGAAGTGACTAATGATTTTTCTTAAATGTGAAATCATATACAAGGTTATATATTATATGCATACTATGTGAGTATCCTTCACATATATTATGGGGTGGAAAAAGTTTTACTTCTTCATGTCTCTCATAATTTTGGGAAATACATTTGGGTGATAAATTGTATAATGTTCTGGGAATGATTTAGTTCATTTGATTGAATACCATTTTTTGATTCTTTTATAACCAATGAATTCTTTAATGATTTTTTAATTGAATTCCACTAACATTGAAAATGATTACAATTTCATAAAATATGATTTCTTCTCATATTGGGAATATTAATACCATTTTCATACCTAGATTCTATTATTTATGTGAACCACCCTTCACATATTTCCCAATATTCAATGAAATACCACTCAGGGTTTCCCAAAAGTGAATTATATCTATTATATGAATGGAGGGTTTGAATATATGTGCTCATCCAGAGGATGAATAATTATATTACACACTCATGGTTATGTGTTGCATGAATTTTATGATAGCTTAAATCTCTACCAAGGTCTCATATATTAATGAAGGAACAAAACGCTACATGTGTCTAGTCCACCACCATATTATTGGTTCATGCTTAAAACATCACATATTCATGTAAAAAAATCCTCACTATTCATCTATTTTTAATTTCTATACTACTAAACAGATGAAGGGTTGGAATGAAGACTTAGGAATCCAAGGTTGAGTGGGAGTACAATTTTAATAGATGTTGTATTACTGGGTGTGAAAATAGTTTACTAAATTTGATACTAAACAAAAGGAAATATAAATTTATGATTATATCATCATTTCATAGACACACACACACATATATATATATAATCCATTATACCTAGTTCATATGTTTCTCATATGATGGATTGACAGGACTAATACTTTTCAACTGAGGAATTTGGGAGTATGCATCATTTTATGGAATGTCTAAAATATATTAGGGAAATGAATACCTTTTTCTATTTATGATGATTTCATTCTACCTCATGTGATGTGGGATTTGATTAAATGATCACTATCTTAATCTATTAAGTGATTTTAAATGTAAAATAGGTTTATTGGGAAAACACCTAGTCTAGGAGCAGATATTCCACCAGAAGTATGGATGAATTCTTTATTTAAGGTCTAGGGAAAATAGTTGAGTAGTATACATAAAATGAGATATACTACACTGTAAAAGTGTTGGATCCCATTTAAATATTTCCATGTATTATAGAATGGAAAATATAACACATATGGGTGAACATTATATCCTAAATTCCCCACTAAGACCCATATTTACAGATATATAACAATGTGGATGAGAAAGAATTTGATTTTGGAATGTGAGTCTAATGATGATGTGAGGAAGGGAATGTTCATTGTGGCAGAAACCCTAGAAGAAGGGTGTCGTGTTGGGATTGAATAATCTATCATAATGAATTTTCATTAGTTTTTATTTATCAATTATAAAGGTAATGGACTCTTACTCAATTCACTACCCATTTAGGTTCTATGGGGAGAGATATCGGCATGTATAAGTTAGTACACATTGATTAATGAATATTGTAATACTGAATTCATTTTCAACCTAATTTTTTAATAATATTTCATATCAGACCCCTACCTATAATGTTAGGGTCATATATAATGATTTTGAGTTTAACTAGGGAGATTAATTTCATCCCATATTGCGAACTCCCCACTGATAAAATAATTTCTTAAAGACTCATTGAGTAAGTTATAAGGTCATATATGATGTCCATAAAAGAATTTATATTTGAATCATTGATAGAAATATAGCTTATTTTAATGGTTTACAATTGTTATATATTTCCAAATCGATGGTAGAGTTTACCTCAACTGACTATGTAATGTCTAATGGATATTTGGTTAGAGAAAAATCCAATTGAGGAAATGAGACAACCTGTTTTGAAGACTGGGAATGCATCTCATGAAGAAAACAAGTTGACCCCACTCAATGAATCTGTTGGGATGACGTGTGGGTATTCTTATCAATGGATCAATTTGTATCCTCAGGTGCTACTAGTAAAGATAATTCCATGAGTTATTATAGCTATAAAATATTTATTACGGAGTTATGAAAAGAGTTCCTTTATAAAGATTGATATAAATGATGTTCAAGGAACTCTCCCATGAACAGAGTCATAGATCGTCTAGTAAAATAGAATAGAAAGGGCATTACTAGCTAGAACTGTGCTAAAGAGGCCTCTTCATTATCATCATTACAAGACTCATGACCATGTTTCACAGATTTTGAATATAAAAATTCCTAGAAAACATAATTAGTTTAAGGGTTTCATGTCCTCCTCATAACCCTTCGAACTGTAAGAAAATACATGGCCTGAGTAATGCCAACATTGGAAGGATAAGACTTTTTACATTGAGGGAATATGGAATCTCTTAAATCCTTTATTCAGATTTCATAATATAGAAATATACATGAACCCATTGAATTAATGTATGATTCCAATCCCATGGAAGTATGAAAGTATATTCAAGGGATGGGGAATTGAATTAAGGGCATTGACATTTGAATCCCTATGACAAGAATTGTTTTTAGAATGATGGAAAATAATGTAGTTATAGGGTTTGTGGATCAACACATTAATGAATGGGGTAAATTTTTCAATCCGAAGGATGTAAATAAATTAAACGTCTCATCTTTCATTTTTTATTTACGAAGTATCATTTAAAAGGAACATCACTTTCATATGTATAAAATAGAGGATGAATATCTAGATCGAGACTCTCTGAAATAAATAATGGTGGGTAGCCCTATCAATATCATAGAATAAGCACCTAGATAGATTGGGAAATTATTCCCAAGACACATTCTTACGGAGGAAAAAATGGTGATATATAAATCCCATGAACCTCCTCCAATACCTATATTCTTGTAGATTAAAACAAGTCTTCCACCATTTATTGTAAAATATTGGTAGAGAGAAAAATATTTAGCTAACAATTCCCATATCCAGTAAATAATTTCACAACACCACATGTCCACGATCATTCTAATTTATTCATATTACCATTTGTGTGAATTAAATATAAGTATAATATTTCCACATAATAGATATCAGGAACATGTAATTAATGAATTAAAGATGATGTTCTAGATGGACGGTGGACCCTTACTGGTGATTCTTTACATTCAGTGCGAGATGTTCTATTGGACATGAACCCACCAACTACTATTACCACAAGGAGAGAATAGAATATTTTTAATGATCATAGTGCATAAAAATATTCCATTTAGCAATGGATGAAATTATTTTCTATGATATTTTTAGTTTCATCCCATATGTTTGTGAAAAATGTTGTAAGAACTATTTATATTGTTGTCATATGAAATGATTTAACTCGATAGATTGGGTCATCTGATGTGGGTCACAGATGTGAACATGATTCAGTGATGCATTTGGGGAATCGATCATTAATCCTAAAGAGAAATAACCACCACCAATCATATTCTACAAGGTCCATACTATCAGATATTTCAGAAAATAGAAGAACATACTCTTATAAGAAAGTGAACCATTTACAGACCTTGAGATATCAAACTTTAAGGATTCCATAACAATCATTTACGAAAAGGGGGAACATGATAGAACTATTGATGTTTAAATTGGAAAAATATTGAATTTTAGTTCATACCTAAGAATCCTGTATTTATCTATAAGATAGAAGAAAAAAAAACATAATTATTCATATGTTGAAGCAACATAGAAAAATAACATTAATAAAACGTTGATATCCCTGAATGAATAATGGTTTTTGAGGACATCAACCTGGTTTTGGTGGGATGGCATAATTTTTTCTTGCCCAGTTTCCCTACAAATTTATACTGTTTAAATAAAGGTTCTCAACTGATTAAACTTTATCTGTAGATAAAATTTCCATTGTAATCCATCAAAAGGTTGTCATGAATCCTAGTGTTCTTAAAATGAAGGAATAATTGGTTCGGAATCATGATAGTGGAATGTATAAACTGTCATTTTACGTGGGCCAATAGAATATTCAAAAATTTGTTTCCACTAAATTGTTATACACTCCACATGATAATAAATCTCAAGATGTGGGGGAAGATATGATCCCACTATATTATATATCCATGGTTGTGTGGAGTAAGTAGTTTTGATCCATTTTCATTATCCCTATTTACTTTTCATAAGATGAAGATGTTTCTTTATCTTAAAGGTCCTCTTGAGGATCCTAATTAAGTAGTAGTTACTAAATATTATGTATACACTCTTGTTTGGATAATGACATCAGGCAGTGCCAAAGACCCTCCTATGGGAGTAGCATCTAATTTTCCTTTGAGATAAATGATTCTAGGATTCACATCCCATCCTATGATTTTTTGGAAGAAACCCAATAGGCCCCAAATTTATTTATTTTTTAGAAAACATTATTTTGAATGATATATGGAAACTTGTTTTAGTGATTCCTGAAGAAAACTTACCATCACATAATTATTGACTGTAAAGGACTATTACCACACTTAACTATTGTGGAATCGACTATTGTAAAATAATAATTCGTTAATTTAGGTCATCATATGATAAGAACAAGTGAAAAAAGTCTCATATTATTTTTTTAATGTCATACAGCATGTAATTCCTTATGATATAATTCTATTGAAATAAATTTAATTACCTTGATTGAATTCATTACAAGCAATCACAAGTCCAAATAAACCATAATATAATATACCATTATAACCTATCCAATAAACATGTTCCATGTAAAATGAATAATGAACATATTAAAATTATATTTTTCACACGTGTATATAAGAAATTCATTGGATATCTATTTGTTTAAAATAAAAATAAAAATAAAAATAAAAATCATTAGAATGTAAAAAATATGATTTTATGAATTATTTTTTGTGTAATGCGTTTTTATATTGATAAATTAATATATTACAATTTTGTGAAATATTTTAATGTAACGTATATATTATATATTAAAACAATATTTTACCATTCTTCTTATATTTTTACTATGCATTGGATATGAATAAATCTATTTTAATGATTACAAACTATATTTTCCTAAATGAAATATTAATCATGTTTTCTGGAGTTATTTTAAAATTAATTCTGAATACATATAGTAATGCAATTTGATAATAATTATTACACATTTTCAATTAGTGAGTTCAAATTTGTTAAATAGGTTGCTTTTATTTTCAGTGATTAGGAATAGTAATCATGGTAAAACAATTATCGTAGTAAAGGAAAAATATCTTCAATCTAGGTTAAAACTAAATGTTTTTGTCACTATTTTTTAGATAAATTAAAATTCAAGGAATTTAATTTTTCATTGATAACATTATCATAAAAAATTTAATTTTTTTGAGACACTTATTCATGAAAATTATCTCTATAATATTTAAATCAATGAATGATTAGAAAAACCACCCTTTTTGTTTTAAATATCTCTTATGTGTTCACATAAGTAAAACAATGCTGTGAATTGATATTAATGACCACTTTTTACAAAATTAAATTATCTTCATAATGATATTTTATTTCATTATTTTATATTTAAATAATTACATTGAATGTATAAGAAATTCTAATACAATATTCATCAAATTATGAAAACTGATTAAATGATATTAAAAATATTAAAAGTAATATAATTTGACTTAATTACATTGTTACATGAATTTAATTGATAAATGTAACACATTATTAATTTTAAAAAAGATTATATCAAAATTTCACTGCTGAATTTATATGTTTAACATCAAATCAAATGAATAGATCATAAATAGACATCAATGGTTTTTTATAAAAAAATAATAAATTATTAAAAGATTTAAAATTTATTAAAATATGACCATCAACCATGTGAATGGAATATTTTTGAATACCTAAAATATTTAGAATTTATGGTTAACATTCTAATTTATCACATCATTCAAAACTGTTTTTAATTAAAATAGATGTTTCTCTGGTTTATGTGATGATTTATTAACAATTAGATTAATTAAAAAATAAGGTATTAAAAGAAACCAAAACCTATAAAAAATTAATTTGATGATTTTATGTTTACCCTAAAAACACATTCATTTAATTAGTGTCCATTACGAATAATTATTATTAAGATTTAATTTATTATATTTTATTATTTTGATACATTCTAATGATGTTTTATCCATCCATTATAAAATTAAACCCCTCCCACCTCATACATACAACACATTTAGAAATATATCTCGACCTTCACCTACCAAAATATAGTATAAATTTACTTATTGTAAATATAGTGGTTCATTTATTTGTATAATTATTCCCTATAATCCATTCTAGGAGATCAAAATGAGTTCATTCAATGGACACGTAACTTCCTTAATAGATCACATTCTTTCTCTAATTCATTATTAATTCATTATAATCTATGTCATTTATCATATATTGAAAAATTCAATGTCCTAAATATATTTAAATTTTATAATTATTATTTAATCATTATTATAAACACACATTTCAATAAAATGAGAAATTAAAAAATAACTTCTGTGTTTGTATGACTTACCATCTCCACGTTACGATACAATTATTTTTACACCATCAGATTTCATAGTAGGTTATAATGATTGGTTTCATGTTTCTATATTACATTTATTACATAATTATTCATCTATAATTATTATAACTAATATACATTCTTACTTAGCTACCCTTTGTGAAACAATGTTATTTCTCAAATATATGTGTATACTACCTCCTCCATGAAGAGATGTGATTTTTATTTTATTGATGGAAATAGGAATAAATATAACTGATATAGAAAATTTATATTATATAATAATTATTCTAGAATAGATAATTATTATTTAACTTTATTTCATTCCATTTTTAGAAAATGATTAAAGTATTCATAAATATGTACGACCAACTATCATCTTACATATTATAATTTTGTTTTCTATCTATTACATTTATATATAGAAATACAAATATATATATATATAATTAATATATAAGATATTTATATAATTATTAACATTACTTAAATGGTGAAACTCAAATTAAAGTAAATATATATAAATAACAAAACCAACAAATTGATTAAAGTTGAAGCATTTATAACCCTGAATAACAATTTAAATGGAGAATTATCAACAAACAGAAATAAAAGTTTGTAAATAAATCATATATAGAATTGTATATATGATTATATTTATTTAATATATGTATAATTAAACTCTATTTACTATAAAGGATCTTAATAAAAATATGAAGGATGTCATACATGAGGTAAGGCAATATCCCATGATATATTTAATATTTTTTCCCCATATTTTTCTTTTTAAAAATGGATTAAATTTAATCTTCCTCTCATTTTTATGAATGTGGAAATTTATTTCTTTTCATATAAAAGTTTAAAAATTATTTTTTAAAAAATATATTGAATGAATGGAATTTCTTGAAATATGATCACATAATGTTATCAAAAATCATTTGAAAGTATGTAATTTTATTTTAAATAAAATGTTTCCAATAATATTGTTAAATTTTTTATTTTAAAATGAGTAGAAAATTTTCAAAAATAAACCATTTGGTGATATTTATAAATTTTATTCATCTACATAAAAAATTATTTAGTGAATATTATTCTTCACTGGGTATGGACAATATTGATATTTTTAAATATATTACTCTGGGTTTTCTCTTATTATACTTATTGATTTTGGATATTCATTAAAATTTCATATGCTAGTTTTTTAAAAGGAATTATAACATTGATTATGATTCACCCAATTAATATTATCATTAGATTGGATTAGTAATATTTATATGAGGAATATCATATCCCCTAATTGAATCAATATACATCATGAGAAATATTGTTAGGATATTTTTTTGTATGCCTTAACAATTTATATATGATGTCTTAATATAAGACATTCATAGTAAGATTATGATTTCCATCATTTTGCATTAAATAATTATGAAACTAGATATTATTATCAATTTGATTACTTATGTTGTAATGTTATCCTTGTATTTCATCCCTGATTTATGGATTTTTTTATATTTTATAATTTATTAATATTTATCCCAACTAAATTATTAATGTTTTATTTATAATGTTTTATATTCTACTGTATGCATATACTAAATCAACATATGAGCTCCACCCTTTTATTGTGTCCTTTTATAGTTCCAAAATGGGTGTAGATACCCTAATAGTGAGGGGGTGAATCATGGTATGAATATTATTTTTTAAATTATTCATTCCCCAATAGATCTTGACCTATTTATTATAGGGGTCACTTTTTTCAATTTAATTTTACTGATGGTCTTACTCGTTCCTTTTTTATCTAATGAATATGCTATATAAGAAATTCATGAATATAAATACAACAACCCCATGATTGTTTATTTTTTCATCATTATTGCGCTACATCCAAGTATAATACAACAATGATGTGTCGATTGTAAAAAATAAACTACAGAAAACATATAATAATGATCTCTAGCCTATTTCACATCTATGCCCAGGCTCACTACATGTATAAGGTTTACAATATTCTCACTATATTCCCAAGGGTCTCTCCCTATATCTCCCCATCTAGCTCCCTACCTGTGGTATGGATCACCATCTTCTTGTTCCTTCTCTCACAACTCTGAAATGAGATCCACTCATAGTTTATGGATATTTAGGTCCCTTAATTTGAATGAAATACCACATCCACAACTATATATAGATACTCTTTTGATGTTCCACATTCTTCCAACTGATTAAAAAAACTTTAACATAGATTTACTTGGAAACCCACTCAAATACTATTCTATATGCACGATATCATTGTGAAAATACAACTTCTATAAAGCTCTTACACAGAGCTATTCATTAAGAACAAATATTCTTCACGAAACCCATTTACTTTTCTGAAACTCTGAATATTCAGTTGGATTTTATCACCTTTATTGAGCTTTATCCTCTTCCTAAAAAATCACTATTTCTTCACGATGTTATTCTATGTCACAAATCCTAGAATATTGGGTTGACTTTTGAATCCTCTGTGAATCTCTTTGTAGACCATAATCAAGAAAAAATTTATAAATCCAAATCCTTAAGTTGTTCGTTATGTATCACTAATCTTATTAATGGGGGCAGGAGTGGATGAATATTTATAGGTGTTTCCATTAATTCCATATCCTTTCAGAAACATCATCACCATTTTACAAAGCTCTTTAATTTCCTTCATGGTTCTCCCTATTTCATGAAGTTCCATAATGATTTCCCAATCATGAGGCTTGTTTTAACCATGGATTGTTCTGTCAAAATACCTCATAGAGTTCATCGAGCATGTTCATAATTAGGGAGACCACTTTAAAAACACTTTCATCTTCATGAACCACCCTTCATGATCACCCATTCTTCGAAAAAATCATTTCTTTAATATATTTCATATGGACTTCATGGAAATAAATTATTTGAGCTGCAATTCATAATCATGGATATTTTCATCACAAACCATTATTCCTTCATGAAACACCCTTCAAGAAAACTCAATCTTCATTAAATTCATGCCTTTATTATATTTTATCGTGGTCTTCATGGAAATCAAATTTTCATGATGATTTTAATAATCGCATAGATCACCATAAAATAATTCATGCCTCCATGAACTGAACATCATATAGATATTGTTTCAAAAAATTCATGACTTTTCTTTATTTTTACTAGGACTTCAAGGAAATCCACCTTTCGAGATAATTACCATAATTGTGAAGAACACCATCATAATACAATTATCCTTAACATAACACAACTCATGAATCCCATCATCGTCAAATAAAATATTTTACCATATTTTGATTATATCTTCATGAAAATATACTTTTCATGATGCTTGAAAAATCTTTACTTTTTTATCCCCCAACATATTGGAAAATACTATGAAATGGTGTCACCTTATATATAGAATTTTCTATACCACTTCTCGGGAATCCATTCCTTATTCGTGGATATTTTTCAACATAACATGTCAATAATAAATCTATACTCCAAAAATTAATATGGTAACCTGCGTTTTCAAAAAAATGATTGACCCCAAAATGAATCAATATTATCTTGAGGGATTTATCCCAACACCATTCCCCAGTGTTTTATGATGTTTTTTTATGATAAATTTATATAAATATTCAAAATGGAATAATGGTTTTATCTATGTAAATATTTTATATTATATATATGTTTTGAAAGGTAATGTGAGATGAAATTAATTATCTTTTTTCCCATGACTATTAGACTACTCGATCAGTTGGGATGGGAATTTTTTATATGTAACCATTGTTTAAAATTAATCATATAACCTAGGATACTATAGCATATGTATTATGATTAGTTTCATAGAATACATTATTAGATACATTTGGAAGTGGATTTTAAAAAACATATATTAGAGAATGGAACCCAATAATAGAATTTGAGAATATTCCCAAAGAAACCCAAATTATGATTTTGAGATTTGGTATACATATATTTTAAATTTATGTTACATGATTCACTGGTATTTAATTATAAATTATGATTCATCTTGTAATTATCTAATCTAGTGTATTCAATTATTTATAAATGGTCACTAGTATGTGTAAAAGAAACTGTATCAGTGCACATAATTATATAGGGATTAACATCATTATGAAGATAATGATGATGGATTTAAAGATACTACTGGATCTAAAAAAATAATTACTATATTAGGGAAGATAAATAATGTTATGACCAATGATATTTCCCATATATTGTATATTTACAACCCCAAATAAGTGTAAAAATGTAATACCACTTTATGTGTTAGTATCCTCCCTTATTCAACGGAAATATGAATCCATTTTTATGAAAATGAGATGTTTCACATGGAAATTATCATCTCTCATACGATGTATATAAATTGTGGTCATTGATTCAAATCACTAAAAATTAGAGGGAAATTAATATAATATAATTTAAGGATAAAATATAATATTTCATGGATGAATATTTTCCACACAAACATTGAGTGGGTAAAGATAGACAATTCTTGAGTCTATGTGAAAATAGAAGTGGAAAATGTTTCGTAATAAGTATGAAACATTAAATTAATATAAAGGAATGTGGTAAAAAGTTGGCACCTAGTTTTTTTAATGGGATGAATAGATTTAATGAAAAGTACCATAATTGTTACAGTGTTGAAGTTCCCTAATATGTTTGAAAGGATATCACATATGTTGGATAACAGACACCTGACCAGTGCACTAGAAGGATCTTATAGGCCCTGCCTACATCTCACTTAGTGGTCATCCACCACTATTGAAGGAACTCACTAGGGACACTTTTTTCAGTGAACTCCATTAACATGGGTCTAGTGGAATCCTATTAATAGGAAAATGGGGCTCCACATTATAAATATTAAAAAGTTGTAGGAAGCATCAAAGTTGTGGTTGCACATCCACTTCAACCCAAACCTAAAACATCCATCAGAAAGCACTATAAAAACAATACAAATAGGGAATTAAATAGTGTAGTGGGAAAAAGTACCTCTAGTGTCTAAAAAAGGAAATGTTGTAAGGACCCCTCCCCCTAGTTTATATGCACTAGGGATAATGACCTTCCCCAAATATGGAACTTATGCAGGACTCTTCCATGGACATGTAGGGAAACCCATGTTGGCTATAAAGATGTAAACCCAAGTGTTATTTCCTAGGTTTTCCATCACCCAATGCATCTACATATCATGAAATATTACCCTTTGTTAAGCACTATGAGTTCATCCTATGTCTACCTTGTGCAAAGCACTCTCACCTCGCCTAGGGATCCCTCCACGATAAAACATCTGGTTGGAAATAATTGATCTATATATGACACTAAATAATCCCTATTTCAAGACACCAATGATAGGGATAATATTTATTTGGATCCAACTTTTGAGGGGTAGAATACTAATTTCTCCACTAATGTCGTTGTAAATTCAAAACTATGGTGAGAGACACCCCGACATCTCTCCCATTCGATTACGCATTCCTTGAATCTGATGTATACCACACTTTTTCCTCTTAATGGTTACGGTCTATAGGGTTATTATATTTTTGAATTACCTCATTAGTTACAAAACCAACCCTAGGCGTAGTTTTAGGGACCACCCAATCTCAGATATGATGGATAATACCATGTTTTTCCATCCTCATATATAAGACATGGGATACATGGCTCCAGAGGTGGAGTGATAAGATAACAATAAATTTTTCCTTTTAGTGTTAGTTATTTATCCTCCATTATTATATGTAATGAGGAACATGGAATAGCTCCTAGAGTAATACCTTGGCCTTTTCTTATGGTATGATCCATGGAATGTAGTTTTTTGTGACAATCCTTGGCCTGAATGGCCCGAATCCTTTTTTAATGGATAATCGCCCTTTAAGGGTTAAAGGGGAACTCGTACATGACCCGTAGGCCCAAGACACAAGGCCCGAAAACCCACAATACATGACCCGAAGGCCCAAAGGCATACCATTCCCAATACAAGACCTGTAGTCCCATCCCACTTGAACTACCCCTCCCCAGCTTTCTGTGCCATAGATCATCTAGCTCCCCACCCGTTGTGACTAACCTTATTTCCAAAATTGGAGAGTAGACTACCTTGTCAAATACATATCTTCTTATTTATTTTCATTATCCTCAAACACCAGTGTTATAAGGATCATATTTGTTTCTATATAATCAAATTCCTAAAAAAATTCATTCAAGGATGATTCATGTGGGATTGGTGTTAAGAGATGTTCAAAAAATCTCATGATCAGTTGCATGTATCAGAAGATAACCATTTTCTACATCTTTATATCTTATTAATCATGGGAATATAGAGGAATGGTTCTTCAATGTCATATATTAAACCCATATGGAATCCAACAATGTGGTGTTATCCCTAAAATCATTATATTTTCCTCAATGTGGGAATTTTCCTAAATGAAGAAAGTCAAAGGGCTGCCCATTCAGTATAATCCCTAACATAATCCTCTAAAAGGGACACACTCATAGAGAGGAAAAACTCAATAGGACCTCAATATTCATATGTCCTCAACCATAACCAAACTATATGGGAGTTTATTATCATCCAAATGAGATATATAGGGATCCTCCATAAGGTCCAGTCCCAACACCATTAAAAGTCCATATTCTCTATGGGCCGCATTCCCTGTAGGGTCACATCATACCTTGGAGCCTACATTAATTTTATGGTTTTAAACAAATTAGAATAAGTTCCACATAAAAAATTGTCTAGGTAAAATTACCCTAGAAATCCATATCGTAAGACATTAAATTGAATGTTCTGTCCTCATCACATGACTATAGATGTTATGATGTGTCCTGTTATGTGGGATAGAACTATGCAAGTTCTTATTCCTTTCATAAGGGTACATTGGAATACCATCTCATGGGCCTAAACCTAATAATATAACATCTCATATATCCCTATATGATGATAAAATTCAAAGTTCCCCAAAATATGGGTTAAAACCATAATAATAATAATAATAAATTATTATCAGTTCTTAAAGGTGTTCAATTGATTTAGAAATTCATATACATATAGATATATCCAGTGATGAATATCCTAATATACAAATAGATGAATCTAACTTCAATGAATTATAATAATTGATTTTTTTCCTAAGAATGACACATCTTATACTAGGGAATGACTAAATGATTCATGATTAATTATTAAATCATTAATTGAGTCCCATAGTTGGAAAGAATTCCAAAAAAATGGTGAGATAAACCTAACCAAAACTAATATTTAAAAATGTGATAACCTTATTAGTTGTTAAAAATTCATCATAAACAACATGAATTTGGAATGCATGTTCATAACACATCTCGAATAAGTGGACTATTTGGTGTATCTGGATCCATGAACAAAACCTGTTGGAAGCATTTCAAAAATAGTTAGCTTGGAAAGGATGATCATGAATCATTAAACAACCTAAAATCAACAATTTATGTAGATAATTTGGTTTTAATATTAAAAAATATAGAACCCAATGTGAATCTATAACAAAGATGATGGTTTCACCCACACGACCGACCCCTTTCGCACACTAATTGAATGTGGTCCAAACAGGACCATCATAATGAATGTGATCATTTATCAAAATGAAACACTAACCTATTAATATATTTTTTTCACTTATATTTGGGCACATTCAACAAGAACTTACTTTGATCTAATTGAGATCATACCAATTCACGCAGATGTGAGCATCAACTACTGCATAATTTAGTACCATAATTAAACATAAGACATGATCACCCACAATATGTCTTCAACACATGGTCTCAAATTTGATGGTCCATGTGATCCGAAAAATTCTTACTATACTTACCATGGATAATGATTATTATCCCTTCATCTCATGAATCCCCATCATATATCAACTCAGCAAAGGCTGGAGGTCTAGTAGTCCAAACAACTAATATCCATATGCAACCACTTTAGAAGATTATACCTATAATGAAGTAATCCCCTCCTCCATTATCCTAGGGAGGCATATCAATAATCCATATATATCCTCAATAATATGAGATAAGTAAACTTTAAAGGGACTATTTCATGTAGTATCTAATACTAACATCGTGTGGTAGTTATCCCATTACATCAAGAGGATGTTATCCTAGGCAGTTTAGACCATGTCATTTTGAGTAGAGCATTTGTGAAAGACCACAAAGGGTATTTATTGGTCAATAGGTAATATGGATTCATTTATTTCCCCATAATATAATCTTTCCAAAAAAATATGGTGGCAAGTAGTGAGTAACAAAAAACTACTTGCACCCATAATGCCTGCAAGTCAAGTTCGATGACAAACTATGAGATGAATATACACCTTCCCACAAAAAAAAATATCCTCCAATAAAATATTATAGAAATATCAGAGAAGGAAAAAACGTAACACCCCAAGCATCAACAATATATTATATTTTAATAAAACAATTGCTTGTGTGGTGCATAACATCGAGTTGTAGAACACCGCGACCAATCAAACTAGCTGTTTAAAAAGTAGTTATTAATAATAATACCCAATGTTTTCAATTTTTAAAATATTATTTTTCAAAATAGACATAAATTTTGGATTCAAAATATCAAAAATAGTTTATGGGGAGTTTTTGGTATTTTTATTTAAAACATCAATTTTTGATGAACAATAAAAAACACAGCGTTATTGTATAAAACTAACTTTTTTTAAAACATTTATTTTTATTTAAATTTATTTTAAAGTAAAAATAGATACATAATACTTATATTAGTCCAATGTAATTAATTAGGGTAAATTTATAATAAGATTAGATATGTAAAATTTTGTTTAACTTTTTAACGTATTTTACCCACATTCTAGGTACATTGGCGAATTTTCTTAAAATATAATTTTACCGCTTCTGTGAATTGAATTTCTAAAATTTGATAGACGTGGTTGTCCTATGTAAGTAAAATTTGGTTAAATAGGAGAAATTTTTTTTTATGAATATTAACATTTGAATTTTTCAACCATGGTTAAAAGTAAATAGTGTAATTAAAGGTAAAAATAATATTATAATAATATAAAATTACAACAAAAAATGTACTGATTTTATTGGATAATTGTATTTCAACCAAAACCAACCATGAGGAAAAATTATGATTCTTTTTATATCCACATGGTTATGATTAATAAATTTATTATATTTTATATAAAAAAGAGTAAAAATGTTAAATTAAAATTTTAATAGCTGAAATATTTTTAATATATGGTTATATATAATATAAATTTGACAATAAATATTCATTGAAAAGATAGAAAAATTTCCTACATCATGGTTTTTTATTTATAACTTTTAAAAATTAAATAATTAAATATCATTATGAAACAACGATGATGCAGAAATTACCTTATTAATGAAAGATTAAAATAATGGATATTATAAATATTAAAATAGATATAAATTGAAACTTTCGATGCCATACATGAATTTTCTAGTTGAATATGAAATTATATAATTTATTAAAAAAAAAATTCGAAGGAATAAACTTGTTATGAATTTCACACAAACCCAATAATAAATAATGTCAAAATTGACAAAAATGAGTTTTTAAAAGAAATATTATTTTCTTAAACAATATAATAGTACTAAAAATCTAAAATTCGGTAAAATGAGTTAGATAATGTTATATATGTCATTAATTAACCACTATTAGTTTTTTGGGCTTTTTATAGTTACTATATTAACAATGTAATATAAAAATACGCAAAGACAAGGTAAAAGGTAAACTATTTATCTAAGGGTTAAGTCTAAAAGATAAGGTTAATACATTGACCTAAAAATGTCTAAAACCTATTGGATGAATGTATTTAGACCCATCCCCACATTATCCATGAAATAAGTAAATTTTGATCTATTATAAACCAAAAATCATTTTATAATAAATTAAAATTGAAATATTTTCCTAAAGTTTTCATCACCTCTCTGATAAAATGGTACTTCCCCTTCTCTTAAATTCACACCACCAAAGCCAATTGGTTAGAACAAACCCTGATCAAATATCCTCCCAACTACCATAAAGTTATACTAGAGGCCTTAAATTTATCATAATTCTAACCTAAGGACCCCTTCTGTTCAAATCAAAAAGAAGCACCCTAAGAAGATGTAATTAATGTTTCACATCTTTCAATGTCATTTTCCACTTCCACTTCATCTTTCTTTGTTTTTTACATAATAAATTAATAATTATAGTACATTATAAATACTAAGATGTAATTATAAATATTGTACAACCATATTTATTATTCTATCCATCCTTTGAATGACAAATTCAACATACATGTGTACGTAGGGCTTACTGTCTCCACACCGTGGTGTAGTTTGTTATGCAACACATAATTATTTTGATGGGTATTATAAGGAATATAATTTATTTATATAATAAATATAACAAGTTAATGATTTTGTATATATAATATACCATCCACTTACATATCATTTCACCAACAATATAATGATATTGTCCCTCACACGTACATATGACTTAATATCTCCTCGACGCAATGAGATGTCATTTACCATCATAAACATTCAAGAATAGTTTTCATTTTTTGATTAAAAATAATGATTAACATCACAATATCATTCTATAAATGAATAAAATATATACTACCCATAACAAACATTACTTATATAACAAAACAATTAAGTAAAATGAATCAGTTGACACCTAAAAGAGTGATTATACTAAAATATTATTAACAAATTAATATTATAGGATCATATATGATATAATATTTATGCATATGTTTATTGAATAAATTAATAACAAATGTTTATACATTATATATGACTTTATCCTACCCTTGTCTAGGTAAAATAACAAGGTAAGGTTTAATTTTAAAATAACTATATTATCCAAGAATGTTTATACATAAGTATCTACTGGGACTTCTTTATCATCCACATCTATAATTCAGAAAATTATATTTCAAAAAAAATTACTATTTCCTAGTATATGTTTTAAATTAATTTAGACCATAATTTTTCAATTTTTATAATTTTTTAAAGGAATCGTTCTGTCGTTTTGCAAACAAGGTACTTTATGACCATTATGACAATTTATGGAATGATTTTTTTTTAACTTATAGGGTAGGTGATGCTATTTTCTAGCATTATAAAACCTTTGATGTTTTACTCATATAATTATATAAATATTTAGAAAATAAATATATTATTTTATAATTATACTCCTTTTAATTGATTTAAAAGTAAATTGAGATATTTCTCTCAAAATGATTTTGTATTGATTTCTTCTATATCAACATCTATTGTTGGATTTTATGTTTATTTGGATTTGATTTATTACGATACAATATTCCATATTTTATTAATAGTTTTATGATATGTTTTAATATAGATGTTTTATTTTTAGTCCAGTGATGATTTATGGTTAAAGTATTAACATTTTGTTTTTTAGTTGAATACGAATGTTTATGTTATGTTTCACCCTTTTCATAAGGGAATGAATTCGATGTAGTATGTGATGGGAGAGGCCTGATATATCCCCTCGATGAATCTGTAGATCTCATGATACAAACTATTGTCTTGCAATAAGACCTTGATAATATTTTTATTTATAGGATTTCAACAAGGCCTTGACTAAGTGGTTATGATGTCCGACATTATGCATTCCTTCATTATGATATTAGCTATGGATATTACATGTGATTATTTCTTCTAGTAGAAAATACATATGAATAAGTAAATGGAATTATTTGACTTATCTTTTTCATATTATGATGTAGTTTAAGATTAAAATACTTGTGTTATATTGTTATACATTTACTTAAGTGTTTAGGCTTATTTATGATAGTTTCTGCTATATTGTTATCCTTCTAAGAATTTGAGCCCACCGCTTTTCATTTGTTTTATTTGTTCCAAGATGAGAAGAAGAATATTATGACTGACCTGTATAAATAATCTATGTGATGTGAGTTTTTTTCGATGGAGACACAATGTTATTCTTCATTTCATAATGTAATGTAAACCTTATGTCAGTATCTAGTACTTCCAAGGAAACTAAACCCATTGTTCATTGAAGACATGATCTCTAACAATCATGAAAATGTTATGTAATAATTCACCGACACTGGGTAACTGGGGTCAAGTGGTTACCGTTGGTATCAGAGGATGCTTAGTGCAATCCTTGGAAACTAGATTCAAAAAAACTCTGATTAGAGAACATTACCCAAAGATAGACACTGAGGATTAGTAAAGAATAATATCCAAAAAATTTGGTAATGTAGACATTATATGGGTTTTCCATAAAATACTTCCTCTAACATATACTATAAGTGGATGTGGTTCTTCCATAGATGTACCAAGAAGTGAAAACTCAAACATGGAGTTTAGGGCTTTACCCAGTGTATCCTGGTACACGACAACATGCCTTGCTATGCACCTGGTTTGACACCCACGGAGGATATTCTTTAGAAAATTCACATTTTATTTACAAAACATTTTGTTTTATTTATTAGTAAATATGTCCAAATATAAATTTTTTTTATGAATTTATAATATATTCATAAACTATTCAATTTACCTAAAATATTTTTCAGATTTGGAATTATGCATTGTGATTCATAAACAAATCAAACTTATGAAATTGCATAGAAATTGTTCCTAGTGGAAGTAATCTAAACTGTATCAGCCCACATAATACATGTAGGTATTTCCATCATATTCAAGATAATTATAGTGGAGCTGGAGATGCAATAGGTTTTGAACAGTGTATAACCATAATTGGACAACTCACTCAAGATATGAATAATAACCATACCCGTATGGAGCAACCTGATCCACAATGCGGATGATCAATGTTATACTGCTTCATGAGGAAATGTCCAACAACATTCAATGGGACTATAAATCCATCTATAGTTGGAAATGGATAATTTCCGTAGGGAAAATATTTTATGCATTAGAGAGTAGTGAAAGGGGAAAAGTTGTCTTAGTAGAGTATCTACTCTCAGGTGATGTAGAACAATGGAGTTCATTAATTCAAAAAAATAGGATAAAGAAGTATCCAATATGTAATGGAGGTAGTTAAAGATATTTTTATAAAAATATACATTTCTTGTGAACATCGAGAAAATACGGAAAGGAAATTTTTGAGTCTGAGGAAAAAGGATGATGAGAATGTAGCAAATTACGAGGCTAACATTACATGGTTTTTGAGAAATATTTATGATTATTTATGTAACCCAAGAAGTAAGATTGATTGATTCTTTGTTGGGTTAAAACCATTTCTCCAATGATCACTATTTTCACAATCCATCTCATCGTATGAAGATATAGCCTCATGTTCCATCATGAAAGAAAAATAACTCTCCATGTCCTATGAATTTTAAGTCAAGCAAGAGAAGAATATATCGTCTAAACACTCTCAAAAAGGATATAAGGGGAATAAGGGAAAATTTTAATTTCTATCCTATAGAAATTGTGGGAATAAACACCCTGGTACAAGCCTAAAGGGTATGGGAGTTTGTTACATGTGTGGAAAAAATTGCCATTATACTCATTATTGCAAGGGGAAGAAATAGGTTGTGGGTTTTCAATGATACAATGGTAATGAATTGGGGAATGCTGCAATTGAATTTCTTAACTATTAAGAAAACATACCCTAGATATAGCCAAGCAAGCATGGTCAAGCTTATGTGATCTGAACTACTGAGGTTGATGTTTCTAATGAAGTGGTGGTAGTTACTTTAATCGTTTCCTCAAAATTTGAAAATGATTTATTTGATTATGGATCAACTAATTCATTCATATCTTCCCAGTATTCCAATAAAATTATATATTTCCAATTTGACTTATCAAGGGAGTTTTCAATTAAAACTCTTAAGGGATGTATCATACCAACAATTTTATGTCAATAATTTACCATTATGGCATATAAATGTGCTTTATCTTGTGATCTTTTTGTTATACCCCTAATTGAATTTGATATAATCCTTTTTAGGTATTATATTTCAGAAAATGATGATTTTTTTAAGAATAAGGAGGTAATAATTTTTTATGATCATATGAAATCCATTATATTTAGAGCAGAAACATCACCATTAGATTTTCATCTATATCCACCCCAAGTAGCTCTAAAAAATTCAATTATTGGGAAATAAGGGAGTAAAATAACTATGGGAGAGGAAAGGAATATTAAAATAGAGGATGTAAATATTGTTCATGAACATGTTGATGTGTTTCCAAATTATTTACTTGACACCCAACAAAACCACAAATTGAGTTTTCCATTGGATTAATTCTTGGTACAAGACCCATATCAAATACCCCTTATAGAATGACTATTGTGGCATTAGAGGAAGTAAAGAAACTAATAGATTAATTGAGTAATAAATGATTTATTCACCCTAGTTTTTCTCCATGTGAATCCCATGTTCTTTTTGTTTAGAAGAAAGATGGATCTATGAGGTTGTGTATTGACTATGGGGAGATCAATGCTATAACAATAATGAACAAGTTTAACATGATTTGTATTAATGATTTAATCCATCAATCACATGGAGATAAATGTTTTTCAATGTTTGGATATTGATCTAGCTATCATAAGTTGTCTATGGAGATGAAATACATTCCAAAGATATCATTTTGACCCAGGTATGAGCATTACGTGTTTACAGTAATTATTTTTGGACTGGCTAATTCACTGAATGTTTTCATGGAAATAATGAATAGATTTTTCATGGAATATATTGATGATATTGTAGTGGTATTTATTGATAATATCTTTCCATTCTCCAAATTCTATAATGATTATTAAAATCACTTGTGAATTATTCTAATGACTCTTAGAATAAATGAATATTATGCGATGTTTATATATTATTATTTCTGAATTCAAAAGATTTTATTTCATGATCATTCTATCACTAAGGATGGAATCTTTGTCGATCCTTCAAAGTTAAATGAAATCCCTGAAGGGCCTGCATTGATGAAAATAACTATGGTACACAGTTTTGTTGGTTTAGTAGGTTACTATTGACATTTGGTCCAAAATTGTGTCCTATTGGCTAACCCATTAACCTAGATTTCATGTAAAGGGTTTAAATTTATTTTCATAAAAGATTGTGAAGAATGTTTTGAATAATTGAAGAGATGATTCGTCAATTTTCATATCATTACTCAACCATTGGGGAATTATGGGTTTGTTATTTATAGTGATGCGTCAAATAAAGGACTTGTTTGTGTCCTTATGAATAATGATAGTGTTATTTCCAATGTGTCACAACAGCTAAAAATTAATGAAAAAACTATCCCACTCATGTGCATTATTTACAAGCTATAATCATTGCTCTAAAGATATTGAGACACTATCTCTATGGTGAAAAATATTAGATATATACTGATCACAAGAGTTTGAAGAATATTTTCCAATAGAAAGAACTCAACATGAGGCAAATGTGATGAATTAAACTACTCAAGGATTAAAATTTCACAATAAACTACCACTCAGGGGTGGAAAATAAGGTGGAAGATGCTTTTAGTAGAAATGATCATGGAGTTTTGAACAAGATGAGTGTTGAAAAGAAAACATATTTTCATGGATCTTGTAATGATGGATATAGTAATAATCATGAAAGGTGAAAAATTAATACTTTCTCAAATGGATGTCAACCAATCAATACTATAAAGGATAAAAATTTCTTAGACCGTTGATGAGGAGTTTCAAAAGAAAATTAATGTTGTGAATGATGGGAGATTTCTTGACTTCTTATATAAATATGGAATTCTAAAATTTGTAAAGAGGCTTTGTATTCCCGATATACCTGATCTAAAAAGGGAATTGTTGGATGATTTTCATAGCTCTGATTTCCCTATATACCACAATAGAACTAAGATGTATAGAGATCTGAAGGAACAATTATGGTGGGAAAACATGAAAGAAGAGATTCCTAATTATGTGTAATGATGTTTGGTTTTTCACCAGGTGAAGTCTGGAAGAAAAATTCATATAGGAGTGATGAAACCTCTTCACATACCTGAGTGGAAATGGTATGATATTACTATAGACATTTTCATAGGGCTACCAATGTCTCCTACAAGGAAAAATGCAATTTGGGTCATTATTGATCATCTTACAAAGTCATAAAATTGTCTTGGTATAAAAGAAAATTTACTACGTTAACATTCTGCAAGACTATATATTAATGAATTTGTAAGACTTAATGGTGTACCCACTCAATTTTTTCTAACCACGATCCCCATTTTACATCAAGGTTATGGAAATTTATCGAGAAATCCCAAGAGACTAAGCTTTGTTTGAGCACTGGCTTCCACCCTCAAATTGATGGACAATCATAACAAACTATTCAAACCTTAAAAGACACGTTGAGATCATTCTCACCCCACTTTCATTGTATTAGTGATCAGTATTTACCTCTGGAAGAATTATCCTATAATACTATCTTCCATTCAAGTATTCAGATGGCACCATATGAAGCATTATATGAAAAGAGATTTCACACACCAACATGTTGGAAAGATGTCGGTGAATGAAAACTCATAGGCTGAAAACTTTTTGAGAAACAATATAAAAGGTGGAGATTATCCATACTCACTACAAAACAGCTCAATATAGGAAAAGGAACTATGCTAATAACCAAAGAAGGATTTGTAATTTCAAGTAGGAGACCATGATTTCTTGAAGGTATATCCATGGAAGGGTGTTATATGATTCAGTAAGACTGGTAAATTAAGTCAATGGTACATCAAACCATTTGAAATTCTAGAAATAATTGGAGTTGTAGCTTACTGTTTGGCAGTGCCACAGAGTATCACAAAAGTTCTTGATGTGTACTACATATCGTTGTTGGGAAAATACATGCATGACCTAACACATGCACTCACATATGATGAAATAGAACTAGAACCTGATATTTCTTATTGTGAAGAGCCTATCAATATTCTTGATTGTAGAGAACAAGTGTTGAGATACCAGACGATTTGTCTGGTAAAAGTTATATGGAAGAACCATAAAATTGAAGAGGAAACCTGGGAACCTGAAGAAAAATTGATGAAGAAACACCTGAATCTATTTTTGTAGTAAAATACTAGAAATTTTAAGGATGAGTTTATTTGGAGGGAAGAAGAAAACACCCCAAGATTCCATGGTATGCTTCTCTTTGAATAATATAATTGCTTGTGATGTACGCAACTCTTAGTTCTAGCACACCATGACCAATCAAACTAGCTGTTTACAAAGTAGTTATGAATAGTAATACCAGATTTTTTAAAATATATAAATATTATTTTTAAATATGTACTAAATTTTGGGATTCAGAATATAAAAAGTATAATAGGGTGATTTTTTTCGTACATTGATGAAAACATTCTATTTTTGATGAATAGTTAAAAACAATGCGTTATTTTGTAAAACCAACTTTTTTAAATAATTATTTTTAATTTAAATTTTTTACAATGTCAAAATTAATAAATAATACCTATATTAGTCTAATGTAATTCATTTGCGTCATTTTATAACAAGATTAGATATTTAAAATTTTGTTGAACTTTTTAATGCCATTTTCCCACCTTCTAGGAATATTTAAACATTTGAATAAAATGTAATTTTACCACTTCTCTGAAATGAATTTAAAAAATAATATAGAAATGGTTTCCATTAGTAAGTAAAATATGGTTCAATATGATGAAATTAATTTTTAGTGAATAGTAACATTTGATTTTTATTAACCAAGATAAAAAAGAAAATAGGGTAATTAAAGATACAAATAATATTATAATAATATAAAATTACCCAAAACATGTCCTCGTTCTATTGGATTAGTGTATTTCAACCAAAATCAATTTTATGACAAAAATAGGATCATTTTTGATCCACATGGATTAGATTTTGAAATTTATTATATTTTATTTAAAGTAGAGTAAAAAGTGTTAAATAAATTTTTTTATAACTAAACCATTTTTAATATAGGATTTGAGATAAGATAAATTTGACTAAAAATATTTATTAGAAATCTAAAAATATTTCCTACATCATGGTATTTTATTTATAATTTTTAGACATTATATAATTGAATTTGTTTATGAAACAATGATGATGTAGTAATGACCTTATTAATGAATGATTAAAATAATTAATACTATAAATATTAAAATAAATGTAAATTGAAACTATTGATGCCATACATGAATTTTATAGTTGAATAAAACATGTAAGGGTTGATTCAATAAATTGTTTTCAAAGTAATAAACTTGTTATAACTTTCACAAAAACAAGAAACTTAATAGTGTCAAAATTGAGATAAATGGGGTTTTAAAACAAAAACTATATTATTAAATGATTTAACTATCCTAAAAACTAATATTAAGCTGAATGAAATAAATAATGTTATATATTTCATTAATGAACCAATTTAGGTTTTCATGAAATTTAATAGTAACCATATTTACCATGTAGTATAAGATTACACTAGTACAAAAACCATTTTTTACATCAGTTTTTTTGCTTTTTAATATCGATTTTAAGCGACATTATTATATGAGAAATTAAAAATATAATTTTTACCTCAGTTATTAAATAACCAAGGTAAAAAATGGGGTTTTATTGTTTTTAATGTCGATTTTTAAAATACTGAGGAGAAATACCTTCTAGAAATGGCATTAAGAAGCCATTGTTTACGTCAATTTTTTAAAAACCGACATGAAAAGTAATTTTTTACATCGGTTTTTAAATAAAAGTCTTAAAAAAAGTTTACCATATTATATAAAATTTCTTAATATTTGATTTAATAGGTCATAGAGCTCAAAAAGAGTTATGGATCAAAGTTATGACCATCATAAGTTTGATATTTTTTTTGAGGAAATATTGAATGGGCCAATTGTAGCTTCATCTTAGAATAAAATTTCGAATCTGTAGGGGGATTTTTAATTTTACCATGATATAAAGAATAATCAATAATTATAATAAATTGATAATCATTAAATGGTATATCAATTAATAAAACTACTCATAGAAAATATAAATCATGGGAAAATAATTTCAAATAACATTACGAGATCACGGAAATAAGATATAATGGATTTACATGGAAGATCAAACAAGTTGAGTCGGTTGAATTATGATGGTTCAATGAAATGATCATCAAATGGTATAAAAATTACGAATATAAATCATAAAACTATAAATCATGGATATATGATTAAATATACATTGACGAGATTGCGGAAAAAAGAAATAATTGATTCATGTCAAAGATCAAATGAGTTGAGTATGGGGAATGATAATGGTTGAAATAAATGATAGATAAATTAGGATATGCGTATAATGAAAACATATAATTTAAATGCTAATAGAAAAAATGGAATTATAAATTTTATGCAGAAATTTGAAATTTTGATGACGCGATGTAAAAAAATTATAATTTTGCATTTGCTGGATATTAAAATTATCTTTCATGGCGGTTTTATGATAATCGACATGAAAAGATATTAAAATATTAACTTATTTCTCACATTGGTTTTATAATTACCAACGTAAAAAATAAATCATCATAAATTTTTCAGGTCGGTTATTTAATAACCGATGTGAAAAAGCGATTTGCATGACTTTTTCATGTCGATTATTTAATATCCAACATTACAAGTAATGTTTCAAGTCGGTTATTTAATAATCAGCGTTAAAAAAATTTACAACAATGCGGTTTATACTCCAAGAAATAATTTCATAGGTCACAGAGCTCAAATGGAGTTACGGATTTAATGTTATGGCCTTCTAATTTTGGCCTTTCCTAAGAAACCATTTAGAGATGATCAACTTATGAAGGCCAAAACATTCAATCCGTAACTCCGATTGAGCTCTGTGACATATCAAATTAAATCTTGGGAAATAAACAACTTGTTTGTTAACTTTTTAACGTCAGTTATTAAATAACCAATGTGAAAAAGTCACGAAAATAAATTTTTCACATCAGTTTTATATTAACAGATGTGTAAAATATGTGAAAATTTTAATTTATTTTCAGGGAAATGGATTTTACACATCAGTTATTTAATAACTAACATGGAAAAGAGATGCACATTGTTTTTTCACATTAGTTATATAATAACTGATGTAGAAAATCAGATAAAATGGATTTCTCACATCGGTCCATATATAACCGACGTGAAAAATCAGTGAAAATGTATTTTTACATCGGTTATATAATAACAGACATGAAAAAAGGCGACATTAAAAATAGTTTTTGTACTAGTGTTACAAAAAGACAGGGTAAAGTTAAAATATTTAACTAAGGGTTATGTCTAAAAGATAAGGTTAATATGGTGAACTAAACATGTCTAAAACCTATTTTTTTAGATTATTTCGACCCATCCCCACCTTATCTTAGAAATTAATCCATTTTGTTCTATTAGAAACTGAAAATCATTTTATAATAAATTAATATTTCATGCTTTTCCTAAATTGCCCCTCACCTCTCTTATAAATGGGTGAAACCCCTTATAATAAATTCACACCTCCAAAGCCATTTTTATCAGGAAAACCCAACTCATATATCCTCCCAACTAGAATCACTTCATCTTTTTTTCCATACATTGATCAAAAATCCAACTTAAGGATCTTTTTTGTTCAAATAAAAATTAATCACCAGAAGAAGAGGTAATTATTTTATCACCTCTTTCAAGGAACTTTTCTCATTTCACTACCTTTTTCTTTGTTGATTCCATAATAAAATAATAAATCTAGTACCTTATACATACTAAGATATTATTATAAATATGTTACAACCATATTCATTATTCTATCCATCCTATGAATGACTATTCCACAATACGTGTGTACGTACACCTTACCGTCTCCACGAAGTGGTGTATTTTGTTGTCCAACACTTCATTATTTGAATGGGTATAATAATGAGTATAATTGATGTAAATAATAAATTTAAACTATTAAGGATTCTATATATATATATTATACAATCCAAATACATACGATTTCACCATCAATTGAATGATATATTCACTCATCCATACGTACGTCTAACCGTCTCCACGATGCGTTGAGATTTTGATACCCAACATAATCATTCAAGAATAATTTTCATTTAATTATTAAAAATAATGATTATGAACTTTATATCATTCTGGATATGAATCAAATACATCCTATCCAAAAAAATCACGAGTTACATAATAAAACACATGATGTAAAATGAATTAGTTAACACCCGAAAAATTCAGAATACTAAAATATTATTAACAAAGAAATTTTAGATGATCATATATGATATCATATTTATGAATGTGGTTCTTATATAATTTAATAAAAATTATATAACCATTATAATAGAGGTTAAGGTACCCTCTATTAATGAAAAGTACAAGGTAATGGTTAATTTTACAATCTATTCATTATTCGTGGTTGTCTATACGTAAGTATCTACTAAGACTTCTTTATCCTCAACATCCGTGTCTCTTAAAAATTTATTTCAAAACATTTTTACCTTTTCCTAGATTATGGGTTCTATATATTTATAACATTATTGGACTTCTAATAAAATGTTTTAAAGGAATCATGCTGTTGTTTTCCAAACAAAGTACATTATGACCATTTCGAAAAATTAAGGAAATATTATTTTTAAATTGTACGATGAGTGTGGAAATTTTCTTCCATTATAACACCTTTGAATTTTCCCTTGCAATATTATATGGATATTTACAAAATAAGTTTTTTCATTTATAATTATGTGACTTAAATATGTTTTCAAAGTTGAATGATAAATTTCTCTCAAAAATATTTTGTATTTATTTCATCTATGTTAACATACACTAATGGATTTTATGTTTAATTAATTTTGTTTTATTATTATACAATAATCGATATTTTATCAATAGTTTTATTATATGTGTGGATATGGATGTTCTATTTTTATGTAAATCACGATTAATGGTTAATTTATTAATATTTCATATGTTAGTTTAATATGAATGTTTATGTTATGTTTCACCCTTTTCATATGATGAATGAATTGGATGTACTAAGTGATGGGAGAGTCCCACTATAGCACATCGATGCATCAATAGGACTCATGAGACAAACTAGTGTCTTGGAATAAGGCCTTCAAAAAAAATTAATTGTAGTATTGGCCCAATGCCTTGATTATGTGGTTATTATGTCCAACATTATGCATTCCATCATTATGAGTTTAGTAATTTATATTACATGTGATTATTTAATCTAGAATAATATCTATGTCAATATGAAAATGAAATTATTTGATATATAATTTGCAAATTATGCGGATGTTTATGTTTAAAAGGCTTGTGTTTTATTCTTATACATTTCCTTAAGTGTCTATACTTATTTCTGAATGTTTCTGCTATATTTTCAAACTTATTGAGCAACAGAGTAGTACCCTTTTCTTATGTTGTTTTCCTAGGATTTGAAGAAGTATATTAGTCCAGACCATTATGAGTAGGATAATGGATATGAGTGTGTTCAATGTACACACAAAGTTACTTTTCATTTCATAATTTATTGTAAATCTTATGTATGTATCTTGTACATCCAAGGCTACTAAACTGATCATTCTTTCGGGACTTGAACTCTTACGTTCAAGAAAATGTTATGTAATAATTCAACGACTATAGGTAAATGGGGTTGGGGCATAACAAAAAACAACTCCCAACATCAATCATGTATGCTAGTCAAATTTAGTAGTGAATCCTGAGTAGCCATGCACAACTGCCAAAATCTATGAAGTCTATCAAATTATCATGGTAGCAATTGGTGAAATCAGCTGGAAAGTCCCATTAATAAATATCAAGATGAATGTTACCTCTACCCCAGAACCTGGGTTCTATGAGTATACACTAGTAGGAAATGTAGGACAATAGTAGTTTCTCAAACTTCTAATCTAGACACAAATTTGAATATATAACTATTCCAACCATTGAAGTTACTATGAACTTCCTAAAAATGGTGACACGGTAGATGAAATTTTTGTCACATATCTTAAAAATATGTGTAGACATAATAGTTGTAGTAGTATTATCAATAGGATGGAATACAGAATCATTCCCCATAATTGTGGTGAATCATTAAAATGACACTCTAAAGTAGACATAGACCTATTCTCATGTATATGAAGGTCTTATTCCAAATTCTTCGATGATATATAGACAAGTGAATTGTGCATATACCCATGTTACAACATGTGGTAATATACCTATTAAAATGGGAAATTCAATGTAATTATAAAACCCTCCCAAAAAATAAGAAATCAAAAAGGATGATACAAATGAAACTCAGATTCTACCCAAAAAAAACTTATGTATATGAAATACTACATTCCCCAAAAAGCATCCCCAATTGTTCTCAATAAGGTCTCAAAAAACATGTCTCACCAGAGATTAAAATAAAATTGTGAGCTAATCTAGGATCCTTCTCTTGTAAATTACAGAGTAATTAAATCCACCATATACATATGTATGGCATCATAGAATCCTACTATCCTATAACCAAATTACGATAATAGTAGAAGTAGTTGTTCTGAAGTTCATCCTCATGCACCTCACCATGAAAGAATGATTAATGTATAATGTAGGATTGATCTCAATATCCCATATGCTCATGGGAGGCTTGACAACCCTAATTTTGTGAAGATGGAAAAATAATTAATGGTACTATACTTATTATAATCCTATCTAATTGTCCTCCCAAATTTATACACTAAATAAAATCTCAATACAGTTGGATGTTAAGGCGTTATATTATTCCTCCCCATATTAGTATTTCAATTTGTCAAGGAGGTCCCCCCTTAGATATTTAGTGACGATTAATCTCTCCAACGATGAAGATGTTGAGAAAATGATAAAATTCAAGCATGATACCTTTTTATTGACACGTGAAATCATTTCTCATCAAAAAGAGAACTCATGGAAACAATCATTCAATAAACCATCCATGGATTAAATACATTCCAATATGATAGAGGAAATCTCTACCAATATGTCCTTTTATAATAATTATTCAGGTAAGAATCCACATTGATCAGACCAAGTATAGGAGCCTCTAGAGATAGACAAATAAGTCACGTTGAACATGATGGAGTAATTGGCTCCATGTGACATACTAATAATGAACTATCTTTTATCCACTCCCCAGTACAACATTTGAGAGGTGGTGTATAAGTATTGTATGCGTGTTATTTTTCTTTATATATGTAAAAAATTTCATCAAGTAAGAAAAAAATATTATCTTATATTGAGTGTCGATGCCAATTTATTGTAATAGATGATTTACGCCACCAAATTAACTTGGTGGCCCTCCTGAGAGCATGATGTACAAAATATTGAAAATAAAAAGGATCCCTTCAGTGTGCATTTAACAAAATTTTAAATGAACTATGTATGGTGATCACAGGTCCCAATCTAGTGTTCATATTAGAGGATGGGATGAACATGGGATGTTTAATTTCAGTGTGTTGTCAAATTTGTAAAGAACACTGAAGGTGATATCATGCATTGTTATAGATTTAGGGTTACTTAATAAAAGATACTATGTTCACAACAAAATGTACGATTAGAGAAAACTGTTTCAAAAAAATTCCCACCTATGTCAGGACCAAAGAGTGTGATCCATAACAATAATTTCTCATTAGGTAACAATAAATATTGATTGGGATTCCCACATAAGGGAAGTCCATCCCCTTATAGGTAAAATGTCACAAAATGTAAAAATGTATTCAGAAGATGATGCGTAAGGTTAAAACATTATAATATCCCCTACACACATTATATCATAACTCAAAAAATTCAATATGACATCCACAACAATATATTCCATGAAAATCCAAGAGGAACCCAAGCTGTAGGGCTCAGTTATGTTATTAATAAATCTATCTATGTTCATAAACAAGAAGTGAATGGATGTGGAAATTGTGTGTGAATATCACTATCCCCAAAGGATGGAGTATTTTTTACCTCAACAATACCCAAATAAGTGGAATAATGACTTCACCATATTAGTTGTAATGTATCATAATTAATCCTTTTAGTTTTCCCCATTACATGACCCAACATCCTCTCTCAAAACAAACATGAATAAGTTGTTTTTAGATTCCCTTCATATTTCAATTTTTACAAATGGTTCTAATATATTTAGTGGATATGTGTACATAGAATCTTTGAGGAAACAAAAAAAATTTATCTCACTAGGAGACTGATAAAATACCTACAATGTGCTATGATCTAATCAATTTCATTAACAATAACACTAAATATCGTATAGAACGTGATAAAATATGGTGGACCAGGAGGAGGAAGTCTCAGTTCAAAATATGATACAAAATGAAATGATTGAAGGAGATTTATGTATGCCTAAACACATGCTTTCTATGAATTTAGGAATTACCTTAACCATTAAATTATTAACACCTTAGGGAGCATCAGAAAAATACATCGGTAATGGAATGGTTACACATCTCCCACCTATGAAAGTGGTTCAAACCTTACACCCATGGAAATATTTTATCGACAAGAGGAAGTGATGAAAGAGTTCAGAATACTCAGTGAAAAAGAACACTGATGAAATAGTAATAATAGAAACATTCTACAAATACTACCCCAACTCATATCTCCATTTATTGTAAATCAACAAAGTTGGATCACCCCATTAGTAGACATGGAACCATAATATCTTATAAATGATCATGACTGATGGAAAAAATATTGTTATCCCTTATTAGTGAGATATCAGGAGTTCAATCCCTTGGGAAGACATCCAGGGTTGGTTTATACATATATTCATGGGTTAGCTGCTATTGGCTACCCACCGTGGGTGTGACTAGAGAAGCCGTACAAGGATATAATTGTTGCTTCCCCTTCTCAAGATCATATTATGATGGACATTCCTAAAGTGATCCTCAATAATACTGAGCCATAAATAGCTCAATTAGAGGATATTAAAGAATGGTATGAATTAATGAATCCATAATAGAGGCAATACAATAAACAGGTGGATCATACTCATCCCCCACAAAATTTGGGGAAACCTAAAATTCTAATATTTCATGGTTTCGGTGATCCATTAGATCATTTTAGGCATTTTGGGCCCCACTGTGATCCCCTAATGTGGACCCCTTTTCAAAAATAAGTAGTAAAACATAGAATCTGTATAAAAACTCTATAAGGGAAAAACATATTTTTGTAAAATTAGTTTTCAACTCGGTCAATCACTAAATGGTAAGATGTACATCGATCATTTCTATTTCAATCTTCTCAACGCTGTAAAATATCAAGGTGCAAAAACTCTTGAAAAAAATGGTATAGAAAGAGAGTGTGTCATATTTCAATCTTAATGGAGAGGGTTTAAATACTCCATGAACCTATAGATTCCCTTATAATATTTATTTACATCATTAAAGAGAACATACATTACATGTTTCTTACACCACTCATCCAAGTGAAATATAAAGGTGTGTTTTGAGATCACAACCATGTGACTCAAAAAATTGATTATTCCATATAGTGTGCAAAGGCCATGTCTAGAGTAATTCTAGTAGGCCAAGATAATGAAACATGGATGTAAGAGGATACATATGTTTTGATTAATCTAATGCCTACAACATCTTGAGCTCTAAAACCATTACCTATACTGAATAACCTCCTATGGATCATTAGGAACATGGATCACCACATTTTGATGAGTTAAGGGATTATAGGAGAAAATATTTTGTTGAAACTATAATAGAATTTATTCATTCATAGATTGCCAATCGCATGTAAAATTCATCACATATATTAAAAACTAGTTACTCATGTTTTTAAATCCCAAGAGGCATGTTCAGGATGGTCTCAAAGATCACAGAAACTATTTACCCTGGGGAAAATTAGTTTTTTAATTAATTATTTATAATTATATTATATAAGAAAAGGAGATATATGTGAAAGTATATATGGTCAAGACATCATCACTGGTATAATGTGATTCTACTGCTAATTCATATGGAGATGTTGAATGGAATGATGTTTCAAACAAAACTAAAAAATATTTCAGTGATTATATAGTCTTGAAGATAATTTAATAGACTCATAATGTCCATTAAGAATAGTTGTAATCGCTAACCACTTCCTCTACAAATCAAATGAATTCATTGGAACCATAGTCTCCTAGAAATTTCTCTTCCATGAAATGACATGGCCGGAATTGAAAGAAGAAAAAACTAGAATGGGAATATGTACCAAGGCCGAAGATGGATTTTATTCAATCAGAATTTATTCCATTATTTCCAAAATCATGTGTTCAAATCCTCTAAACAAAAAAATATTCTATATGCAATATAACATCCTCATTAGACAATTAGTTGATCATCTATGGGCTTATTATTATTAATTTAATGGATCCATTTTTAGATGATTAGTGTTACTATGAACATGAATTCTATACATCCAATTGTGGTGTTAGGGGAAGGATGAGAAATGGTAAGGATATTAGGAAATTCATTATAGTTGTAGAAATAAATACATCATCCATAACCCTACTTGGACCTTATTTATGACCGTAACTTATGGGAGAGCATCTAATGATCTCAATAGAATATATAATGTTCCCCCAAATATTCAAGGGGTTTCCCGAATCTAATAATCACATAATATCTAATAGAGGGAATTTAATTTCCATATAATCCTTGGCACATAGTACAACAAATTCAATCTAACACACTAAGGAAAAAATCACCTCCAACTTCATTTCAAGGGGAAATCTACAGACATCAATTTCTTCACTTCCTAATATTCCTAAAAATAGAATAATCACACTATGATGTTTGGAAATTTAATTCATAAGGGTGATATTTTAATGTTATTATCACTTGTACTAGCCATTGGGCCTACCTTTGGTGCTTTTACACTATCAACACAACTCCATGAAGTGATATTAGAGGCTTTATGAAGACCTCATGAATTTTAGGCGGATTTTATTATCTATAAAGTATATCATGCAGTTGTATTTACTAATGAATTCCACATTACCATTAATTTATTTTTATAAGAAAAAGATTCCCTTATAAAATTAGATATATATATATATATTACTCTTTTGATAAATGGTGTTGATATTTGATCAGAATTCATTAATAATGGATAATTTTTAACTTCACTCTTATCTGAAGACATCATCTAATAGGTTATAGTGAGGCCCACTTATCGCCTTTAACTTTGATTATACATGTTTACAAAAAGAGGGTGAAAATTCATATCAGGGAGATAAAGCTCAAGCCCTGTTAGGGGACCCTGTATCTAACATGGAATCTCTAGAACATTATCTTGGAAAAAAATATACAATTACTCAACCATAATCCATTCCTTAATCCTTAAAGTATTTATTTGGAAATAAATCCAACAATGAATCCCTTTAGTGTAAACCAAAAGGAGTTACCCAGAGAAGATGTTACATCCTTCCTCAAGATATTTTGTTCTATTTTCATTATCTACCCCATAAAATCTTCTTATTACATGATTGTATAATAAAATTCATATCCTCAATATTCTGGGATGTTTGTAATCTAATGGGTCAACCTACACCTACACATAGATCGATAAAATAGGTATAGATGTTACAGTTATTCTTTATGGAGAACTACCACCTCAAAAAATGATATTGTTCATTTTTCTTTCACCACATCTCATGGTTGGAAATTGTGATTGAATCTATGTTTTTATATGATATATATTATACTTATGATTTATTTATTCTTATTTAATTATTATATAAAACATTAGCTCACACTTTCAAATTTTTTTAAACATCATAACTTTTTTTGGATGTATGGACTCTCGCATACCAAAAGAGATATGATTCATTAACAATTTACATGGAATATATTAAGGGCATGTTTAATATTTTGATATGATATACACGGAATAATAATTATTTTTAAATTAGTACGTACACATATACATATACATCATTTACTTTATTTCAAAACAACAACAGAGAAAATTTTCATCCTTACATACAACTTACCATCTCTATGAATTGGGTGTTTAAATTTCATATTTATATTATTTATAGAATGTTATAAATATTTATATACTAAATATACAGGATATTTATATCTTTCTAGAAAATAATTAAATAATTATATCATTCTCAAAGTATTTTTATCAAGAATAAGATGTAAAAGTTTATGTGAAAACATTCAGATATTACCTGAAACATGACACTAGCATATAATTGTTCAAAAATATGTAATAGAAGGTCATAATAAAATAATTTATTATATGATGTAATTTAATATTATTATGTAATAGATTTATAGTAAAATTATATTTTTTATAAATAGTTTTTAATTCATATAACGAGATTCATGAAATATGATACGGGGATATCTCATCACACTATTATTTTAATGTGCTGTTGTTTAGTGTATATACATTCCAAGAATGTTTTTTATGATTTTTTGTAATTTAATTTATTATTATTTAAATATAATATTTAGGATCTATATTTCATGGGGTATTTGGGATCAAAATTTACTAAAGAAAAAAGTAATTTTGTCGTTATTTTCATTCTTTTAGACACATGTTTTTTATTCATCTATATTATTTTACTATGTGTATATACATCTATTTGACATTTTATATCCTAAATAAAATAACTTATATGATATTTTATGCACCATATAATTTCATTCTCTTACATGGGTAGTATTATTCAAATATACCAATTGGTTAGATTATATTGTGACAATCACATAATTTATAAGGATTGATTATGATTATGCATTAATTAATGAAATAGATTGATCGTCATCTCAAAGAAACTCATGAATTTTCTTTTATTAAGGGATTTCATGATTTTGTAATTTATTTTTATCATTTTACATTCATTTTTAAATAATATAATTAAGAAAATGTTTTTTTAGAAAATGATACAACATTTCTCTTTTTGATGGAAAGTCCATTTTTTTCAAAAACAATGTTTTCAAAAATGTTTTCAATTTTTTTAACATGATATGATCAGATAATTTTACTTGAAAATGATATTAATAGTGCTTAATGGTTTTTAAATATTCATCAATATGTTATCAAATCATTTTTTAATGTTAAATTGTTTCCAAAATGATTATTGTCTTAAAATGATTATTTTAAATAAAAAAGGATATATTCCTCAAGAAATGTTTTCAAGAGATATTATACATATAGGATAATATTATTTGGAAACTTATATGCTTTAAGGATACCATTATTATTATATCATTGACTGGATTATGTTTATAATGAAATGTTTTCAATTAAACCTATTCTTATTCCATTGGAAATACGATTTTTAAAACCACCACTTTTCAAGGGTTATGCATTACAGAAATTATTCTATGATTGCGGAAGAAATTGAAGAGAAGGTTAAAACCATTTACCTACATATCATGGAAATTTAAATTTGGAAAACAATTAAGGCTTATATCATTGATGTGATCTATAATTTGTTGTTAGTGAGAAGGTATTTTTATAAATCCCTCCCTAGAGTATAGTTATGGGAATTTTGATGAAATGGATTATAAACCCTATGTATATCATTCCCTTTGAAATTATTTATGATATCATGATGTTATCCAATTTCATATAACTTCATTCAAATATCTCCCTTGTCTATAATTTCATCCATGTAAATCTCATGAAGAGGTACACACTGGGCACTACACATCTACTAAACTCAGAAGTCCTGCCATTAGAGAAGGATATTTCTCAGGAGTACAAAACTGTTGAAATTATGGATTGAATAGAGGTAGTTATAAAAAACGATACTACTTAGAAGGTTAATTTTTTGTGGTGAAACTACCTGTTAGCGGAGGATATATTGGAATCTAAGGATATGATGTTGAAAATTTATACCCAATTTTCTGTATTATAACTATGAATTTTGTTGAAAAAATCATTTTAATAAGGGTAGAATGTGAAACTCTTATTTTTTATCATTTTTATTAATAAAATAATTTTCTCTGATCTCTTGTGTTTCACACCTAACAAACATGGATTCTGTTACACAAAATAAGGAGTCTCTACAAAATAAATTTTTTTATTATCCTTATTTAAACGATATAGTTATAATAAAGACATTTGAATTATTAATATGAATATTAATAATTAAGGTTTAATATTTTTTATAATGGTTTATAGAAATAAAAATAATATTTATAATATGGAATATAATTTTAATTAATGTATTTATATGTTTATCTTAAAAGAACTATTTTTTATATCCTATAGTGAAAATTAATAAAATTAATTTTAGAGAAATTTGGAAATTTAATTTGAAGAAATAAATGTTATTTTTGAAAACCAGTTTTCAAAATTATCAATGGTTATTTTTTTGGATTTTTAGAAAAACATCATTTTAGGATGAATAGATACAATACCAAATTTCAAATCAAAAGCAACTTCTTTATAAAAATAATGTATGGTGTTCAATTATATTTTAATATTGTTTTAAAGTTTAATTATATTAATTACACAAATTTATATCCAATTTATTTCAATTTATCATATATAAATATTAAATATGATATAGAATCATTTCATGCATTTGGACCTTTTTACATTATAAAAATGTTTTTGTGTCCGACTTGTATGATTTAATTTAATTTAATTTCATTCACATGTATGGTTAGAATTCTAAAAAAGGTTTTTATATTTGAAATAAAAATAATTTATAATCTATAATATTTTAAACATGGTTTTTCACCAAAAATATTAGTGACGATAATGAATATTAATTATAATGAATAAGTTAAAAAGAGATTAATAAATGACATAACTTTTAATATTTGTTGTTAAAATTACCATACACTTGTAAAAAATTAATTTATTTCCATGTATCAACCATTACACCTATAATGAACAAAAATGATCTATTTCTAAGCCTTTGGGGCTATTTAAAACATTGTTAGTACACAATTCTTTTAAAGAATAGGCAATGTGACTTTTCCCACATTTATAAAATTACATCACTCCTCCAGATTTATTCACACCTATCAATCCATTTGGCTCCTAAAAATCCTAATAAAATATCATCCAAAACCCCACACAACTATTATATAATCAAAAAAACTTCATTTATCTAAACAAATAATCTCTTTGGTAAAATAATAGAGGTACCCAATGAAGAGGTAACATCCTTCCTCCAGATCTATTGTTATATATTCATTCTACACCTCTATAATATTATTATTACAAGATTATATATTAACATATATATCCTCAGTATTTTTAGAAGTTTTTATGAAATATTTTTACCTACAGTAACACACAATTCCATTAAATTATTAATTAACATATCTTTCTTGTGTATGGTGAACTACCATCTCATGTAATGATGTAGTTCATTTTTTACTATACTACCTCTCATGGTTGATAATTATGAAATTTAATTTTTTTTTATATGATATATATGTTATTTAGGATGTATTTATTCTTATTTAATTATTATATATTACATAACTTCTGGTTTTCCATTTTTTGTAAACATGATAACCTTGTTTGTGGATTTGTGGACTAATGCCTACCCAAAGTGATATGATTCATTCACATATACATAGAATTTATAAATGATTTTTTTAGTAAACATATATGATTAATATGACCAAAAAATACAAATATAATTTATATATATATATATATATATTTCATTTAATTTATTTCCTTCAAAATGATAAGGGAAACAACGTTTTTTCAAACGTATGACCTACCATATCCATGAATGATGTAATCTATTTAATATTTCTATTTTTATAGATTATTATAAATATTTATATAATTAATACATGTGTTAAAGATATATATATATATATATCATGTTTTAAATTCTATAAATAACTGAATCATTATCTAAGTAATAGGATAAGGAATAACAACTCACTAAGTGTAAGAAAAATAATCGAATATTATCAAAAATGTTAAACTAATATATAATTTTTAATAAATGGGTAAAAAAAGATCATAATTAAATCATATAAATTATTATTTAATTTAATAGGGTAATATAATATATTTATTATAAACATATATTTATTAAACTAGTGGTTTGAATAAGTTTGAATTTTGTCAAGTTATAAGGTATGGGGATTTCTCACCTCACTTTTATTTATAGGAGACTTACACATCATTCACCGCTCATTTTTTTATGCATATAAATCCAATGAATTTATTATATTACTATTTTATGTAAATATATGGGTATTTATGTAACCATTTTATGATTTAAATTGTATGGGGCTTTAAAAATAAAATTTTACACAGCCACTATGGTAGTTTTGTCTTTATTTTCCATCATTGAGACAAATATTTAGTTATGCACCTATATCCTTCCACGTGATGTATAAACATCCATTTGAAATTTTATTACATGAATCTATTTATTTTAATTAAATTTAATTATCCATGTAATTTCATTCTCTATCATGGGTAGTATGATTCAATGTTACTGGTTGGTTGAGTTTATTACAATAACATCACCATTTATGGGGATTGTTTATGATTAAATATCTCCCTTGTTTACCCGTATTATGAATTAGATCTCACCGATTTTTTTATTCCTTTACCCCATGTTACATAAATATGTATTATATATGATGTTTCTAAAATGTTTGATTGTCATGATGAAGCAACTGGGAGATAATTTATCTCGATCATCTACCATTGTTTATGTTAATATGTTTGAAAATGGAGTAAACTAATACATCCCATGGGAATATGTTTGTGTAATGTAAAAGATATTGCACTAAAATTATTTAATGTTAATTTATTCATGGAGAAGTTCACAATAGTTTCCATCAGAGAAATATCTTAGTTAACATTTGGATAATATGATGATAAAAAAATAGGGCTACCCCAATATATTAATCTAAGGATAAGAAAAAGAATATGTATATGTCTTGTATTTTTTTTAAATAATAGAGTGAGGTTTTTCAAACATATAAGTCACTATCTAGATAATAATAGTGTATTTCATTATGGAACATATTTATATAGTGTTAACAACCCAGAAAACCCACATTGAGTGTGACTCGATCGATAACAGATGCCTGAGAATGGGCATTGCTACACACTAGGTTTGAAACTCCCTAGGGATATGCTTTAGGAATTCATAAAATCTACTCAAATCATACTGAAGGATTAAAATATTACTTGGCTATGAATATCCAAACAAAAACATGAGGTGTAATATATTGAAGAAGGTTCCACAATTTAGACATCCTATAAGTGGGTTTTCATGATTATGTTTTTTGATCACTATGAAAAAAATTTATTACTTTATTTATTTAGGTTTTTGTCAATTATTGGAACATGATGGAACTATGTTTATGTATATTGTGATGGAAAATGTAATGATTTCCCTTATGAGAAATCAACTTATATGGGATCTAGACTGTAAAATAATATTTCTATAATCTCCAAAATTTCCCAAGATTTAACTACAATTGGATTCCAAAGAAGACAAGAAGGGGAAAAATTTTATTGAGTCCATAAGGAGCCAAATTTTACCTTATTACACATGCCCTTATAATCCCCTTGTTTATAAAAAATTGATCAGTTCCACTAAAATGATATTTTATATCATATAGTTTTCAGAGCAAGAGAAATTTATCCTAGATTCCAATAATTTAGAAGGGGAATTAGTCCAGTTCCAAACCCTAATAATGAATCCAAGGAAGAAATATTAAATTGTATTCATGGATTATGATATGTATTGAAAATTTTTCTTCAATAATTTCTTTCCACATGTTTTTCACCAGAGGATGTAAAATGAGTTCATTGAGTTGATGAAAAAGGATAATGAATTAGTTGGATCCTAAGAGGCTAATATAACATGACATTTATAGTAGGTGTGACAGCTGAATAATTTTGTTTGTAGGTATAAATAAATCTTTTCAAATATGTTTTTTAGTTAAAAATATTAAAACATACAAATAATATTATTGTAAATTTATATCCTTAAAATTAATAAATGTCCTCAAAAGAAATACGACTTTCTATCTTTAATTTTGGAAAATAATATATTAATATATATGTTTAATTATTTTATTAAAAAGTTAATTTTTACCAAATTGTTACTTAGTTATATATTTTAAATGAATAGAGACAATATACATTTGTTGTTATAATTATTTTTGTATATTCTAAATCATCATATGAATATATTCACTATCAATATAACACCCCAAGAATTTATAAATAAATTTAATATTGAATGCATGAAACACTAAATCCTTAAAAAAAAATTATGTTATAATATATATAATAAACATATTTTTTCTGATTCTATTTTTTGAATTTCAAAAAATTGATATGCACAGTTGTGTTCAGTATGATATTTGGAGTCTGATAGAATAATCTTATTTTTTTGTCAGTAGTAACAAACCCTTTGGAGTAGTAACATGGACCATGTGGATTGTAATGTTCCCTTATGAATGATAACCTCCCCCATGTAATTTTAAATAAAATTTATGCACCTTACAAGTGAAATAAAATATTTTATATATTAATAATTAAGTGTTGCTATTTTTATGAGTACTAAACATTTAAATACAATTTTTAGTTAATAAATGTTTTTAAAATAAATTTTTTTTTCATAAAATGTGTTACTATATAAATTTTTTGTGGAACTATGATTTTAATATAATTTAATAATACATTAGATAATTTTTCAAAGTATTATAAAATCTTTTATGGATTTAAAATTGTATTTTTAAAGTAAATGAGGATTTTATTTAAAATTTAAAATTCCCAAATTTAGAAAAATATTTTCATAAATTGGAGTTAATTTTGTTATTAACACATCAAAAAATGGTTTGGGTAAATTTTTGTGATTTTTTGAAATACTATAATTTTGGTGAATAGTGAAATTAGATAAATTATAAAATATACTAAATAAATGAACTTATTATTCATGCGTGATTCATCGATGATGTAAATGGACATTTTTTCTGACTAACATAAAAATATTACTATTTTTGGTCATGTAATCAACATTATTTCTTCTCTTAAGGAAAAATGAAAATTTAATGATTAAAATATTATGAAAACCCTCATCTCCCCCACTATAAAAACTACCCAAACTCTCTTCTTCTCATCACTCCTCTCAAGCCTTTTAAAATTTCTATATTCTGATCAAATATCCTACAAATATCCTCCCCCAATTACATAATCCCTTGGTCTTATAAAAAGACCAAATCTTCTCCAATAATGAGTCTCTCAATGAAGATAAATACAAGAGGTAAATTCATCTTTTCTATTATTTTATGTTCTTTTTCAAGTTCCTTTCTTTTCTTTTCAGTCCTCACCTCTCATATTCTAAATGTTATGACAACTATGGAACCTTTAATGTACTGTACTGATATTATGATTATAGAATAATTTATTATCATCTATCTTTTACCCTTATTTTCTGTAAATAGTAAAAAAACACAATCTGAGATGTGTTGATTTACCACATTCCTGGAAAATGGGTTTTCAATTTCTAATATTATCTTAAATTAAGGTCATGAAAGCATTCTTATGGTTAAAAAACACTATTATAAATATATTATGTAATATCTATGGTTTTGGAATTATTAATAAATGAACCCAAATTTGATTATTCGGGTCAATAAGATCAAGTGGAGAACACCTTCAGACTTATGGTTAGGGTTTCTTCATCACACTTCCATTTTTGTGAGATATTCTCAATTCACTTATATTACTTTTAAATTATGTATCTATATAACCAATATATGCATCAAATCATGAATATCTTAATATTTGTTGTTTTCAATATAAATTTTAGTTATAATTAATTTTGTGGTATACAATCTGATTGATTATTAAGTGGTAAGGGATTTCTTCTTGAACTTCCATTTTCATTCAGGTTACTCTTTTTATATGCATACATTAATGAAATTATTTTTTATAATTTTATACAACACATAAAATAGGTTTTAATGTTATATATAGGTTTATCATCTAGAATAATTATTTATTTTGTGGGTATTTACATGTCATAAAGCAATCATTTAAAATTTCTTCTTAAAAAAGAAATATGATTCAAGGTAACTTATCGAATTCTTATATATTTTCTAATGCACAACTGTGTCTATTTTAAGCCACCATTTTTTTATAAAACCTGCCTTTTAAAAATGATGGACGATTTATCATAATATCTTATTTTATGAATATAAGAATCTCTTCCATGTTTAAAATTATCTTTAATACTTTCCTTAAAATACTGTAAAATGTTTTATTTCTAAAGATTCTTAATAAGTTTGTTTACATGATTTCACATAAGTGGGACATCATTTTTGCATCAAAAACAATTTCATTTTCTTGGAGTATTTTTTATGGGATATACATGTTTATAATGAAATTTCATTCAAAAAAATATGATTTTCCAAAAAGAACTTTTCTTTCCTATGTAAACTATATTTTTCTCACATCACGTTAACATTTATAAGATATAAGTGTTGTTAACCACTTATCCCTTGTATGTGGTGTATTTACTATCCCATATTATATCATATCCAGAGACTCTATATTCTACTGGTATTCTTATTATTTATGATTTGAATTTTTCAAGGTGGTATGGGACACTTCAGAATGTTTAATGATTATTTCCTATAGAATTTCTCAATGGTCACATTTAAAAGTATATTTATTTTTGTCGACATCAATTGATGAATTCTGTATTTAATAGTGTTTAATGTATTATTATATCATCTATAATATTTTTTTAGGGTTTCTAATTAGTTTGAATGTTGATGTTCTATCTTGATACCATTCACCAATTTACTTTGAATGGATAGTGTTTATTTTTAATATATGTGGAAAGTTATTTATATTTCATATGTAGAATAATTATGAATGTATATGATTCTTATGTTTATCCAATTCCATAAGGGGAATGTATTGGATTTTGTAATCATCGGGTGGGGACTATTATAGCCCCATGGTTCATCGACAGGTCTCATGATACAAAATATTATCTTTGCATGAGGCATTGACAAAATGTATATTAATGGTCTTTGATGGAGGCTTTGATGAAATGATTTTGATATTCTAAATTATTCAATCCACAATTATAAAACTAGTAGTAGAAATTTCATGTTGTTATTTAACTAGTAGAATACCCCTAGTTTTTCTTTATTATGGAATTATTTATTCAACTATTATCCCTTAAAAATGTGTTTAAATTTATTTTTAAGGTCATGTGTTTTTAGTTATTCACCATACCTTGTGTTTATATTCCTGATATCTTCCAATTTATTATTTACCCTTAATGAGAATCTGATATCACCCCTTTGTTTTGTTTCTTAATCTCAGGTGATAAAGAATTTTCTTATAAATGAACTACTTGGATAAACATAGATTTGTGGATGTTTCCAATAAAATATATATGTTGTATTTAATTTCAAGACCTAATGTTTAATTTATTTATATATCTGATTTTCCAAAACTAGAAAACTACTCGGTCTGTCGGGATAGGACTTTCTTATAAGCATACCAATGTAATGAAATAATGCACTGGATCCGAGCAATGGGGGTTGAGGCATTTTAGTAGGTTTAAAAAAAATTAGTAGAAAACATGAAAACAAGATTAAGAAAACATAGATTACGGAAGAAAACCCTGTGATAGTTTCTAAGTATAAAAATACAAGAAAATCTAGAAATTTTTGTATGGAATTGATTATGTGGATATTTCTAGAAAGTACATCCATGTATGGATACTACAAGTTGACATAGTTCTAGAATATATTTACCTAGAAGTTACAAATTTGATAAGGTGTTTTGGACTTCACCAGGGGTTTCCTAGTACATGACAACAATCCTTACTACACACCTAGTTTGAAACTCCTTGGTGATATGCTTAGGATATTTTACATTATATTAACCCACCATTATGAACGATTTATTCCCCCAAAGTAACCAATTTATATGGTAATAGGATTTACGATGAAATAATTTATTCTATGTTTAGAGATATAGAGTGTTCATAATTTTATAAGATAATATATAATATTGAATTTATTAGAAATGGTTCAAAGTGGATGGAATGAGAACTTCACCCATACACGTGATGCATATAGTAAGATGGATCATATCACTTATGGACTTAAGCATTCATTTTGAAATAAGATAGTTTCCCAAGTATCCTTATCATATGAGGATATAATATCATGTGATAAAAAGGTATGTAATGAATTCTCTTTGTCCTATGTCTTTGAAGGGAATCATTAAAAGAAAAGGATAGTAGTGAAAAATATGGATAAAGGGATGAAAGGAAAGAAGACTTTCTCGCATGTGATAAATGTGGGAAGACTTATCCTGGTAAATTTTTGAAGAGAATGGGAGTTCGTTATAGCTATAGAGAAAAAGTACCCTAATTTTTTGATTGCAAGGGTATGAAAAAGGTTTCTGATGTACAAAGATTCAACTGTAAGGATTTAGGACACTATGATGATTAATGTCTCATGCATCAAAGGAATATACCCAAAATGATGATACTGGATAATAATTAAGTTATGATACTGCCGTAGATGAACTGACATGATTAATATTCCAAGTCAAGAATTTGGTCCATTAAATATTTTATCAGCAATGTACTAGTAATATGAATTATGGAATATATATGGGGATTGTACTACATTGCGATTTTATTAAGGAATTAAGGTCATATGATGAATTTTACCAAAGAAAAGTTACTTAATATAAAGTTAAACATTTGAAAAAATATATGCTTGCGGGATAGACATCCCTTAATATGTTTCTAGCATTGAGATTTTGATTTCTAAATAAAGAGATGATTTATTTAAGTAAATTAATTTAGAAACCACTTTCTATCTTGGATCTATATAATGGAAGATTGAAAATGTGATCAAGTCTACAACATTTTATACTAAAGTAATAAATCCAAATTCAGATTATAAAGAAGCATGAATGTATTCAATATGTTTTTATGGTAATTACTGTTCTTCAGTAGACTATAAAGATAATTCACTCACATGTTTTTATGTGATGTTTATGAGCCTGTTCATGTTGCTTAATAAGTTCATTAAAAAAAATTAGAGAGCGTCATTTAAATGTGTTTGATCATGATATTTTGGAAATGTTAATCATTTATGAAAAGATGGAATTTGGTATTTGGTCAATCATTTAGAAATTATTTTACCCTAGGATACAACTTGTTCCATGAAATGATGTTGGAATAGTAAAGGCATAGTTAAAGTATACGATAGTGTTTATGGAAACGTATCATGTACTTATATATCCATAAAGTAGTATAGAGTAATAGAATTTATATACATTATGGAACGGATCCTGAAACCAAAAAATGATATCCTATAACATTTTTATGATGAACTCAATGGTTATTTACATCATTACAAATTTATAGATTTTAGAATGATAACATTCTAAATGATCATGTCCCATATCTCTCTCCATTAGAACACGATGGTTAGATTATTCATCAATGTAAATATTTATTTTCACTATTTTAATCCATATTTGGGTAGTATCCACTACATATCTCATTCCATCTTATTAAGAGAATATTTTTTAACCCTATTTCTAATGTGGGTTTCCCATAAGAGAATTTTCAAGTATCATTCTTTAAATGTTGAAGTGAAATTTCATATTTTGGGGATTTAATTTACTAATAGAGGGGATAATGTAACACCACAATAATTTGTTTTATATATTTAAATAAATTTGATCAATTATGTGTTTTAATTATGTATTATAATTTTTATAAATAAATATATTTAAAATTTATAGCCTTCAAATTAATGAATGTTCAAAATAGATATACTATTTTTATGATGTAATTTGTGTAAAAGAATATTTTAATATATATTTAATTATTTTATTACTAGTATTATTTTTACTAAAATAATAATTAATTAGATATTTTAAATTTTTAGGAACAATATATATGTCATCCAATATAATAATTCGGTTAAATAATAACTCTTGAAATTAATATATTCACTGTTAATATAGAACCCCAATGATTTAAAAATAAATTTAATATTAAATTCATTAAACGTTGAGTCCCTATAAAAAAATTTGTGAAAACCTATCCAATAAACATAATTTTTTTGCTTCTGTGTTTTGAAATTCAAAAAACAGACATACACAATTGCATTCAGTATGATATTTGGAGTCTTATAGAATCAAAATTTTTGTTGAATAGAAGCATACCCTTAGGAACATTTACATGATACATATGAATAGTAATATACACTTATGAATAGTATTATCACCCATGTAAGTATAAATAAAATTTATGCTCCTTATATATGAAATTTAATATTATATAAATTAATAATTAAGTGTTGGAATTTTTTGAGTAATTAATATTTAATTATAATTTTAAATTAATAAATTTATTTAAAATATAACTAATTTTATTAAAATATGTTTATGAATAATTTTTTATGGTACTATGGTTTTAAGATCATTTAATAAGTCCTTATATAATTTTTTTAGGGTATTGTAAAATAAGTTATGGTTTTAAAAATGTATTTTTCATGTAAATAATGTTTTTAGAGAAAATATAAAATTATCTTGTTTAAAGAATTATTTTCATAAAATGGAGTTTGTTTTTTTATTTTACACGTCGAAAAATACTTTGGGTGATTTATCAGGATTTTTCTAAAATACCTGTATTTTGGATGAATAGTGAAATTTCGTAAATTATAAAATATGCTAACTAAATGAATTTCTACATAATTCTAGTGTCATGTATGATATAAATGGCCATTTTTTTACTCACATGAAATTATTACTAATTCTTGTTAGTTAATAATAATTATTTCTTATCTTATGAAAAAATAATTAACTAATGATTATAATATTAATAAAACTCTCCTTAACTCCAATATAAATACCACCCAACTTCCCCTCTTATCATCATTCCTATCATGCCTTGTGCCTCATCTAAATTATTCTAAAATATCATCCAAATATTATTCCAAACATATATTATCCCTTGGTATCATAAAAATACCAAATCCTCTCCCATAAAGAGGCTCTCATGGATGTTTAATTCAAGAGGTAAATTCCTCTTTTCAATTCTTTTTGTTTCTTTTCGAGTTCCTTTGTTTTCTTTTCAATCCTCACATATCCTCATCCAAATGTTATGAAAACTCTTGTAACTTAAATATAATGTAATTTTGTTATTATTAGAGTATAATTTATTATAATATCTCATTTTACCTTATTTTATTATAATAGTAAAAAAACCCATCTAAGATGGGCTAATATACAACATTCAAGTACGATGTGTTTTCAATTTCAATTACTGTCTTCAATTATGGTCATGAAACCATTATTTTGGTTGAACTAAACAATAATATATGTATTATGTCTCCTTGAGAGTTCAGGAAATATTATGTAATGAACCTAAAATTGATTATTCAGGTCATTATGATCAGGTGGAGAACACCTTCAGACATAAGGTAACGGTTTCCTCATATCACTTCAATTTTTGTGAGATATTACTAATTCTTTACTATTACTAGGGTATAATGTATGTATAATGACCATTAGTGAATCATAACATTATTCTCTTTAATTTCATTGTATTTAATATATTATTTTATAATTATAAATTTTGGTTAATATGAATCTATTTGTTATCAACTAGAAAGGATATCTACCCAAACCTCCATTTTAATTCAGGTTACCCTTATTCTCTACATACCTCAATTAATTTTTTATTTATTCTTATGTAATCCACAAAAATTATATTTAAATTATATATATATATGTTTACTAATTATAATCATTCTTTAATTTATTTTTATTTACATGTTTTAAAAGGATCATTCAAAAATTCATCACGATAAACAACCACGATTCAAGGGAGCTTCTAGAATTCATACCTATTTTTATGTATACACCAGAATCTATTTTATACCGCCATTATTTTTAGAAACTCACTCTTTTTATATTGAAAAATGATTTGTTTGATATATGGTTTAAGGAAAAGAATCATTTTTTCCACATTAAAATTCTCTTTAATGCTCCAAATGCTCTAAATTGTTTTATTTATAATGATTCTTAAGAACTATTTTTTATATGATTTAATTCCATTAGGACATAATTTATTCCTCAAAAATAATTTCAATGACCTAGACATTTATTTTATAGGATATAGATGTTTACTATCTGATTTCTTGTCAAAAACAAATTATTTTAAAATAAAACTCTAATTCCAAAGTAAAATATATTTTTCTCACGTCACATTAATTTTTATAAGATATGTTATTTTTCACTAGTTATTCCTTACATGTGGTGTATGTAATAACCCTTGTTATATCATATAAATAGTCTTCTTATTATCATTCTATTCTAAGGGATTATGATTTGAATTTTTCATGGTGGCATGAGATGCATTGGAGTGTTTATGTATTATTTCCTTAAAAATTTCTTAATGGTATCATTTAAAAGAATAATGATCTATGTCAACATTTTATTTATGAATCTTGTATATCATAGTGATATATATCTTATGATATCATTTACAATATGTTATTGAAGGGTTTATTATTAATTTGAATGTGGATGTTCTATCATTATACCATTCACCATTTTTCATCTAATGTTTAGTGTGTAAGTTTAATGTACGTGTATAGTTATTTATATTTCTTATGTTAGTTTCAATATGAATGTATATGTTGTTTATTTTTATCACCATTAATATATGGAATGCATTGGACATATTAATTTTTCAGTGCATCGGTATGCCAAATGAGACAAACTATGGTCTTGGAATGAGGCCTTGACAGTATGGTTATGATGTACCATATTATACATTCCCGCATTATAAAACTTATAATTGAATGTTCATTTGGTCAATATACTAGTATAATACCCATGATTATGATTTATTATGGAATTATTTATTCATCTTTATTCCTACTATGATTTGTTAAAATTTATTTTTAAGGGCATGTGTTTTCTGTTATTCACCATGACTAATGTATATGTGTATGATATCATTAGCTATATTTCCTACCCTCAATGAACATCGGAGCTCACCCCTTTCTTATGTTTTATTTTTCTCGGGACATTAAGATGTTTATTATGAAAATCATGCTAGGATAAACATGATTTTGTGGGTGTTCCAAATAAAACTTATATGTTTTATTTCATTTCAAGTTTCAATATTGAACCTATGTATGATTATAGTTTTTCAAAACTACTTAATAACTCATCCATTTGAGATATGACTTTATTGAAAACATGAAATATAATGAAATAAAGCATTAGCTCTAGTAAAATGAGGTCAGGCTATTATAGTAGGCTTCTAGTATTATCATTAATGTTGGTTTTAATGTCGATAGATTCTTCAGTGGCATAAAGACAATCACAAAATAGAATTGGATATATGTTACTATAGTGAATATTAAGATATTTTTCATTCTTAAATATATTTGAAATGGTTTTTTGATTTATTTATGAATCTCATGGTTTTTACTAGAAAATAAAGATGAATATTAATGGATAATTGAAAATCCACATAGATAAGAAAATGGTGCTTTATTTATTCTCTACATTTGGAAAAATCATATTGGGAATATTGTAATGTGGTTTAATAAATTTTTTTGGTGTGGAAGTGAAGATGCATAAGAAATTGATTTCTAAGCTAATTGGGAGAAGTATTCCAATTAATAAACTAGAGGGAAATCAATATAAAATGCACCAACCACACCGTAGTTCTTCAAGTATTAGGGGGATGTGGATTATAATAACTAGTTACCCAAACCATTGCTTGGTGGTGATGAGAAGTGTCAATAATAAAATTAATTAAGGGGAAATGGGAAATATCATGTGATCACTATTTTTGATATGGTTTGTGATAACGATGTTGGGAAACGTACACTTTACATCCATTATATAAATGAAAATGTATTATTTGGTTCTATAAGTTCCCACTCTTTAATATTTAATGAATTTTATAAGGGTATTAAAATTCCTCCCAAAAGATTACATATAGATTAAGCATTGAAAATACCTAATGATATGATAATTGTATCTGAAGTCCATGATTCCTCTCTAGTTGAGGGTTATAGGAATTTAATTCGTAAATATCATCTCATTCTTCAATTGGTATAATTTTATGGCTTCCTAGGAATGGATGGGATTTATCTTCATAAATACCCCCTCAATAATAGTGGAAGGGATGTAATGTTTTATATTTTAAAACAACCTATGAGAATATATCATTATAATGTTAATTAAGAATTTTTTATAAATATTACATCCCCATTATGGGTCTTAATTCTCATTCACAATGTATTTTTCTTTCAAATGGTTGTGGGGTAAATTGAAATCGATGGTATGCATGTTGTTCAAAAAAATTGGAGTCATTTTAAAAAATCTGTCTTTTCTTCCTCCAAACCATTATGTCGAGTTATTAATAGAACTCATACATAGTTTAATAACAATTTTATAGAATCCCTCAAGAATTTAGTGAATTTAGTTGAATTAATTTAATAGTTAAATCAATGAAAAATTTGATGAGGGATTCATTCATCCAACTATTTCACCTTGGGATAAACTTATTCTTTTTGAGAAAAAATATTGACCACTGTAAATATATATTTATTATCAAGAGTTGAGGAATATTACAATCAAGAATAAATGTTATCTTCCCCATATTGATGACTTGTTGGATTAACTATGTGGAGACCAATACAATTTTATGATTGGATTTTGTTCTATATATTATCAATTAAGGATAAATAAGGAGGATATACCCATGATTTCATTCTATATTAGGCATGGATGCAATTAATATACAATGATTACATTGGGTCTTACAAATTACCTTTAAATCCTTATATATTTGATGAATACAGTTTGTAGAGATTACCTTGATCAGTTTGCGGTAGTCTTCATAGATGATATTCTAATATATTCAATGATAAAGGAAGATCCTGAAGAACATAGTATAATTTTACTAAAGACCCTAAGGAAAGTGAAATGATATGGTTAACATACAATGTGTGAATTTTGGGTACAAAATTTTTCATATTTATTCAAATTATCTCAATAGAGGGTATAATAGCAAATCCATCAAAGATAAAAACTATTGAATATTGGCCTAAACCAACTATATTTACTAAGATCCATATTTTTTCTAGTTGAGTTAAATATTTTTGATGGATTTTCATGAATATATCATGACTATCTAATACTATAACCATGTTTACTTGGAAGGCTTACAAGTTTATTTGCATTGAAGAATGTGGGGAATATTTCATGGAACTAAATATAATGTTTGTATACGCACCTGTGCATAAATTATCCTCTATTTATTAAGGTTTTTTAATTTTAAATGATGAATACAATAATTGATTAAGATTCATTCATATGAATAATGACCTGGTTATCGCTTTTTCATTGTGACACTTGAATATTAATGGTCAATATTACCCAGCCCATGATATTGAGTTAGCAGTGTCACTTTTTTCCATTAATGATAAAGAGGTACTATCATTATGGATAAAATATGACATATATATATATTGATTATAATGGTTTGAAATATATATTCACATATAATTAGTTAAACATGCATAAGATAAGATGGTTAGAGATAATAACAAATTATGAATGTTCAGTACATTACCACCTTGTGAAAAAAAACAAGGTGGGCGATGATTTGAGTCAAAAGGATGATTCTATCTAATCCAGGATAAGGATCAAAAAAGATATAATATTTATGAATCTAAAAAATATTGATATTGAAATCCTTAGATAAGTGGATAAATATTATTTTTCTTAATTGAATGTTAAACCCTCCATCCTTATAATGATTAAAGAGGCATAGAATAAATATGTAGAGATGCAAATGAATGATAAAAATTTTCCTAAGTGTAACGTTGTTTAGTATGGAATGATAAGGTTTAGGAACCATTTGTGTAATATATCCATAATTGAATTAAAAATGATCATTTAGAATAACCTCGTAGTTCCTTATTCTCTATTCATCATTGAAGTAAAAATATGTATAGTGATTTTAAGGAATAATTATAGTTGGATGGAATGAATAGTGGAATTTCCATGTTTTATACTCAGTCCTTGGTATGATTATCAGTTAATGAGAAATGAAAAAAATCTAATGGGTTGTTTCTAACATTAAACCTAACAAAAAGTAAATTATAGAACATCAATCTAGGTATTTTTTGACACCCCAAAACCTCTAAATGGTATGGTTGGTAGTTGATAACCTTAGAAAATCATCACACATCCATGCTATCAGAGAAGGCATGACTCTAGATCTTCATAGAAGGATATACATTAAATAAGTGGAATTGTTGAAAGGAGTACAATATTCCATCATATCTGATCTTGATATGATGATTACCTCAATGTTCTGTAAAATTATTTAGTAATAAATTGAAATATAATTGTTGTTTGGTTGGGATACATATGATGCTGCATTGGATTTTACTTACAATAATCACATTCACTCAAGATTTTAGATGAATAATTATGAATCCCATTATGGGAATTAATGTAGAGGTCTAAAGTACTCAAATGGTGTTAAAGAAAGAGAACTATAAGGACATAATATAGAAGAAGAAATAAAAGATAACTTTAGATCCATTCAATAGCATATCAAGGTGGTTCAAAGTTAGTAAAAAAGTTATGCTAATAATCGTTGATGTGATCTATTATTTGATGTTTTCAAGATTATTTTTCTATAATTCTCCCTGTAAAATAAGTTAATTAAATTCAAGATGAAAGGGAAACCAAACCTTAGGTACATATATCTATTTGAAAATATATCATATTGTGGTGGTATCCTATTTATTGGAAAATCCGCCAAAAATATCACACATCCACGATGTGTTCCATATATATCTGATGAAGAGGTTTGTGATGGAGATCGCTGATGAAGATCGTTGTGAGATCGTTGATGAAGATCGAATCGGGCACTCAAATTTATTTAGTCTCTGTGCGAAATGGAAATCCAACAAATTGGGAATTAAAGATCCCTATACTCATGGGAAGAGAGTTGTGGATGTGGTGAAAAAGGCTGGAGGATCCTCTTTCATGTGCTGTGATTCGGGTGGCTCTAGAGTAATTATTAGTAAAGGTCGGATAGCACATGTATCGGCGAATCAAGTTGTTGTGGAAGAAAGGGTACAACTGTGTAAGTTCTCAATCATAGCTCGTGTTGTGATCCCAAAAGGTGTGTGGCCATGGAAATTTCATGACCTCACAGATAGACTGGCGGAAATCTGGGGTTTCAGTGATTGGAAGATGACCTCCATGGGACGTGGGTTTTATCATACCATCTTCCCCTCTGATGAATGAAAAAGGTGTGCGTGGAGTGTGGGATCGGTTCCCTTGCATCCTGGTTTCCATCGGGTCCATGAATGGGATCGTAATTTTGACCCAAGCTCGGTCAAGAATTCTTTTGCTTAGGTATGGATCTGTATTCATAAAATAGGTTGGCTCTACTGGCATCCTCAAATTCTGTGGGACATTGCATCTTCTGTAGGAAATCCGATCAAGCTTGATAAACAAACTGATAATCCTAATTTTGGTCACTTTGCGAGGATCTTAGTGGAAGTTGACATGTCACACACTCTTGTGGAAGAGGTTGTCTTCACCACCAGGGATGACAGTATTAATCTTGTGATGGGTTATGAGAGGATACCAAAGTTTTGTCTCAACTTTCATATTTTTGGGCACACTTTTGCTGAATGCAAGAGGAATAAGTTTTTCTCCATTCACAATTCTCGAGGGCATGATGCTAGTAGTAGTCGAAGGAAGAAACCTGAGAAGGAACAGGTGAATGACAATGTGAAGATGCAGGATGCCATCTTGGAATCCAATGCTGGCACTGTTCCCACTGTTGAGAATTTCAATGGTTCAGGGATCCCCTTATAGGATCCCTCTTTGGTGCAGACTGGTGACGGGGATGGTGGCAAAAATGAGGCACCAGTTATGATTGTTGGCAATACATCCTCTGGGAGTGAACAGAATCTTAATATTGTGGTTTCTGAAACTGCTGGTGATCCTGCTGAGGAGGTACCGGATGGACCTGTGATTTTTTCCAGTTTTGAAAGCTCTGGTGTTCAGCCTATGCAAGTTTCATTTGTACATGAGCCCCAGTTGGGTGAGGATATACCTGCTGATGATCCTGCTGGGGAGGCACCAGTTGGAACTGTGCTTTCTCCCAGTAAATTAGATGATCATCCTATGCAGTATTCAACCATGAAAGAGCCACATTTGGTTGAGGATCAACTTGGTCAGGAACTTGCTGAGGCTTTCTCCCAGGTGCCACTGGAAAAGGTGGCAAAAAGGATTCTTCCTACCACCTTCAATTTTCTCATCAATTCGGAGAATAGATTCTTTCCTCTCTCTGATGATGTTTGTGAATCTCTCAAGGCTGGAGATCTACCTTGTGAACCAGTGGATAAGGCAAAGTCAGACTCTAGTGAATGCCTAGCTGTGAGCTATGCTGGAACTTGCATAAGGAAAAGGTATACCAATAAATGAAGATCTTATTTTGGAACTTCCAGGGTCTTGGGAACCCTCCCACGGTCAGAACCCTGAAGCATTTCATTATGACCTATAAGCCCATGGTTCTGGGTATTGTTGAACCTAGAATGGATTTTGATAGATGGATGGCCTTCAATTGGAATGCCCTCGGATACTCTCTTACTACAACCAATTAGCAGGATAATAAAAATAAATCCCTATGGGTGTTGAAGCACAATAGTGTTACCGTTGATTCTATTCAAACTGATCAACAATCAGTTACCCTCTTTTGTTGTTTTCAATCCAACCCTTTCTATGTGACTCATGTGTATTCCTTTAATCAGTATATCAGAAGGAGGCTATTATGGAACACCTTAGTCAACATTGCTGAATCCATGTCTACTAGATGGATTCTGCTGGGTGACTTTAACACTGTCTTGAGGCCTGATGAAAAAATTAGGGCCAATTTCTGCAGAGCTTCAGCCAAGACTTTTCTCTCTACATTGATCATTGTAAATTGTATGAGGTTCCTATTTCAGGTGCAGATTTTACATGGAGCAGGTACACTATTAATGGGTGGCAGGCAAGCAAATTAGATAGGTGTTTTGTGAAATTGGATGACAGGAGTGATATGATGGATATCTCTATCTTGACTCTTCCTAGAATTCACTCGGATCATAATCCATTTCTGATTGATCTTTGTTTTAGTAACATGATATCAGTACATTTACCCTTTATGTTCAATAACTCTTGGCTGATTGTTCCTGGTTGTAGGGAAATCATCTTGGAGGCCTAGAATTCTGATGTTTTTGGTAGCTCCTTACACATTCTGTCCTCCAAGTTAAAAATTTTGAAAGCCAGACTCAAGGAATAGAGTAAAAAATAATCCTTCTCTAGTATTGTGAGTGAGATTAAAGAGTCTGAATCTTACTTGCTAAGTTTCCAGCAGAGTAATATGCCTCAGGATACCCCATCTCTTGATGAGATTCAAGCTGCCTCAAAGCTTGATAATCTCCTCACATTGAAAGATAATCTGGATCGTAATCTGCTTAATTCCAAGTGGCTTAAGGATGGTGATAGGAACTCAAGACTTTTTCATTTCATGCATAAGGAGAAAAAAGGTTAAGAGAACTCTCAAGGCCCTTAAGATTGATGGTGCTTTGCTTACATCTGAAAATGACATTACCAATGGGGTGACTTGTTATTTTGAGAATTTATATTCTGATTCTGGTGGAAACAGCTCAAACAATATTATTAGATGTGTGGAACCCAGTGTGGATGATAGCCAGAACAAAAAACTTACTAAGGCTCCTTCTCTTAAAGAAATTCATTTTTTACTCTTCTCTTTAAATATGGACAGTGCTGTTGGTCCTGACAGGTTCACAAACAAGTTCATTATGTTTTACTAGGATATCATTCACATTTATGTGATCAATGTTGTTAGAGAATTTTTTCATCACTCCTACTTGCCTTTTGGGATGAACTCTAATTTTATTGCTTTGATTCTGAAAAAGTACAATGCCTTGGACATCAAAGATTTCAGGTCTATTGCCATTGGGAATTCTTTACCGAAGGTCATAAGTAAAATCAAGGCAATACGACTTGGTGAGGTTGCAAAAAATCTTGTCTCTATCAATCAATTTGGTTTTGTCCTGGGAAGGAATATTCAGAATTGTCTTGTTATTTCTTCTGAGTGTATTAATATTATGAAAGGTAAAACTCAGCATGGTAACATGGATCTTAAGGTTGACATTTCCAAGTCCTTTGATACTATAAGTTGGGACTTTATCTTCTCAATTCTTAAGATGCATGGATTCTTAGAAAGATTTATTGGTTTGATATCTTCTATTTTGAAAAAGTGCTAGTCTTTCCATTCTCGTCAATGGTTCCCCTAGGGGTTTCTTTCAATGCACTAGAGGTGTCAGGAAAGGTGACCCTCTGTCTGGGATTCTTTTCTCTGTGGCTTAGGATTATTTGAGTATGTGTATCCATGACCTTGTCAACAGTGGTTTATATCAAAGAATGAGGGTTGGTAGGAACTCCTTTGCTCCTTCGCATTTACTCTATGCTAATGACATACTTCTTTTCTGTAAGGCCAATAGGGAAACAGTTTCCAGTATTAAGAACATTTTCTCTCACTATGGAGAAGTTTCAGGTCAGGTTATCAGTTGGGACAAATCCTTTGTTGTCTTTGGTGAAGGAATTAGTATCTCTAAGAAAAACAGGGTTGCACGTAGACATGGTGTCAAAAGAGGTTCACTTCCCTTTGAATACCTTGGGATTCCTTTGTTTTGGGGAAGAGTGAAACGTGCTCATTTGGAGGGTATTGCTTTGAAAATCACTAATCAGTTGGCAAGCTGGAAAGGGTAGTCCATGTCCCAGGCTGGGAGAGTTTTCCTTGTCAACTCAGTTGTCACTTCTATGTTTGTATACTCCTTTTTTGTTTATAGATGGCATGTTTCCCTTCTCAAGGAACTGACTGGAATGACACAGAATTTCATTTGGACTGGCTCAGTTCATCAGAAAAATCTTGTTACTGTTTCTTGGAAAAATTGCATCAAGCTGATTAACAAGGGAGGAATGGGTATTAAAGATGTCAGACTTTTTAATAATGCTTTACTTCAAAACTTCACTTGGAGGATTCTCTCAAATTATGACTTATCTCTAGAATATATGGTTGATAGATTTGTTTATCGACTGCAAAAAGGTTTGTGTGTCTATTTAAAATCCTTTCTGTGGTCTTCAATTAGAGCTGCTTATTCAAATATCATGTCCCACATGATATGGCTGGTATGCCCTGGCTCTCTCCTGAACTGCTGGAGTACCCCTGGTTATCTTCTCCTACTAATGCCTCTGTTAATATCCCCCTTTCTTTGAAGAATTTATCGATTTCTGATCTGCATGGAAATGATGTTTCTTATGGAATCATTCCTGATAATCTTCGGGTGGAGCTTGCTAACTATAGTTATGAGTATACTGACACTTTAGTCTGGAAACCTGATATCAATGGATCCTTTTCCAGTCGAGCTTATTATAATCTGCAATGTGGTGTCAATACTGGACTTCCTTCCTGGATGGGGGGTATTCGACAACCCTATATTACACCTAGTGTTTATCTTTTACTTTGGAGAATCTGGCAAAACAGAATTCCTATTTAGTGCATGTTGCAGTAGAAGGGCTTTCATCTGGATACGGTATGTCCCTTGTGCCTTAGAAATGATGAATCTATTATGCATTTGTTTTTGCAATGCCCGTTTTTTGATTGCCTCTAGAAGCATGTGCAATCCTCTTTTCACTGCTGTCTTGATCTCTCATCACTTCATTCGCTGCTCAGTTCTGCTACTAAGATGGATTTCAGTGATCAAGTGAAATCACTCTTTATTGCTGCTGTTGCTTCAGTTTTCTCTTTAATCTGGAAATCTCGGAATGATCTGATTTTTAACAATATGAAATCATCCTTTCGGGATGGTGTTCTGGTGGTTCATAGAAGCATCAGGTATGATCCGATGATTCAAAATGGTTCTATGAATAATGACATTTTTTGACCTTGTTCTATTGAGAGCTCTTGGTGTTCGTGGCAGGGAAAGGAAGCCCAGAATGATCAAATATATTTTGTGGATTCCACCAATTTCTGAATGGCTGAAAGTGAATGTGGATGGGGATGCCTCTGGTGCACCGGGTCCTACCGGATGTGGTGGAGTGTTCAGAACGCACCGAAGCTTTGTCAAAGGTTTCTTCATTCATTATGTTGGATATGCTCATGAAATTGAGGCGGAACTCTGGGCGATGATCAAGGCTATCAGGTGTGTGGTGCGTTATGGTTGGCGTAGAGTTTGGCTGGAGTCGGATTCTTCTATTGCTATGCAGATTCTGAAGGATCGCCCTCGGAATGTTCCTTGGAGGATGGTGTCTGCTTGGATCTCCTGTCTTAGACTTGCTGAGGGTTTTTGCCTTGATGTCTCTCATGTGTATCGTGAAGCTAATCAGGTTATTGATGCCCTCTCAAAAAGGGCGATTATGGAGGTCAGCTCGAGTTGGTCGTTTGTTCTACCTAATTATTGTGACAGTTTGGCCTGCAATGATCGTGAAGGTGCCTTGTATACAAGTCTTTGTAAGGATTCTTGTTGTTGAGGCTCTTTGTACTATTTACCTTTTTTTAATATAGTTTGTTGGGAGCAGGTCTATACCTATCTCTCGAACCTTTTGGCTATATCTCATGAAGAAATATATACCTCATCCAACACAACTACTAAACTAATATGTCATACCATTGGAGCGTGATATTTCTTATATGAAAAAACTATTTGAAATTTTGGAATGTACAGAAAAAGTTATACATAATAAGACCACTCATCTGGTCATTGATTTGCGGAGAAACCAACAGTTACAAGAAGTATTGTGGTAATGTGAGGGCATGATGAGGTAAAAGTATCCACACTTTTTTATCTGACTGATGAATATTGAGGTAAAAATTTATTTAAATGGGGTATAATGGTACACCCTGATCATTTATGCACCTTTTTTAAATAATATAATGTTCTTTTATATCTTGTGTTGCACACTACACCAACATGGGTTGTGTTACATATAACAATGAGAGTCTAAGAAACAACATTTAACTATTATAATTATTTAAATGATATAGTTATAACAGACCAATTAAACTTATTAATATGAATATAAATAATTAATTTTAAATAATGTAACTAATGGTTTATATAAATAATAAAATACAGATTATGTGTATTTTAATTTGTAGTAAAGTCTTCATAGATTTTTTAAAAATAACATCTTTTTATATTCATCATTGAAAAATAATAAAATTAATTTTAGAGACATAGAAATTTAATTTCTCAAAATAAATATTTTTTTAGAAATCAAAATTTCAAAATTATCTTAGGGTTAATTTTCTGGATTTTTTTGAAAAACATTATTTGTGGGTGAAAAGTGAAAATACAAAATTTTAATTCCAAACTACTTTTTCATATAAATAATTTATTGTGTAATATTATATTTCTATTTATTATTAATTTTTTATGATATTATTTAAACATCGTTAAATATAATTTAGGTCATCATACCCAATTTCAATATTAAATTGGATATGAAAAAAATTCCAGCTTCTGCCCCTTTTCAAATTAAAAACATATCTTCTAGTCCTAGCTGCATGATTTATTGTTAGTTAATTTATACCAACTCTAGTTTATAATTTTATAAAATTGACACCAAAACTAGAATTATCATTCTTTAAAATTTCATCATTTTTCAACATATTTGTTTTGACAAAAACAATTAGTGGAGGTAATTAATATTAATTAAAGTGACTTAGGTAAAATTGAGTTTAATGAATGATATATCATAGAAAATATGTTGTAAAAATTACCCAAAAATTTTCAAAAATTAATGATTGGCCATATTTATACCATGGCACATATAAGGATCATTAATGATATATCTGGAACCTATTGGAGACATGTAAAACATAGTGAGTGCACAATTATTTTCAAGAATTCCCAATATATCCTTTCACCCACATATTAACTACTCATCTCCTCCCCTTATCTTCACACCTCTCAAGACCACTGTATCATCCAAAACCAACCTAAATACCCTCCTAACATTTATACCTTTATCTTATAGGCCTCACATTTTTCATAAATCTATCCAAGGAATCCTTTTGTGAAAAACAAAAGCATAATCCCAAAGAAGTAGTTACATCCTTCCTCAAAATATTTTGTTTTATTTTCATTATACACTCCCTAAACACTTCATATTCCATGATTATATAATAAAATATATATAATTTTTATAATGAGATGTTTTTATTCTTTAATTTGAACCTACACTAACACAAACTTCCATATAATGGGTAATGAACATACAGTTATTGTGTTTGGTGAACCACCACATCACTTAATCATGTTGTAAATATTTTTGCATTACCACCTCTCATTTTTTAGAATTATGATATTACCTGTGTTTGTATATGAAATATATGATATTTTTTATTTATTTATTCTTATGAAATTATTCTATAACACATAACTTATTGTTTTCAATTTTTGGTAAACATCATAACATTGTTTGTTGATGTGTGGACTACTGCCTCTTGAAGTTAATGTTATTTATTCATGATTTACATGTAATATATTAAAAAATAAATTTTTAATATTATAAACTATACATGAAAAATAATTCTAATATAATTATTATATATATTAACACATATATTCAAGTAAATTCATTAATTAAAAATGATAATTGACACATTGTTCTTGTGTTTGTACGGCCTATCATCTCCAAAAATATTGTATTTCATTTCCTATTTAGGTTTTTAATAGATTATTAAAAAAATTATATAATGAATATATTATATTTATATAATTTTTTAATTTCTATAGATAATTAAATCGTTATCTATGCTATTAGATGAAGAATAACATGTCACAACGTACATGAAAAAAGAGTATATAACCTTGAACGTAACACTTACGAGGAATTGTTAATAACTGTTTAATAGAAATTCATAATAAAATCATATTTTGTATGATAGAATTAATTATGGTCTTAAAATATATTTATAATAATCTTATATTTATTATACACGAGGTTTGAACAAGTTTGAAGAGATTCAAGACAAAAGGTAAGGGGATTTCTTATCTCATGTTTATTATTCGGAGAAGTATACCTTATTCCCTAATAATTTATTTTATATTATTTACATAATTATCATGAATTTATTACATTATTATTTTATTTAAATGTATAGGTATTTTCATACCCATTTATGATACTTATTTATTGGTGTTTTATACATCAAATGTTTCAAATCTGCTAAGGTAGTTTTGCTTATATTTCCATTCATTGAGACACAAGTTTTATTATAAACATATATTCTTTTTTTGGGTGTAAACACAAAAATTTAAAATTTCATATCACGTATATCCTTATTTTCATTATATTTTATGCTTAATGTAATTTAATTCTCTTACAAGGGAAATATTATTTGATGTTCCCAGGTGGTAATAATTTATTACAATAATTTCATCATTTATATGGATTTTTATGATTATTCTTTTATTGGTAAAATATTATTATCCATCACTCAAGGAAACTCTTGAATTTTTTTCTCATCTTGGTTGAAATGATATATTTATACATTATTTCCATTTTAACATTTTTCACTTAATATAATTATGAAAATGATTTCAATAAAATATGACCCCATTTATCCTCTTGATTGAAAAACTATTTTATTCTGAAACCATGTATTAAAAAATATTTTGAAATTAGTTTTAATATCAATTTCTAGGGAAAATAATTTTAAATACATTTATGGTTTCTAAATATTCCATTATATTTTTTTAAAACTATTTTCAATGGAAATGGGTTTCAAAAATGTTTTATGTTTTAAACATAATTTTTCAAAAATGAAACGACGGTTTCCTCGAGAAATGTTTTCAAAAGATATTATCCATCTAAGATGAAATAATTTAAAATAGATTATTATACAGGGGAACCATTATCATTATTTTTTGAATGGTTAATGTTTAAGATCGAAAGTTATCAATAATACCCATTCCTTTTCAAAAAGTTATATGATTTTAGAAAACTATTATTTTCATGGTTTATACATTCATGAAATGATTATAACACAAGTATCATTTCCACAGTTTATAATAGAATAATATTCCCATAATACACATTTCATGTCATTGTTTATGATGTATTTTTTTTTATTCCCATAAATTTTTATGGGTCATTTTATGAGGAATGGTTTGTTATCTTTAAGAACATGTATGTGTGATAATATTATGTGATGGGTGGTACCAATATATCCCTCCAATGCATTTAGTAAAGACTTAGATGTCATGAGATAATTATGGAAATCATGTTTACAGGACTAATCCACTATGGATGATGATAAAACCAAATCCACTATGAAATTACTGGGAAAGTTGATTTACTATGGGATGATGGGGAAACCAGATACCTAACAAAAAAAGGACTATGATTGGGGATGGTGGTATGTACCATCTAGTATATATAGTCCCCATGAAATTCTCTCTAATGTTTTGGGAATAGTCTATGAATTATAGGGAATTTTATTACATGTTTATATTTTTCTCATAATTCTATCTCATGTCCCAATATTATTATTTCATGTTTTATTCTCTTCATTATTTATAATTCAAATATTATAAACTTCTATTCATTATTCCATGATTAATTTTCATGATATTTGATATTGAAGGTATGATATTCTAATTTCATATCGCATTCTCACACCCTACCTCTAATTTTTTTGCTTACATATCTTCCTTGTTTACCCTTACTGAGCATATGATCTCCCCTATTTATGTTTCCTAACCCCATGTTTTGAAAATATGTATTTAGTTTTTTGATTCTAAGAATGGATCTTGCCTTGAAACCATAGTGGTATATATTTTTTTCTCACTCATTTAACTATTGTAATATTTCCATGTTTCAAAAGGAACTAAAAAATAATATCATTGGTGTAACAGCCCAAGATTTTATAAAAAAATATTCTTTTTAATTTTATTAATGTCTTGTGTTGTACGCTACACCCAAAGGAGCTTGCACAACACACATCCTTGACTTGACTTGCATTACACGCAATCGCGACCTTCCTCGATAGCGTGTGTAGTACGCAATACCGAGTTTCACTAAACAACGATATGCTATAAAAATATTATTAAAACTAGCCGTTATGAATAGTAATAACCACTTTTTGAAATCCAGTAAATCTTATTTTTCAAAATGAACTTTATTTTTGGATTCGGAGTATCGAATTTAGCCTAAGGTGAAATTTTGGAACTTTTCAGATAACTTTCATATTCTGATGAATAGTGAAAATTACTAAATTATAATTAAAAACAACTTTTTTAATCGAAATAATTAATAGTGATAAATCATTAATTTGAGTGGTTTTAAAGTATATTTAGAATATATTTTTACAATTTAATACAATGTTGGTCATTGGATGTAATTTCACATTTAAACTAGACATAAACAAGTGTCAATCTTTTGATAGATATTGTTTCTTAAAAACACGCTATTTGTTTTAACAGCGGGATTTAATTATAAAATTAATTAATTCAACTTTTATGTTATGAATTTGGTAAAATAGACTTCATTTTTGAATTCGGAATATGAAATATAGCTTAGGATGAAATTTTGGCATTGTTCTGAAAAACATCAATTTTTGATGAATAGTGAAACTACTAAGTGGTAGTTAAAAAAACTGAATTTTTCATAAAACTTAATTTTGCCGCTTCTGTGAATGGAATTTCGAAAATCTGAGAGACACGTTTAATATCAAGGACTAAAATGTGGTTCAATGAGATGAAAATAATTTTTTGGTGAATAGTAACTTTTTATTTTTTTTACCGCGGTTAATAGTAAATAGGGTAACTAAGGGTAAATATGATATTAATATTACCCTAACACATGTCCTAATCCTATTGGACAAGTGTATTTCGACCAAAAACAAACTTAGGAATAAAATATGACCATTTAGGCCCACTTGGATTAGATTAGGACATTTATTATTAATTTATTTAAAGAAAGGTTAAAATAGTTAAAATCAAAGTTTAATAAGTAAATCATTTTTAATATGGGGTTATACATAAGATAAATTAGATTGTAAATATTCATTAGAAAGCTAAAAAAATTTCCTACATAATGGTATTTTATTTGTAATTTTTAAACATCAAATAAGTTAATTTATTTATGACACAAAGATGATGCAGTAATTATCTTATTAATGAAATATTGACATAATTGATGTTATAAACACCAAACTAAATATAATTTGAGACTTTTTATGAATTCCACTAATTTTATAGGTTACTATGACATATTAGTGTGGATTTAATCAACTTGGTTCGAACATATAATTCTGTTATGACTTTCACAAAAATCATGTATCAAATAGTGTCAAAATTGACACAAAATAGTTTTAAATCAAATATTATATTATTAATTGTTATTTTATTCCTAAAAATCTAAGGTTCGGCCAAATGACTTAGATAAGGATATATGTATTAATAATAAACAATTTGGGGTTCGTTTGGCATGTTATAGTAAGTTTATTAACCATATAGTGAAAGAAAACAAAAAGACACGGTAAAAGTTAAATTATTTAACTTAGAGTTAAATCTAATTGATAAGGTTTAAAATAATATCCAAACATGTCTAAATTTGATTGGTTGATGAGATTACAACCCTATCTCATCTAATCTTCGAATATGAGTCATTTTTGGAGGTTTTTAAGTGGGGTTATATTTATTATAAATTAATATTTTTAAGAATTCCTAAGGTGCCCCTCTCCTCCCCTATAAAAGGACACCTCCTCCCCCTCCTCCTCACACCAATTTGAGCACTCAAGCTCGGTCAACCCCTGCCAAAATCTATTCTCCACTTCCCTATAAACATCCTAGAGGTTCTGGTCTTCCTCAAAGACCAATTCTAGTGCCCTAAGAGGAGGTCTCAAAGAGGCACTTCAAAGAAGAGGTAATTACCGTTACCAATTCTTTCATCTTTATTTCTTCTTCCACTTCTTCTTATTAGGTTGTTTCATTATGAAGTAATAACATCAGTATCACTCATATACTGATATGTTATTATAAGTATGAAACAACCCTATTTCACCATCTATCCATCCTACGGAAAAAGAAATCACCGCGCGTGCGTACGTACGGAATACCGTCTCCACGCCGTGGTGTAATCTATTTTCCACCACCACCTTACATGGATGGGTATAATGGTGTAAATAATAACTATACAAAGTTATTACAACATCATATTGATTATTATATATTGTATAATCCACTCCAATTCAATTCAATATTTATAGAAATGATATCATCGCTCGTGCGTACGTACGGACTACCGTCTCCACGACGCGATGAGATTCATTCTCCATGTTAACCATTTAAGAATGATTATAATGTATATATAAGAAATAATAATGAAATATATGACATTATAAATCTACTGGATTTATGTATATATATACATATGTATGTCATCTACTTACTTCCATTTCAAGACAATAAGGAAAGAAAAACAGCGTTCATGCGTACGTACGGACTACCGTCTCCATGAACGGTGTTTTTCATTTTATTTATCTATTATATATATATATATATACTGAATATATATGATATATAAATCATATTTTATATTCTGGAAGTAAGTAAATCATGATATAAGTAATAATGATGTCAAGAACAACAAGTCAAAACACCTACGATAAATGAAACGATTTTACCCAAAACGCTTCTTTAACATGGAATTTACAAAAGAACGGGTAATATAATGTCATAAATGAACCATATATGATATCATAACAATTAATATGATTCTGTAATAAGTCAATGACATTATTTAAATCATTATACAGGAGGTTCGGACACATACGAAGCAAATTGGACCTAAGGTAAGGGAAAATATCACAATCTCACTTTTATCCGAGATTGTTTTTACTTTCGTAATTACTGGGGTGTATTTTATCATCCACATCCATGTTCCCTCGATATGTAATATTATTTCCTTCCTTCTACAATAGTTTATATCCAATTTTACCCTACGGTAAGTTTTTTGTAAAGGATATGAAAGGAATCTTTTGTCTTTTTTCGTACGAGGTACTTTTTGACTTTTCCGACAAAAGTTAGAAGAATGTTTTTTTTAACTTATACGGCTTGAATGGATTTTTAAAACATTATTTCCAAGAAGCTTCCTTTAAAAGTTTTCAAGTTTATTTTTAATCAACTTCTTTTATTTTAAAGTTGTATGACATGTTATGAAAGGAAAAATGTTTTTGAAGAAGAAAGGATATTTTCCTCAAGAATGAAGTTCAAGTGTTTTATCAAAATTATTTTCCATCTAAGATAATAAAGGGTTATGTTTTTATCCCTATTATTACATTGATTTGATCATGTTGTGATTGAATTATTTTTATGAATTCCATTATCTTATATGAATTGATTTATGATGTCATAATGTTTCAAGAATCCCATTTTTGTTACATGTGTTATGCGATGATGTATGTTTTATGATTATGTGGCACACATAAGAAAGGATTCATTATAAGATGGGTGGGACCTATATCTCCCTCCAATGCATTGGGTAAAGATTTTATATCTCATGAGATAGACATGGCTGGAACGGAAGGTTATTTCGGTTCAGTGATACAGGACTGAAACGAGGAGTGAACTCGGTTCAGAAAGGGACTTTGTCCACTAAGATAGTCTTGGCAATGAGTCATGACTAACAAGAAATGATTTTCCACGATTATGTGTGCATGCCACAAAGTTTCAAGTTTCATGTTATGATTATGGTGATCTCATTTTCACTTCTATGATTTGTTCCATGTTAAGATATTATGATCTCTTTTGCAGGTTATGATTTTCAAAAAGATATGATATGATTTTTATTTCTTTTTTATACCCTTACTGAGCATTTGAGCTCACCCTTTTATGTTTTCTTTTCCCCAGGATATAAAGAAAGGTTTTAGGTAAAAAAAAAGTGAAGATCTTTATGGGAGATATTGAAGATCTTTCACCACGATTAAAAGATTACGTTCCGAGTTTCCAAAGACACTAAACTATTACGATCCTTGTGTGTGTGTTTTTGTTATGTACTAAGTATTCCGCAAATGTAATGTAATGTCCATGTACGATAAGCTTCGGGTCTCTACAGTTGGTATCAGAGGAAAGGTTTAGTCAACCTTTGGAAACTAGGATGCGAAAACGTTAGTGAGATCCCTAGAGATATTTCTACGGTATGTCTAGGGATGTCCCTAAGGTTAAGTATACGTATAGGTTATAGTACTAGAACTACGCTAACGATCATAGAATTAAACCTAAGATGTTAGATATTGAAGGTACTCCCCCTTTATTATGTTGTTTTCCCTAGCATAATTTTTGCCTCTCACACTATTCTTTTTGGGTTTTAGACGATGGCTGGAACCCGAAGGAACCGTGTTGATCAATGCAATGGACAATGCAATGTTTGTCCTCCTGAACAAACAAATGTTATGGGAGATGGAGTGCAAAATCTTATTGCTATACTTACACAAGCTATGAATCATTCTGGACTTCCAAATGAGCAGAGAAGGGAACAATATTCTATTGAGTCCTTCATGAGGCAACGTCCCCCTTCTTTCAGTGGGACTTCCGATCCACTTGTTGCTGAACAATGGATCAGTACCACTGAAAAGATATTTTCAGTTCTTCAATGTTCTGAACATGATAAATTCATCTTAGCAGTATATCGTTTGGAAGGTGAAGCTGATCAATGGTGGAATCTTATCAAGAATACGAGGCCAAGAGATGAAATTGAGTCCATGGAATGGGACGAGTTCAAGAACTTGTTTTTCAGTAAGTACTTCCCTCGTATTCTTCGAACGAAGATGGAAAAGGAGTTTCTTGAGCTGAAACAGAAGGATGATGAATCTGTTGGTATATACGAAGCGAATTTTACAAGACTTGCAAGGTATGCATCTGGCATTATCATCCAACCTGAAAGTAAAGTTGATCGATTTTTCAGTGGCTTAAAACCAAGTCTTCGAAGGGCATTAGCTATAAGAGACTTCAGTAGCTATGAAGAAATTGTGCGTTGTGCTATCAAGGTAGAAATGGAAGTTGGTGTTACATATCCATCTCATGGTTTTGACAAGAAACGAAAGATGGAGTTCAAAGAGAGATCTCAGAATAATGGTGAAAAGAAGATGAATGTTTCCTTATGCACAAAGTGTGGAAAGAAGCATGGTGGAGATTGTCTTAAAGGGACTAGAAAATGTTTTAAGTGTGGAAAAGAAGGTCATCGAGCAGCTGAGTGTCGAAGTAATGGAAAAAGGGTTTCTAATGATGTGAATAAAGCAAACACTGCAGAGAACGCACCACCAACACTTCAATGCTTCAAGTGCAAGGAAATGGGGCATTATGCTAATAATTGCCCTAATCCAAGGGTTAGTGATGATCAACATGAGCAACCACTGAAGGCAAAGGACAAAGGGAAGTCACATGCGATCACTATTGGCGATGTTGAATATGATAACGATGTGGTGGAATGATTAAGCGTTTATGTAATGGGATTCCAAAATAATGTTGTATCATTGAGTATTGCAATATTTATTGATGTGGTATTCAAAGTGATTGAGATATTTTTTTTTTTGAAATAAGATGATATGCGCATAATGAAGACGAGAAAATGAAATGTTTAATAGTATTCATGAGCTCATGATTGATATAAGGACTAAGTGATATCATGGTTTGAGTATATAGAATTTTGAGGATTTTGGTATGTGGAAAGTGTTAACTTTTAACTGCATTCAAGTTTTCACTAAGGTTCAATGGGTATTCAAGAGAATACATGATTAAGGACTTTGAATGTTTGGAATGTGACCAACAAGACATATCTTATGATATATGGGGATCAACGATGGTATTAAATCTCTTGTAATCGTTTTTACTATGTTATGAGAGTGGACTGCAGTATTATGGATAAGCCTAAAGATTGGAATGGATTATGTTGGACATAAGTTAGTATTGTTTAAGGATAGAAGTTTTTTCGATATTATGGGATGTTATAGTAATATAGTTTTAGAAAAAGGACAACCTGCAGGACGGGCGACAGCCCATCGCTTCGGACAAGGCTGTGGGAATCGAACCCACAACCGAAGTGCGACTGGCCTTTATCGCCTACCACTGACCTACAGGAAGTCCCTGTTTAGTAGAAACTAGTTTTATTATATTAAGGAGTATGATATATGAAGTATAAGTCCATTTTAGGAACCATATATGATTAATCTCACTATAGATCGATTTATGAATATAATTTTTGCTAACCTTTTGTTTGAGACAGATGGAATGACCCGTCATTCTATCACATGATCTGCTAACACTTCACGAATAACAAATTCAACTTCATTTATTTAAGAGATGAAGTGGAAATTGTTCAAGGCACGAACAACAGTGATATTGTATCAAAATAAAGTAAGTATTTATTCTAATTCAAATTTTCAACTTTAGGGAAATGATCTTGAAAACCAAAAATGTTGTCCTAGTGATCTTATACCTGATGAATTAGATGGTACCTTAGATCGTCACAAATCTATGGATTTGTGATTACTGGATTTTCCATAGCCATGTTCTCTACCACTCTCCATCAGAACATGATGGTTAGATTTCTCTTCCATATCCATATTTTCACCTATGTGGAAACCTAGTGATTAGTTTATTTGGGTAATCGTTACATTTCATACTTTAGTTTTTAAAGCCAAGTTTTGGTATTCCCTTTTTCGATGTGGGTTTCTATTAAAGAAACTTTGAAATAGTAAACCATTTATAACCCCGACGAATTTCGAGGGCGAAATTCATTTTAAGGGGGGTAGAATGTAACAGCCCAAGATTTTATAAAAAAATATTCTTTTTAATTTTATTAATGTCTTGTGTTGTACGCTACACCCAAAGGAGCTTGCACAACACACATCCTTGACTTGACTTGCATTACACGCAATCGCGACCTTCCTCGATAGCGTGTGTAGTACGCAATACCGAGTTTCACTAAACAACGATATGCTATAAAAATATTATTAAAACTAGCCGTTATGAATAGTAATAACCACTTTTTGAAATCCAGTAAATCTTATTTTTCAAAATGAACTTTATTTTTGGATTCGGAGTATCGAATTTAGCCTAAGGTGAAATTTTGGAACTTTTCAGATAACTTTCATATTCTGATGAATAGTGAAAATTACTAAATTATAATTAAAAACAAATTTTTTAATCGAAATAATTAATAGTGATAAATCATTAATTTGAGTGGTTTTAAAGTATATTTAGAATATATTTTTACAATTTAATACAATGTTGGTCATTGGATGTAATTTCACATTTAAACTAGACATAAACAAGTGTCAATCTTTTGATAGATATTGTTTCTTAAAAACACGCTATTTGTTTTAACAGCGGGATTTAATTATAAAATTAATTAATTCAACTTTTATGTTATGAATTTGGTAAAATAGACTTCATTTTTGAATTCGGAATATGAAATATAGCTTAGGATGAAATTTTGGCATTGTTCTGAAAAACATCAATTTTTGATGAATAGTGAAACTACTAAGTGGTAGTTAAAAAAACTGAATTTTTCATAAAACTTAATTTTGCCGCTTCTGTGAATGGAATTTCGAAAATCCGAGAGACACGGTTAATATCAAGGACTAAAATGTGGTTCAATGAGATGAAAATAATTTTTTGGTGAATAGTAACTTTTTATTTTTTTTACCGCGGTTAATAGTAAATAGGGTAACTAAGGGTAAATATGATATTAATATTACCCTAACACATGTCCTAATCCTATTGGACAAGTGTATTTCGACCAAAAACAAACTTAGGAATAAAATATGACCATTTAGGCCCACTTGGATTAGATTAGGACATTTATTATTAATTTATTTAAAGAAAGGTTAAAATAGTTAAAATCAAAGTTTAATAAGTAAATCATTTTTAATATGGGGTTATACATAAGATAAATTCGATTGTAAATATTCATTAGAAAGCTAAAAAAATTTCCTACATAATGGTATTTTATTTGTAATTTTTAAACATCAAATAAGTTAATTTATTTATGACACAAAGATGATGCAGTAATTATCTTATTAATGAAATATTGACATAATTGATGTTATAAACACCAAACTAAATATAATTTGAGACTTTTTATGAATTCCACTAATTTTATAGGTTACTATGACATATTAGTGTGGATTTAATCAACTTGGTTCGAACATATAATTCTGTTATGACTTTCACAAAAATCATGTATCAAATAGTGTCAAAATTGACACAAAATAGTTTTAAATCAAATATTATATTATTAATTGTTATTTTATTCCTAAAAATCTAAGGTTCGGCCAAATGACTTAGATAAGGATATATGTATTAATAATAAACAATTTGGGGTTCGTTTGGCATGTTATAGTAAGTTTATTAACCATATAGTGAAAGAAAACAAAAAGACACGGTAAAAGTTAAATTATTTAACTTAGAGTTAAATCTAATTGATAAGGTTTAAAATAATATCCAAACATGTCTAAATTTGATTGGTTGATGAGATTACAACCCTATCTCATCTAATATTCGAATATGAGTCATTTTTGGAGGTTTTTAAGTGGGGTTATATTTATTATAAATTAATATTTTTAAGAATTCCTAAGGTGCCCCTCTCCTCCCCTATAAAAGGACACCTCCTCCCCCTCCTCCTCACACCAATTTGAGCACTCAAGCTCGGCCAACCCCTGCCAAAATCTCTTCTCCACTTCCCTAGAAACATCCTAGAGGTTCTGGTCTTCCTCAAAGACCAATTCTAGTGCCCTAAGAGGAGGTCTCAAAGAGGCACTTCAAAGAAGAGGTAATTACCGTTACCAATTCTTTCATCTTTATTTCTTCTTCCACTTCTTCTTATTAGGTTGTTTCATTATGAAGTAATAACATCAGTATCACTCATATACTGATATGTTATTATAAGTATGAAACAACCCTATTTCACCATCTATCCATCCTACGGAAAAAGAAATCACCGCGCGTGCGTACGTACGGAATACCGTCTCCACGCCGTGGTGTAATCTATTTTCCACCACCACCTTACATGGATGGGTATAATGGTGTAAATAATAACTATACAAAGTTATTACAACATCATATTGATTCTTATATATTGTATAATCCACTCCAATTCAATTCAATATTTATAGAAATGATATCATCGCTCGTGCGTACGTACGGACTACCGTCTCCACGACGCGATGAGATTCATTCTCCATGTTAACCATTTAAGAATGATTATAATGTATATATAAGAAATAATAATGAAATATATGACATTATAAAGCTACTGGATTTATGTATATATATACATATGTATGTCATCTACTTACTTCCATTTCAAGACAATAAGGAAAGAAAAACAGCGTTCATGCGTACGTACGGACTACCGTCTCCATGAACGGTGTTTTTCATTTTATTTATCTATTATATATATATATATACTGAATATATATGATATATAAATCATATTTTATATTCTGGAAGTAAGTAAATCATGATATAAGTAATAATGATGTCAAGAACAACAAGTCAAAACACCTACGATAAATGAAACGATTTTACCCAAAACGCTTCTTTAACATGGAATTTACAAAAGAACGGGTAATATAATGTCATAAATGAACCATATATGATATCATAACAATTAATATGATTCTGTAATAAGTCAATGACATTATTTAAATCATTAAACAGGAGGTTCGGACACATACGAAGCAAATTGGACCTAAGGTAAGGGAAAATATCACAATCTCACTTTTATCCGAGATTGTTTTTACTTTCGTAATTACTGGGGTGTATTTTATCATCCACATCCATGTTCCCTCGATATGTAATATTATTTCCTTCCTTCTACAATAGTTTATATCCAATTTTACCCTACGGTAAGTTTTTTGTAAAGGATATGAAAGGAATCTTTTGTCTTTTTTCGTACGAGGTACTTTTTGACTTTTCCGACAAAAGTTAGAAGAATGTTTTTTTAACTTATACGGCTTGAATGGATTTTTAAAACATTATTTCCAAGAAGCTTCCTTTAAAAGTTTTCAAGTTTATTTTTAATCAACTTCTTTTATTTTAAAGTTGTATGACATGTTATGAAAGGAAAAATGTTTTTGAAGAAGAAAGGATATTTTCCTCAAGAATGAAGTTCAAGTGTTTTATCAAAATTATTTTCCATCTAAGATAATAAAGGGTTATGTTTTTATCCCTATTATTACATTGATTTGATCATGTTGTGATTGAATTATTTTTATGAATTCCATTATCTTATATGAATTGATTTATGATGTCATGATGTTTCAAGAATCCCATTTTTGTTACATGTGTTATGCGATGATGTATGTTTTATGATTATGTGGCACACATAAGAAAGGATTCATTATAAGATGGGTGGGACCTATATCTCCCTCCAATGCATTGGGTAAAGATTTTATATCTCATGAGATAGACATGGCTGGAACGGAAGGTTATTTCGGTTCAGTGATACAGGACTGAAACGAGGAGTGAACTCGGTTCAGAAAGGGACTTTGTCCACTAAGATAGTCTTGGCAATGAGTCATGACTAACAAGAAATGATTTTCCACGATTATGTGTGCATGCCACAAAGTTTCAAGTTTCATGTTATGATTATGGTGATCTCATTTTCACTTCTATGATTTGTTCCATGTTAAGATATTATGATCTCTTTTGCAGGTTATGATTTTCAAAAAGATATGATATGATTTTTATTTCTTTTTTATACCCTTACTGAGCATTTGAGCTCACCCTTTTATGTTTTCTTTTCCCCAGGATATAAAGAAAGGTTTTAGGTAAAAAAAAAGTGAAGATCTTTATGGGAGATATTGAAGATCTTTCACCACGATTAAAAGATTACGTTCCGAGTTTCCAAAGACACTAAACTATTACGATCCTTGTGTGTGTGTTTTTGTTATGTACTAAGTATTCCGCAAATGTAATGTAATGTCCATGTACGATAAGCTTCGGGTCTCTACAATTGGACACTGTTTTTGAAAGGTATTAGGTATTATGAAAAAATTATGTTATTTTATTTTATTAAAATAGAGGGTATCTATAAATCACAAAATTATATTTCCATATAACAACTATGGATATGAACTAGAAACAAGAAGGATAAACAGGACTCACAAATACAAGATTAAAGTAGAAGTTGAAAGAAACATCAAGGATGACTTCATTTTGGATGTTCAATATACAAATTTGCAAGAAAACATCATCCTGCTAAAGAAGAAGAATGTAAAATCATTTTTTCATTGACAATAGATATCAAAATTGGATCTATAAAAAATATTAATCCCTTGTTCCAATCATATAGAGACTGAGTGATGCAAAATTTGGTTTTAAAGACCTCTAATTTATGGATTTCTATTCAGGGTACAACCAAATTTGGGTGGCCTTGGAAAATGAAGAAGTCACCAAATTCGGGGCCTCTAGTGGGTATTTTTCTATCAGATAGTTCCCATTATATTAATGAATAGTGTAACCACATATCAATGAGTGATGAATCATTTATATAAACACTTCTTATGATTTTTTGATTATTTAAACATCAAAAACATTGACGTTGAGTATCAAAAACATTCTTATAGTGATTATCTCTTTCCATTCATAAACATTACATAACATATGAGGAATATTGAATACAATATACAAATAGATTCCAAAAGAACATACAATTATAGCACCTTTGTAAATATACAATCATAAACAGTACTACATAATTGAGCTAAATTATCTCCCAATTTGTTCTTGATGACTAGCCCACTTTTTAGACACTTCAACCATAATATAGATCTTCATAAACTGGGGAAGGAAACCTAAAAATGGGTTATCTAAAATGCTCAAATGGGTAAAGAGGGGATATATGTAAGCATATTCATGAACATAAGGTATTGAGAACATGATCATAAAAATATATAATCATACCCACAATATCAATGATCACATACCTGAAAATTGAATAATTCATTGCAGTTAGTAATCCATGAATCATAATGAAATGAATAACATAATCCATGATATCATATAATTGGAATATAACATGGATTTTTGAAAACACATAATCATATAATATGATTTCCACAATATCCAAGTCATTTCTTCCGAGATAATATTATTAGTGTACATTTACTCCCAATGCCATATTGATATTTATGGTTCACTCCCATGAGCATATTATAAGAATAAGTTCACATCCCATTCCATATTTATATTCATGGTGTACTACCATGCCCATCATAGTAGTCGACATTTACTACCACAACAATCTCAGTCTCTCTCATAGGAAATAAATATTTACCCAATGAATTGGAGGTTGAGATGGGTCCCGCCTATCTCATAATCAAATCATACACACATGTGACAAAAAATCCCAAAAAATAACATCATATTCCATGAAATGAAAATGGTATCATAAATATGTAATCATATCATTACTTGTGAAAACAATTTATAGGTTTTATAATAATTTAAACATAATCATAATCTTAAATAAGAAGATGGATTCAAAATAATATTACTCGTAAATGATAAAAATTTGTTTTTAGAATGATTCATTAAAAACATAAACCATTCAATATAGACTATGAATGGAACCTTTGGATCATAACCTAGAATGGAAATAGTAACATGAAAAGATTTTATAATGGATGGGAATAACCTAAAATTATATTTTGAAAGCATTTCTTGAATAAATATCTTTTCTTATTTAAAAAACTATGTTTAAAACATTTTTTCTGAAAAAATCATTCCCCAAAAAAATATTGATAAAATACACTGAAGGAATAAAAATATTTTGAAAACATTTTTCCATGAAAACTATTAAAAAAGTCATTAAAACATTTTATAACCATATTCTTTTAAATCTTATAAAAGGATCATGAAAATTATTTCAAAAACATTTTCATTGAAAATTTATAAATGGGGATGGAAAATGTATTGAAAAAAATTTCTTAAATAATAATTTGAAAGATTGTAAAAGTTACATTATATCATTTTGAAAACAATTTTCTTAAAAAATTATACAAGAAGCTGGAAAGTTTTTAAAGACAATTGTCCTTGATAGAATATAAGAGAAGCGTGAAAACTGCTATATAAATTCTCTGAAAAATATCATTTAAAAAATATTCACAAAAATAAACCATTAAACCTGAAAATAAATCATTAAATAATTTACTGTTCATAAATCCATATATGTTTTATGAGGAAAATATAAAATTCCATTTAAACTGTAAAAATTTCAGAGAAATGTTACTTTCAGAGAGTGAAAATAACATTCCTTTGAAAAAATTTCAGAATGATAAAATAAGCAAAAATTAATTTTAATGATCATATAATATTTTTAGATTATTTGTTGAAACCCTTTTTTAGAAAACATGGTTTTGAAGGAACATATATTTCATACTAAATAGAGTATAATGTTGGGATTTCCTAAAAACACAATTTTAAATGTTTTCTGTATAAACGAGTGTAATAAATGGTACCAAAATATGAATATATTATTAATATCCATAGGTGAAAAAAATTATGAATGTTCTAGAGATATGGATCATAATATGTCATCAAAGGAAGCCTAATCATTATCAATCTGAAAAAGGGATGTGATTATTTCAATTAACAATTTCCACATGGTAACATTGATCTATATTACTCATTTAATAAAATAAAATTACATAAATATTAAAATATCATGAAAATAGGGATTTTCCTGAAATTAAATTTCAACGTTATTATACAAAACACATGAAAAAAATATAGGTGTATTCATCGAATGCGTCTTAAAGAAGGTAAATTAAGACAAAAATATCTTACCAATGAAGTATATTTTGAAACAAAAACCCAATGAAATTAATATCATATAAAAGATATTTATTGAAACATAAATTTAAGAATAATTTTCATATAATAGATTCATTGGATGTATACAAAACAAGGAAAAGGAAATAGTGGTGAATATGGTTTGAATCTCATGGAGAAAAGTGAGATGAAATCCTCTTACCATGTCTGGATTCCCAAAGTAATCATTTAAAAATCATGAGTAATATATATAAATTTGTCATAAATATATCAAAGAACCATATTGTTATATCTAATACCATATATGGTTTTATTATGAATTTATATTACATGCTTGTTAGTAATTCCATTATAAGGTTACGCTTTGGGTAATATTCTCTTTTTTTCATAGGTCGTAATTTTTTATTTAATTGGACATTATACTTATATCATGATTTACAAAATTTAAACCATGATATAAATTTAATTTATTTTATGTTTATGTGCATTATAATAATCCATATAAAATAGAAGTATACAATTGGAATACACTGTTCATGGATATGGTTGGTTGTACGTACAGATGAACACTACATTCATTTTATTATAGTATTGAATGAAATAATTTAAATTAAATATAAATATATTATTTTATTGAGAATTATTATTTCATATATAATATATATATATATACTAAACTATTCCTTGATGCATTCTATGTACGGTGTGAATGAATCATATCGCTTTGAGGGGGAAAGAGTTCCAACTTCCTCAAATGAAATTATTGAATTTACACCATATAGAAAGTGTAATGATATATGATGAAAAGTGATTAAATAAGCTTAAATACATAATATATATAATATATAACATATTTAAACATTTATTCCATCATGATTTCTTCTAGAGAGGCAAAAAAGGAAAAATAAATAATCATTGTTTCATGAGGCAATATTTCACTACATAAGTAAACAGTATGTTCATCACACCTTAGATGGAAGTGTGTGGTCAAAAAATTATTAGAAAAACATAATTTTATATTTAAGATACTAGCTTATTTAAATATTCTTGGAATAATAGTATTTGAATGATTGTTGAAATAAAATTAATGGTGGGAGTTTGGTGGAGTGTGTTACAACTTAATCACGTAAATCCATTCAGTTTCCTCCAATGGGCTTCCATGAAAGTATTTATTCCGAAAGGAAGGATTCAAGGAGGTAGGAAGGGGTTTTGGGAGGTTATTTGAGTATATATTGGTTGATAATAAGTAGTTTGATGGGTGAGAAGAAAGAGTAGGGAGATTTCCTTCTTTATAATAGAGGGGGAGTCGTACTCCGATAAATACCAAAAGGTATTCAATAATGGGAGGTTTACATTACCTAATTTGCCTAAAAATGAAAAAATAATTTATTAATGAGAAATTAAGTTCAAATATAATATAAATAACACAATGATGAGTTTATTTTAACAATTTGGTTCATTAACTTATAATAATATGCATTTTTATTATAATGATTCTTATTAAAACATCTAGTTTTCTAACATATTTAATTTAAAAATTATGATTAATCTAATATGATATTTACTATAATATATATATCCACTAAATTATAAATATGATATATAATTTAAGAAAATAATATGTGATGTGTTTTGGAATATCATTATTAAAACAAGTGCATGTGACCGGAAAAAAAATATTTATACCCAGATCATGTGAAAAATGTTTTTACAATATATGGGCCAATATGTTAAATAGAGATGATAAATTGTTCTATTAATAGGCCATATTTAATATTTTATCACATAAAAATTACTGGTGATTGTATTTTTTTATTATTAATTTTTAATCATTTAAAAAAATATTTTTTTATTACAAAATAAAAATAATATCTATTTGTAAATGTTTTATATAATTTTGTTTTTAGAATATATAAATTATATTATAATTCAATTAAATTATGTTTCTATATGTGTAAAATTATATATAAATCCCAATAAAATAATTAATGCCAACATTTCAAACAATTCACTTCACATTTAACATTTACAATATAATTTATTTTAGATGATTATTTACTAAATTATCACACTATTGATGTTTCATAAGAATTTTATGTATATAAATCATCTATATAGATTATTGATAAATTATTAGGTTCAAAATATACAATTTACATTTCAAGAGGACATGTATAACAAAAAATATGTTATCTTTTATATTTCTAAAAAATTTATCAATGATAAAGTTAAGAAAAATTCACTTTTTTTTCATTATCCTAACTTAAAATTTTATATATGGAAATTCCTTTAATAATACCCCAATTTCCCATAAAACATATTCCTACTGGGTATATGGTCAAATTATTGGCATAAAATGGATTTTGGACATGTTTTCGGGTCATTATGGTCCTTATGATATCAGTTTATTCCTTCATTTAAAAGAAAAGGATGTTTTTAACTAGATTAATTAATTTTTTTCAATTCATCCATGAATTAAGTTTCTTGGAAAAATATCGAAAATTCACTTTATGATATTATCAAAATTAAGATTTATAGTTTTTTTATTTTTATCAAATTCAATTTCTATTATTGTCTAAAATAAATTTTATTATTATTCACAAAAGGACATAAAGAGTAGTTTCTTTAAGAAAATAATGTTTTTACATATAAACACCTAACCAAAATTATATATTTTATTAGAAATATACATTATTTTTGTTGAAACATTAATTTAAATATATTAAATTTATTTAGTACTATTCATATTTACATGTTTATGGTCGATGTTATAATTGTCTCATTTAAATAATTATTATAATAAAATGATGTTTCAAAGTAACATAGTGTTGTGTGTAATACATGCAAAGTGATACATATTTCTTAAACCATTTAAGTTCAATTTGAAATGAATATTTTAATTTGTGAAATGACATACATTAATAAAACTAAATTCATTCCAAAAAAAGGTCTATAAAAACTGGGGGTGTTACATTCTCGACCTCCCTGCTTAAAATGAATTATGCCCCCTAAATTTATGTTAGTTATCAAAAATTTTATATTTTTTATGTTCCATTAATAGATACCCCCAAAAAAGAAATTAAAACTAATTCTTCATTTAAAATATATTATTGGAACCATAATGGATACCTAGGTTTCCATATAGGATAACTTATACAAAAAATGAAAAAATAGAAAAGGAAGAGAAATATGGATATCATGTTCTGGAAGAGAGTGATAGAGAACTTGGTCATGATAAATATAACAATCATGAAGACATAAATATGTGATGACCTAATAGACCTTTTGACTCATCATAAACCAATGTATTTATGACCACATTTTTGGCATGAAGATCTTTTTTCATAATGTGGAATAATTTTTTTTAATGATATACATGCATTATTTCAAGACAATGTCACCCTTTATTATTGATTGATCCACTTTGCCTATTGTTTATAAAGTAAGGAGAATTTTTCATTCCTGGTGTATTAACTAATCACGAGACAAATCATATTCTTTCCTATTAGTTATCATCAACACATATTAGTTTAAATGGGCTATCTAATATAAATAAATCCTCATATGTAGATATAACATTGTAATCTCAATCACTTCATTTTTATTTTGACATAAAAATTAAGAAAATGGATATACTTATAACCCTTCTAAAAGATGAAAATTCAATGATTTTTAAAGAATTACATTAAATAATCTTAACATTAATCCCCATATATCACAACGTACAACTTGGTTCTCACCTTAAAAACATGTGAATACCCTCACTCTATATCCCCTTAATTACCATAAATCATTTTCTATAACATTCAGGATTCAATATTCCAATAATTACTGGATATATTTTTTAATTCCATTAAGTTCTATACATTTACCATGCTGACATAGATTACTTGTGAATAATAAGTTCCAAGGTAATTTGTAGTAGCCTATTTACTTATTCATATCCCATATATCTTTACCAAAAAAATTATCTCAATGTTAGTCATTAATTAAGGGGTACCTTCCCATAGTCAAAATATCACCATTCACCAAGTCATTTTCAATCCCAAATGAATACTTACACTAAAAATAATTATATTTTTCATTATTCATAAATATAATCATTGAATTCCAAAACATAAATAATTTATTCATGCAAAATTATTCTTAAACCATTACATAGTATTCATCAACATATTCATTAATACCTCTTTACTAGAATATTAAATATGAATCTTGTTTTAAGTTTATCGAAACATAATCTATTCATGCTTAGTATGTCAACAATAATCTAAAAATATCAGATACCTTTCACAAGTATATTATTGTCCCTTTACCTTCAGAATTATAACCAATACTCATAACAAGTTCCAAATTAACTTTATGAGATTTGAACATGGGAAATAAATTCCCAGAATCCCTAAATTTAAACATATGAAACTTTAAATGATAACCATTTTCCTTTTAGTTTCTTCAATTGACTAAAACCAGAAGTCATAGTTTGGGAAGAATTCATCATATTAGGATACCATATGATCAAGATAAATTAATTATAGTGTTCATAAAGTATGACTAATACTTCATTAATCAATGAAATCTTAGTATTATCATTGCTTATTCATATTAATACTATAATTAAAACCTTCATGATTGTTCATAAAGTGTTTCTGAATTCCCAAATCATATCCCCTAGGAGTATCAAACATAGTGTGTAACAAGGCATGTTGTCATGAACTATATAACCCTAAGTAAGACACAATATATAATTTTGGATTTGTTACCACAAGTTAAATTTGTGGCAAATCCACATCCGCTTGTAGAATATAGACATGGATGTATTTCAAGGAGACCACTTACTATACCCTTTAAACAAATTTTAGGAAAATAAAAATAATTTTTCCTATCCATATATTTTTGTTCAAAGACAGCCATAGATATATCATAGAAATATACTTATGGATCTCACAAAATTTTTCTCATCCTATTTTTCAAAGGTAAAATAAAACACCACTCTGATATGAACTAAATCAACCCACTATTTTCATACGTTTACTTTACATAACATTTGTAGAATACTTTAAACACTGTACAAACAGACCCCTAAATACCATACTAGTATAGTTCCTTTGGAAACATGGAAACACGAAAATTGGTACATAAGTGAGCTATATTATCTCTCACTAGGTTCTTCTGGATTAACATCATTCTTTGAATCATCAATCAAAATACTTATCTCCATAAAATAGGAAACAAATCTTAAAAAATAGTGAGCTCAGAAGCTCAGTAAGAGTACATAATAGAGATATGTAAGCATAATAATGAATATAATGTTATGAGAACATGATCCCGAAAATATAAGATAATACACTACATATCACATATCTTATATATGGTACATGGAATAAAGAATGGTAGTTCATAAGACATGAATAATATTTAAATCAATCTCACCATCCATGATGGAATTGTAAGGGAATTAAATATGGTTCTATGGATAACATATAAAGATATAATATGATTTCCATATTATAAAATTCAATACTACAGGGACCATCTTATTTGTATGGGTTCACACCTCATACCATCTTGGTAGTCATGGTTCACTCCCATGGCCATCTTAGTAGCTTGAGTTCACTCCTCAATCCATCATTGTAGTCATTGGTCTCTCTCATGTCCATATTAGTTGTCAAGGTCTACTCCCAACACTATATTGTCCTATAACATGTGATATAAAGCATTACCCAATGCATTGGAGGGAGAAATATGTCCCACCGATCTCAAAATTAAATCATACATACATGTGCACCCAAATCATAACCAATATTATCCCAATCCATGAAATGAAATAGTTATCATAAACAAGAAATAATATCATAACATGTGGAAAATGATATAGGTTTCATAATCATTTCATTGTAAGCAGAGGCCATGGAATTAAGTGGGTTTTGAAAGCATATAACATATGAAATTGTAACAGGTTTCAAAATAATCATTCCATCAAAGCATAAAGCATTTAAGAAACAATATTAATGGAACCTATGGATAATTTTATAGAAGGGTGTGATTAACATCATAAGATGTCATATTAGCTAGAAAATAACTTGGAATTGTATTTTGAAAACATCTCGTGGGGAAAATATCATTTATTATTTGAAAATTTATCTTTAAAAAACAAAGCCTTTTGAAAATCATTTACATTGAAAAATAAATTTAAAATATATAAAAATCATGAAATTTTTTGAAATCCTTTTTACTTGAAAACATATAAAATAAGATTGAAAATATTTTGAATTAAATATTCCATAAAAACATATAAAAAAGTGAAGATGTTTTCCAAACCATTTTCCATGAAAACATATAAAATGGTAATGAATAATTTTTAAATCAATTTCTATTTAATTATTCGAAATTGTATAAATGAGATTTTAGATCATTTTGAAAATAGTTTTCATTAAAAACATATAAAAGAATATTGAAATCATTTTTAATGTAATTTTCCTATCAAATTTGTAAAAGATTCTTGAAAATAAATTGAAAAAAATTTGATTGAATTTTTTTTAAAATAATAATTATTATATTTTAAACATGAAAATAAATCATTAAATGGTGTAATATAGATAAATACATAAATCCCATATGAGATAAATGTAATTTCCTTTATCTTGTCACAATGGTTGAATAATATCATTATTCATAAAGAGACAAATGAAACCTTTGAAAAGAGGTCAAATAATCAAAAAGGATAAAAATAAAATTTAATGATTATAAGATATTAGTAAAACATTAATTGAATATATTTTTAGAAAATAAGGTTTTTAAGGAACATAGATTTATTTCCAAAAAGTTGTTAAAGTTATATATCCTTAAACACATATTTATAACTATATTTTCTACCAAATATTTGAAAAATAACAGTAAGATATGAATATATCATGAATATCCATATGTGAAGAAAATTAATGAGTTTTATTGAGAGATATATCATAATATTTCATCAAATTACATGAATATATAAATATCCAAAAAATTATGAAATTCATGATATTATATTTAAATGGTATTATATACACCTCTTGGTAAAATATAGGTGCATAAAATGGCATGTATCTCAAAGAATGTAAATTGAGAAAAAAACTATCTTACCTATTTGATATATTTTGAAACTAAAATACTATAAAAGTAATGTCAATGAATGGATTTGTAATTACACATAAAATTAAGAATCTGAATCATATAATAAATTCAATGTAAGTATATACACTACATAAATAGAATGAGTGGTGAACACAACATGTATCTCATGAAAATATTATGTGAGATAAAATCCCCCTATAATGTGTCTTGAAACTCATCATACTCATTTTAAACTCCTATATAATAAATATTAATTTATCATGAATATATCATAGAATCGTAAAATTTTATCTAATACCACATAAAGACTAATTAAGACATTATATTACTTGTGTTTTAACAATTCCAGGTTAAGGTTACACTCCAGGTAAAATTCGATTTGTTTTTCCCATGTGACATAATTTGTTTTATATTTTATCCTTATAATTTGATAAAGATTTACATAATTTAAACCCATATATTATGTTAATTTATATTAGGTATATTTTATTATAATAATAAATAGAATATAGAAGTAATAAAATTGAACACATTGTTCATAGATATAGTAGGTCGTATGTATGCATGAACAAAACATCTATTTTATTAACATATTACAAGAAAAGAAGTAAATGAAAAAAAATGTATACACACATATATCATAATTAAAATATAATTAATATTATATATATGTATATCATAGAAGTTTACTAAATTCATCCTTAATACAGTTAATAAAAGGTGAGAACGAATACCATCGCTTTGAGGGGGCTGTAATCCCCACTTCCTCAAAAAAAATTAACATATTTACAAAAAATGTAATGTATAATTATTTTTGAAGAGAAAGGATTAATAGAAATTTGAAAAATAATAATTATAATACATAACATCTATAAACACAGTGTCCATCATAATGTCCACAATCAGAGGTTTTAAAGGAAAGAAAATGAACAATATCATTTCATATAGTGGTAGTTTGTTGTACACATAAATAGTATGTTCATTAGACATTATATAGTAGTATGTTCATGTTTAGGTTGAATTGTTTGGAAGAAAAATCCAAATATATTTAGTATATTGGTTTTTTGATTAAATAATGGAATAATAATAATTGAGGGAGTGGAGAAAGAAAATAAAAGAAAAGAGTTTGAGGGAGTTTGTTACCTCTTAGTTAGGTAAATCACTTTGGTTTTCATCAAAGGGAATACATGGAAGAATTTATGACCATGGGGAGGATTTACGAAGGAATGGTTGGTTGTTGGAGTATATATGATAAGTTATTAGCATATGCAATTTGATTTGGGATGTGTGGATATGGGGTATAGATCATTCCTTTTATAGTTGAGGGGGAGTGACCCTCTAAAAATTACCAAATTATTTTGAATATTGGGAGGTCTAAATTTACTAATGTGACTCAAAAATAGGCAAATAATGGATTACTATGAATTTAAAAAAAATATGCAACACCGAAAAATATGTTCATTTTAATAATTTGGTTCCTTAACTTCTATGACTTCCATATTTTATTATATTGGTTTTTGTTAGAGAATCTTGATTTTTATCTTAAGTAATTTCACCATATAGATTATAATAAGAAGAGGTTTTTTATAAAATATAGATACAATTAATAAGAAATATGATATGTAATTAAAAAAATAATAAAAAATCATGTTTTTTTGAAATTATCTTTCTAAAATGCGCATATGATGCACAAAACACTGTTTAAACCTAGACTGTTCTGATAATGTTTTTGAATCTATCGATAAATACATATTTATAAAATATCAATTGGTTTATTAATAGAAAATATGTAACACCCCAGGCTTCCACGGTATGTTTCCCTTTGAATAACGCAATAGCTTGCATTGTACGCAACATCTTGATTCTAACACACCGTGACCAATCAAACTAATTGTTATGAATTGTAATACCCACTTTTTTAAATTTATAAAAAAAATTCTAAATGGACTTCATTTTTTAATTTGGAATTTTAAAATTATTTTAGGGTGAATGTTTGGTATTTTTCTGAAAACATTAAATTTTGGATGAATAGTTAAAAATGCTAAATTATTGGTTTAAACCGACTTTTTATTTAAATAAATATTTATCTTATTTAAATTTATTTTAGGTCAAAATAGTTAAATAATACTTATAAGTTCAATTTAATTCATTAAAATCATTTTTTAAAAATAAAAATATATAAAAAAGTTATTGATCTTTTACCGTCTTTTACCCACCTCTTAGGAGAATTTGCAAATTTTAATAAAACATAATTTTACCGCTTCTTTTAGTTGAATTTAAAAAATCCAAGAGACACGGTTAATATCTATATGTAAAATTTTGTTCAATAAGATGATACTAATTTTTCATGAATAGTAACTTTTGACTTTTATTTAACGTAGTTAAAAGTAAATAGGGTAACTAATGGTAAAAATGATATCATAATTACCCTAACACATGTCCTAATTCAATTGGATATGTATAATTTGACTGAAAACAACCTTAGGAATAAAATATTATCCTCTTTTATCCAGTAGAATTAGATTAGGACAATTATTATTATTTTATTTAATGAAAAGTTAAAAGAGTTAAATTCAAGGTTTAATAGCTAATCCATTTTTAATATATGGTTAAAAATAAGATAAATTCGACTATAAATATTCATAATAAAGATAAAAATGATTCCTACATAATTTAAATTTTATTATAATTTATAAAAATTATATAATTGAATTTATTCTTGACACAATGATGATGAGTTAATTTCATTAATAATGAAATATTAAAATAATTTATATTATAAATGTCCAAATAAAAGTAAATTGAGACATTAGATATATTCCACTAACTATTTTGGTTAATATTACATGTTAGTGTTGGTTAAATAAATTTTATTCTAAGTGATAATGTTTTTATGTCTTTCAAAAAAATAATATACTAAATAGTGTCAAAATGAACATAAATCAGTTTTTAAAACAAATATTATAATATATATTGATATAATATTCATAAAAATCTAAGGTTAGGCCCATGGAAATAGATAAAGATATATATATATATATTATTAATGAACCACATGGGGTTCTCTTGGATTCTTATAGTACGTTTAACAATCATATAATATAAAAAATACAAAGAGACATGGTAAATGTCAAACTATTTAACTAAGAGTTAAATCTAAATGATATGGTTAATATAATGACTTAAACCTGTCTAAAACCTATTTTTTTGAGAGGTTTTAGAACTATCCTCACCTTATCCTTTATATAATTTATTTTTGAGCCATTACAAAAAGAAAATTATTTTATTGTAAAATAATAATAAAAGCTTTTCTTAAAGTGACTGTCACCTCTATTATAAGAGGGAACTTCCACTTCTCTTAATTTCACATATCCAATGCCTTTTGGATTGGCCAAAACCTAGAAATATATCCTAACAACTATTCTCCCATCATTATATAGGCTTTCCATTGGTCATAAAAGCCAACTTAAGGATCCCTTTTTATCATATCAAAAGAAAGAACCCAAAGAAGAGGTAAATATTTCATCACCTCTTTCATGTTCTTTTCTTCTTCAACTTACACTTAAATTGTTGTTTCCATTCTATAAAAATAATTCCAGTATATTATATATAATTTTATGTTATTAGAAATATTTTACAATAATATTAATTATTTTATCTATCCTATAAATGCAAATGTCAACATGCATGCGTACGTACGGATTACCGTCTCCACGTCATGGAGTAGTTTGTTATTCAAACACTCAGTATTTGGATAGGTATAATAATGAGTATAACTGATGTAAATAATAAATAAATCATGTAAATAATTCTGTATATATGATATACCATCCATTTACATATGATTTATTAATCAATATAATGATATTGTCGCTCGTGTGTATGTATGGATTACCGTCTCCAAGAATGCGATAAGATTCATTTTCCATCAAACTCATTCAAGAATAATTTTAATTTTTTTATTAAAAATAATTTATATGAACATTATATCATTATGTATATAAATCATGTACATGCTATCAATAGAAAACATTCCTTATGTAACCAAGCATATAGAGGAAAATGAATCAGTTAACACCAGAAACAATGATACTACTGAAATATTATTAATAATTCCTTGTTAGAGGATCATATATGATATAATTTTTTTGTATATAGTTCTTGTATAATTTATAAACAGTATTTTAACTATTACACAGGAGGTTAAAATACCATCGACTACGGAAATGAACAAGGTAAGGGTTAATTTCAAAATCTCATTATTATCTGAGGTTGTTTTTACGTAAGTATCTATTGGGACTTCTTTATCATCCACATCCGTGTTTTCATAAAAATGTATTTCAAAAAAAAATTACTAGATAATGGGTTAATGTCATTTATACCCTTACTAGGCCATATATTATTGGAAATTAATATTGTCGTCATTTTCCAAACAAGGTACTTTATGACCTTTTCGACAAAATTAATGTAAGAATGTCATTTTTTTAACTTATACAGTGGGTGTGGATATATTCCACTGTTATAACATTGTTGAAGTGTCCCACAAAAGCTTACAATAATAACTTCAAATTAAATGTTTTCTTTTATAATTATATACCTTTTAAATTATTTCAAAATAGAAAGAGATATTTGCCTAAAAAAAGAATTGATTTCATCTATGCCAACTTCCTTTGATGGATTTTAAGATTGTTTGAAGTTTATTTATTATGATACCAAAATTCCATATTGTATTGAAGGTTTTGTGATATGTATGACTGTGGATGTGTTACTTTTACAACATTCATGGTTTATGGATTAATTATTGAAATTTTAAATGATAGTTTTAATAATAATGTTTATGTTGTGTTTAAACCTTTTCATATGAAGAATGCATTGGACTAAGAAAGTGACGGGTGGAGCCTTCTATAGATCCTAGATGCATCAGTAGGTCTCATGAGACATCAAGTGTCTTGGCCCCAGGACTTGACAGAATCTTATTTGTAGTCCTGGAACAAGGCCTTAACTTTCTGGTTTTGATGTCTAACATTATGTATTCCATCATTATGAAAGTGAAAATTGATATGGCATGTGATTATTCAACTAGTATAATATCAATTTCAATAAGTAAATGTAATAATTTGATTTTTTTTATTATCCATATTATGCTGATATTTATTTTTAATAGGATTTTGTTTTGGTCTTTTTCATTTCCTTAAATGTGTGTGCTTATTTAAGAATGTTTCTCCTATATAGTTATCCTTACTGAGCATGTGAGCTCACCCCTTTCCATGTTTTATTTTTCCCAGGATGTGAAGAAGTATTTTATGGTTGACCTACAGGGATAGGGTAAGGATATAATTGTGTTTAATAGGGGAAAAATGTATTTGATGTTTTTATTTCATGATGTAATGTAAATCTTATGAATGCATCTAGTTCTTCCAAGGCTACTAAACTGATAGTTCTTTTGGGACATGATTACTTTTATCTTTCCAATGATATGTAATAATGTACTAACTTTGGGTAACTGGGGTTGGTGCATTAGAGTTGGTATCAGAGGATGTTTAGTACATTCCTTGGAAGTTGGATTTAGGAAAACTCTGATTAGACAAAATTACCCTAATTTGGACTTTGAGGATTAGTATAGAAGAACTTTCTAGAATTTCTATATTATAGAGAATTTTTTGAGTTTTCCAAGAGATATATCCTTGTCTGGATACGAGTAGGTAGAGGCAGCTCTGGCACAGATGTACCAAGAGGTAAAACCTGAAAACACCACTTAGAGATAGTCTGGAACATAAACTGGTGCACAACAACTGGCCTTACTGCACTTTTGGTTACGACACTCCCAGGGATAGGCATAGGATAATTCTCATTTTCTTTGGAAACCATTATGAAGGGTTTATGAGTATATATTTCTTCAATGGAAACATTTTTATGATTATGGATTATATCTATAAATGGTTCAATTTATGTTATCTATTTTACCATATTGGAATTATGTTTTGTGATTCATAAACTAATCTAGTGTATTACATTGTTTAAAAAATGAACCTAGGGGAAGGAATGTTAACAATATCAATTCATGTAATCCATTTAGGGATTTACCTCCTTCTCAAGATAATTATAGTGGAGCTGGTGAAGAAACAGGTGCTGATCAGCTTATCACCATACAAGGAAAACTCACTCAGGTTATGAATAATAACCTTACTCATATAGATAACCCGGATCCAAAATGTGAAGGATAAATGTTACACTACTTCATGAGGAAAAAAACACCAACATTAAATGGGAGTACAAATCCATTATTATCTGAGCAATGGATAAATTTCGTAGAGAAAATATTTCACACTTTGGGGAGTAACGAAAGTGAAAAAGTTGTCATGGCAGTTTCTTTCCTCACGAGAGATGCAGATCAAGGGTGGTCGTTGATTCCAAACACAAAGTAATATGATGATGTATCAAATATGGAATAGAGGGATTTTAATGATATTTTCTTAGAAAAATTCTTTCCTCATGACAATTAAGCGGATATGGAAAGACAATTTCTGAGTTTGAGGAAAAAGAAGGATGAGAATGTTGCAAAATATGAGGCTAATTTTATAAGGTTAGAAAGGCATGCAGTAAATTATATATATAATCCAAGGAGTAAGATTTATTGAATATTTGATGAGTTAAAAACATTTATTTTTCAAGCATTATTCTCTCAATCCTTCTCATCATACAAAGATATTATCTCATAGGCAATCAAAATAAAAAAATAATTCTCTAAGTCTTACAACATTAATGAAAAGCAGGAGAAGAAGAGATATTCTAAACACTATAGAATTGGAAATAAGGGGATGAAGGGAAATTTTGAATATCCATCCTACAGTAAATGTGGGAATAAAGACCTTATTATTTTCCTGAAGTTAAAGGGATTCTGTTACAAGTGTGGTGAAAAAGGCCACCAAGCTTGTGATTGTAAGGGGAAGAAAGAGGCTGTTGAATGCTACAATTTGAGTGAAAAGTGGCATTATGAAAATGAATTTCCTAAGAGCTAAGGGAAAATAACTTATAAAAGGCCATCAGATCAAGTCCATGCTTTTACGATCACTACTACTGAGGTTGAATCTCTAAAAGTCATGGTGGTAGGTAATTTAATGGTTTCCTCATGTTTGACCAATGCATTATTTGACTCTAGATCATCACATTGTTTCATATCTTAATAGTTTTCTAAGAAAATTTGGTATATTAAATTTTACTTAACAAGGGAGTTGTTAGTCAAAAAACCTAAGGAATGTATAATCACAACATTGTTTTTTGAATCTGTTCCCATTAGGGAATATAAATGTTCTCTATCTGTTGATCTCATTGTCATACCAATGATTGAATTTGATATAATCCTCAGAATGGATAGGATTTTGGACCATGATGTGAAAATGTTTTGTCAGAAATATGAGGTTACAATTTTTGATATTGATAAGGAGTACTATATCTTTAGAGCAGAAACATCACCACTAGATTCTTAACTAGATCCACCCCCAGTAGCTCAACTAAATTTAATTATTGGGGATGAAGAGAATGAAATAACTATGGGTGAGGAAATGAATGCTCGAATAGAGGACGTACCTTTTGTGCAAGAATAGTTGGATGTGTTTTGAGAGGATTTACCTAGACATCCTCCAGAATAAGAAATTGAGTTTTCCATTGACTTAATTCTTAGTTGAAGGCCAATATCAAAGACCACTTATGGAATTACCACAGTGGAATTAGTGGAACTAAATAAAAAACTATAGGAATTGAGTAATAAGGGATATATTAGCCCTAGTGTTTCTCCATGGGGATCCCTTTTCCGTATTTGTTAAGAAGAAATATTGATCTATGAGGTTGTGAATTGACTACATGGAGATAAATGCTATAACAATAAAGAAAATGTATCTCCTACCTCGCATTGATGATTTATTCAACCAACTTCATGGAGCTCAATATTTTTCAACTATTGACCTTTAATCTGGATATCATCAGTTGAGTGTGAAGAAGGTAGACATTCCGAAAACAGCATTATGAAACAGGTACAAGCATTATGAGTTTACAGTAATGCCTTTTGGATTGACTAATGCACTCTCTGTCATTATGGATCTAATGAATATAGTTTTCAATGAATTACATGATGACTTTTTAGTGGTATTTATTAATGATAAATTTGTATACATAAAAAGCTATGAAATCATGAATGTAACATGTCCAGTATCATAAGGACTCTTAAATGAAATTAATAATATAGAAAATTTAGAAAATGTGAATTATGGATTCAGGAGATTTCTTTTCTTGGCCATATAGTCTATAAGGATGGAATCTCTGCTGATCCTTCAAAGACCAATGCAATCCACGAATGGCCATAACTAATGAGTATAACTGAGGTACGCAGTTTTATTGGTTTCAAAGGTTATTATTGTCATTTTGTCTAGAATTTTGCCCGATTGGAAACACAATTAACTAAGATCACATGAAAAGGGATTTAATTTGTTTTTTAAAAAGAGTGTGAAGAATGTTTTGAAGAACTAAAGAGAATATTAGTGAATGATCTTATCTTGACTCTACCATTAGGGAACGATGGGTTTGTTATTTATAGTGATGCTTCAAAGAAAGGACTTGGTTGTGTACTTATTCATAATGATAGAGTTATTTCCTATGCATCACAACAGCTAAAAATTCAAGAGAAAAAATATCCCACTACTGATCTTGAGTTAGAAGATGTTATCATCACATTGAATATATGGAGACACTATCTCTATGTTGAAGACTGTGATATTTATAATTATCAAATGAGTTTGAAATATATTTTCACATATAATGAACTCAACATGAGGCAACCACAATGGATTGAACAACTTTAGGATTATGACTGCACCATACACTACCACGCGAGGAAGGAAAATAAGGTAGGAGATACTTTTAGTAGAAAGGACCATGGAGTTTTAAACAAGATGAGAGTTGAAAGGGATACTATTTTCTTGGATCTGGTAAAGATGGATATTAGAATAACCCTGGAAGGTGAAACATCAATAATTTTTCAAATAGTTTCCAAACCATCTTTACTAGAAAGGATAAAGAGTTCTCAGATGGGTGATGAGGTGTTTCGAAAGATAATTAAAGCTGTGAATGATGGGAGATTGAGTGACTTCGTATATAAAGATGGAATTTGGAAATTTGAGAAGATACATTCTGTTCCCCATATACCCGATCTAAAAAGGGAATTGTTGGATGATTCTCATAGCTCCAATTTCTCTTAACACCCTGGGAGCACCATGATGTATAGATATTTAAAGGAACATTTTCGGTTGGACAACATTAAAAGAGAGATTGTTGATTTTATGTCAAGATGTATGGTTTTCCAACAAGTGAAAGTTATAAGACATCATCTTAGAGAAGTCATGAACCCTCTTCACACACCTGATTGGAAATGTGATGATATTACAATAGACATTTCCATAGGGCTACCACAAACTCCTAGAAGGAATGATGCAATATAGGTCATTGTTGATCGTCTTACCAAGTCAGCACATTTTCATGCTATAAGAGAATATTTACTACTTGAATGATTTGCAAGATTGTATATTAATGAAGTTGTAAGACTTCATGGAGTACCCCTATCGATTGTTTTTTATTGTGATCCCCATTCTAACTCAAGATTCTGGAAAAGTCTATAGAAATCCATTGATAATGAACTTCCTTGGAGCACTGCCTACCACCCTCAAATAGATGGACAATCATAATAGACTATTCAAACTTAGAAGACATGTTGAGATCATTCTCACTTAACTTTCAAGGAATCTGGGATCAAAATTTTTCAATGGTAGAAGTTTCCTAAAATAATTGCTTCCATTCAAGTATTCAGATGGCACCAAATGTAGAATTATATGGAAAAAATGTCGCACAACAACTTTTTGGGATGATGTTGGTGAAGGAAAACTTATAGGCCAAGAACTTGTTGACGAAACAATAGAAAAAGTGAATATTATTTACACCCGCATCAAAGCATCTCAAAGTAGACATAAGACCTATGCCAATAATCGAATGAAGTATTTTGAATTTTAGGAAGGAGATCAGGTTTTCATAAAGGTATTTCCATGCAAGGGAGTTATACGACTCGATAAGAAGGGTAAAATATGTTCCAGGTACATCAGACCATTCGAAATTCAAGAACGAATTGGAGTTGTAGCATACCATTTAGCAATGCCAACATGTCTCTCCAAAGATCATGATGTGTTCCACGTATCACTATTGAGAAAATAAAAGCCGGACCCAATGCATGTACTCACCTATGAGGAAATTGAATTGGACACTGATCTATCTTATTTTGAAGATCCTATCAAAATTCTTACATCAAGAGAACACGTGTTGAGGAACCAGATGACTTGTCTGGTAAAAATTTATGGTGAAACCATAAGATCGAAGAGGCAATGTGGGAACAAAAAGAACATATGATGAAGAACCACACAAATATTTTCTTGTAGTAGTATTATAGAAATTTTGAGGAAACAATTATTTGAAGGAGGGAAGAATGTAACACCCCAAGCTTTCATGGTATGTTTCCATTTGAATAATGCAATAGCTTGAATTGTACGCAACTTTGTGATTCTAACACACCGCGACCAATCATACTAGTCATTATGAATATTAATACCCACTTTTTGAAAAATTTTAAATTATATTTTTCAAAATGGACATCATTATTGAATTTAAAATATCAAAATTATCTTAGGGTGAATTATTGGTATCTTTCTGAAAACGTTCAATTCTTGAGGAATCGTGAAAAACACAACATTATTGTTAAAACCAACTTTTAATTTAAATAATTGTTTATTTTATTTAAATTTATTTTAGGTCCAAATAGATACATAATACATATATATGTTAAATTTAATTCATTGGAGATATTTTATAATATTTTTAGATATATAAAAATTTTATTGAACTTTTACCCTCTTTTACCCACCTCCTATGAGCCATTGCTAATTTGAATAAAACATAATTTTACTGCTTATGTTAGTTGAGTTCCAAAAATAAAAGAGAAACGGTTAATTTTAGTATGTAAAATGTTGTTCAATAATATGAAAATAATTTTGGGTGAATAATAACTTTTGACTTTTATTTACCGTAGTTAAAAGTAAATAGGGTAATTAAGGGTAAAAATGATATCTTAATTACCATGACATGTGTCCTAAATCTATTGGATAAGTATAATTCGGCCAAAAACAACCTTAGTAATAAAATATGATCATATTTGGTCCACATGGTTTAGATTAGAACATTTATTATTATTTTATTGAAAGAAATGTTAAAAGAGTTATATTCAGTGTTTAATAACTAAACAATTTTTAATATAGGGTTATACATAAGAAAAATTCAACTATAAATATTCATTAGATAGCTAGAAATATTTCCTAAATAATTTAATTTTATTTATAATTTTTAAAATTTTATAATTTAATTTATTTAAGACACAATGATGATGGTGTAATTACCTTATTATTGAAATATTAAAATAATTGATATTATATGTATCCACATAAATGTAAATTGATACTTCTGATGAATTAAACTTATTTTCTAGGTTAATACGAATTGTTTGATTTGGTTAAATAAATTTTATTTGGGGTCTTAAATTGTTTATGGATTTGAAAAAAATCAAATTCTATATTGTGTAAAAATTCAAATAATTGAGTTTTTAAAACAAATATTACATTACTAATTTATATAATATTAATAAAAATATAATAATTGGCCAAAGGGCATAAATAATGATATATATATATTAATAAATAACCACATGGGGTTCTATTGTCTTGTTATAGTTTGTTTATTAACCATATAATCTAAAAATAGAAAGAGACATGGTAAATGTCCAACTATTTAACTAAGAGTTGAATCTAAAAGATAAGGTTAATATGATGACCTAAACCTACCTAAAACCTATTGGTTGAAAGGTTTCGACCCATACCCACCTTATACTTTATTAAATTAATTTTTGAGCTATTTGAAACCAAAAATTATTTTATTATAAAATAATACTTCAAGCTTTTCCGAAAGTGACCCTCTCCTGTCTTATAAAAGGGAACTCACCTTGTCTTCATTTCACACATCCAAAGCCTTTTGGCTCAGCCAAAACATACCAAAATATCCTCAAAACTACTCTCCCTTCATCCTATAAGCCATACATTGGTCATAAATCCATCTTAAGGAGCCCTTTTGATCAAATAAAAAGGAAGATCCCGTAGAAGAGGTAAATATTTCATCACCTCTTTCAAGATCTTTTCTTCTTCCACTTCCTCATTCATTGTTGTTTACATTAAAAAATAATTTCTCCAGTATATTATATATACAGTGATTTTATTATAAAGATGTTACAACCATATTAATTATTCTATCCATCCTATAAATGAAAAGGTCAACATACCTGCGTACATATGGATTTTTGTCTCCACGTCGTGGTGTAGTTTGTTATTCAAACACCACATTATTTGGATGGGTATAATACTGAGTATAAATTATTTAAATAATAAATATAAAATTTTAAGGATTCTGTATATATGATATAGAATCCAATTACTTACTATTTATCCATCAATATAATGATATTTTCGCTCATGCGTATGTACGGATTTCCGTCTCCACAAACGCGATGAGATTAATTCCATATCGTAATCATTAAAAAATAATTTTCAATTTATGATTAAAAATAAATTTTATGAACATAATAAAATTATGTATATAAATCAATTACATCCTATCCATAACAATCCTGGCTTACGTAACCAATCATATAATGGAAAAAAATCTGTTAACACCTAAAACGATGATACTACTGAAATATTATTAACAAAGCAATATTAGAAGATCAAATATGATATAATAATTATGTATATAGTTATTTTATAAATTATTAAAAATGTTTTAACTATTATTAAAGACTTTAACATACCATCGACTAAGGAAAAATACATGGTAAGGGTTAATTTTATAATCTCCTTATTATCTGAGGTTGTTTTTATGTATGTATCTACTTGGATGTCTTTATCATCCACACCCTTATTTTCATACAAATGAATTTAAAAATATATTTACAAGACAACAGGTTAAAGTCATTTATACCCTTATTTGACCTTATATGTTTTGAAAGGAATCTTTCTGTCATTTTCCAATCAAGGTACTTTATGACCTTTTCAACAAAATTAAGGTAAGAATGTCTTTTTTTAACTTATACGGAAGGTGAAAATATTTTCCGATGTTACAACATCATCAAAACATCTCATACAAGCTTATAAGAAAATTTTCAAAATAAATTTTTTCTTTTATAATTATTTAACATATAAATGATTTCAAAATTCAAAGTTATATTTCTCTTAAAAATGTTTTGATTTCATCAATGTCAATATCCTTTGATGGATTTTAAGTTTGTACGAAGTATATTTATTATGATTCAAAACTTCCATATTGTATTGATGGTTTTGTGATATTTTTTACTGTGGATGTGTTATTTTTACACCATTCATGGTTTATAGATAATGTGTTGACATTTTTTTATTCTAATTTTAATGTGAATGTTTATGTTTTGTTTAAACCTTTTTATATGTAGAATGCATTGGACTTAGTAAGTGACGGGTGGAGTCCACTATAACTCCACGACGCATCAGTATGTCTCATAAAAAAAACTAGTGTCTTGGCCTAATGCCTTTAAAAAAATTTATTTGTAGTCTTAGAACAAGTCCTTCACTATGTGGTTATAATGTATGGCATTATGCATTCCATCATTATGAAAGTGGAAATTGATATTGAATTCAATTACTCGACTTGTAGAATATCCATGTGAATAAGTAAATGAAATTTTTTTATTTTATCCATGTCATATTATGCTGAATTTTATGTTTTAATGGTTTTTCTTTTAGTCTTATTCATTTCCATAAATGTTTATGTATATTTATGAATTTTTCTACTATATTTTTTTCCTTATTGAGCATTTGAGCTCACCCCTTTCTATGTTTTATTTTTCCGAGGATTTGAAGTAATATTGTATGGTTGACCTGCTGAGAAAGTCTAACGATATAAGTCTGTTCAAAAGGGGACAAAATGTTGATGACGTTTTTATTTAATAATATATTGTAAAAATTAATAGTATATCGTGTACTTCTAAGTCTACTAAACTGATCAGTCATTCAGGACATGATTCCTTATATCATGCCAACGTTATGTAATAATGCACTGACTCTGGATAATTTTGGTCGGGTGGTTTCACCATATATAATTTTATTATCCCTTAAAAACAATGTAAATAATATATTATTTTTCTTAATTTCAAATCATTTATTAAAATATCATTTATTGAAGAATAATAATATTTTCAATTATGACATTATTTATTTAATTTTAATTTTAAATTATTAAATTAAAATTTTCATTCAATTAAAATATGTTTAATGATGTTTAAAATTATATATTAATCCTCAATATTAATAAATACAACAATTATATCAATTCACATCACTTTAACAATAATATTATCATTTATTTTAGATAATAATTATCTTATATAATCACTATGTTAGTGTTTCATAAGTATTTTATGTAAATAAATAAAATATAAAAATTATTGTTAAGTTATTATTATAAAAATAACAAATTTATCTTTCAAAATGATATGCATAACCAAAAATATGATGTTTTTAACAAATCTAAAAGTTTCCTAAATGTTAAAGGTAAGTAACGTTCAATTTTTTCCTTTTTCCTTATGTAACCTTTTTTATAGGCCATTAATAATATACCAATAACCCATAAAATTGGAAAAATTGTTATATGGTTGAATTATTGTCAAACTATGGGTTTTAGACTTGTTTATAGGTCATTTTAGGCCTTATGATTAAGGTTTAGTCCTTAATTATGCTTAATCTTACCTTAATATATATAATTAATTATAATCAATTTCACTAATCTTTTTAGTCAAAAATTAATTTTATCTTATTATACTAAACATATAATAAATATTATAACCATAAAATTCAATTTTTAAATATTCAAATCACATATGTGGGAAAATAGGTTTAAGGATAATCCTACCAAGGTGGTGAGAAAGTAGGTCTTTACTGTAAAAACAGTCAAAATTTCAATAAGACTGTATATCTAATTTAAAAATAAAAAATATTCCTATAAACTAAATTGGAATAATATATTCATAATTTATCAGTTTTCAAATTAAAATAAAATTTGATAAATAATTTAACAATAATCATTATTTAAATGTAACGGTTGTTTTTAACTCAATTGTAGTAAATTTACTGTTCACTAAAAAAATGATGTTTCGTAGAAAAATACCAAAAATTCCCCTTATTCTAATTTCAAAATTTAGAATTCAAAATTGAAGTTAATTTTATAATGTGAAATATATATTATTTTATAAAATTATTTTTAGTATGAGTTACAGATGGACATAAAAAAGCATTTTCTTTAAGAAAATCTAATTTTTAAACATTTTAAGACTTTCCAAAGAATTATATATTGATCTAGAAATATGTTTTGTTTATGGGAAACAATTATAAATATTATATTAAAAATATTTATCACTATTTAAATTAATATTTTCAATGTATATGTAATAATTATCTCATTTAACTAATTATACAATAAAATGTTTTTTGTAGTAAATCAGTGTTTGGTGTAACGCATGAAAAGGCTGTGTTTTTTGTTGCGAAAACCATGTTAGTTCTTTTTTAATGTAAAATTTTACATAGGAAAATTAAATAAATCAATGAAAATTATTTCATTCGAAAAAATGATCCATATACACAGGTTCGGTTACAATTCGGACCCCCTAGATGATCTTGAGACCATCTTCATCAAGGTGAGACAACACAACCTGAATATGAATCCATTGAAATGGGATTTCTAGGTCACATAAATTAATATCTCGGTTTTAATCATACACTCTCATGGAATCAAATTAAAACATGAGAATATAAAGGTTATCATAAATATTAAACCACCTTAAAACCACAATGAGTTGGGGGGGTGACAGGAACACATTTCTTATATTCAGTGCCTCATAGCCAACATAAAATAGATAGTGATTAACCTTAACCATGTTTCTGAAAATGGTGTCACATATCAGTTGACTATACACAGATATTATGCATTTAATAGCGTCTATAAATATATCCTGATCCCACTGGTGATACTCTCTCTAGTAGAGGGGAATCTAATCATTTTATATGTCACAACATTAGATTGATCTATAGGAACATTCCTTAAAAAATATAATGAATGAAAAATTCATTATTATGTCATACTAACATTACTCATCATTGAGACTTATTATTTAGTTATCATTAAGAGATTCATCATTTTAATATTCAAGCTTCAGAAACATGGGATCTAGATACAACAACATAAAGTCTATTTGGACTGTCATAATAACCTTCATGAATATAAATTTGGACATCGAATAATGGTGGGATGTTTTTTATTGTTGGAGATATATTTTATTACGTTGAAAAATAGTTCATGCCTTACAATAAAGTGAAATGATACGCATTGGTAGGTATTGTCATTGATCACCCATATGTAGAAACAACATCATTAAATACCGAAATTTTAGAGGAATGGATATTTTCAACTAAAAAATACCACAAGACATTGGTGATGTATTTTTATGGTACATTTATAATACCAATAGGTAAGATAATAGATGATATTACTCTCTAATAATTCAGTTTGGGATTCTTTCTCAACTATCTAGCAATGACAGTTTTACCTTAATCCTTCCAATTTTCAAAAGGCTGTACAAATAATGGGAAAGAATATTAGGCCACCATTAAAAACCTAGAACTAGAAAATTAAATTCAAGTGGTCCTCATAAAGATAAATGTTGATTTAGATTTGGCAATAACAATACTAAATTGGAATTATGGTATCAAAAAAGAAAAAATTATCCCCATTATTAACTACACGTGAGGACTAATGGAAGAGTTTCCCTCAGATCCATCATTGACTTACATCCCATGATTTTAAAATGCCTAGGCCGATGCATTAAAGAATAATTACATGAAACAACAAGATCTTGACTGGGTTTAATTAGTTATCATCATTTCTCATTATTTAATAGCCCCACTATTTGATCATATCATAATGGAATAGGTTAATGTGGCCTTTCTAATTCCCAAAACAGATATTTCCATGATTTATTGGATGATACAAACTGTAGAATACCTTCCAAATAGAGTGATATAATTCGAAATAACATTATAAGATAAATTAAGATGATAAGAAACCAACATTACTATTTATGATGAACTAAATCACCAAAATGTCTTTTATAAATTGAAATTTTATGGAGTTCTTCTCAGATGAATTCATAGTGAATAGTCATTTTCTTTCATGAGATAAGTGCATACAAGATTATACAATGTCCACTCATCAGGGTTCATGCATTCCTATAATAAAAAAAATCTTTTATATTTCAATACTTCAATATTATAGGATTATACATAATCAATAATAAATATTATTCATTCGTAGTGCACCCCAACTTCATCCATCAACCATTTTATTTTATAAATTTTTAAAAAAAATCTCATTGATATTTTCTAAAATGGGAATGGATTCTCTAGGGAAATATCATCCAGCTATAGAAAAATAGTTCACCTAGGAGAACTGAAACATCTTTTAGGAGTCCTATGCTAATAGGGAAGAAGCCGCCCAAATTTAAGCCAATATGAGAGGGAACCTATTCTATAATCAAATTATACTCTAACAGAGCATATTCTAGCATATCGATATATGGAGTGATAATTATCTCCCCTACCAAAGCATGATTTCTCTCTAAATACTTCATGTGGTCAATGATCTTGTGTCACCCTAGTTGAATTACATAAAAATACATAGTTGGTCTCTATCACATGAACATAATATGTGTGAAATTCCATCAACATCACAAGATGATAAACTGAATGACACTAATAACATTGATTTCTGGCATTAAAATAAATAACATCAAGGTCTTTTATGGAAAACTATTAAATGTAGACAACATTTTCCTTGTCATAAAACCCAAAACTAAAATAAATCATAGTATGAGATATAGTACTTTAAACTACATAGCATAACATTATAATAACATGATGTAAAACTGTATGAAAGAATCCTAATGAAAATATATAAAAATTTATTACAATGTCAATATGACAATAAATAAATACATATGGTTTATGTATACATTACAAGAAATAAAAATGTGTAGTATTTCAATAAGTACTTAGGTGGATCAAAATATTTTGTGTTGGTCTTCAACCACATATTTATCCAAGAACTAAGGGTAGATTTATTCCTTCCATCATGTGATCTATTGTAATTACTAGATCTTTAATCCAAGGTCTATCCATGACATAAACAATTTACCTCCACATCCTTATGTATTGGTCAATCCTACACATCAAGCCTTACCAACACAACATGTTACTTCATTATGATTCTCATGAGATATGTAGTGACACCAATAATGCATTTCCCAAGACGTTCCACAAAGTAATATACATTCTGTATCTCATGGAGACAATGATAACTCTTTTCAAGAAACCATAATTGTGGTTCCCCCATTTGGGATCCCTTCATTGATATAAAAGGATTCTACTCCCACATATAAAAACCAAAGATCTATGCTGATGAATTCACAATCCATGAATAATTCAAATTGAAATTATTCCTTTATTCATAATCTTATTTTATCCATACTACATATTCCTTTGCTTGGGAAATTTAATTTTTCATTGATATTTCATTCGAAATCAGTAACAGAATGTCATATTCTTAATGATGCATTTCTCTTAATATGTAGTAATACGTTTTCCTTGGTTTATGTACGTTGTCCACCAAAAGGTCCAATTGACCAGAGGATTAATAATTATAATAAGAATTCATATTCCCAATTTACCTTTTTTTATGTCTCTCACAAAAAGGAAATATCAAATAGAGGTGAATTCATCCATTGGAGATCCCCCTTCAATCTATGTATGCCCCCAATGACATTTTCATCCCCTATCACTATTCATATTTGAGAATCCCCCAATATGTTGGTTTAATTTTTTCCCTCTCACATCCAATGTATGCTATAGAATCCATTTCCCATTAATATTTTCTTCACTCCTCATTTTAATGAATAAATTTCCATCACTATATTACATAAAAATACAAAACACTAGATTTCTTCACCGCATGATGTAATGTTTTATGGCTGATGTCCTCGATGTATGAAACTAACATACATGAATTTCAATACATATTTATGGAAGGATTTTAACATTGAAGAGATTCATTACATTTCATGGATTCCATATCCTTGTCTATCCACTAGAAGAAATAAAATTCCACCATCCATTATTTTTACCACCTTTTGGTAGATGAAACATTTGATAATCCTTGTTTATATAATCTAGAATAGCTCTTGTTGGATTATGAGTTTTGGTTATGTATTCCTCATATTACCATGGCATATCTATTCACATCATGTGTACTATGGTCTGGTTGAAATGAACATAAAAGGAACAATACATGTCCTTACTGAATGATGTTAAACAACACTATTGATGCAAATTATTGAAGTACATGTGAATTTATTCCTACAATCAAATGATATGTAGTGAAACCCATGTCTAAAATAATTGGTCATGCAAAAATATTTTACATTCACAATGGGGAACCACATCCTTTGAACATGAAATTAATATTCATTATTGCATAAGAACTACATATGGATTTATTATCATTCACATGAGATATACAATGATTCCCAGATACTGCATTCTAGTCTATCCAAAATACAAGAAATTATACCACACTAATATGTATGATTTAGACATATATAAGAGCATCCAATATGGAATAATACATTATGAGTGATATTGAACTATAAAAACCCATTTTCAACACATGAATTTGATCAATATAAGAAATATTATCTAAAAATATGTGTGGATTTATTATCAAACCGATGAGATAATTAGCGACACTCGAGTCCTATACAATAGGCCAGCCACAAAATTAAAAATATAATCCTTTATTATAGAATATTGGGAAAACCTACATTGGTAATGTATTTCACCCTATTATTCATAATTTTGCTATGAAATTATCCTCCTGTATTTAGGTAATTTTCTCCCATGAAAAAAACAGAATGTCTAGGGAAATCCAAATATTAAAAATATTTTCATATTCATTGGTAGTGGAGTGCCGGATTCTTGAGGACACCATTTTCTAATTCTGTAGTAATAAAACCCTGTAGGATTTTCATATTTCTCCCACAGAATGTGGATATCATCCCTAGCATGCCACTTTTTGAGTACGTGGTAATGCACCCTAGTTGGATTTTCATAATTCGTCGACCGTATGGGCCTAAAAACCCAAGGTACATTTTTCCCCATGGGATATTTATTCAATTTATATTATCTCAAATGATTATTTAGTCCCATATCAGTATTCAGATCTTGAAACCCATTGATTACAACTTACAACCCTCCACCATCATATCTAAATATGATGGAACATTCTGGGAATGATTGCCCTGAATTAGTATAATTAATAATCTTTTTGTCAGATTTAAACAACCTTAAACTATATACTAATCTCCTCACAGGAAGGAAAATTAGAATTAATGTTCATGTCCTTACCAAACAACATTAAACGACATGATGTTTTAATACTTTCTATAGTGGGTTCTCCATCCTGATGTGGTTTACTTAAAATTATGTACCATACTTTAAATAAGAAAAATTTATGTAGGTGCAGTTTCCCTTTCATGAACTATACTGATAAAGATGATCTCTTTATTCTCAAATCCCTCCCCATGAAAAACCACCCATCGTAGTCTGGGGAAATATAGATCTTCACAAACTACATGACTATTGGTAATTGAATATCAGATTTTAGGCGACAACATTGTCTATCTATGCAGTAATACGTCCTAGTTGGATTTTCATACATCAACCACCAAAAGGTGATATTATTCAGAGGATTCCACCATTTTACTATGAAGTAATACACCACAATTATGTTTTTATATGTCAAACACATAAAAGGTCATTTTAGTAGATTTTATATTTCACCTTCAGAGAGGAGTTGTCTATCTCGGTAAACGCAAAATGAAAGAATCATATTTCAAACCACCTTTTGAATATGTTATTCAGTATTTCATTTTATGTTTGAATCACATCATGTTTTAAAATGAAAAATCAAAAAATAATGACTCAGAATTATCCTTTGGGTATCTAAAGAAAGTCATAACATTCATGGACAATAATCCTTATTTTTGTAATCATCTAAAACCTCACGTTCAAAGATATTATACCTCAAAATGATTCACATTATTATAGATTAAAATACATTAAATTTCCCACAAAATGACACACAATACTCACATGCTTAAATTATTAAAAAAGGAAACCATGGCTAAATGATGAGTCTCTGCTTGCTAAGTCGATACACTGCCTCGACTAGCAATACTTTGAACAATGAAAAGAGAATTGGAGGCCTAAAAATAATCCATGTATTTCCTACTATGTCTTATTCATATCATCCATAGAAAAAAATCAGGGTGATGAAAAAAAGAAAAATATTTAATAGTGTTTCCAATATGAACCTAGAAATTGTTTATCTAAACACACTAGGTCAAAAAAGACATAGGAAATAATTAGTGTTCACACTCAAACCTATCATTGAATTTATATCACGAGGACAATAAAATAATGGTTTAGTTTCCAAGTTATATTATTATTATGATAGAGAATGAAATGTCAGAACATGTTATTGGAAACAAAAAAAACTTCATTCATGTTTTAAAATATAGTGGAATGTGAACATGTTAGAGACTCTCCACAATATTTTACAAGTTATCCACAACCGAGGCTTTGTGTAGTTGTGTAGTGGATCATGAATTATCCACAATTTTCTGAATCCTACCGAATTGTGTGGTGGATTCATCCATAAAATTACAATGTTTCTCCTAATCCATATCAATAAAATATTTTTATCCATATACATATGGTCCATAACCCCTTCTTCTGAATAGATCCAATCCTAAGGTGGCACATTTTATGACACTCTAGTTTTTCGCAACATATAAAAATGTAAAATAGAAATTATCGTAAGCATTAAAGAGGTGAATCAATCTAATAAGGATTGATTGAACTCACCTATGTCAGCCTTAGGGAACCCATATTTCATGCCAGAGGGTTAATGTAATCCCTACATAAAAAGATCTAAAAGATCATCCACACTTTAATGGGGTCCATGTGTGGGAAACTGGTTTGGGGTATGTATGAGGGAGACCTCCTTCAACCAAGATCACATGTTTTATTATATGTTGGTCCCCAAGGCTCATTATTTAAAATAATGGAGAATGGGGAAAAGTTTTAGAGCATTGGTAATGCACCCCCTTCTCCCGTGACCTAAAATATAATTTAGGGATCCATAAAAAAGCTGAGTGAAAAAGGGAATTAATATGAATAGAGGGGTAAAATATACTCTAGGTTCTAAATCCCATGAAATCATTCTGAGAATCCCTCCAAAATTATGACAATAAGAAGCAAGAATATCCCTCCAACAATAATTGAATTTTTTGAGATCCTTATAAAAAAAACATATGGAAAACATTGGTTATTAGTACAATGACTTTCTATAGTGTCATTTCCCAGGTATAAATCACATAAAGAATCCTCATCTCACTGTTGACGATCCTTTCCGTCACAGAGTCTAACAAATGAAAAGGGAAATACCTTAAACACAAAGTGATTCATCCTTTGATGAAACATCAAAAATCGACAAAGGCATGAACAGGGATTTCATTAAGCATGGGCCGCACAAGTTCCAAGATGGTCACGCAGGTATACCTGCACGCCACTTATTGGGCGCGTAGTTGACTTGCGTGCCCTATTTGATTTTCGCCCAAGGTCTTCAGCTGCTTATAAATACCCCCTGTGGGCCCCCCATTTCGAGGACGAAAATTTCCAAAAGTCAGAATTAAGCTCTCGGCGCCCTAGTCTCTTCTTGAAGTCTTCTGATCACTTCTACGGTAATTTCTTACCTAGAATAGAAGATCTAAAGAGGTGTAACAAGGCCTAAGTGTTGAAATTCATCAACAATTGCACGCCTAAGTGTATAACATTTAAGGTAAATGTTCACACTTGTGTTCCCCCTTATCCCTTCAACATTACATGCACGCAACTCATTTGGAAGTCTTTAGGGATAATAATAAGGACCTGAGCCAAGCCTCGCCCAAGTATTACCCTATGTGTTGACCGGCGCGCAAGTACCCAAGTATCGCGCAATTATACTTGCATGACCAAGACTTGTGCGCCCCAATAGGACGTGCGCGCCAACCTATTTTTGGGTGCCTCTCCTTCCTATTCAACTCATTTCATCAATTCACCTCTCCACTTCATGATTCAGCCTTCAAAACCCTATTCAAAGCCATTTTTGGCATGGTTCCTTTGTTGTATTCTTTATCTGAAAAGAATTTTGTGGAACATCTCTTAAAACCTAGTGATTTACATATCTTTATGTCACTAAGGTTAGAGATTTCATTCATTCAACCTCATCCATTAAGATGAGAGGATATTTAACTTGGGCCTCATTTTAGGAGTAAGCCTCATTCCAAGTCCCCTAACCTGGGCCTCCTTTTCAAGAGCAAGACTTAGTCTTAATTTTCTTAGTTTGGGCCTCCTTATCAGGAGTAAACCGCAATTTCAAATCCCTTTAATATGGGCTCATATTTAGCAGTAAGTCCCAGTCACAAGTTCCCCAATTTGGGAATCCTTATCAGGAGTAAGCCCCAGTCTTAATTTAATTTTGATTTGGGCTTCCTTCTTAGGAGTAAAATCCAATTATAAGTCCCTATAACTTGGGAATCCATCTCAAAATTAAGTCCTAAGTTAAGTATCCAAATCTCCATAAAGGACATATACATTTATGGAACTTGTTCCCATGTTTTGTCCCAGAAGTAAATCCTAATATTCATCGATCTAGATGTCATATATACATAAGCCCCACATCATTTCTTATTATTGCATCCTTCATGGAATAATCATCAGTATTTACTAATACATCTTATTTCTCACACCGAGAATGACTCATGTGAGCTTAGAGTGTAAAAGTAATTATGTCATCTTTCTTTGACCCATCAACCCTGAATAAACCTCGTACTTCTTTACTCGAACTATGTGGGTCCTCATTCCTTTTCTAAATAGGGATATGTTGGTAGCCCATCTACGGGTATGATCTCAACTCTAAAATAATCCATGTGCTTCTGAATGACTATAAACTTTATGTGCCCCGCTGAGTGGATTTAAAACTAGTATGGTTATCATAATGACCAAGATATTTCTATATAATTTGTTGAAGGATACCATTGACTAAGAATATCTTACAAATATAGATTATTCTCTATTGATGAAGAACCTCAAATACACATATAAGATTCTCTAAATCTCATACATATTAATCATTGATTGTCAGATCTAAAGGAAAGATCATTTTTATACCTGTTAATTTAATAAGGATTCACGAACCTAACTCAAATCAATAAAGAGATTCCTAGAGTAGACAATAATACCCCCCAAAAAGGTGTGATGAGTCCGACCTCCCATTCTCTCGAACAATGCAATTTCGTAAGCCTAATTGGACCATATATAATGAGAACCTACCTTTGCAAAGTGGGTCCAAATGGATATAGAATAATTGGATGTTTCCGGTTCTATGAACAAACCCATTAGAAACTGATTGGAATGTTTGAACCTTAAACCAACAAGGTCATCCCCATTTTCAGAGGGAAACAAAAATGGTGAACCCGACATGAATCCTTAACCAAGTTAAATGATGTTTTTATTATTTGTTAGGCCCTAATTTAAACTAAATTAGAGGGCCACCAAAACAATAAATAACATATGATCTCATTAAAAAGATGTAGTGGCTGAACTTATCTTGATTATGTTAGTTATATCAAATTGGCACTAATTTCCATGATCTCTCTACATTATAGAAACGGCTTCTCTAAAGTTCACACATGTGAATGCATCAGCTGCTACTCTTACTGGATCCTTGTCTGCTCTGAGGATGAAATCAGCAACTCAGCGTCTTTAACGCTGGGTTTCAAATGCACTGGTTAAGGAATACCATCAGCACAGAACCATTTCGACTCTGAAAGCTGTTCGACAAGCCCTCCAAGTCAATAATTCACCCTGGTTGTCCGGACAGCGACAACCAGTGATCAAGATGCAGGTGGTACCAACCATCGTTTCCAACTATTTCGCGTCGTTATCCCTGGAAAAAAATCACAAGTCCCTCTGATATTTTGGGTAGGTGAATGAGAATGTCACTAATGGTATGAATTCAAGAAGATTGGAGTCCTTCCGGAGGGCTCCCATCAACAATCGTCGCGAGACTCGTGCGGCAGTGCACCCTCAACATGATGAGGGTACCACCATTAGGGTTTCGGCTCAGGTCCCTCAGACCTGAGTCTACAAGACGGACCACCAGAGGTGAAATATGGTCAACAGGTAGTAGGTTCTTACTTCTGCCCCCTTCGGAGAAATCCATCAAGCCAACTTGATGGTAAATAACGAGCGGGCATATAAACTTGTCTGTCGTGATGTTACTACCCAACAGACTTGTCTGGCAGCAACACGCCAATCCCACCAAGAAATTCCGGCAGAGTATTATAGGCAGGCATATACACTTGTTTATAACTCATCATATAGTCAGCATGCTCGTCTAACTACAACCAAAGAATCTCATCAATCTGATATGTTCGCAACTGATAAGCAGGAACATACACCTGTTTACAATCAACAATTCTGTCAGCAGTCTTGTATTCCAGTATTAAAGGAATGTTGTCAACCATACTTGATGAATAATACACAGCATGCACATACACCTGCCAATGTTCATCAAGCATGCCAACAGTCTTGTTTGGTACCACTCGAAGAAGTCAGTCGGAAAGCTCTGACGACAAATTTGGAGCAGACTCAACTCTCTTCCTCCATACATGAGTACTGTTAGAATTCACTAACAGCAGAAGGAGGACAGAAGCAGTAATACACACCTACTCCAAGCATGGAATGGATGTATATTCCCGTTATGGCAGCTGAAGTGACCAATCACATTTTGACAATAGTAAAATATCAGAGGCAAATCCCTGCTCATATTCTGGATGCCTATCAGAATATTTTAACAGCTTTAGTAGCATCACAGGGAATAAAATGCAAATCTATCCCTACCAGTGGAGTGACACGTCAACATATTACTCTGAAAAAGACACACGCCTCTGTTCTAGTCCAAGAGGGTTGTGGGCATACTCCCCCATGTCATACGGACTACCAATTCATGCACATACACCTGATTTGAGTGGAGATAATCAACACAACCTGACTATTTCTCATGATCAAGAACATACACCTTCCCATAATAACAACTTTTTTCAACTAGTGGTTCCTAAACTGAGTAAGAAGGCATCTAAGAAGAAGATCTATCCAGCACAGTCAAGAAACCAAGAGCCAATCATTAATAAGGCCTTGCTCGATGCTGAAGTTCTTGAAGCCCTCGGACAATTATCTGTTGGAATCCAAGATTCTACTCTCTCATTTCCCAATAGTGGGAACATTAATTTCGAATGTCTTCATATGAAACTTCATCATGAAGGATTTCTTCATGACAGATCAGTCAATCTCGAAGTATCATCTTCAGATGAGAGCCACGATTACCCTCTGTGTGGCCAGATGATCATGGAGTAGAAGGTTTCATCTTTTGTTGTAACCCACCATGGTGGTCAGCCCCATGATAATGAATTTAGATGTGAAATTACTCTCCGTAGGAGTAATTCGCATTGCCTAAAAAGTTCTTCAATGTATAATGTAGTTTCAAGAAAGCCCTCTTATCTTGAGGAACTTGAAAATATGAAGCCAGTCCTGTCTGATGCTTTACCTCTAGAAGATGAAATACTTTCTCAATTAAAAGATAACCTGAGGTGTAGTTCATTCTCCGAACGACCCCTGGGTCATTCATCTTCTAGTTTTTTCAATGAATTCTCTACCAATCTTGTTGAATCTGATGAAGGAACAAGGAAGCACCCGCTCTGGACTAATCTGGTAGAAGAATCTTCATTGAATGATAAAGAGGAAATGCTAAATATGAGAAAACATCTGGTGAAAGGTGATGTGTCAGTCATGTTTTGGCCTCTAGCTGACTCTCAGTATGATATTGTAGTGATGTTGACGGAAGATTGTATTCATGATATTCATCTCAACATGTTGAAACATCATTGTCACTTGAAAAAGAAAATATTATCTTATGATGAATATGAAAATCATGTCAAGATAATGAAAGGGATACAATGCCAAATTGACTTGGCATCTCTCTCAGTTTTCCAATATCCAAGGGATTAAAAGCAATAGAGAACCCTTCAACGTTCATGCCTTGGCGCACTAAAAATTTTGCGCCATTTAATTGCCAATGCCCCATCTAGTATTCATATCAGGGGATGGGGTTTTCATGGAGCACTAAATTTCCTTGTACTCTCCATTCAATAAATCCCCTCGAAAATAGTCTCATGCAATTTTATTTCCCATGGCTGGCCACAACCAATTGGCTTTTCTAGTAATCAAAGGCTTGCTCATGAATTGGCCTCAACTAGTTCTTCCCAAAGTCAGGCATACAAAGAAAATGTTGTCAAATTACTCTTGCATCAGGCAAATGAGAATATCTAACAGGCTTCTCGTTTAGAGAGAGCGCATCATTAGGTGACTGAAGTGTCACAAATCATCCAACGGTCATTTGAGCCGGGTGATTTGAGTGGATGTCGGTTGATGCATCCATCCAATTTCTAGACTAAATTCCGCAAGATCAGGAGAGATTTTAAGAAAGTCACAGATGTAGCAGCTCCTGAACCCCCCCCCCCCCCCCCCCACCTCACCAAACTGGGTACTCTTTTAACCCAATCCTCATAATCAACAAATAGTATTTGAGGAGTTGAGCAGAAACCGCATGAACAACCCCAGTCAACTGAACTAGGAACTTTTTCAAATCCTCAATCTCTTCCTCAGAGAAAGTCAGTCTTTTGTCGATTAGGGAAGAAGCCACAAGAGGGACGAAGAGCTGAATTATCAGGAGATTCTCTCCAAATTACAGTTTTTAAGAAGTTCCTGAGGGATCAAATCAACAAAAGTCAATGTCTCATCAATGATATTGAAAAAGACAGTATCACAGAAATGATGATAGAAGGGATGCAATGCATTATGAATAAATTAATGTCATTAATGTAGTTGTCATTGATCCCCCAGATGAAGTTCTCTAAGAGGAATCAGATGAAGAAGTTCATGCTCAAGAGGTTGTGGACACAAAGGCAAATGAAGAGGGTGGGCATACATGAAATCAAAAGATTACCATGAATCTAGGTATTCCTTCAAATAATCAACTTCCCCCTCTCTGAAAGTCATCCAACAAGGGGAAAGGAAAAAATTATATTACATTCCACCCTTCCTCTGGATAAGGCTAATCACTCTCACTAGAGAAAATATTTTCACAACAGGAGGAAGAAATGAAGGAATTAAGGAGGTTGAATGCAGAACTACTTCAAGGTAGTCTTCCTCCTAATCGTGCTGGAGTTAGTCAAGCAGGGGAATTTTTTGCGGCTACTGAGATGGATCAAGAGTATCCTCCTTTATCAGTAGACCCTCACAGGTCTAATCTTATGGGTCATGCGCAATAACAATCGGTGGTGCTACCATTAGTTGTAGTATCAGCCACCACATTTGTCCAAGCTCCAGTTATTGCACCTGCTCAGTTCAAAGCACAACTAGATGTTTCTCATTAGTTAATAACTACCATTGAGTCATTAGTAACTCGATAGAAAGGTATAGAGGGAAAATGTGCACAAATTCCATCAGAAAAGAGAGATTACCCAGAATTGGTTTATGCAATTCCTACCCCACCAAATTTTGCAAGTACCACATTCCCAGTCTTTAATGGTTCGGGAGACCCCGAGAAACACTTAACACATTTTTTTTCTTATTCTGATCCTACTATTGGAACCCCTTGGCAACAGGAATCAGTTAATCTCATGCGTTTTGTACAGTCATTACAAGGGCCTGCTTTTGTCTGGTATACAAGATTGCAATCCCGGTCGATTACCGGGTGGAAAGATCTCTGCCAACGATTCCTTGTTCAATTCAGCTCAACATTCCCAAAGACAACTGTTTTTTATCATAAAAATTGTAAGAAAATGGAGAATGAAAGAGTTTCAAATTTCATTGCTCACTAGAAGGGATTAACATATTATCTAAGCATTGAACTACCTTATGAAGAATTGTTTCCAATCTGTGTCACAAATTTTTGTGATGAATTATGCACACCATTGATCCATGTGAAATACATAGGAGGGTTTTGAGACCTTAATTTGATCGCTCAGCAGATTGAGGACTCTATTACAAATACTAATGATTAAACTTATATAATTTCATCATCTCCAGGAAGGAGAATGTGTAGATAAGAGACTGCTATAGTTACACATAAACAAGCACATGTACCTGCTTCCACATCAAAACCATCATATTTCCGAAGGGCTCCACCTCCTGAGAGTCAACAAAAGTGGATGTTTCATCAATATGTTCAAAGAGATCAAATATAGAAACAATTTGAGTAGTTGAGAAGAAAATCTTACTCGTTCTGAAATGAACAGGTTCCTGGTTACTTCATTTCGGCTTTGGAAAATAATTTGGTTCAATTGCCAAGGCCCAAAAGGCCTAACAAGAAAGGAGAGGAAGACCTTCCCCATTATTTCCCATTTCATCAGATGTTGGGGCATCCCACTCATGAGTGTTTTGTCTTCGAGGACCTCCTTAAAAAGATGGTGGACTCAAGAAAAGTCAAGCTGAAAGGTTCTTCAGTATTGGTAGCGTGTGTTACTGCTACTGATCCAGAGGAAGAAGGCGAGTGGCAAGAATTCAAAAGAAAAAATGCGCAGAAATATGATGATTGGATGGTTAGAAAAATGATCAACCGAACACATTCCATTTTACGAAAACAATTGAAGAAACCAATTGTGTCATCTACTACGAATGCCATAAAAAATCCCCCTTCATCAGAGGGAAAATCATCAAAGAAATGACATAATTCAATGAAAGAAGAGTAGTCAGAAGAAGATGAGATAGTGTCAATTCCCACGTTGTCTTTGACTCTAGCAGATTTTATTCCATATACTTTAAAGTCACGGGAACCGCCCCACCAAATGGCATAACCAAAATTGGCTAATCAGGTAGAGTCTTCAACAGATGAAAAGATGAAATTTGTTTCTATTAATATGATTCAATTAACAAATCCTTATGTCAGCCACAGTTTCGAGCTTGATGAGCCTGAGTTCCTTGTATCAAACAGAGGAATTAGAGGGAGTTCCAGAGGTCTGGGATACAGAGGAAGACATGGATATCCCAAAATCCAATATTCCAATTCTACCCCTTCTAGAACTGTATATGTAGTAGAAACTTGTGGTAGAGGCCTTCATCGGGCTCAAGAGGAAAAATAAAGTCCTTCTATGCATGGCAAATTCAGTCCTGGCACAATTATTCTGGAGGATCGGTTAGAGGGTACACCTTCTTCCTCTTAGCATATAAATAGACCTAGTTGGTCTAGTCTTCCAAATCTAGGAGTATTTCTAACTCCTACCCCAATACAAGAAGCATCTACTTCCAAAGCATCAACTTCTAAGGCACCTGTGAAACCACATGTTCCTTTTCGGAAACACGGACCTTTTGGATCAAAAGTGTGATGTCTTGAAACTTTTGGCCCATGTACCAGCAATTTATCAATTATAGATCCCCTGAATCTATCCAATGATCTTCAAAAGGCACTCATCAAGGCTTTTTCAAGTCCTCAGAAATTTGAAACTGAAATTGATGCGGCCGAAGTCTACTATGTAGAGAATGATCCTGCAGAATTCCATGTAGTGATATCTGTTACAGATGAAGATGAAGATGATGTTGTGCATGGACATATTATAACTTTTTATTTATTTTTAAAGTTCAATGATGTAGACATCCTAAGAGCTTTAATTGATAATGGTTCAAGAGTAAACCTCATCCCCATTCATACAATTCGTCGATTGGGCCTCACCGAATCTGATTTATCTCCTTCTACATTGATGTTGCAAGGATATGATAAAAATGATCAAGAATATATGGGAGAAATCACACTTAGAACTCAGTTTGTAGATCTTGTATCCAATTTAGATTTCATGGTTGTTTGTCATGACACACCTTTCACCATTTTTCTTGGAAGACCGTGGCTACATGAACATGTGGTTATCCCTTCATCATACCATCAATGTATCAAATATTGTTTCAATATTCAAATTGGTACAATTTATGGTGATAAAGACTCATTCAAAACATGTGAATCTTAATACATTGAGGTGGAATTCTATCACATTGAGGGAGATGAGGTATCTACAGCAAAGGAAGTTACCAAAGTTAATGCTCTATATGGTTTGGAAAAGATTCCAGTGAACCCATTCATACATGTGAGTACAGATTATGTGTTGCCTATCAGTCAAATTGACAGGATAGACCCAAATCCAAATACTCTTTTGGAAACTTCCATAATGTCAATTATGGAAGTCAAGCCAGACCGCATGGGAGAAATTGGTGATTCACTAAGCAATGAAGAAAGCTCAAATGGAGATGTCTTTATATCATCCACTGAAATCTAGAATATTTATACTTTTCTAACCAAGATAGAAAAAGTTATAGCAATGTCAGAGGTGAATGCCGATGTCGATTCTCAATCCATCATCTCCTCTTTATTACCCAAGAAAGACCCTTCATTATCAATAGGGTTAGAAATGGAAGTTTCTTGTTCAAAATGATTAAATTTTAACATCTATTCTGATCAGGGAAATATTTCTTCATCATCTACTATGCAAGTAGAAATAGACGATATAACACATGTTGAAGAAGAAGAGGATGATCTCTGGGATTCTCCTCCAGCATTTGAAGAGGGTATCTCTACTTCTGTGGATGAACTCATATAAATAAATCTGGGTACAAAAGAAGATCCCTCCCCCCACTTTAATTAGTGCGTCCATGACTCTTGAAGAGAAATAAATGTATATTTTATTTTTGAAACAAAATCAAGATATACTTTCTTGGAACTATACAGAAATGCCAGGTCTTGATCCTAATGTTGCTAATCATCATTTGGGTTTGCATAAAGAACATCGAGGATTTAATCAAGCCGCAAAAAGAACACACCCAACTTATGCTTCCAAAATTGAAGTTGTTGTGGATATACTTATCAAAGCTAACGTCATAAGAGAATTTCAATATCCCAAGTGGTTGTCTAATATTGTCCCTGTGAAAAAGAAGAAAGGAAAAATTACAATTTGCATTGATTTCAGAGATCTTAATCGGTATTGTCCTAAGGATTATTTTCTAGTTCTGATCATAGAACTCTTTATTTATTCTACAAATAGATACGAAGCACATTCCTTCATGGATGGATATTCAGTGTATAATAAAATCCAAATGGCTCTAGAAGATGAAGAATCTACTGCCTTCAGAGCCCCTCAGGGTGTGTTTTTCTATCAAGTAATGCCCCTTGGCCTGAAGAATATTGGCACAACATATCTGGGTGCCATGCACCGTGTCTTCAAACCCTTTTTAGGGATATTTGTTGAATTTTATGTGGCTGATTTGGTGGTTAAATCCAGACAACATTCTAATCACTTGGCTGATTTGGAAATCATATTCCACAAACTTCGACAACAAAATTTGAAGATAAACCCCTTAAAATGTGCTTTTGGGTTAACCTCAAGAAAATTTCTCGGCTATGTTGTACTCCATCATGGTATCTAAGTCGATCATGAGAAGACAAATTCAATCCTTGGTATGTCACCTACTCGAAATTTGAATGAACTGAGAGGAATTCAAGGACACTTGGCCTATATTCAGCGTTTCATCTCCAATTTGGTAGGCAAAAGATTACCCTTCACTAAATTGATGAATAAGGGAGTCACATACCAGTGGACTGAATAATGTCAAGAAGAACTCAATATTCTCTAGATATATCTCTTGATTCCACCGGTTTTAATATAACCTTTTGAAGGAAGACCACTTATTCTTTATTTGACAGATTTAGAGTGATCATTGGGTGCCTTCCTTGCCCAGAAGAATGATGTTCGGAATGAAAACATCCTTTACTATCCCAGTCGGACTATGCTTGAAGCAGAAACCTGATATTCAAGTAATGAAAAGTGTTGCCTAGTATTAATCATTGAGGTTCATAAATTGAGACACTACTTTCAACATCACGAGGCCCCATTTGTATCTCCCAATAACCCGCTCAAATTCATCCTTAGTCGTCCAATGCTTACAGGACGTCTGGCATGGTGGTCAGTTATTTTGCAGCAATTTGATATCCAGTATGTGTCTCAAAAGGTAATAAAGGTCCAAGATCTGGCTGATTTCCTTTCTGAACACCCTTCTGTAGAAGATACATCTTTAGTTATTGAACTTTCTAATGAGGAAGTCTTTTCTATTCAAGATAATCTTCAAACATGGGAAATGTACTTTGATGGTGCTTACAGAAGTTCAACAGGGAAGAAAATGGAAGATCCTAAATTCAACAAAGATGGGTTAGGAATTGTACTTATTTCCTCGAAAAAGGCAGTGCTACCTTATTCCTTCATATTGTGGGAAGGCAGTGCCAATAATGAAGCAGAATAGCAAGCTCTCATCGTAGGATTGGTGTTGGTGCTTCAAGCACAAGTGAATAACTTAAAAGTGAAATGTGATTAAGACTTGGTAATCAAACAAGTCAATGAGGATTATTCCATCAGAAAAGAAGAGTTAATACTTTTTTATGATTATGTCAGAGAGTTATTGGCCGATGTTCCTTCAGAACCGACATTTTTTTTGTCCCATGATCACAATATTCTCAAGCTGATGCACTGGCTAATATAGCCAGAGCTTTGGAAGATCCAGATCGGGACAAAATAATCATCAGTATTTCCCACCATCATATAATCTCACTTTATGTTCAAACTAGAACAGTGGAAATCAATATAATTAGTCCCATTTCTGAACCATATGGTCATACTACAGGATGGATGAAACCTATTAGGGAATACCTTCAAAATGGAACACTTCCACTTGATAGAGCCGGGAAAGAACATGTCCGGAGACGTGTGGTAAATTTTACTCTTTATAACAGCCGAGATCACCTAGACAAAATTCACAAAAAAAGGGGTTTTGATGGAATTCTATTCAGATACATTGATGGTGAAGAGACAACTGCTGTCATGAAAGATGTACATGCTGGAGTATGTGGTTGCCACCAGTCTGGACATAGACTGTCTGATCAAATTCGGAGGCTTGGATACTTCTGCCCTTCAATGATACAAGAATGTGTTGATTTCACTATGAATTTTCATTCTTGCCAAGTATATGCCAATTTCATTAATCAACCCTCATAGTAGCTTCAAACAACTAAATATACTCACAACAATTTTCCACATGGGGAATGGATGTAGTGGGACCATACCCTTTAGCAACATCCAAGCAGTTTAAGTATATGCATACTGCTACTGACTTATTTTCCAAATGGGAAGAGGCAATACCTCTCAATGATGTTAGATCTAAAATCATTGTTAGCTTCATCATGTCTAACATCATTACCAGATTTGGTGTCCCTCATACCATATTGACGAACAATGGCACCAACTTCTGTTCCTCCGAGGTAAGGAAATTGTATCAAGAATACAATGTCAAATCCAACCATTCATCTCGGTATCATGCAGCGGCCAATGGCCAAATAGAATCATTCAATAAGACACTTTCAAATATACTAAAAAAGATGGTGGATAAAGATAATAAGTAATGGCCTGATAAACATTTTCATGCTTTATGGGCTTATCGAACCACCACCCGCACTGCAACGTGGTCAACTCCATATTCATTGGTATATGGAACAGAAGCAGTCTTGCCTATTGAAGTTCAATTACCTTCGTTCAGAGTAGCCATTTGTGATCATTCATCTATAGATGAACAATCTCAAAAGCGATTGGATGAATTTGAATGAGTAGATGAGAAAAGATTCTGCAACCTTCACCACTTGGAAGTCTATCAGAATCTAATAACACGAGCTTTCAACAAAAAATATCATCTTGGCTCATTCATTCAGGGAGAATTGGTATTGGTTCTCAGAAATCCAATGATACCAGGAAAGAAACCTCCAAAGCTGGAGCTAAAATGGGAAGGACCTTATTCGATACATAAGGTCTACTCCAATGGAGCTTATTCTTTAATCTTAATGGATGGAGAACTCATAACGACTCCAACAAATGCCAGATTCTTGAAGAAGTATTTTGTGTAACACAAATACTAGATGTCCAACATGATGTTAAACTGTGACTTCCAACATGATGTTAAACTGTGATGTCCAACATGACGTTAAACTATGACGTCCTAGCTACATGACGCTAAACTGTACAAAAATCCCTTACGTCCAGAAAGACGTTAAACTGCATAACCATCTCTTTCATCCAGCATGACGTTAAACTGTGATGTCCTTACTGGATGACATTAAACTACACAGTCCCCAATGTTTTTACGGCAAGACTTTAAGCCGCATAATCTTCTCTTTCATCCTAGCTATATGATGTTAATCTATACAACCCCCTCTTTTGTCCTTACTGCATAAAATTAAACTGCACAGTCCCCCATCGTTCTACATGACGTTAAACTATATTGTTCCTCTTTCTTCCAACATGACGTTAAACTGTGCATCAATATGGTTTTTTCTATCTCTTGTTTCTCACACTGAGTATGACTCACATGATCTTAGAGTAAACATCAACCATAACGCCCTCTCTGGGCCGCAAACCATGAGTATGTCCCAACACCATTTTTTAGGTTGTTGTCATAAAAAACAACTTGATCACCAATTCATTTTTCAATTGAACTACTTGAACTTAGATCCTTGCCTTCTAGGATGGGTACGTAGGAAACCTACCAAGGTTCAATCCCAAAACCAATATCTTCACATTGGTTCACATTTGTCCTTGTTATATGACATTAAACTGTAAAACACTTTTGTCATGTATGACAATAAACTACAACATTATTTGACACCCTCACCTGATAGAGAATCATTATTTACATTGATCTCCAATCATGTTATATTCTAAAGACTATGTTGATAAATGAAAAGTCCTGAACCTTTTATCTTGGGTCAAACCATCATTGTACTAAAGTCCCCTTTCACCCTTCACTTGAACGAACCAAATCTGTATAGATGTTATTTCAAGAACTATGTGCGGCTTGATTCCCATCCTTATGGGATACATAGGAACATTCGAGCATCCCTCAAATCCAGCCCCAAGTCTTTGATCCTAACCCCAAATTCCACTTTCAGTCCCTTAGCTGAAAAGTCCCCTTGTTAAAACATGAATGTGGTATGAAAACCCTGGTCTTCATTCACATTAGGTTTATAACAAACACACACTGTGTATTCCTTATATTTGTCTGAGTTCTATGACCCTAAACTAAGATCTCATACACTCTCATCCCAAATAATGTTAAACTGTATCTCAAGAACAACATATTGCTTGATTCCCATCCTTATGGGATACGTAGTGAAGTCCATCACCTCAATTCAAGACCCAACCACAACATGATTATGGTTAGCATTAGTCTGTGTATCTTTACATACGTTGGAAAATGCCCATTTTGATGTGGCATACTCCTAACCGTAAATACTTTCATATCTTCATAACCCTTTTCTTGACTTCTGTTCACAAAATGACTGATACCTGAGAGTTCTGTTTCCTGACTATGCAGCACATTCCCTTTGGCGCCCTTGCATAAACAGTCTACATAACAGACTTGTTAGCCAAAAGATGCTATTAATTTACTATGTAGCCAATACCCTTAAGTGGCCCTACATAATTCAGCCCACTAACAGGTTTTTCAAATAATGGTAACTTCGTTCTTGGGATAAAAAAATCTTTTTTCCTTATTGGTCTTATCATCAATAAGTAAGGATCCGTAGAAAATAGTCATCCTTAACATATTTGTCCCATAGTCTTTTTCAGGATCTGAAAGTATCCAGTCTATGGATTATATTTCCCTTCCCTACGTTTGGGTCAGACCTTCGTAGGAGTGACATTCATCCAATTCTTTGACAATCTTGATTGAAAAAATCCTCTCCATATTCAGGTACCTCTATCCATATAGAAAACTCTATGCTTTGGAAAATTTGAATCTCCATAAACTTCCACTGGATTTTTAGTAGTAGAAATGTAAATTTCTTAGATTTCTTTTGTCTGACTATGCAGCACATGCCCTTAGGTAGCCTCGCTTAAGTAGCCTACATAATGGACCATTTAGCCAAAAGATGTTATTATTTAACTATGCATCCAATGCCCTTAAGTGTCCCTGCATAATTCAACACCCTAACGGGTTTGTTAAATAATGGTAACTTCATTCATGGTAAATACTTCTTCTAATGCCTTTTATCCATTTTTCATATCATTCCTTAGATTCAAAATATCTTATGTCATAGTTTACATGGTTTCCTCCATACCTGAATATGGTAATATGTTTTCAGATAAATTATCAATGAATTGAGTTAATTTTAATCCATTTGGTCAAAGCTATTTCAACCTTAAACATTAGCCTTTTTATGTCCAATAGGCATGACATTAAACTACCTACAAAAGACAAGAGAACTCTGAACAAAAGTCAAGTCCCAGCTCACTAAACATACATTTCATATGATTTAGGTTATATTGAGAAATTAAATGATTCAATGTTTGTAGGGTTATTTTTTTAATCCTAGAAAAAATAAAACTATGATTACTAGGCCCATTGGCTTAGGTAAAAATTTAATGCAGGTAGCAAGAAAATGAAGGCACAATTGATTGAAGATGAAAGTATTCTTCATTGATACACAAGAGTTAGAAGGACATCCACAGACTGGAGTCTCTTCTCTTTTCCAAGAATTAAAAAAGGCTGTCAACATAACTCTTCACTTGATTCACGACATCCCAAGCTTAATCAGAAGCCACTTGAAGCTCATGCACTCGGCCATCTTCACTCTTTTCATCATGATGGAGTACTTTCTTGGAATATGCAAAGAATTTCATACCATTCATTTGAACTCCTTCCAGTGAATTATTATGTTGGTTAAGTTCCCCAGTAACAGCATCTAACTGTTGTTGAAGGTGCATCTGCTGGACGACATTCTATTTGATCTTATGATTTAGCTCCTTTAACATGGCAGCATGATTAGCCTTGGCTCGGGACACCACAGCCTCAAATTCTCTAACATTGGTAAATAGCCTCACCCTGGACAAATCTTGATAGTACTTTTTCTCCTACTCCCTTCTTAAGATGACTTGTTTCACCGCGGTATGGATCTTTTGAAATCCAAAACCACCATGTCCCATCATGAAGAACAAGGATGACAGTCACGGGATCTTCGAAGATAGCTCTTCTAGAGGCACTTCAGATATGATCTTCCATATGTTCTGTCATGCCTTGCGACGAGAAAACTGGGGTGCCTTTTGTACATCTGGATCTGACTCAGCATCACTATAACTGGGGGGAATATAATCCGGGATTAATGCACATAGAGAAGTGCCTGGTTCTGTTCCTTCCCCCCTGACCCGTTTTACTTCACTTTCTATTACCATTGATGTAGTGGTTGAGGCTTCACCTCTAGATCTTTCCACAGAAATTGATGGCCCTACATAGTCAATTGATAGATTTGGTTAGTTTCAAAGGATAAAAAAGGTTGATTGGTTGTCTTACAAATTAAGTACAGTTGAAAATATTGTATTCCCTTACACAAATGTAGATCAGAAAAATGAGAAGGCTCATCCCCGTCTTTCAAAGCTTCAACAAGAATTTCAGGATGAACTTCTGGAAGCTCTTCCGGGTGAAGCTCCAGTTGAGCTAGTGTCTCTACAATAGTAGGGTTTTCCATACCCCTTTCAGGCATTGGCAGTTCAGCAGCTTACTCAGATGGAACTACACAATTGAACCAATCATGGTCAGAGATGTAATCAGAAGTTATTTTAATAGTATGAAGGATAACACTCACGTCCAAAATCTTGTAAATTACATTGTAATTTAACTTTATCTAAAAATCTTCAAAAGATGATCCAAGTTCCTTCATTTAATCCAATTTATCTCATATTCCTAGTTAGTCTCACTAGTGGGAGAATTCGATATGTCTTCTTGGAGACCCTTATTCTGTGGCCTCTGACCTTGGACAACTTCTTCAGATAAAATTGCAGCATCAGTTGTAGTGGCCGCTTAATCTTCCGGAGCAAGTGTTGAACATAAAGTATCACAGAATTAAAGTCAGTTGCAGTTTCATTCAACATTTTATGAAGCATTGTTAATTTACCAGAAGCGGGCTCTTCTCTCCCTTTAGTAGTAGCAGGAGTGGTACAGGGAACAAACACTGGTTCTTCTTCAGGAGCATCCAAGTCAGCATGAATTTTCGACTGTTCACAAGCACCCTCCGTCGTTCTTAGAGCAGGGTCAGTCCTCTCCCTCAAAGAGGAAATTGTAGAAGCCGCTATAATCCCAAGATGTATGAGGAATCATTTCATGGGATAAGACTCATGACTATCCGAAGGATATACCACTACTGATAAAGCGTTTAGTTGTGGTCTTCTTCCTTTGATGTTTTCGCTTCGGATTTTTGGGAGTGATGACATCATAATCTCCAAATACAGGAATTGTAGAATGAAGAGATATGTATAACTCCTCCTCCAAGGCCTGTTGGCCTGGAGATACCTCGCCCGGCTCGTGAGGAGATTCATTAGCCCAGATGAAAGTACCACAAGGGCTATATAGTGGTGAAGGAACCTCAACATTTCCTTTCTTTGCAAGATGCAGGATGAAGAAAGTAATTTCCATGAGTAAAAAATCATTAAATGGAATCAAGTTACAAAGAAAATTAGGAAAGAGACTTACATCATCAGGAGCCACGTAATCGTGCCACTCCTCATCTCCGGAAGCACCATTCCCCTCAGTAGTGCCATGATCTATCACTTCCTTCACTCGCTTGGTGACAGGAATGGAATAATTGAGGGAATATATGAGTATCTCTAGCTCTCTGATGTAATCCCTCACTTCATCGGGGATATCCTCGAAACGGATATTGGTGGAGGCCCGATGATTCCTTATTCCAGGGATGTGTAGCCCCTCGCATAGATCTAACTAGGTAGTTTCAGCATCACAATATAAACTCTACCATGTCTGGACAACCTCTTGTCGTAGATATTCAGCATTTGTACCAGAAGGCTGTGAGGTGGGTCCTACAATCTTGGACTTCAGCTTCTTCCTAGGTTTTTCAACTACAGATAAAGGATAAGAAAATAAAACTTGTTTCTCTGTAAAGTAATGGCGATTAAATTTCTTCAATGAAGTAACTCACTAGGAGTCGATGGAGTGGGTCTCTTGATTCTGACAGGAGTATTATATCTGGAACGAGGCCACATTGACATATGTTGTGCCTCATCATCCCCATCTTGGGAATCCGGCGAGTCATCCCTTGGTGAGGAAACTAGTGAATCAGCTCCATGGGGGGAAGAATCACCATCCAGATGAAGGCTTTCTTTCTCTACTATTCTTTTCATTTTCCCAAACTGATAAACCGGATGATTCAACACCCCTCTAGGGAATTATGCTATCTAGTTCTCGGCATACCATGGAGTCATGTCACTCACCGCTTTAGCAACTGGTAGATCAAAAACTGCCCCGGTCTTCTCCATAGATGACAGCAACTATAATTTCTGGGCAACTATCGGATACTGCTCTGACTTGACATCAACAGGAGGGGATACAACAGTCTGTTGCAGACACTTGAATTGGCGTGCAAATCTGTATGGAGAAAAGGCCTCGCATATAATCTCTCTGTCAATCCCGGTGGCCAGTACACTATCTCTATAGGCATGCGTGTATGACCTCAATTCCAGGCCGGCTGTTCCATAATCAACAAACCATCTGGTTGGCGGGTTTCCATAAGGAAAGAAATTGAATTCCATGAACATTCTCATCCTCTCCTTCATATCATAGGAGTTAAGGTCTAACAGAGCAATTCCGGAAAATGCATACATTGATGGCCTGAAAGAACTTCCAGGAACATGTACTCCGTTCTATAAAACATATGTCATAAAATTAGTGGTGATCCATCCCCACAATACTTGGAATGGTCCCACTATACTCAAAGGATGCTTACCGATAAAGACATGGAGTAAGCTCTTATGAATCTTCGCCAAAATGGGGGTGTCCAAACCAACCATTTTCATCACAGCCAACTTGGTTGCAACAATGATGGTCTTTGGCCTGACGCCTCCCTTCGAATCCCTGACTGGAAAAAGATAAACACTCAGCCACAAGTCTATGAAGCCCTCCAGACGGGTCTTTTTTGTGATTCTCTGATCCACTCCGTACCCCCACTTCTCAATTTATCATCCTTCTAGAGTCAGCCAGAATGTTCCAAAAGCACCCCAATTCTCTATTCTGGGGAAAATAGTATGACGAGTACAGGTGGGCCACTCCCCCTCCTTCCTGGTAAGAAATATATCCATGTACTCCTCTTGATTATATCCTTTCTAGAATTAATTTTGGAGGTTTTTGAGTTCTAGAGCTTGTAGAAAATTTTCAATAATTCACGATCCAAAGCTGGAGTCATCTCCGAATTATTCCAAGTCACCTTGGGAGGGATGAATTCATCATACATGTCACCCATAATTGGATACCTCGAGATCTTCTAGAAATCCCACCAATTGATGCCTTCTTCTCCATGAGTCAGATGGAAAGAATTGGTTTCTAGGCTCTAGCTGCTGATTAGCTTCGCTAGAAATTCATAATTCCTATAAACATATGTCTTCCCAGCCCATACGGCTTCATATATTACAGCTCCTTTCAGATCCTTGACAAAATCTACACTGGTTTGTCGCACCCAATATGACCACATCGATGTTGGCTTCTCACCTCCTCCAGGACGGATGTCCCAACTAGTCTTCCAGCCTTTGGATTGATCCATCTGAGAATTTCGGAAGATTGAAGGATAACAATGGGGTTGCAGCTCAGGCTTGTGAGGTTTCCGATCTATGAAAAAAGGGATATGATGCATTATGTAGGTTTTCTCCACCGTTCCAGTATAAACAAATGATCCTCCACCATAGATATTTTCCAAAGAAAAATTAGTGTAAGTATGAAACCAAGAATACAGAAGTTAATTCTTTGCCTCTGGAATGTTGACTACTTGCAGATGACCATGCCCATATAGAGTCAAGTAGATGCTCTATGGAAAGTAAAGATGATACTTATTCTAGTACTTGACCAAATCTGGAAGAGTTCTATCACAGATATCATAGTAATCATGGCCAAAAACATTCATCATGTCATCAATTTTCTTGCTAGCCAGTTTATCAGCCATTCCAATTCTTTTAGGAGCCATTGAATCTGCAAAAAGGTCGAAATATTAACTCTTAAGTATGTTGATGTTTCATAAAATTTGTGAAGAAAAATGAAAAAATGGATAAGGCATTAAGGCGCGTATGTCCAACGTTAGAGAATAAGTGTAACTGTGTCGTGCAAGTTTTGGTGTGCCGGTATCATAGCGCAACTCCTAATACCTCTGTAGAAGCGTGACATGAACAGAGGCAATGAAACCATAGAAAATTTGTATACTTGCACGACGAAAGCAACATGCGCAGTGAGAGCTCAGAAGCGTTCAAATTCGGGTGCTTTGCGCGAGAATGGTGTGCATATTTATTGGCAAGGCTACACCCCTGCGCGTCAAGGCCTACACGACTCGCACCTGTGCGGCGCTATCTGCACGCTCAGAACTTGCACACCATAACTTCTTGGTTTTCATCTTTACCTCAGAGTCACATCCTCCTTCCTTTCTGATTCAACTCTGAGGTGGGACATTTGTTGATGCTCCTTCCCGTCAAAGAGTCTAATGAATGAAAAGGGAAACATCATAAACACAAAGTGATTCATCCTTTGAAGAAACATCAAAAATTGATAAAGGAATGAACATGAATTTCTTTATTCATGGGTCGCACAAGTTCCAAGAAGGTCGCACAGGTATACCTGCATGCCACATATTGGGCGCGCAGGTAACGTACGCACCCTATTTGATTTTTGCCCAAGGCCTTCAGTAGCCTATAAATAACCCTTGTGGGCCCCCCATTTCGAGGACGAAAAATTCCAAAAGTCATAATTAAGCTCTCGGCGCCCTGGTCTCTGCTTAAAGTCTTCTGATTACTTCTAAGGAAATTTCTTACATAGAATGGAAGATCTAAAGAGGGGGAACAATGCCTAAGTGCTGAAATTCAACAACACTGGCGCACCTAAGTGTCTAACCCTTAAGGGAAATGGTCACACTTGCGCGCCACCATATCCCTTCAATAGAACTTGCGCGCCACTAATTTGGAAGTCTTTAGGGATAATACTAAGGGCTTGAGCCAAGAATCACCCAAGTATTACCCTAGGGGTTGACCGACATTCAAGTACCCAAGTGTCGTGCAAGTATACTTGTGCGACCAAGACTTCCGCACCCCATCAGGACTTTAACACCTACCTCTTTTTGGGGGCCTCTCCTACCTATTCAAATCATTTCTTCAAATCCACCTCTACTCGTCACGATTTAGCCTTTAAAATCCTATTTAAAGCCATTTTTTTGGCATGGTTCCTTTGTTGGAATCCTTATAAGAAAGGAATTCTGTGGAACATCTCTTAAAACCTAGAGGTTTACATATCATTATTTCACTAAGGTTAGAGATTTCATTCATTCAACCTCATCCTTTAAGATGATAGGATCTTTAACTTGGGGCTCCTTTTCAGGAGTAATCCCCAATCCAAGTCCCCTAACATGTGCCTCCTTTTCAAGAGTAAGCCCTAGTCTTAATTTCCTTATCTTGGGCCACCTTCTCAAGAGTAAACCCAAATTTAAAATCCCCTTAATCAGGACCTCCATTTTAGAAGAATGTCCCAGTCACAAGTTCCCCAATTTGGGCCTCCTTCTCAGGAGTAAGCCCCAGTAATTATTTACCTTTGATTTGGGTATCCTTCTCAAGAGTAAAACCCAATAATAAGTCCCCTCTAACTAAGGCATCCTTCTCAGGATTAAGTCCTAAGTTAAATATCCAAATCTCCATAAAGCACATATACATTTATGGACCTTGTTCCCTGGTTTCTTCCATGAAGTAAATCTTCATCTTCATCTATCTGGGCAGTCATACATACATAAGCCCCACATCATTTCTTATGATTGCATCGTTCATGGCACAATCGTCAGGTTTTACTAATACCTCTTGTTTCTTACACTGATCTTGACTCATGTGAGCTTAGAGCGTAAAAGTAGTTATGACATATTTCTTTGAGACATCAACCATGCATAAACCACATACTTCTTTACTCGAACTACGTGGGTTCTGATTTCTTTTCTAAACAAGGGTACGTAGGTAGCCCATCTGCGGGTATGATCCCAACTCTAAAATAATCCATGTCCTTCTGAATGAAAATAAACATCAAGTTCCCCAATGAGTGGCTTTAAAACCATTATGATTATCATAATGACCTAGAGATTTTTATATAATGTGTTGAAGGATACCATTGAATAAGAATCTCTAACAAATACATATGAATCTCTATCTATGAAGAACCTCAAATACACATAAAAGATTCTCTAAATCTCCTACATATTAAACATTGATTGGCAGATCTAAAGGATAGATCATTTTCATACTTGGTAATTTAATAAGGATTCACGTACATAACTCAAATCTATACAGAGAGTCCCGGAGTAGACAATAATTCCACCCAAAAAGGTGTGATGAGTCTGACCTCCCATATTCTCGACCAATAAAAATTCTTAAGCCTCATTGTTCTATAACTAATGAGAACCTACCATTGGAAAGTAGGTCCAAATGGATATAGAGTCATTGTATGTTTCCTGTTTGACAAACATGCCCGTTAGAAAACGATTGGAATGTTTGAACCTTAAAACAACACGGTCATCCCCATTTCCAGAGGGAAACACTCAAAAAGTCCTACCTACATGAATCAAATATAGTTCCTCCCTTGTCAACAGTGTATGATACGTCTTTATCCCCCCTTGGAAACCATACATGAAAATACTACTACTCACCAGGCCCTGACCTATCTCTAAAACTTTCTAGGGACTCATTAAATCCCTACGTTGTGGGGATCCTCTTCCAATGGATCAAAGATCTATGAGGGACAAATATAAGCCTCTAATAAAGATACTACATGTTCTCATACATGGTGAAAGACACACCATTATTCCCACCATTTGGTTATGCATTCCTTCCATTTGAGGGATCCAATTTTTCCCACCTGATGGTTAGATTCCTTATGGTGTAGATGTTATGAATGCACATAGTCTTGAGGACTAAAAAACTAGGTGCATTGTCAGGGAAATTCCATTCTCACTTACAAGGGCTATTACCATGTCATTCACTCATCGTCTCTATGGCTAGGGACCCCCACTTCTAGGATGGGGGTAACACATTCTTTCCCTTTTGAGTGTTAGCGGCTTATCCTCCTCTCTTAGTCAAAACCAAGAGCAGGGAATCCCTATTAGAGTAATCCCTTAAACATTTTTATGCATTGCATCCAGGAAGGAAGACATATGTGAATATCCTCATTGAAAAAAAGGAGTGGATATGGTCACACCAAATCCCTTTCTTCGTCTCCATTAGCCTTGACCACATTCATCAACGGATGAGTATCATGCATTTTTTCCGGTCTTTTTCTTACTCAAGTTAGTCCTATTTGAGAATGACTCTTTTGGGGTTAGAGGATAGTGAGAATAAAATAATATTCATGATCAGATAACACAAAACTTCAGCCAAAAGCTAAGCTTCTGACAATTTATTAAAAATAAAAGAAAAAGTACAAAGGAGAAGATCGGGGTCAAACCTGGGAACATTCCCTCATCTTTCAAGTGCAAAATTATAAATCATAATAAGAAATATCGTTCTCATAGTAAGACTAGTCACATGTTTCCCATTCGAACAGAAACTTTCACTAGTTTAAGATCTTAAAAATGTTAGAATTGAACTTACCTGACAACTTCGAAGAAGTTCAGGTAGACGCAATGTGAGGGGTGTTAGAATAATCCTTCCTCGGACTTCTCTTCTAGGAAGGATGAGTGTCATCTGTCCTTCCTTTTCCAGATAAGAGTGCATCCTTAAAAGAGGCAGGATCACCGCTGCCTGTTTTCACCCCTTCCATATCAGATATGTCACCCAACTTCTCAAGAACCCCAGAGGAGTTCAATGACTTATGAATTTCATGGTGACAATCAATAGGATGAGGAATCCCAGATTGATCATCCAAGCCAGGGTCAGGCACACCAATCCCATCACATGTCAGGATTATACCAGGACAATCAAGCGTGATATGATTTGAAGTGTTAGTGAAAGTAAGGGGCCCAACAATAGTGGGGAAAGCATTCTATCCAGTATCAACTAATCCAATGGTAGAAATAACACCACCATCATTGGATGGATTCTCATTATCAAATCTAGCCCGAGCAGTAGAGGGGCCACCCATATGAGTCTTATCCACCAAAGGGGCTTTGTCTTTCAAAATAGGCACATGAGAGACAAATTTATTTCCATCCAGCATTTCAACCTTTTTGGAAAATGAATTTTTGGGTACATATCGATCATGATCAAGAGACTTTGGCAGAGCTGCATGCTTCCTCTCAGATTTCCTTCTACAGAGGTCAGCTGGATGCCCCTTCAACCCACATTTCCCACAAGAAATCCGCCTTCGACATAACTCCAATGAATGTCCAATAGCCATACATTCGGTACAGAAAAGGAGATTCCTATCATATTCAACATCAATATGTATATTATCAGACGAAGTCGAGAGATTTACCTTATCAATCAAAGTTGAGATCAGATCAATCTCCACCAACATTCTGGCAATGTGACCAAAACGCACACTCTCGGTTTCCTTAAGAAGGCGTATCAGAGTCCCCAATGTCATGCCAATGTCATGCAATATTTTTGGGTGCCAAATGACCCAATTAAGTCCATGAAAAAAAACTCAAACCTGAGCAAAGGCATTCCTTGTGCACGAGGAATTAAAGTCCGGAGACCATTCATGTAGGTGAAGCCATCCAGGTTTCAGAGAAAAAGATCTGATGCTCCACGCATGTATTTTGAAATCATTCGAAGGGAAGATACAATGAAAGAAGCCACGACCAAGAGAAACACATCTCCAATTGGTGGAGCCCCCAAAAAATGAGATCTATCTCACTAGATCCACAAACCTCTAGGGCCTTCACCCTTCGGTAAAACAAGGCACGCAATCAATGTGCTCTTCCCAATTGCAATCCTTTCACCAAACATAGCAGGACTACCCTTGCAGAGAATCCTTCCAGAGCCAGTGTCAAAGAACGATGCAAAAGAAGGTGCCACTGATTCATCCGCTGTTATAGTGGGAACTTTCAAATTACAACTTCCATTCGAGGCCTTAAAAAGATCCTTCGATTTCACTATAAGAAGCTCAGAAATTAAAGGAGCAGAATTCATACCAAGCGGCAGAGCAGGAACTCCCCGCCTATCACCATTACTGCGGAGACCACCAGTGGAAAGCTGAGTGTCCGACGAAGATCTGGAAGCCACATCGGCATCCTTCGAAGCAATCAGCGGATCCGGCAAAAATGGACCGACGACTTCTCGAACATCTCGCCAAGAAACACGATCCATATCTGTTCATTTTTTTCATGCGCCATCACTATGAGCGACGAAACCTCCTCATGGACCCTCATTCCATGGTGATCCAACTTCGCGAGCAACAATCGCCTAACCCAGAATGTGAGGAAGCGGCATCCCTAACCCTAAATCAGATCCAGAGCATCATCACGGCGGAACAGTAAACCCTCCCTAAAGCGGCATCCTTTATGATCAGATACATTCATCAGCATTGAATCTTATTTCAGATCTTACCATCACATTCTTAGGTGTCCTCCATAGACGTGAGTCTTCTAAGACATGTATACAACAAGAAAAGAACCCTTTTATAATGTTTAAGCCGAAAATTCATTCAATGATAATCAATGGGGCCATATTCTATATGAAGCATGTTAATGGGCCCCCCATTTAGTATAATCCCTAACTAAATCCCACAAAAGGGTCATATTCCCTTTGATAACAACAATTATGGGACCTCTAAATGTGTGGCTCATCACCCATAACTAAGCTACATAGGACTTGATTGCATACCACAAGTGATATGTAGGAATCCTCTATGAGTTCCAAACAAAAAAATCAAAAATTGAACCAAATTCTCTCAGAGACACATTCTCAATAAGGAAATTTATAAACTAGGATCCCGAATCCCATTTAGGTTCCATTATTTGACTTGACATAAGTATCAAATCAACCTTTTTCTAGAAACCTTAACATAATTTCATCACCGCATGACATTAAGCATCATGGTTGGGTTTTCATTACATGACCTTAAATGGTATGATGTGTCCCATTAAGTGAAAAAACATCATGGATTACGATACATTTCCTAAGGATGTGTTGGAATCCCATCTCATGGGTGTGATCCTGATATCAATACAACTCTCATCTCCATGGATGATGATAATATAAATAGAACCCATAAGTTTGGATTGAAAATACAACTGTAATAACAAATGAAAAAAAATCTAATCTATTCATGCAAGGGTACCATTTATAGAAAACCTAAGACCCATATAGATATAACCGTCGATGAATAATCTCAGATATATATAGGTGACTCTAAATTCCATAAATGCTAATTATTCATTTTTTCATCATGGGTCGCCCATGTAATACTGGGGAAGGAATAAAGGATTAATCAATATGATTTAAATATTTATGAGATTCGTAGAGTTTGCAATAATTAAACAATATAGGGTGTGATGAGCCTGACCTCCCATTCTCTCATCCAATGTGATTCCCTAATAAACTTTGGACCATTTTTTAACAACCTCTTACATTTGGAAAGATGTTTCATAAAAAATATTGAATAAGGTGGTCTTTGGGTGTTTCTGGGTCAATGAAAATGATACGTTGGAAGCCGTTAAACAATAATAAGCCAAAAACTGGTGATTGTGCCACATTAAAACCCCCACAATCAAAATTTGAGGGAGAGAATTTTTTTGATTAAATACATGGACGATATAGATAATCTGATGAGATGGATTATAAATTTAATTGATTTGATAAATCCAAACAATCAACGATAACTACTCTCCCAAAAATCCCCTTCATTAGTATATATATTGTTAACTATTTTTAATATAGAGGAATAATTATCCACTTAATTTGACAAAAATATGAATTTAATATAAGGAATAGTCAAATTAAAACTCAAAAAAGGAAATATATATTATCTGAATATGGGAATGGTTGTATTTTCCACTTGTTAGAAAATGTTGAGTAAAACACTATAGAACATGCTAGCTTGGAATTATATTTTTCATTATGAATGGAGTGAAAGTCCACCAGTCTAATTATTAAGAGGTAAATAATGAAGATAATAATGTTTAATGATTTAACTATATGAATATGGGGATATATATAAATTTTTTCCCATGAATCAATGGAATGTAATCAATAAAATGATAATCGAGAATTATAAGCTTATGTTATCCCAACATCTGATTTTGATGTTCCTTAATATTTGATGGTAGGTACCCAAATCATATCCTATAATTTCTCTAATACACTATTTGGTTTTGGATATTCTCACTCTTGTATGTATTCAATGATTTCAATGAATGATAGATATTTCATAGGAACATTAACGTGGGAATTATCATTTAAGAAACATAGTGGAAGTCTTACGACCCCAAGGATGGGTTATTCCATTCCCAATGTCACATATACTCATGGTATATTTTATGAGTTTTTTTATACCTATGGTGTCTTTTGATATAATCATTGATATGATAATTCTTTCAAAATATGATTAAAAATTTTATTTCAAAGAGAAGGAAGTTATAAACCATGTTGATGATGTTGAATAATTTTTTTTAATGGCGATACTTTACCATTCAGTTTATATTTATATCCACCCCAACAGATCATTTAAAAGACATTTATGAATAATAATTGCAGAATCAACCAATGGATGGAGAAGGTTATCTTATAATTGAGAAATTACATTTTTTATAATAATAAATTATTTTATTCCGTAATGAATTAACCATACATCCACCATATTGTTTGATTGATTTTTCCATTGATTTAATCCCGAATATAAGATATATATCAATTAACACTTATTGAGTGATCACTATTGAAAATTTTAATTAAAGAAAAAAGCAGATGAGTTTTTTAATAAGGTGTTTATATAATCTTTTTATTCACTTTAAGGTTCCCCTCTTCTTTTTGTATAGTATAATGATGGGTTATTGATTACATTCATTGATTATAGGAAAATCATTACTCTTACAATAAAGAATAAGTATAATATGAATCACATGATGACTTATTTGATAAAATTCATGGATATCAATATTATTCAAATAATTTACTTTTTTGTGTATCTTCTACGATGAGTTGACAAGTATGATATTTGGAAGATAGAATTTTAAATCGGGAATGAAATTTAAATGTTTTATGTAATTCTAGTTGGATTGACTTTTGAACCCTCTATTTTTAAACATATAATAAACACCATCAACAAGGAATTTCATAAAAAAATTTGGTATTTATTAACGATATCATGATGTTATATAATAGCTATGATATCCTTGAGAATATCGTTGGAATCCTAATTGAGACATATAGAAGAAAAGAGAAATATGGGAAATTTAGTGTGATTAAAAATTTGATCTAGATTTTTTTTTCATGGATATATTGTATCCAAGGATGGAATGGTGGTTGATTCATTGATGTAAACAACACTCTAAAATTGACTATTAAAATGAATGTAACTCATGTAAAATTTCATTATATTGGTATATTATTATTTGTCATTTTTTCAAAACGATTCTTTGTTGTCTAACTCATTTACCAAGATTACACATCATGTGATTAAATTCAAATGAAAAAAGGAATGTGAATAATGTTTTGATGAATTTTGAAATATATTTTTAAATGATTCAATCAAGACATTACCATTAATATACATTGAATTGTTTTATACAATGATTCATTGAAGATGTGCCTCGGTTCTATCCTTATGTAGAATGATAATGTTATTTATTACGTATCCAAGATGTTAATGACTCAAGAAAAAAAATATAAAATTCATGATCATGGGTTGAAATCCATAATAATTTGACATGATATATACATACATTGTCTAAATAGAAAAACATGTTAAATATATAAATAAAATTAGAATAAAAAATATAAAATTTCATAGATGGATCTCAACCTGATACAAAGAATATTTCTTAGCTAATTAAGGATTAGGATTTCACAACACACAACCATCTCGACAATAGAAATATTTTTTACGATTCAATAAAAATGAAGGATCATGGAATTAAGAACAAAATATGGACTGGAATGTATCTTATGTTTATGGATTTTGTAATGGTAGATTTTGTAACTATCAATGAATGAGAAACATCACTACATTTAGAAATGATTTCCATACTTTTTTTATAAGAAATGAAAAATATTTATCTACCTAAGGATAAGAATTTATAGAATAAAATTAAGGATTTGAGTTACTAGAAATTGGAATACATTGTATATGAATATGAATTATAAAAAATGGAATGAATATATGTGTTTCATCTATACATGATCTAAAAAAATAATTATTAGAAAATGCTAATAAAGAAAATTCTTCTATACTCTTTGGCTGCACTAAGATTAATATATAATTCATGTAAAATGTATAGTTGGATAATAAGAAGTACTAATGTTTTATTATGTGTTAATATGATTAGTTTATCGACATGTGAATCTTAAGAGATATCATCATTGGGTTATAGATCCTCTAAATATTCTTATGCAGAAATGAGGTGAAATCATTGTAAACTCGGTTAGGGATTAACAAATAATCCTAGAAAGACGGATGTAGTATGGATAATTATTGATTTACTTACCACATCTGCGAATTTTTTTGTTATCAGTGATGATTTTAACTATGGTGTTCCCTACACGAATCATTATTGATTATGTTTCAATACATCATTGAACACCACTTTTAATTATGTCCATTCATGATCCCTATTTTAAATCCAAATTCTGAAAAATTATTCATAATGCTATTGATACTGCACTTCAATTAATCACATATTATCATCCCTAATGAAATTGAATGTAAAAAAGGACTATCCAAACAATAAATTATTTTTTTGGGTCACAATGAATTGAATTTTAAGGTTTTTTTGGTTTAGTAATTACCTTGTTTAGGGTTCTAGTATGCCAATATCATCCATTAAGGCATTCAAATGGTAACATATGAAAAATTATATTCAAATAGATTTCATACTCCAACGTGTTGGGTTTAATTAATTGAAAATAATCTTGTAGGCCTAGAAATTATTTAGTAGATATAAACAATGTTCATGAATGATGAGGATCATATAATAGAAACTCAAATTATTTAAAATTGTTGTGCCAACAACCCATATAAAAATTTTCAATTTCAAGAAGAAGATCTTGTTTTCAAGAGAGAAATTGAAAATAAGAGTGATTTATATTTTGGTATGAAATGGGAAATTACCCCTAGGTGGTTCATAACATTTTATATCATTAAAATAATTTGATTTGGGGAATACCATTTGGAAATTCCCACAAGTCTCCCTAAAGTACAATATATTCGTCTAATATCAATGTTTAGGAAGTACATGTTAGACACAATGCAATTCATATGATCAAAATAAATAGAAATGAATATTTATTTATATTACTTTGAAGAGTCTATAAATATTCTTTATCCCAGTGAAAGTCAGTAGGAGTCAAATAACATTGCTATTAAAGGTAAATAGAAAAAATATATGATAGAAGATTCGATGTGGTATCCTAAAAAATTATGATAAATAACTATAAGAATATATTCAAGAGGTGAAATTTTAGAACATCCATGGAAGAAATTTTTTAATAATTGAAGAATGGAACAACATAAGACAATTAATGTTTTCATAGAATAATATTAAAATAATGTTGTTAAATTTTCTCTTATAAATAGGAATAAATAAATTATAAATATTATATTGTTAACACCAGTTTGGGAGAAATATTTTGTTTATTATTTTATTTGAAATAAAAATAACAATTTAATTTTAATATAAATAAAATGCCTTTATAAAAAATAGATTTTATATGAAGTGTGTTTTATTATAATAAATAATATTAACCAATACCAAGGGAATGAAATAAATGAAATTTAAATATTATATATATAATAATTTATTTAAATAATTAAATATTTTTACAATTCATTATATAATAATAAATCCAGTTTTATGTGTTAAAACACAACTTTTCTAAATAGGGTTATCATGATGTTCTGCACACATAAATGAAATTAAATTTATTACCCTTATATTTGATGAATATAATAAAATTGAAAAAATATTTTTAATAATTATTTTCAATATTTTCAAATATAAAACTTTTATTTTTAAGAATTATGAATAGTAACCATGGAAACTTTTATCATCGTAATAAAAGATATATCATGTTATTCTAGTTGAAAACTGAGTGGTAAGGTCACCATTTTCATATACACTCTAATTGGATAAATTAAATTCTCCTCATATCACTTTAGGCTCAATTTTTAATTATTCAAGAGACACATGTCCCCAAAAATGAGCTAAAAAACATTTCAGGCAATGAAAGTCGTAAAATAGAAATCTTAATTTTAAATATCTTTTATATATTCACATTGGATGAATGTAATTTGTGAATGAATGTTAATGTTTTCAATTTTTATATTGAAATTATTTTTATAATGATAATTTATTTAGAATTTTTTTGAATTATATAATTTTCATAAATGCTTGAGGAACTTTAATATTGTATTTATTCATTGATTAAAAAATAATGTAACTAATTTGAAAAATAACAAATGAAATATAATTTGAGTGATTTAGAGCGTTCCACTAATTTTTTATTTAAATGTAACATTATAGTGATTTTTGAAAGTATTATATTTTTATTTCCTATGTGACTTGGTTATGTTAAAGTCAAATTAAATGAATAGTTCCAATATTGACCGTAATAATACTTGATAATAAATAATATTTTTAAATTATTTAGAAATCATTGAAATATTATATTCATCCATGTGATTTTAACATGGTAGAATGAATAATAAAAGTCTAATTTAAGAGTATCTTTTCCATTTTTGTAATATTATCATATGTTTATAATTTAATTTTTTTACCATGTTAATGATAAACAATAATTAGAAAAGGGGTTAATAAAATTATTATGTTTAAAATGAACAAAATACCTATATAATTTTATTTTATTATTTCTAATAAACGCTAGGAACATGGTATTTTTCTTCATGGTAATTTTGAAGCATAATTACTTTGTTATACTTAAATCTTATATGAAATTACACGAGTTTCGTGTGCTCCCTTATAAAAACACACCATTGTTTACTCTTACATTAAAATTTTTGTGAGAAATATGTATCCTACAAAATATAAAAATACATTATAAACATCATTATAAACATATTATATGTTATCTTATTAACTAATTACTAACCCCAGTTTCCGTAAGAGGAGATTTAAAGGATTTCTTACAAATTTGATGTAACTATTGTAACCGATCACATTCATTTTACTTCTTATTTACCACTACTGAATAGATGATATTTATCATAAAAATAAATAAATTATAATAAATATACTTCAATTTAATTATTTTTAATTCACCACTATCCAACCTGTTTCCCATCAAATGGGATGATAATATATCACTCAAGTGTATGTATGACTTACTGTATCCACGTAGCAATACATATCATTTCCAAAACCCATATATCATTGATTTTTATTTTTATATGTTTATATTTTATATATTATATTTATGTTATAATTATACTTATTGAATTATAATATAAAATATTACATCATTCCATTGAATCCACGGGAAAAAAATGACATCACTCGGACACACATGTTCCCCACCACCTCCACAAAGTACTGCGAATATTTATCATTTATGTTTCAATTAGATAGTAATAAGTATATATTTAATAAAAATACATGATTTATAAGATATAATAATGATTATGGAATGGTTATTTATTATTTTACATTTTCTGTTCCATTCAAAGAAAAAAATGGAAAATTCATTCACGCAAACGTACAACCTTTTTTTATGAATGTTTTAATTCATTTTTATTTATATAAAATTTATGGATGAATACATATATTTTTAATATATATGATATTTATATATTGATTAAAGTTATAGAGGAGATTATGTTAGGGTTAAATTAACATAACTAAATCAACAGAACAAAAACATACACAAAGAATGATGTAGATTTAACCTAGAATAGTTATTTGAACACTGAATTGTTAAAAAATAATTGGTGAAATGTAATATTTAAATATTATTTTTATGATATATATGACTATGTTCATGTAATATATTTATAATAAATACATTTCATAATATTGCATATTCATTGACATATTATGGAAGTCAATCTGGAGCTTAGTCTTTATTTCTTAATCTCATAATTATTCAATATTACTTATGTTAAAGTATCCTGAGGTGGAATTATTTTATCATTAAATTTTTATTGAAATATATCTTTTTATAATATTTTTATTGGTTGAAATTATATTCCCTCCTTTGATTTTCCACTATTTTTGTTATTAATATATAGAAAATATGTTTTTTAAATAAAAAAGACTAGGATTTTCTATTTTGTCAGGAAACTTTTTCTTTCACATCCATTTATATATTTATATATTTTGTAATTTTTATTAATATTTTAGAATATATTATTAAATTATTTTATATTAAAATTTAAAATTGTAAAATATGATTTTAAAATAATATACTTATAATTTATCTAAAAGATGTAGTTTTTGAATTTTTATACAAAAGTGTGAAAGAAATGTTTTTTAACATTTACGAACAGAAAATAATTTCATTCCATAATGATCACAAAATTATATTAATATTCCTTTACGTGATTACAAATTTAACCCAAATAAAATATTTTCATTAATATTTAGGATATTTTTATTTCAAAATTAAAAGGAATTTTTCCTCAAGAAATCATCCATTTATATTTTCAATGTATATTAATATATGTCAAAAAAATTTACTGAAAATTATGCTTTAATGGGGATGTACTATTTTTATACAAATCACCTTATTAATCTGAAATGGCTTTGTTTTTTTATTCATTGGGTAAATTTTGACCATTTTATATGCCAGTTTTTTAATACTAATGTTTATATTCATCCTGTTTCACCACATTAATAAGATATATTAATTGGAAATATTAAGTAATTGGAGGGCCCCATTACATCCAATCAATGCATCTATATGTCTCACGAGACATACTAGTTTTTACTATTTTTTATTTTACTTTCCTTTTTATTTATATGGTATTGGAATATTACTTTTGTTATAACATTATGACGTTCAATATTTTTCATTCAATCATTGTGAATCTATTTATTATTAACCACGTGACTATTTATATTGTTTTGTTATCAATAGATTTTTTACCATATTTCATAGTAGTAGTTATATGGTTTATTTTATAATATTTTATCTCATCCATATTATTCATATTATAGTTACATTATTTTAGATTTTATTACATGTGTACACATACTCAGAAATTAGGATCAACACTTACTTATATTTCCTTTAACTAGCATTTTAGGATGTATTATATGATTGATATACATGGATATACTAATGGGAATATTTTTTTTCTCAAATAAAATATAATAATGTATTTTAGGTTTTCATATGTAATTTGATATTCGTGTGTGTTTCTTGTTTAAAAAGACTAATAAAAAACTCAATAAATTTTGATGTGAACACTTTAATCACATACCAAATAAAAAATGTTACAACTGACCATGGGATACTTGGGAAGGGGTGTTAAACTGCTTACCGAATATGATGACCTTTTAAGTTTTAATATCATTTGAACCACATGTTCATTATAGGGAACTTGAGGATTTTAAACACCAAATTGAAGGGAAATCATTTCAAATTATAAATCTATAGTAAGTGTTTGATGATATTAAGGTTGAGCATTTATAGATTCATTGACCAGTATAGTTGGTCTAGTTTTGAAACAAATATGTTGTTTCATTCATGATGGAGGCTTTCATGTTACTTATGAATCATGGGTTGTTGAGCTAATTGATATTCAATTGAGTGTCAATGAGGCTAGAATATCAATCAAAAGAATTAAAATATATTAGTGGAAGATTTTAATGTAGGATATAGAGACTACAAAATGTGGATGGTCTTATCATTTTTTGATTTATTAATAATATTAATATTACACTCGGTTTTTTGTTTCTTTGTTTCTTCATTACTTGAATATATTACTATAATTCTCAAGCATTCTGGTCTGATGATTCCTTTTTTGGTATAGCTTAGTAATTTATATTGGTGTATGAACCATATATATATTATTACAGTAGGAATAATGTAATTAAAATATTTCATGTCTACATTTAAATATATCAAATTTTATCCAAATTTTAATGATATGAACAAAATAATTATAAATATTTTACCTAGGAAAAAATAAATATCTATTATAGCTTCAAATAGTTGGGAGCATTATTGGGGATGCCGTATGATTTTAATTTTTCTTTGTTTACCATACATTTAACATTATACCACTGCATGATTATGATTTTTGGTGATATTTTTCTTTTTTATGGATTCCCTTTGTTGATTTTTTTCTGACATGTTTTATTCCTTCTCAATATAAAATGATTACTTTTCTGTTGATCATATAGAGAGCATGTCTAGAGACTAGATAATTATATTTTATCCATAGTTCAATTTTTCTATTTTAAAAATAGAGAATATTATGACTCTTTCTATTTGTAGTTTATGTTTTGATAAGCTGTAACAATGAATATGATACATTAGGTTGTTTTATATTAACTGTGAAATAACATAGATTATATGAAAATGTGTGGAAAAAAAATTATTTAATGAGGATACAAAATTATAATATCATGTATCCTAATAAAAGAGGAGACGGTTAGTAATGGTCACTTTGTTTGAACCATTGAAATGGAAACAACAATCCCAACAGGATCAACCTAGTAGGAATGACACAATATCATGTGGTTGAGGAAAGATAAATCATAACTCTAGATCATAGAGCTCTCAAATATGATGTGATGAAATTTTGAAAATATATACTGAATAACTATGAACCGTGTTCAACAAGATATTTTAATTATGATGTAGTTATGTTTTGTAAAGATAAAAAAAAGATTCTCCTAGGGGTATAGATTCCCCTAGTGGATAGGATATATTTGGGGTACATATGCAATGCCATATCATGGTGAAAAATGAATATTATTAATATTATTTCCCTTCAGTATAATATATTTTTATCCTCAATGTACAAGGAAGGTTGGTCATGATTTTATTTTCTGACGACACAAAGTAAAATTAGTGAAAAATTATATCTATAAAGTATATTGGAATAGTTTATATGTGAATTTCCTTGAAAATATGTAAAATTACATACATAGATTTGGCAAAATTATAAGTAGGTATGATAAATAAAATGAATATAATTATAGTTATATTGTAATTACACAAGATGGAACAATTGGATTATGATGTTTTTAGTCAAACAACATTGACCAAATAGTTATGGAGAAATGATAAAAAATGATTCTAACATAATAAGAATGATAAAAATTAGTTTTATATAAGAATATGGGAATTGTAAATCATGATCTATCTGTTCCCAATTTTAAGGTGATAACTGGGACATACATGCATGGCATAAGTACATATAATAATTCAAAATAATTTATTTTTGTGATTTTTTTAGGGTCTACATAGACTAAAGAGCATTCCACTAAGGAAAATGATTCATAAGGATGAGATGTCATATTTGGGTCACATATTCAGAGTCTTATTAGGGGTTTAAAATATACAATCAAAAAAGGACCCCTTCAGAGTTGTATATTATTGTAACAAATATCCATAGATGTTTTTGGAGGATTTGAGTTTCCTAGGACACGAATTGTGATTTTTGAAAGAATATATCCATATTGTATAACATTAGCATCTATGATTTTTCTTTTATTGATTATTTGATTTTGATACTTTTTAGAAATCAGGATTAAATTTCACATTTCCCCCATAAGTGTTTCCATATATAGATATTTCTCATATGTAAGAAAATGGGTGTTTGATGTTTTTTATTTTGTGACTAGTCTAGGAATGAGGGATTTGGGATTTACTACATGTATCATTGGAATTAAACCAAATGTAGTTATTTTAATATTAATAACACATGAAAATATCTCAATAATATGTGGGGGATGATGAATTTTTTGAATATGTACTCACAAATGGAAGAACCCACAATAGATTCTTCATTATGGATCTAGGACATATGGAAGAGAGGGGGTGTTTTATTATTTCAAAAATAGGCCTTGAACGATGGATCCATGTTTCCCTATGTGTCTCATTGAAAAGAATATCAATCACCAAGTAATTATTCATAAATTATTTACAAAGGTATGGTTTATTTGAAAATATAATGCATGCAAGGAAGGTCACTCTATGAATATTAAGGTCAGGTTGGGTAGAAAAAAAATCCAAATACATGTAAAGGTATGGTTTAATTATTATAACTAAAATAATAACATGAAATATATAAGATCCTATGAGTCTTTATCAGGGTAGGAAAAATTAGTAAATTTTAATTCTACCTTGATTATATGAGAACACTAGTCTTGGATTATTTCTGATGACAACCACATTGTTTATTATATTTTGGTATAGTAGTTCTCCAATATTATAACATCATGATATATTTATAAATTGTTGACCATGTATTTGAAGAGCATATGATATGATCATTTTACATTTAGATTAATGTCATATGGGGAAGAAGTATGGGTTTCTACTAGTTATTATCACATATATTTGATAAATGTTGTTTCTTTTATGAAATTTCATCTTGGACTATAATTATTGGCTTTTATGGTCATGCAACAAGGACCATATGTCTTCCCATTTTATGTAATGGAATATGGATTGACATTATAAAGTTCAATGTTTAGGATCAAAGTCTCAATGATAGGGGGAGGGGTAAATCATTGATACCTTTTTCTTTTATATTTCCTTTTTTTGAATCAACCTTCATCTGCATTTAAAAAGTTATTTACCCGCTAATCAAAATAGAGACACACATACAGAAGATCAAATGATTTATAAGGTTTACTACTAAAGAAGAGTAGCTACGTCCTTGGTATGATATAAAGATAATATAGTACCACACAATCCATTAGTAAATAATCATTTGATATTGAATAAAACTTGTAGGATATACCCTTAAACTAGTTTAGCTCATTGAAAATAACCCTCATGTGTATGTGCAACCTCATAGAACAAATAGGGAAATGGAATGTTTCAGTGATTTTTAATCAGATTTCATAGTTTCAAAACAATTCAACTCATTCCTTCCCAGAAGATTGTAAGAACAACTATGAACACAACATACTACATTTGATGAACTCAAATATTCTGTGAACACTTTTGGGTGTTTAGCACTCAAATTTCATGCCTTGCGTGCAAGATATAACTTTTCATGTGAAACACCTCTTGCGTGCAACATCAATCATGTGTGCAAATCTCTTCATGCATGGAACATCCCCTTCTTATGTGCAACTTGATTTCTTTTTCACAACTCACATTACATAAAATTATTTTTTACAAAAGAGCTCTGTATTTTTTTAAGTGTGGATATTTTTAAATTAGAGGTATTCACTTGTTATTTATAGTCATCATCGACCCATGTGTGCTAAAATGTTGATGCATCATGCAAGATACTTACATGTCTTGCAAAACCCCATTTGATGCCGCATTAGGTATGTTAGTCTCTTTCTCTCTAAACACATCTTTCAACCAATTCATGAATAATATTAACACATTAGGACATTTCATTTTATTGATGTTTTGACATTGAATCATGCCTTGTGTCTGACATTCCAAACACCCTGCAATCCTGCGTGCCAAAGCCAATCTTTTGCCCGGTTCATTACTTTTCAATATTTTGATGTTCGATTCATGGAACACCACATGAAATCAATATACCAATCCATCATAAAAATTTAACCCAACATCCTTTTCTAGATGCACATTTCTCTATCTCCCGATTTTTAGCCCCAAAAATTTGGCAAACACTGGAAAACAATGAAACCTTTAAATATGCTCCCCCACCATGGACATTCTCCACACCCCCAGGTCTCCACAAGGGATGATATCCTCCTTCTCGGAGTGACGTTTGTCCACGGGGGGAAGGGCAGCCATCTTGGTGTAATCCCCTAGCCATTCTTTCAAGAGGTAGCACCCATGCACCTACGTACTTCCCTAGCACCAAGGACCAAGGGGGGAGATAGAAACAGGGGTTTTCCTTACCCTTTCCCTCTCATGCTGGGCTTTGTCACCATCGAGCCTCTATTCTGGAGTAAGTCCCAGCACCATGGGCCGCCCAAAGCATAAACCCCTCTTCTCTTCCCACGGATGCACCCTTCACGATGTTATCATCAAGTCCCTATAACCTCTTGTTTCTCACACTGAGAATGACTCCCTTGAGCTTAAAGTGAGCACCGAACAAGACACACACTGGGCCACCTCAGAGCTTAAGCCCCAAATTCCCCCTTCCAGCAACACGTTAAACTGTATACTCATCTGAACCTTGTGGACATTGATCCATGTCAAGGCATGGTACGTAGGAAGCCTCCATGAGGTTCAAGCCCACCATCCACCATGACCAAGGTGCTCATTGAAGTCAGTTCTCCGACACTACCACCAACCCTAACTATAAGGATTTTGATCCATGTCAAGGCATGGTAAGTAGGAAGTATCCCTGAGGTTCAAGCCCAATACCCATCAGACCCCCCGTCCATCTTCACGTCGGTTCACCAGCACCATCCGAACAACATGGACTTTGATCTATGTCAACACATGGTACGTAGGAATCCTCCATGAGGTTCAAGCCCACCACTCACCTAGACCATGGTCCTCATTCACATCTGTTCACCGACACGCCCCCATCCCGCATGATGTTAAAATGCATCCCAATCCAGCAGTAAGCCGTTGTGACCCCACCATCTAGTCGTTCTGACACCCGTTTACGTCGGTTTAACATCCCCTTTCCATCCTAAATTACATGGACTATGATCCATGTCAAGGCATGGTACGTAGGAAGCCTCCATTAGGTTCAAGCCAACAATCCACCTGGACCATGGTCCTCATTCACGTCAGTTCGCTAACATGCACCCGTATGAACAACGTGGATTTTGATACATGTCAAGGAATGTTATGTAAGAAGCCTCCCTGAGGTTCAAGACCATCACCCATCGGACCATGGTCCCTTCACGTTGGTTCTCTGACACACCCCATTCTGAACTATGTGGAATTTGATACATTTCAAGGAATGGTACTTAGGAAGCGTCCCTAAGGTTCAAGCCCACCACCCAAGGGTCGCTCTGACCCCCTTCACGATGGTTCTCACTAACCAAACTATGAAGACATTGATTCCCTACCATGGGGATACATAGGAGGTCTCTTCGAGGCTCAAGCCCATCACTATCGTCATCTTCACGACAGTCCCATCATAATCCTCCTCCACACCATTCAACTTTCCTTCACCCATATTGATTCTTACCTGGGCCACCACATCCCGGTGAGATCATGCCACCCCATCCCCCTCCACAGCATTCAGGACGCTGCCCACTTGCTAGCCCCAACATCAGTGTCCCCTCAAGGGTGTTCTTCAATCTGATCCACTATATCTAGTGTTCTAATTAGTCTGATCCATATCTGCTAGACGTTAAACTTGCGGCATTCCCCATGTTAAACACAGGAAGTTGAGGAAAACCTCAGATGCATGCCTATGGCATATGATTCCTCGCACTCGATGAGGGATTCCTCAGGCTTCCCCGCCCTCGAGAAGCCCTATAATAAGGGAAAAAGGTAGTCACACCAATTCCCCAGCGTCTCGAAACGCCACTAAAGCCTCAACATGACTACTCCCCCAACTAAAGGTTTCTGCCCAGACCGGACCCCTCAGAATGTCCTAATAGAAGCAGTGTAAATAACCGAAATCCATGGAAACATGGCACTGGGAAGAGTTTCACGAACAATGTATTAAATCTATAAAGGAGAGCCATACTAGGTGATGAGTTCCGAGGAGGAATCCATGGAAGGAAGAACCGACATCCCATCATCCCATTTTGATAAAAGACCAGACATCCCTAAATAAAGAGTGAATGTCACCTGCCTTTGGAAAGCGGGAATGCAGGTCAACAGAACCGTGCCGACGCCCCCCGAATGTGACGGACGCGTGCGCACTGACGAAAGCATTGAAAATAGAGAACCATGTGTCTTAGCAGTGTAGAAGGACTTGGGAAAGGAAAGAGGATTCTATTACACGTTGTGTGTTAGGTCAACATGCCATGTGTATGGGTTGTTACATGACCAGTTCTGGCAGGAGTACACTCCCATGTGAATGGATGAAGGGAACACATCGCGTAGGGTTTATACACGTCGTGTAGTCATGTTTTTTAAAAAATGAATACTTTCCTTCTCATGTTCCCTTATTATGTTTTTAGTTTTTGGTCATTTATAATCATGATCTTTGGTGTGTGTTTGAACTTACAGAGTCATGCCACTGAGATGTCGTCTGGTTGTACGCCAATTGCAGGGTAGTGATAAGACACCAGATATGGCTGATAAGGGACTACATGTATATCCTACCATTGTGATTGTCTTGAAACAAGCTGTTATACCAGACGCAGTTGTTGAGGAATAGTTTAGGGAAGGATTTATGAGGGTGATGCAGAAATTTCAGGGAGCATAACCTCTATCCCCATCGATTGTAGAATTGATGTTGGTCTTTCAGTAGCAGCATCCAACCACTTTTTGAGGGGATGGAGGACCCCAGGCTGTAGATTCATTGCTAGAAGCCATTCTGACGATATTTGAGCCTCTAGAGACACCTCCAGATAGGCGGGTCAAGCTCTCTACATATATGCTTCGAGATTCCACCAAGATGTGGTGGGATGTGATTTCACAGACGAGACACTAGCAAGTTGTGACATGGGAGGAGTTCCAGCGTATCTTCTATGACTACTTCTGTCCAAAGACCATGAGGGCTAAACCAGCCAAAGAGTTTATGAGTATAGAGCAGGGTACTCTTTCATTTATGGATTATTCCTCTCATTTTACCAAGTTGCAGTGTTTCACGCCTATTTCAAGTTGTGATAAATTATTCCTAGTATGGAAGTTCAAGGATGGTATGAGGCACAACATCCGATCACTGGTAAAAATCTTCCATTTGACCTCTATCAATTCTATCATCAACCAGGCGATGATTACTGAGAGAAATATGAGGGATTCTAATGTTTTGAGTCAGGATAGATCGACATCTGGAGTTATTATTCCTCCTACTGACTGTAGAAAGTGCCATAGGGAGTCTACACACAGAGATCCTGGGTGGCGAGATAATTCTTCTGTTTGTTCGGTGATGTGCTATCACTGTGGGAAGGGTGAGAATATGAGGCCACACTACCCAAGAGACCTAGTGGAGTGCCGATCTTGGAGAAATATGGGACATATTCAGTGTTTCTGTCAGATCTTCTCACAAGAAGCTGGTGACATGGGTTCTTCTATAACTCCTCGTTCAGGATCAGCAACACAAGTTTCTAACAAGTCTGAGAACTGGTGTTTTCCGACCATTCTGGCCGAGGTGGAGGTCATGGATGTGGTAGCCAGTCGCCCGGTTCTTGGCAACAATAGGTTGGATCAGATCAAGGTGGCCAAACATGGTTAGAGGCCCATGGTGCAGGTTTCAGTTTTGCATTGGAGCAGACCCAACAAGAGTAGGATCCCAGACCCTCTACAGTTCGAGGTACTATCTAAGTTGCCTCAGTTTTAGCTTCAGCACTATTCAATATATGGGCTTCCCATAGGTTTATATCTGTTGATGTTGTGGAGATCCTTGGGATCTGCATCTTTTATTCTGCTGATATCATAACACTAGACACTTTGTTGGGGACTAGAACGACGAGGTTATGTCAGTGCAAGGAGTTCCCTCTAGAGGATGGAGGGTGTCACTATTTATGGGACCTCTATGTCCTAGAGATGATAGTCTATGATTTCATTCTCAAAATGGACTGGTTAGTTCCCTTCCAGGAAGTCATTGACTATTAGAACCACATGGTGAGTTTTATATCACCAGATGGGTGAATTATTTCTTCATAAGGGAGAATAGGATGTCTAGGCGAGTAGAGCGGGACATGATTATCATGTGTTAGGAAGAGTTAGAGACTAGATTGCTAGTCTATAACTGGATGACTAGGTAATTTCACAGATGGACCTTCCTCCAGTGGTGGATCATTTTAGATATGTCTTTCAAGAGGACTTTTCTGGTTTGCCTCTAGAACGTGAGGTGGACTTTTCAATTGATGTTCTGCTAGGTGCATCACTGGTGTCTATTTCTACTTATAGGATGGCTACAACAGAGTTACAAGAGCTCAAGAGGTAGTTGGAGGAGTTACAGGAAAATGGGTTCATCTGACCTAGCACTTCTCCTTGGGGTTCGCCTATCTTTTTTTCCATTAAAAAAGATGATAACCTAATACTTTGTGTAGACTATCAAATGTTGAATCAGATGAAAATTAAGAACCGATATACCTTGCTGAGGATTGATGATATCTTTGATCAGCTTTGATGAGCCCATTTGTTCTTGATGACTGACTTATGGTCCAGTTATCATCAGTTGTGTGTTAGACCATCTGATATAACTCTCACAACATTCCTGAGAAGGTATAGTCTATATGAGTATATGGTTATGTCATTCAGTCTCATGAACGAACCTATAGATTTCATGGAACTGATGGACCGAGTGTTCCATCCATACATGGATTTATTCATGGTTTTCTTCATGGGTGATATCTTGGTTTACTCTCATACTCTACATTACCATTCTACCGATCTTGAGATTGCTTTGAGTACACTAATAGAGCATCAGTTATATGTTAAGCTCTCAAAATGGAACATTTTTATGGATTTGATTCACTTATTGAGTCATGTTATCTCTTAGACAGGAGTGTCAATAGACCCATAATAAGTTAGAGCAGTAGTTTCCTAGTAGAATCTAAATAATTTCGTTGAGGTACAATTTTTTTTAGGACTGGCTGGATACTAGAGATACTTCATTAAAGACTTTTCATGCATTGCAACACCACTGACGGGTCTAACTAAGAAGGGTGCGAAGTTCTTGTGGTCAGATTCTTGGGAATCATCTTTTCAAGAGATGAAAGGGAGGTTGACATCAGCACTGATACTAGTCTTTCCAAAGCTAGGAAAGATCTATATTGTGTACTGTGATGCATCATGTATCGGTCTAGGAGCTGTGATTATGCATGGAAAAGGAGTCATTGCTTATGGGTCTCAGCAGTGGAGACCGCATGAGAGGAATTACCCGACGCTCGATCTCGTGTTGGCTACAGTTGTTCATGACTTATGCTGTTGGAGATATTATCTTTTGGGAGCGCATTTTTTTTATTCTCACTAACCATAAGAGTTTCAAGTATATCTTCACTCAGTGTGATCTGGATTTGAGAGAGCGACGGTGGTTTGAGAACCTTATGTCTTTTGACATTCTTCTTTCCTATACGTCTGGAAAAGGAAACATAGTGGCTGATGCGTTGAGAAGGAGGACTCAGATACATGCAGTTCAGGTGGTCAGTAGTGAGTGGTAGCTTAGGGCTCTATTCTCTGAGATGCATTTGGAGGTGTGCGATAGACATGGGCAGGCGTTTCTTTTTTCTGTAGCTATTACCTCTACCCTTCCTTATCAAGTGTGAATGTGGTAGCTATCAGATTTAAAAGGCCTAGTCTTATGGGAGAGCGTGTCAGGACATGACCTTATTCCGGGATGGACCATAGGCAAGGATGAGATCATACATTTTTAGGGATGTGTATGGGTGCCAATAGACATATAGAAGGATCTGATGTAGGATTTTTATTCCTTAGTTTGGGTAGTTAATCCAGGTGTCTCCAAGATGTATTGTGATCTACACCATCAGTGTTGGTTTCTAGGTATGAAGAGAGAAGTTTCTAGTATCGTCATGAGGTGTTCCACCTATTAGTAGGTGAATATGGAGCATCAACGACCAGTAGGGATTTTACAATAGTTACCCATTCTCGAGTGGATGTGGAATGATGTCGTGATGGATTTCGTGATAGGTTTACCGAGGTCGCCTTGAGGGAATGATGCAGTTTGGGTTGTCATTGACAGATTTGTGAAGGTTACTCACTTCTTTCTGATCATGGAGACCATCAGCGTCGATGATCTAGGACAGTTGTACATCCGTGAGATTGTGCACTTAAATGGAGTTCCACACTCCATTGTTTTAGACAGAGATGCACATTTTACTTCTTGGGTCTGGAAGGGGATTCCAAAGGATTTGGGTACACATGTACTTTTGAGTACAACTTACCACCCACCGACAGATGGCCAGCAAGAGCGTACGATTAAGGTGCTTGAGGACATGCTTCAAGAATGTATTATAGATTTTGGAGGTTCTTGGGAGATGCACATACCTCTTGTGGAGTTTTCTTACAACAATAGTTTTCAAGAAACTATTCGGATGGCACATTATAAGGATTTGTAAGGTAGGCCAGGCTGATCACCCATATGTTGGCTGGAGGCAGGAGAGGTAGATATATTGGGACCTCGTCTTGTATAGGAGACCACAGAGCAGATTGACTTGATTTGGAAGAGGATGTCTATTGTGTGGTTTTGACAAAAGTCTTATGCTGATCAACAGAGATGACCTCTAGAGTTCGAGGTCGAGGATCAAGTTTTCCTGTGAGTCACACCAAGGGACACAATAGGATTAGGAGACAGGGTAAGATTTCACTGAGGTACGTCGGGCCATTTGAGGTGTTGGAGAGAGTTGGGTCAGTTTCCTATTGGTTGTAGTTACCTCAGAGGTACTGGGCTATGCACGACATCTTTCATGTTTCTTAGTTTCAACATTACTTCTCAGACTCATCTCATATCTTTCAACCGGAGGAGGTTGAGTTGGAAGTGGGTCCATCTTTTGAGGTGTATCCTATCCGAATTGTTGATCGAAGAATGAAGGTTCTCCATGGCTAGTTTTTTCCTCTTGTACAAGTGATATGGATGCATGGGCGAGTATAGTATGAGACCTGGGATAGGGAGGATGATGTACGATCATAGTGGCCGGAGCTATTTGGGGTTTCTTCTTCTATGCTACCTTTCTAGAGAAATTCAGGGATGAATTTATTTAAGGGGGGAAGTTTGTAAGAACCCGGATCTTCTTTTCAGGAATTTTTTCCTTCTTTTGGTTGTTTTTAAGAAATAGTGGAATTTATGGAAATTTGCGACGTACACGCATTGTACTTTCTGAGTACACACTGCTTACTCGGTTACCAAGGGTAGCTGTGTGCTGGCCATGTAGTGGCCACGCGCACAACCATGTGGGGGTGACCTTGAGGCCGCCTAAAGTAGAGTATGGAAACAGAAATCACATGCCATGTAATTATAAATTACATGCTGATTACATTTTTTCATTAAATGCACTGAGGTCGTGTCTAATCTCCAGAAAGGCCTTCATCTAGGATTCGTTCTGGGGAGTGCTATCATACAACATCGATCTTCCTCTGATCCCCTGACCAAGCATCCAAAATCCGATTCGACCACTGTTGATTGTGTTGGGATCGCCTCGATCTTCGGAGCTCTAAGGGGATTCAATCCCTAAGACTCAATTATAATGATCTCCTAACGCCAAGGTAGTAGTATTTTTCTTTTTGGTTGAACATCTTTGAGTTATATGTTCAAAAACCACCAATACCCTTGAACGAGGAATTGTGTGTTTACTGTTTTAGCATTATTTTTTTCCTGCTATGCTTTTATGCTTGAGTAGAGGTTGATTGATTGTGAATAGGGTTTATTTCTATGCTTGCGATGTTTTTTTCCCATGTATGATTTCCTATTCTGACTATTGGGTCTAGTTTTCCTGTTAGGTTGCAGTTTACTTTCACATGCCTAGTTATAGGATTGTGTGATTGTTCTGATATGCTGATATGTTATAGACTACTAGCCATGTAGTTCTTGAGTTTTAATTTGTCCCATACACATTTATATACCTACTTAACTTACAGAGGGACGTGAGAACCTGGTGTAGTAGACCATAGGGAGAGTGGACGTAAGAGCTTCTCTAAAGTGTCTGTTTTACTTACGATGTGAGACCATAAGAGGAGTTGATGTAAGTGATTCCTTAGAGTGTCTGTAGTTCCTTGACGTGGGCCAAAGGGGGAATAGATGTTGAGTGCTTCCCCAGAGAGCCTTTAGTTACCAAAACGAGACTATATGAGGAATTGACATTGAGTGATTTCTCAAAGAGTCTATGCTTAAGCTGAACCAGAGGGGTTAGACTTAGTGTAGTACCCAGACGGTTCCATGTATTTCTAGGTAGGAACAAATGGGATAGGCTGTGAGTACTTTACAGAGGGTCACCTATTTGTGATTACCTACTTTGTTTAGTTTTTTCTTGATATATGATTCTGAATAAATTGAAACTATGAATTGTTTACCTTGGGTACTTCCTTGCTTACTACATTTATTTTCCTGCTGTCTGTCATATATTCACTGACAGTTTGGCATCGATCTAATGGTTGATTCCTATATAGATTTAGTCTCACACCCTTTTTGGGGAATGTTTTTCGGCACAAACTGATTATATTAATGCAGGTATTCATAAGGGAAATCACCCTTAAACATTAGGTACTTGATTTACAGTGGAGCTGGAGGGCCTGGGACCAATCTATGGCTTGCGATGATGAGGAGTTGTCTACTTTTCCTTCTTCTGTACTTGGGTTTAGTACTTGTATATTCCATCATTGTGATTTTTTGGCTGGGTTCCAAGACATATATATCACGCATCATTCATATATATATGTCTGTGCTCCGATGTATTATTTTCCAGACTTCTACATTTAAATTTTCTATTGATTATTCCTTCTTCTACTTTTTCTATTTCTTTCTTCAGCTGTGTTAGTCCATCAATGAGGGAATAGATTCACCACTATCACACCCAAGGTCCTCAGTACTGGTTGGAAGCCTCTAGCATTCAAGAAAATCTTATTGAGGCTATGTGACCAACCGGGTACGAGGCACCTCTGGGTGGCTTCTCGAACGGTGATGTTTCATGACCATATCTGAATAGCAGACCGAATTTTCACAATATCAAATGTGGTGTGTTGTGATCTGTCCATATCTGAATATTTAGGTGTCCAAATGAAGGAAAAAATTAGGTGTAGATATTTATGATTTGGGAAACCAACATTCAACTTTTACCCAAATTATGATATGTTTGTTTATCCACTGTAAACAATGGGCCAAGTGGTTTTAAGAAAACTATGTGCCCAAAAACACATCCCACATTTCCTATAAAATGGATCCTTGGGAACCCCATTTGTATGTTCATCCTAGAGGGAAATCAATGGTATTTCGGAGACCCAAATGAGTTATCTCCACATCCAAAAAGTTCCATAGGCCCCTATCTTCCTAGGGGGTCTAGGATGAAGGGAACATTACACCTGAGCCTCCTCCTCATCTCGATGTGGATCTTAATGGTGGATAATAATTTTGAGGGAGTACATAGTAAATAGTTTCAGATCATTTTCATCTACTAGTTTCTATATTCTATGTGTTAAATATTTTACTTATGGTTTATATCCAAACCCTTCACCACATATTTATTTTTTTGCATCTATCTAAGTGAATAAATTTTCATTTCAACACCGATTGGGTTGAGATGGCATGTGGGAATCTTGGATTGTTTTGATTGGGAAACAAAAGAATCATATTTCTCTCTCACACACACACATAATATATTTGTATGCTTTGGTAGCTTTAACTCAATTCTGGAGTTCCAATCCTTGACAACATGATTATTGAATGATGTATTGGAACTTTGTGAAATGATTTAAGAGGAAATAGTGGAATCGTTATCAAGAAACCCCTTAGCGAAAGAATTAAAAAACACTGTATATTTTAAAGAAAAACAATATATCCAAGATGTGTAGTGAACATGAAATGACCTCCTCCTCTCACTATTCTTAAAACACTACCTTATTTTATCAATTATTAAACTGTTTAAATAATTTATTTTCTTAATATGTTTTCAAAATCATGCCAATTTTTAGTATATTTCATTAACAATTCTTACTCTAAACCTATACAAATCCTTGAGAAATGACCTATGGTATTCCATATACTATGAAAATATGTGAAAATCATAATCAATTTGACATGTCATGACAACGCGGTAAAATTTGTGTGTCCTTACCAGGGAGCTCTTTTGTTTTTAGTGTTCATTTTTTAACATTGTGTCTTCTATAAGCATATATTTGTTTTTAAATTTTAATATTGTATATTGGTGGTGTTATAATATCTTTTTTCTATTGGTGTTTTTCATGATGCGTTATACTCTGAGTGAACTACCTCTTTTTAATCCCGAACTCTAGAGGATCCTACCTCAACAACACCAAGACACACTGATCGATCATTTGAACAAGGAAACATCACACCTTGAGACTCCACTGGACCCCTCATCTTCATGAACTAAAATAGAAACTAAAATTAATGTGTATATCATTCTAGAAGACAATTGGACCTTATAAAAATAACAACCCCAGTTGTGGAGTACCAACATGCATACATCCAATACCCCGAGGAAGCAGGAAATTTTGAGCTGAGATCAGGCCTCATCCACATCCTTCCAAAATTCCTTGTTCTTCCTAGTTATGACCCTCAAAAACATCTTCTATAATTTCATTTTTTTCTCCACCATGAAAACAAAAAAAAATAACATAGGAATACATTGGGTTTAGGGAATTCCCCTTATTCTTAAATGGTGTTGCCATAGATTAGCTATACTATATACCTAGAACAATTGGGGGATTAAATTATCTTAAATAAATATTTTTAGAGTTTTTTCTTTCCTCCTGAAAAACACCAATTAGAAAAAAAATATGTGGCATTATGCAACCATAGGGAGAAACCCTTCATGAATAGATGGATAGATTTAAAATGAATTTCTCATGTGGTCCCCACCCTTAGATCGGTAAACAATTTCTAATTAAATTCGTATATGAGTGAATTATCCCCAAGGATAATGGAATGATAGATGTTGTAGATGGTGGTTCCCTTGTTGACAAAACACCATACGCCACTCAAGACATTATTTCCAACAAGGCTCAAAATGAAAAAAACATTTGGTACCAAAGAAATTTCACCAACCCAATGATATCATCAGATAAGTAATTCATCCCTAGAATAAAAGGTATATGATAAACTTGAGTAAATGAATACCCATATACAATAATTAGCTCTAGTGAAAGGTGATTCATAATCTACTCATGTTCTATTTGATTATGGTATCGATTCTGATAATAATCAATTTTATAACTAATTCCCACAATATCATAATTCACTTAAGACCTTAACATCAGTATTTCATATGCATCTATTCCAAAAAGAACAACCCATCATGAATGAAGCATTCATGAAAATTAAAAACCCTGGGTATAAATCACAACCAAAAATCCAACAAGGTGGAAACATGCGTTACCTGAAACACAAATAGTATCAATGATGCCATGATATGAAACCTTTTTATCCATTAATTCCTCAAAACAATCCTCCTCACAATTCTGGAGAAAGACTTAAGGATATAGTAATGCAAATGGAAACCTAGAACCTCGAGTTTGAACAGACCATTAAATCAGCTATTCGAGATCTATGAACTAAGCTGGGAAAATTATAAAACACAATTGTTAAGATGAATATGCATGGTTCTGGACAACAACAATCCCGTCCTTTTACTAATCCAAAATAGAAAGGTAATTCTAGCACAATAACAATTCATAGTGGTAAATAAGTTGGCCATTCCACTGATTCCACACAACATGTTTGTCCCCCACTTGAAAACTCTATTTATCTTCCATGAAAATGATTCTAATGAATAAAAACAAATACATAAGGGTAACCAAGTTATATTGGGGATTCCATTAAATAATCTAATCATGTCACATTCCTCCAAAGGCTCTTTAAACGTATGAATGTTTTGGACAATGGGGTTGATAATAAAATAAGGGATAATTTAAGAAGGATCATGTTAAAAAAATTTATAGGATATGGTTAAATAGATCAATCAATGTGCCATATTATTTAAAGAGTGTTGCACCCATAGATGGAGACTGAAGGGGTATGAGAGAGTAAACCATGGAGGAAATGTCTCATATTTGATCCTACAATCAATACCAACTAAATGCACAGATCCAAGAACATTCTTGATACCTTCAACCATAGGGGATAAATTCATTCTAGATTCAATTCAATATTTATTTCCTTCAATTAATATATTTCTTTACACTGTGTAAACATCTCTATATGTATGATAACATCAAATGATAGGAATAATAGCGCAACATTCCCACTGACGAACAACACACCCATTAAGAGTGCTTAATGAGGTCCTCATAAATGTGTAAAATCTCATCTTTCCCACTAACTACTACTTTATAGAGATAGAAGATACCTAAACCCATTAAAATTTACCTCTCATACTGGGAAGGCCATTCCTCAAAATAGTAAAGATGGTCATAATTATCCTCAATTGTATGATATTCATGGATTTTGGTGATGAAAATATATGTTTTAATATACATGAAGCTATAAAACATCTCATTGAAGATAACTCCACTCTTTCTGACTATTCGTTGGATATTCTCTCTAATGAAACACACACAGAAAATCCTCCCAATAAACCACAATTTGATTTATTTCATTCTTCTTCACCATTGGATAATTTGAGTTATGATTTATGTTTTGAATACTCTTTGTGTTCAGAAAAGTGTACATATTGTGGGTTATTTGATGAGTATGTTAATTCTAATGTACCCATCACCATGAATAATTGTGGAAATATCATTTACCTAGACATTCATTCCTTGGAGAATAATCATGAGAAAATTAATCATTTAATGGGCCTCAGTTCCTCTAAAAACCATCCCTCAATATAAGAACCACTAATGTTAGAGTTAAAACCACTTACATCTAATTTAATATATAAATATATTTTTTGTATTAACAAATTGGTCGTCATTATTTCCAATAAACACTCTCATAAATATAAACTAAACCTGATCAACCTTTTAAGATAATGTAAAAATTAAATTGGATGTACATTGGTTGATAATCCATGGCTTAGACCATGAATATGTATTCACCATGTACTTTTAGATGATGAGGATAATCCTATAAGTCAATAACAATGTCGGTTGAATCCCAACCTACGTGAAATTGTCAAATTGGATGTTAGTAAAATTATGGTTGTTGGGATCATTTATCCCAAATCTAAATGTAAATGGGTTATCCTAGCGAAAATTACGCCTTAAAAGTCTAGAATAATTGTAGTTTCCAATTAAATGAATTAATTGGTTTCAACAGATGTGAAAAATAGTTGGAATGTCTATATTGAATATCATTTATTTAATCAATCCATACAAAATGACCATTTTACTATACCATTCATCGATAAATAGTTAGAAATATTGGTTGTTATGTTTGATTATTATTTCCTTGATGGCTATTTGGGTTATTTCCAAATCCATATAGACTCTTAGTTTTAAGAAAAGACAACATCTACCTATCAATTCACCCCATTTTCATACAAAATAATTCCTTTTGGTCTATGTAATGCTCTTGGTAATTTTCAAAAATATATGTTGAGTATTTTTTATGAGTACCTTGATAATTGAATGGAATCACATATGGATGATTTCACAGTATATAGACCATCATTTGATGACTGTATGGAACACCTAGGTTCTATCCTCCACTATTTCATTTAAAATGATCATATATAAAATTATGTAAAATGTGATTTATGGATAAGAGAGGGATAGTCCTTGGGAATATAAGTTCAAATGAAAGAATTAATAAGGATAAGTCAAAAAGTGAAATAATTTCAACCGTTCCATTTCAAAAATGTGTTTGTGAGATGAGATATTTATTCGGTCATGCAGGTTTTTACCACCGATTCATTATATACTTTAGTAATATCACACATTCCATGCCTTAATTGATACAAAATGATTCATAATTTTTTTTAATAAATTTTTTTTGGGATTATTACAATTAAAATAAAGGAGTCTTATGTCTCCTCCAATCATCTAAACACCAAGGTGTTATCTCCCCTTAAAACATATGTGTGACGCCTCTAATATTGTATTTGGGGAAGTATTATCAAAAATGGTTGATAAGTCTTATCATGTCATTATATATACCTCATGTACCCCTTACCCAACCCATTAAAACTACATAACCATAGAAAATGATATTCTTTTAATTGTGTTTTCCTATTGAAAATTTTGTTACAAATCTTATTGGGTCAAAAATCATTGTGTTTTCTGGCTATGATGCACTTCAATTTCTCTTAAAGATACACAAAGAAAAACCCCACATCTTCAAATTGATTCCCCTACTCCAGGAGATGAACACAAGATTCATGATAAGAGAGGAGCGGAAAATTTGGTAGCTAAACAAATTAGTGGAATTTCCCCACCATTGGACCACCTTGTTGAATCATTCCTCTCTATTGGTGAATTCATTCCTTATGAGAAACTTTGTGATGTAGTCAAACATACCCCTTGGTATGATGAAATTTTGAACTTCATTATAGCATCTAGAGTTCCCACAAGTTTTATAACTTCACAATCCCAAATACATAGGAATGAGTCACGATGGTATATTTAGGATGATCCACACATGTAGAGGATTAGTAATAATCGTGTTGTTTGAAGGTGTGTCCCTGACCATGAGTTTGAGTCCGTCCTTAGGTTTTTCCACGCATTGCAATGTGGGGTCCACATTGTCTCTTAATGTATAGATCAAAATATCCATAACTCTAGACATTGTTCACCTACATTTTTATATATTATCAATTATTTTGTGTGTCATAAAATAGAAATCAATTCAAAGGGAATGTCTCAAAGAAGAATGAAACACCCCAACAACCCATGTTATTTGTAGAGATCTTTAATGAATTGGGAATTGGAATTATAATACCCTTTACAAAATCATTTGGTTTTATTTACATCTTCCTAGGTGTTTATTATCTTTCTAAATCTGTTGAAGAAAAGGCTACATGGAATGATGACTCGTGAGTGGTTATCGGGATTTGTTTTCAAAGATTCATCATTAGTGATCTTGGGTTACATTTTCACAATCAAAACATAAAAAACTTGGTCTGTAATTGTAGGGTTTCCCATATAGTCTCCAGTATTTATCACCCCCAAAATAATGGAAATGTTGAAATATCAAATCATGAGGTTTTCAAAATTAGGGATAAAATGGTACAATCCAATAGGAAATATTGGAGTATACACATGGATGATTCATTATGGATGTACCTTAAATATTTAAAAACCCTAATCTAAATGTCAACATACATGACTTTGTATGGAAATATTGTCAGCTCCATGTAGAGGTATAAACCCATTCAAAATGTGTAGCAAAACAATGTAATATAAACCTCTTATATGAAGGTGAGAGTAGGAATTTGAGGATTCAAGATCTGGATGTAATGATAAGGGATTCATATGAGAACACCAATATTTATAAGGAGTGAACCAAGGATTCTAACAACCATCGCATCATTCATCATCAGTTCCACATTGGGAAGAATGTCATCTTATGAAATGAAAGAATAAAGTTGCATCTAGGTAGTCTTCATTCCAAAAGGTTTGGACCATATGCCATTACCAATGTCTCTCTATTTGGTGTTGTTTCAGTTCAAAATGAAGAAACCAAGTAAACCTTCACTGTCAATGGGATGTGGCTGAAGCACTTACACAAATCCATTCCAAGGTCCCCGATAGAGGAACTCTGTGTTCAAAGAGCTATCTATAGATGAAACCCATCAGGTTTTATCCTTCCTTCACATATTTTATTTTATTATCCTGAGGACACAACACACATTAGGTGTTGGGGGATGGATATATTACTTGGATAGTTAAGTATATTCATTATATTTCTATTTTTTTCTCTTTTTCGCTGGTTGAATACTATTTTCACTCCCCCCTCGTTACCACCTCACATTTATGCTGAAATGTTTATTTTTATGCCCATTTTATCATGGAAAATGATGAATTATCAATCATAATAGTTATTAAAAATGCATGTGGAATTTCCATATTTCATGGTATTATAACTTTAACAAAAAATTGATGAAATGTGCATCTGATCTAGAACTCAATACTAAAGTGTGACTTTCTTTGGAAATTTTATTCTTCATCGATGATATAAATGGTTGTAGAAATTTGAATCCATTGATAAGAATGAAACCCTTTATGTGATTATTTTATGGGAATATTGTATCACATCATTTCTCAACACACATTTTCACCCAACCCTGAACTCTGAAAATATCTTACTTAATTGAAGGAAAATATAAGTTAGGTTAATTTTCTCTACGAAAAAAATTATTTTTCTACATGTTCATTCTGTATCCGATATTTTTCATTATTATACCAGATTGACATATGTGTACGTACATATTATATGATTTTTTCATGTCCTAAGAAATGGGTGGCATCATGGACAGGTACAAACACACCTTTCCTTGACCCTTTGATTGTTTTAGAACTATTTAAATTAGTGTCTTAATAAGATCAAACATGGGTTAAGAGAAGAGTGTGATATTTTTTCTAGTTAAAACTAAAAAAACGAATAATAAAAATAATAATAAATGAGTGGAGTAATGAAATGTACAACATATGGGGATATCTAGGTTGGGAGATTGATGTTAGACTTATGGGAATTCTTATTTGAGGGGGTCTTGAATTTTTATTGTAAAAGATGTAGGGTAGGTTTAGTGGGAAAAATAATTTATGTTGAAAAATGTTAAAATAACCTATATTTACTTGATAGAATGTGCAATTAATATCATGGAACAATTTTCACACACACACATGGATTTTTAATGAAATGGTTTACTTGTTTGTTCCTTTCTCAATTTGGTATCATCAATCTCTTTGAATTTCATTATCATATAATTTATGAGATATCATTTTCAATGATCACATAGAATAACTCATTGGTTTGTTTTTTTTCTTTGATCACATTTATATCAAGAATTTAACATTCATTTAATGTTACATTTTCATTATTTTGGGAATATTTATTTTAATAATTTTTTGAAATGTGATTTTTCTCAAATGTGAAAATTTTAAGGTGTGGGGGTGTCATCGTACCACTATTAACTATTTGATTTCACCATTATACAAAATTATTAAGATGTTTTTATATTGAAAATTACATGTATAAAATGAAATTGGACATCCTATTTAGTTTAATAATTTAATTTTTATCATTTTTAATTACGTATATTTAACCCTTTTTGATGATTTTGTTATAGGTGGAGATGATTTGAAGGCCACATGATGAAGTTGTTGAAAAATGGGCCAAACTGTGTATAAATCCGAACACACTAGTGGACTCAATCACATTAATCTATTGATTCATACTTCAAATTTGGATGAATATTATTTAAGATGATACCAAATTAATTTTTATACATATTTAATGAAGGAAACAAATATGCATTCATCATTTAAATGGACCAAATAATTTGATTTTTCTAGCCTACCAAATCAACACAAAGTCTAAAGTAGTATTTTGTGACATGTCCATATCTCGAGCTGCAGGTTTCCAAATGAAACCAAAAATTCTGTGGAGATAGTCACAAGGTGTGGAACAACATTTCAATTTTACCCAAATCATTACAAGTATATTTATCCATCGAAAACTATCATCTTGGTGTTTTTAATAAGTCAGTGTACCTTGAACCACCTCCCACATTGCCTATAAAATGGATCCAAGGGCACCACATTTGTATGTTTAGATAAGATCGATAGATCTGATATTTTGGAGTCCCAAAGGATTCCCCTCCTCATACAATATGTTCTTTGTGTCACTATCTTCATTGGGGGGGAGGGTCAAGTATGAAGTAAAAGTTCTAGCTGAGCCTTCTCCTCTTGATGGTAAGCTTAGAGGTGGATAATCATTTTGAGGGAGCTACACATACCTTGGAGGGAGTTCTAGAATTTGTTATTCTAATTGATTTATGTAATTTGTTTTTAAATATTTTACTTATGTTTTATCTCAACACCCTTCTCCTCTAAATTATTTTTTTGGGTTTTACGAATTGAATCAAGTTTCATTTCCACAGTGATTTGGTAGAGATTTCATGTGGGATTATTTGGTTGTCTTTATTGGGAAACACAAGTATCATTTTTCTCTTACACATACATAGGATATTAGTTTTATTTCATAGCCTTCACTCTATACTTGATGTCTAATCCTTGAAGACACGATTTTTGTTTCAAGGGTTGGTACTTTGTGAATCAATTTTAGAGGCAACAGTGGAGTCAAGATATTGACAACCCTCAATAAAAGATTTAAATGAAACCTTGTGTATTATTTATAACAATGAACAATAAAAGATGTGTAGTGAACATAAAATGTCCTCCTTCTCTCATAATTCACAAAATATGACCTGAATTTGACATCTATTAAAATACATAATTCATGTCATTTTCTTAAAACTGTTTTCAAAATCACCCATATATTTGTAGTTTTTATTAAAAATGGATAATCTAAACATATAAATTATTTTTAAGAGATGACCTAGGTTCTTCCTTGGAATATAAATAATCCTTATAATATTGATCAATTATATAGGTAATGAAAACATGGTCACCTATGTTCATCTCATATGGTGTGTTTGTAGTTTAATGAAATTATATGAGGACATATTCATGTTGATTTACATTATTCAACTTGGAAATTGGGATAAATAGTGTAACTTCATTTACCTTAGACATCAGATGGGCCTAAACCTATGGATACCATTTCCATGTAGTATAAGAGGATCATTCACTATGTAAACCTATAGGGAATGGTGGGTAGTGTTCCTTTATGATTACACCTTTAGGGAATCGGTGTCTAATGTACAAGAACAATTTTATGGCACATAGAAAAACACATACACAGTGATATTGGAAATGAGGATCCGAAAATTAAGTTATATATGCATTGGGGAAAGTGTAAATATGGTGCCTATTATGATGTTATAAAATAAATATATCCTCCCAATACATGATTGAAACAATGATTTCAGATATGAGAGTTCAAGATAACAATCATGTAGATGACCAGTGAATGAGTGGACTTTGTTTGAGTGAGTACAGGGTTGTTGAACACCCAAAAATAATGAAAGAATTAACATTTAAAGTATATATATGTTATAGACCACTACAATGGGTATTTGGGGGTTAGGGGTTTCATTATGTGAATATTTTGGTCAAATATATTATCCATGCATCTCGGTAATGTTTTGGGTCCCATGGGGTAGGTTTCATGAAGGAAAATTATTTTGTGAAACCCTAAGAAGATTATGTTGTTTTCCCTACCATAAAGGCCATGTAACTTATAGAAGGTCATATGAAACATATTATTGGAGTTTCAAGAACTAATCAATTGTTATTTTTGAATAATGTATTCTTGATATTATCCATCTTCCCATTTTACTGTAGATGATTATGTTATTAGAATTCATATCTTCTCTAATAAGTTTGGAGGAATCATCCCATTAAATTTATGAGGGATTGGGGTATATATAAGTTCTATGATGTAAATAAGGATCATTTAAAATAATTTACCATCCAAGATATTCATTTTTCAAAATTATAAACATTGTAAGAACAATTAAAACATTGTTAAACATTACATTAATGGTGTATTCATTCATGTCACTTCTGTGGAAACCAGACAAGCCTAGAAAAGAACTTTTCATTTCACCCGATTTTTAATTAATTAAGTACAATATATTTATTGTATTTTGAGCCTATTTTGGAATGAATTAACCACATCATTTCTATTTACTCATTAATTTATTACATGATATGTTTTTTAAGCATCAAAAAATTCTCCCCCTCATAATGGAATATGAGATGTGAGAGTAGGGTCTGATTATGAGGGGAAATACCCATAAACTATTTTTTATTTTCCCCTCAATTTATAATATTGACTTCACTATATTCCTATATATAAAAAATATTGGTCCCAAAGGGTTTTTGATATTTTCATGTAATATTTTTTCAACTTTTATTTTTGAAAAACTCACCACCTTCATGATTCTTCTGATATTTCAGACTTTAATTCTCATAAAACACAGTCACATATAATATTAGTTATTGTACATAACTTAGTATTTTTGTGAACTAGAAATTAATTATTCTTAAATTGAAAAATATATTATGGACACAATCAATGTCTCAAATATGTTCATTGGAGATGATGGAGTTGCTCCCACCGGAGTAATGTATATGATCGAGAACATAATGATCTGAGAGATCATTATACTCTATTAGGATATGAAACCCTTAGTGAATTTCAATTAGGAGAATTCAGAATATATTATATGGATAAGGGATTAAATATATGAAATTTGAATTATGGATGATATTTTCATCCCTAATGTTGATTAATACATTTCGTCGTACTAGTTTCAGAGTTCTTCGAGTTTATACGTATTGAACAGAGCCATTATAGGCCACTACATCTAGGACCTACCATTGATCAACATGTATACATGATGTAACCCTTCTAAAAAATTGGGATAAGATAATTTTAAATATATCCACTCAACAATATGAAATCATTCTCAATGTGTGTCTAGCAGACCATCATCCGGAATAGAATAATGAATGGGATATACACTACAAAGAGAATTTCATGGACAATTGGGCCTATGCATAATGTTTTCGAAATTACTATGATTAGTTCAAGTAATTTATTAATGGGGAGGGGATATATAAATTATTATATAATTTATAATCCCCCATCTTCCATTACTCATACAAAATCTCCAAATTGCTATGATGGTGGTTTTCGTGGATGACTAATTTTCACATTCAACATGAAAAGGATCGAATCAGCTTCTTGGATCCCCATCAAAAAAATTATATCACATTAAAAGGGGATCCTCATGATGAGTTACACCCATAAAAGGATGTATGGGATGACTAGGAACAAATTCTAATGGAATAAAGGGTTCTGTTGTTCCTTGTTCATGAGATGAAGGAGTTAATGTCAGGTATAATGTTTGATCCTTTCAAGAAGTGGTTCAACAAGTTTTTGAATGGATCCATGGAAATTATACTTGGGAGACCACACCAATTCCAAAAGTTTTTATAGTGAGAGAGATATATATTGTGTAATAGAGGACATTAGAGGTAAGATCATGGAGTATATGGGGTACAGTCTGAATTTCGTCTCCCTTGTCTTCAGTACAGTGGGTATCTATTCAAAAATAATTAGTGGGTAGAGAATCCTGATATGAAATTGATATATAGGGGTGATAAAAATCCCACACGTCATAGAATAGGTGATGCAAACATGCTGAAACATCAATCTTGAGTTGTCAGTGGTAGCCAAATTATGCAAGGTGTTGTAGCACAACCACCATATGAAGATCCAACTATGTGTGTCCATCCACTTATATTTCTTGTATTTTTAGGACTCCCCATACATGGTATGGTACAATTATCCAATACTGATATCCCCGTGTACCATAAGATTCTATCCAGAAATGAGGAACATTTTCATGATATGTTTGTTGTTGTTGGGGCAGGTCAGTGTGCTCACAAGTGTCAGGTTTCCTTAGAATTTCTTATATGATATGTTCCCTATGCTAATGGATAAGGATAATGAAGACTGAAAGGTGTTAGTTCAATATCATCCTTATATATTAGCTATTCATGGTGGATTTTTTGAGGAAAGGGTCTACAAAAAGTTTATTTTCTGACTGTATTACACATAATAGTATTTCCCAAGTTTCACTACATGAAGAGGATGACCGTGAAGGAATACACAAGGGTGTGGTTACTGATACTCCCATAATCACTCTAGATGATATGTAGTATGTTTATGTGAGATGATGGTGGGAGAATAATGGTGTTTATTCCATCCAAAATCTATTATGGGATCCTCCATGAGTATATGTTGAGAGAGAGGAGAATGTATCTTTGAAAAATGTTATGAATGTTTTCTTTATATAATGAATAAAATAAATATTTTTAGTGACTCTTGGATGGGGGTGTCATACAGTGATGGTTGTGAGTTTAGAATGAAGGGTTGATCAAACTAACAGAGGGGTGGTTCCCGCTCCAGAGGGGGGAATAGTAGAATACAAGTGGAATTTAGAGAAGCAGCCAAAAGAGGATTGTGGGTGAGCTAGGGTTGTGCATAAGAAATGTAATGGGGATCCAATGGAGTGGCCTATTAGTACAGGAACCACTTATGCTAAAACATCCTCAATTAATACAGGAGCTAAGACAATATCTATCATTTCAACATTCTTTATTAAATATGGTTTCATCTCCAATATAATATGATTCATCTTCACATGTTGGTTAATGTTATAGAAGGATTTCATGATCTCTGGGTTGAGGCAGTGAAGTGACTCATATAACTAGAATTCCTAGTGCACTCTCATGGCGTGGAACATCAACAAATTGAGTGTGTAATGATATTGATGGATATTTGATCATATATAGTCCTAACTTGTAGTCAATTTCCTATAAGATTGACCAACCACAATGTATTAGATTAGGAGGAATCATGGGTGTCAGATGTGAATATGGATACTAATGGGGTAGGAGATCCTACTAATGACTAGGAAAAAATTCCAAATTTCAATGGTTTCCATTGTCTATCAACCTTTTTTAGTTTTGTTGTAATATAATTGTAACACATATAGGTACAAACGATCATAGATAAAGAGAAATCCACGAGGAACTCCCAACAAGAGATGATAAATATCCAATCATTGATGTTTAGGGGGTTGTACCAACAATGACCAGTATGGTATTATCCTCATTGGAAGGGATTATAGATAATATCACTGACCTACTGAATATTCTTTATGATTCATATATTTTTTCTCCCATTTCTTTTTTGTTTTCCTTTTTTTCTAATATTTTCCTAGAAATAGTTCAATCTCACAAAATTTGTTTTTAATGGAATTGAAATCATTATTGGTAATTTTTATTATAGTAGACATAACATAAATAGAAAATCCTTTATATGAGGTAGTTATTTTTGGTGATATACCCTTGAAAAAGGTGATCCTTGAGCCTTTGGCGGTTAAACATGTCCTGGAGGTGGCTAAGGAGGTCAATGACGAAGCTATATAATTCAACAGTGGTCGACATGGTTTCTCTATCCATAGAATATTTGGAGTAGACTATAGAAATTATGACATCCCTAGACGTTCATATAAACATCATGGTCGAATATGTAGTCTCAATTATCATATTCATGATTTCACCAATGACGAAAGTGGTTGATGATACTATGAAAATTGATCATACCTTGGATGTTAATGTATAAGTAGAGGCTGAATCTATAGGTATGGAGTTTAGTGAGGGAAAAATTCTTAAAAACCAAGATTCTACACCATCTACGAAGATTCCCATAGATGACCATGCATATGATTAATTATTGGACTTCCCTGAGTTTGATACAGAACCCCATGAAGGCATTGTGGATTCCAAATCAGTTGTTTTTGAGGAGAACAAGGTCATCCCACATTGAGTATGGAGGAGTGTTTAAAATATCATTATCTACACTCAGTTGGATAGAATAACAGGATAGATGGGATCCATATTCCATAGGATTGTTTGTATGGGGACATTTTCAGTCAAATCTAGGGGTCTCCACACTCAAGCATGAGATTTTATCTTGAAGAAGGTGTGATAATTGTGGTATGAGGTCAACACCACCTTGTCTAACGAGAAATATTCAAGAACAAAGGCAATATGTGATGTAGAGAAGGAGATTGATCATATGGAAGAGGAATAACAATAGGAAAATTCCATCATATTCCATAAATTATAGATTACCAACCATTTTAGGGTGAAACTATTGATGGTTGTGGCTGAAAATTTGAAAGAAACATTCATGGTGATGGATTGCAGAGATGAACAATTTTGATGGCATATAAAACCCAAAAAGGTTTTAAATTCTTCTAGAGAAAAATATTCATAGTTGGGAGAGCTATAATAGACCCTTATGACTACCCAAAAAATAGTATCTGGACTGGAGTAGTCCGTCTCCCATGAAGAACAGTAGGCACTTTTTCTAGATAAAAAAATTTATAGACACCTCTTTATGGACGACCCTCCATAATTATGGCTTCAAATATATTTATTTCGACTCTAGGAACAAATATAAATTTTTTACATCTCAATAATACTAGAAAGATAATAAACTATAATCTTTTAAATGTATTTGATTCATGCTCAGCGGGATAATGAAGAGATAAATAGGATACCACTCACTTTAATGGGAGTTCTAGGTGGGGTAGTGTCAAAATGATCCATTAAACACTAAGGGAGTCTAGACCCTGAAATCCATGGTATGAGTGTGAGACTCTACACAACCAACAATCTTTCCCAACATGTGCAGGTGCACTAGTACAAGGGAAATATTTTTCTTTTGAACATTTTTGATAATGATGGACATGTATCGAGGCATCCAAGATTCAAAAATCAATGGGAGGGTGATAGGATGATAGATGGTTATGATTTAAAATGATTGAAACACATAATCTTATATCATAAATTTATATATACATATGGGGACATAAACATGGTGGTCAACTATTTAACATGATCATAAAAAGGTCAATTTAAAATGAAATTGATATTCATTCAATATATGTGACCAAGATGGGTGGTGACCAAATTCTGCCAATCTCTATCACTATTAGGTGGCCAATTTAGCTTTAGAGGAAAGTGGGTATCCACATCAGAGGAATCATGAATCTTTGGGGAGGATTGGGGGAATTTTTATTTGGATTCGAAAACTCTTAGAACTATAACACCATAGTTCTAATCATGTTGGGTGGTTTTATCAGGTCAAGACAATTAAATAGACCCCTTCCAAGAGAAACAACATATTAGCTTCCAATTAACATTCAACGATCTCATGTGTGGTGGAATGTGACCAGAACTGAAGGGATATAAGGACCTATGAGGTGATGACTTGATAAAAGTCATTTTTTACATCATTCAAAGTTGATGGAAATCATGTATAATAGAATCTTATGACAAAGAAATTATAAAATTATTTTATGTTTATATGATTCGGTAATGATGTTACTGTAGCTTTCAGTCATGTTGATCAGACTATGGTTCTAAACATTTTAGTGTTATATGTCCAAAACATTTTTTTGGAAAAATTTAGAATCTTGTGGCTATGATTTGAAAACCGCTGTGAATATTGGGTGATTTTCATGTTTGGAAATAAATTTTTACAAAACCAATATTTATAGTTATCATATAAACACTTTTCACTAAACATGGGGATGATCCCAAGTGTCCATGTGCCTCTTATATTAACATCCTCATTATTTTCCATTTATCAAGTGTGACATGGAGGGTGAATGTTTGGATTTCTGTAATGTTTTTCCTATTGTGTTTGCAACTGAAAAACACTTTTTCCACTTCTATATGGTGTTTTAGGTCCATTATAGATAGACCTAACATGAAAATATCTTAATGGGATATGTATATATGGTTTCATACATTTTAATGTCATTATTTTTTGGACTAGGTATCTTAGTTTAATTTTATAAATTTTGAAGCATATGGATGAGCTTATGTGGTAGGGGAAGCATTAAGAAACTGGATACCACTCAAGTTTGTATATATTTTTTGTTCATAATGCGTAAATTATCTTATCTAAATCATCATAATACCTCAATATGCATAGAGGTGTTGATACCCACCATGGGGAACTTGATTCCAAATCAAGTCATGAGTGAAGAGAAAATACTCATCTGGGAAAAGGATAAGATACCATGGTTTCAAAAAGATTCCCATGACACTAAGAATAATGACATATGTATCTTTTGAATGCATCATAGAATAAGGACAATTTAGGAAGTGGTAAATCTTTGAAATCGAGGATTCAATAAAAGGATGCAGCATTAATTTTTCAAAGAACCAAAGGATGGGAAAAATAAATGTATATTGAGGGATAGAAAGGGGCTATTTTCCCATATATAGTGGTAATAATTAATAGACCATGGATTTTCCATGTTAATGGTCCTATTTCATGTCCCATTCATGAAATTTTATGGTAATGGTGTTCATATTATAATGGTGGAATATGTTTCATGGGTATGTTAATGCAACCAAATAAGGAATGGAAACATGTTCCAAAGAGATAGAAAAATTGGATCAGTGTTGAATAAGACTTAATTGATAAATTTTTCACACATATAAGGAAATGATTCGTAGAAATATGTGGGAGGGTTTCTAAAATATGATTTTATGGATAAAGTATTGATAATGAAATAAAACATGGTGAAGCTTTATTTGTTCCACAAATACATCCATGATGATATTAAAACACATTAAAACCACAATTATTTTATAGTATAGATGATACTACTCTGGGATGATATGTGGTTTGAAGGGGAAATAATATTTCTGCATCTACTCCTATAGAAAAATAATCACACTATTTTTTACTGTTCATAGACTATATGGTGTGCGTATCAAATATGTTTGTATGCCATAATGGAAAAGTAACATGATGTTAAAGAGGGAATAGGTGGACCAATTCCATATTTAACATCACTGAGGAATGGTTCACTCAATTTATGGTTATGGTTATTAGTCCTCATCTTCACATATAAAATCACAGAGTTTAAATCAGAGAAGAGGGAACATTTCATTTGGGGATATTCTATGGATTTTAATTATTGTTAGTGAAATTTCAACTTTGAATCCTAGTCCCACAAGTTTCATGACTGGTATATGAAACAAAGAGTGGTTTTTAGTTGGACTTACAATAATGAATATGGAGGAAAGGGTGAAATGATTAATAACTAAGAAATATAAATTTCATAGTCATCATGCTTGAATGAATAGGGGAATAACAGAAAGGGTGTAGAAACACTACAAGAATGAAGGGGTTGAAATGGAATGTAAATAATTACATTTATGATGTGTAAATTGAAAATGGGTAACTTTAGGGAAGGTGGTGGCTATTGAACTTGTCTAAAAATAGGCCCCACATACACAAAAAATAGGTTGGCACTGACATATACAAGATCGTCCATTTACAAAATTTGAAACACATTAATTTTCATCCATTTTTAAGAATACATTAATGCATGTTCTTAAGGTTGTAGGATAGATGATGTGTCCACAAAATATTTTCATTAGTGAAAATGTTCATATATGGAAGGTGATCGGGAACCATATCAATGAATCCATGAGGTTTGGAAGTGTAAATATGGGATATTAAAATGAAAGTTAAACACTCTTGATTCTATTCTACCTTGTGGTCGAGTACACCAACAGAGCATATCATTAGTCGAATATTGGGTATGTTCCTATGAGGGAAGGCCAAAACATTTCATGGTCACCATACATGGCTCATGATACAACATCATGTAATCAAAATTTATCCCACATGACATTGAATATTACCACAGGTTGTTCCAAAATATTGCGGGTTAGATGATCATCATAGGAATGGAGGGTTACCACTCAAGTGGGTTCTGGAATATAGATTTTTTCCAGGTGATTTATGGGTAGTAATTGGGTGATTAGATGTAAAAGCTTACTAGATATAGAGGTATCATCTCTTGATTCTCACTTGATGCATCTATTTTACTTTTGTGAGGCATCATGAGCTTATCTTATAGGGCCTCTCATTCCCATTTCATGAGGTAAAATCATAGATTAACATTATATGTGAGTGGAGGTGTTGGCTGTGGTGTTGTATATTATGAATATGGATTCCCACCTTTGGTTTACAACCTTGGGGTAACTGTTATTAATGAAGAAACATTTGAGATTCCTCATGAGTACTTCTCATTGATTTACATCATGTTTGGTCATGAGGGATTATCACCATATTAATCAAATATGGGACTATGATTTTCACCTACATAATAGTGGTAGGTCAATGTGGGATGTTTAGGATATGTAGGGACATATATATGTGGACTCTCATCTTGTAGGTGGAATATGTAATATGATTGATTATATTTGGTGGGCATCTCATGATCATTACATGAGAAATCATATGCTCGATGCATAAGGGATATCAATATTGTTGTAGGGGGAATACTATTCTTGACATATAGGGTATACTATAGTTCAACAACATACCATAATGAATATGTATTATTGTTTTGATTAATTTTACTAATAAGAAGAACTGTCATATTTATGGAGTGGATTTGTTAACCAAGAATCATGGGAAAAATGTTAAAAAGTTATTGAAGGTTTTATATTAGAAAATAAGACATTAAATATGGTAATTTACTCTATGAAATGTCTAAAATATAGGGGGATTAGTCATTACTACATATCCCATTATGCCATAAATCAAGAAACATGTAGTTCTAGAAAAGGGAATTATAAAAGGACAATGCCAATAGGGTGGTTTCCAATTTATAGAGTATCTAAAGCACCTCACCATTATACATAATCTAATGGGGTTGTTGGTATGGTCCATCTAATAAATTTATTATGAGTCAACCAATGTTTTTAACATTGTTTAAGGAAATATTTTACTATCATGGAATGAGGATGTTAATTTTTCAACATACCATATTTATCATATGAGGAATCCCATGCTTGTTACATTTGTTAAGACTATTGTTTATTGTCATTTTATGAGGATATTAGTTATAGAGAATATCAATTTTATAATATAAGGTATCCAATATTTATCATATAGTTTAAGACTGTAGTTTAACATCAGGTGTTGGGGATACTAGTTTTGGGTCATCTTGTATTTAACTTTTTATATATCTCATGTTAATCATATAGGGTAAGACTATATTTTAACATCATGTGTTGAGGATGTTTGGATTTTCAGTTTAAAATGTTATAGATTGTTCTTTGGTTTGTACCATTTTAAGGTCATATATATCAGAATACAAACATATTTTTGAGGTTATGATGTTTGTTACATAAATATTTTTCCCATGAGAAGTACCACTTCAGAAATCACACGTTATTGAGAGGCGTATTATGCACCCTTTTAATGTTGATCTATGAGTACCAACCATTGGAGTATATAGAGTCAATGAATTAATGTCTCTCACATTTGGGATCATGTTTTGGGGTTTTTTGGGTACTAAGAGAATTTTGAGATCCAATACCATACCACTTTATATGAAGGAGTGGAGGTGAACCTTTTTATTGATTGATGACTATATCTGGTTCTGATTCATTTCTTGATTATTCACTACATGTCTCTTGTTTTATTGGAATGATTCCAAAAAAATCCAACTAGACTTAATTCCAATATATGACATATACTTATTATAATTGAAAATTTGGAAAAATAGTTTCTATAACTATATTTGTAGAACAAATTTTTTCCCATAAACCAGGGAGTATGGGGAACATTGGGTATAATTTCACAACGTAGTAAAACATTACCAAAGGGTTTTGTAAGGAATATTGGGAAAATTATTCTTATTCATTCCTACAATCTTATAAAATATTTTTAAAATATTCTTGCTGAAATCCTTGACTAAAAACTAAATTTTCTTATTTTTGAAACCCCTAAATGGGAGAATTGAAAACCCGTGAATGTAAAGATTAAAAAATAATCAAATACCAGAAAATAGGGCCAAACAATTAAAATATAATTCAACATTTCAACACATTATAATTAAATAATTTCTATTACTGACTGTTTCCCTATCTAGATAGGTTATCCTTGATAAAGTCATCAAACCAATAATACATCGTGTCCCGCATTTGAATGTACTTATCCATTCTTATTTATCCTAACTTGAAACCATTTAATAGAATACAATAATTATTTTTTTACACTTTTAATTCTCCTTACTAGTATCCACATGTATTGGAAAGTGTGGATAGATTAGATTTTGTACATGGAATATAGTTTATTTAGCTCAGAAACTCAAGAGTTAATGCTGTTTTCAGTGAGACTAGTGTGAGTAATATGAAACTGATGGATGATATAGGACCTCATAAACTCAATGACAGATTACTTCATGACCTATTTGAGTGCGTAAGATTCTTCCCACTTATTATATAATGTATGTGGCAGTTATAATGAGCCTACATTATCATACCATTTTTTGAGGGTAGGGACCCATGACATCAGGTCACTATATGGCCAATCGGAAGGAGTACATGGATGTATAGAGAAGTTCCAGATGTTTATTCACAATGATGAAAATGGTATGGAGTTCTTTACACCTCTTTGTGAATTTGATGTTATATTGGAATATTTTAGGAAAAAATAATCCCAACATCTATATCGTGTGGGAAAAATTTAATCCCACATTATTTGGACAACAAAAATTAATGTGGGAACACATGCATGACATAAGGGACTTATTTTCCAAGTATTTTATGGAGTAAGTATACAATGAATCCATATATATAGAGGGTTTTCTCATGTATAGGGATACCTCAGGAGATATATTATTATACCCATTGGTATATTTTCTCATTCTAATATTAAGATGGAGGGAGAGTTACATTTTGAAGATACTAAATAAATGTATCCATCAAATCATGTAATTATTTGATCATCTCGGTATTCTAGGGACTTTGAATCGAGGTCCCAACAACAATCTAATTTACCAATTTGTCAATATTTCATAAGAAACAATGGAAATTAACATTTTATGTTCCAAATGAATGACTAAATAAACTTTTAAGGATTTGTGATAGTTTTTTATAGGCCTACCAAGTCATTGGCTTGGCCATTATGTGATCAAAGAACATGAGTCACCTCCGACTGGAAAGGGATCTTGTCCATCAACTCTTGAGTCCACACTATAAGGGTAATTATTTCCCATTTATTGATGGAATTTGTCATATTTGATATGATTGATTACAAGAAGTAATAATCCTTCACATTCATGTGGTGAATATCAATCTCATGGTCCTTCTCAAGGTTGTTAATAATAGCCTGGTACACATCCTAGTTATTGGTTAAACCTTCTAACAAAAGGAATGATTATGTAATGATGAAATGTGTGGAAGTGATGAGGAAATTATCGGGTCCTGCCATGTTGATCTTGGGGTTATTTAAATATCTATATATTATCTTATACGAGGAACTGTAAAAATCCATATTCCCAAATGGAATAGATTATACTCAGGATATGTTGTATTTATATGGGAAATAAATATCTAGGGTAAGTTTCTTGGGGGTCAAATGTGCATCCATGAAATTATCCCAGGATTTTCCCTTGAATATTTTTTGGGGATGAAACCTTTATTAAACTAAGGGAGAATTAAAACCAAATGATCTAATTCATCTAACAATATGGGGATGTTAAGAATGCATTTTAGATGATCGATGTGGGATAATAGTTGTATCACATCTTGTTGAAAATAATGTCACTAATTTTGAACTATGAAGAATAAATGAAATGTAACTATTATCAATGGTAGAATATATATTCCCCATGTTATGAATCATGTTATTGAGATAATAAATGATAGTTTAATTTCCCTTCATGTTCTTATACAGATGAACCGTGACAAGAGACCATTCCCGGACCGTCACATCGAATAATAGAGTCCTCCAAAGGAATTATGGAAAAAATACCATAAGCATATTAGAGATTATTCATAATGTAATTATATGTAGTGTGGGAGCCTTCTTCTCTATGGTATATTATTCATTTCCTCATGATCCTATAGAAGGGAATACACATTCCATCTATATTCTCAATGAATCTATGAAAACAGGCCATGCAGTCTTGAAGGTATCGCTACACTAGGACGTTTAGTGTCGGTTGCATATTTATAAAATCTTTGAACTTATAGGGATTGATATCAATGATGTTGTATTTCAAAATTAAGACCTAGACCATTCTAGAGTTAACCTCTAATGAAAACTATAATGAAGACATATTTAGGTTATGGGAGTGGAGTTTGTCGAACAAGTATCATGATCATGGAGGTGGTCCAAATATTAGTGATATGTAACCACCAAATCACCAACATAGAATTCCACTAATTTACCATGGAGTGGTTTGATGGTGTGGTTTATAGACCACTAATACGTAGATCTTTCATTATTCAATATGAACATATATTGGGGATGAAGATAATTTACTTTGTTTCGGGGATTGGTGGAATAGAATTTCATCAGGGACCCCTCCAGGGTGCTGGTGTGGATCTCTATTACAGGTTTTCCATTTAATTTATAGAACATATGGTTTCAAATTTTTAACAATGATTAGGTGGGATCATTAATTTGTTATGGTGACTGGATCATTCAACAAGAGGCTACACGAGAGGAAAGGATATGTGTGGAAATGAACATTGCGAAACCCTTCCCAATGAAAATCATGTTTTGTGTGGATGGATCTGTGGAATTATCTAAATCCCTATTTTATCCCACCCCTCCGCAATATTTTTCATACTATCATTTTTAGGGGAATATATTACATGTATGTTGCTAAATATTTCAGCCATGATCCCTTAGCCACCAGAAGAATCATCAGTGAAGCAACATGTCTTCTCTTCTGATGATGACCGATTATCCCTCATTATCCTGCTATGATATTAGAAATTTGCATGGGGAGGAGCCTATTCCCCCCATCTCTTCTCCAATGTAGTATTCCGGTTTTTCGGTCATAGAATCTAGTCATCTTGAGAAGGTGGGGCTGACATGTATAGATCTAGTCCACCACTTAATAGCTCCAAGGCTGGTCGATATATTCTATATTTCTTCACACAGTAGTTTAAATTAGAATATCATTATATATTCCCATTCCACAATTATATATCACAGTTGAAACACAATATACCTCACTTTCTCATGGTGGATTTCACAGAAGTAGAACACGGATCAACTTCTTGACAATGGGCCTCTTTTTCCACTCCCCATGAATGGTTCAAATGAAAGTTCTGTCTATTGATGGTTAGCGTCTCCAAAATGGTTCTCTCTGGTGTCCTATAATTTATTGTGAACAGGGTCCCAATCAAATTTCAATGGGATTTCAGTATCGTCTCTGATATTATGTTTCATTGAGTCTGGAGAAAAAACCAGCTGAAGAACATACCGATTTTTTCTTTTTTACAGATGGAAATCTAACAACCTAGGAGACCAAGTGATGTCTGATTTCATAAATTAGGAATTTCATAGTAACTTGGTGTCTCTTGTGGCTGTTCTGGAGATTAAAAATTTCCTTTAAAAATCATGGAATTAGAACACATATTAATGGTGAAAAATATCAAACATGTCGTACCTGAGAATCCATAAATTTGGTTGTTCTAGAACCAAACATTTTAGTGTATTTGACCACTATTTAAGTCAAGTTTCATACCAAAAATATAATCTCTATATCCCATTACTTCATATTTTTATTCTCTTACACAAAATGAAATGTTCTAGCCTGAGAGGAACTTTAACATGATATTATATCCTTTAACACTAGAGTTGTTCCTTTGTTTTGGTGGGTGATTTCCTTTTTTTCACTAATCCAAATGAGAATAAGGGAGATGGATCCTTTCCTCAAAAGGACACCCAATTCATGATGTCTTTTATGGATACCATTGGGATTATAGACTCAGGGTTTATGGAAGCATTGTTTACCTGGTGTAATAATATGAGAGGTAAGAAGAGAAATTGGAGTATCCTTGATAAATCTATTACAAACCTTCATTCCATAACCACCTACATATATACCATGATCTCACACCATGTACATAGCTTATCATACAATTATACTCTCTATATTTTTGTGATTACAATGGATTATCAAAAATTGTATTGCATGTTATCTCATCATTGGCCAGAGGATTCGAGGGAGTCATTGATAAAACATGTATTATGGTGTGCATGGATGCGGCACCAAATAAACCCATATATCATAGAAGAGACTTCCATCATTGGATTAGAAACTAACCATCCCACTTTCAGGACATTTATGATATCAGTATAAATATTGACAGAATTAGAGTTATCATGGAAATCAACCATAGAAATTTCTTGTTTGATGACCACACTAGATGGAAAAAGTCTTTTATTCAAATACTTAATCTACATGAGTGTGTGGCATGGGAATAGATGAGAATAAAATGGATTCAAGAAGGGGACCACAAAACAGTCTTATTTCATTCATTTATTAAATAAAAGAGTTGTATAAGGTGGATCAAAATGTGTATGAATGAACTTTCTTACTCAAATTATAGATATATTTTAGGGAATATGGTAGATGTTCTTTTAGGGAGATTTTATCAAGTTCAAACCCTTTCACGCAAGAAGGATATATGAGTAATGGTTCTTAATTATTAGTGGAAATTCATCTTGTAGTAATAGGTTCAAGGAATAATATTTGGGAGGTTTTCCCTAATGATAGGGATATATAAGAAGTTTTATGGACCCTTAATCTAGAAATTTCTCCTAGTCCTATTGTTTTTACAAGGTGTTTTACAATGGATTTTGGGACTTAATTATTGGGAATTCTGTGGATTAAATTCAAAACATCTTTATTGGTGGAAATATCCCTCACATGTCTCTAGTGAAACAAGGATTGTGATGGTATTGGAGGTCAGTGATCCCCAATCCATTCACCAGTATAGAACAATATCTATTCTAAAGATACCATACAAATTTCTAGATTCAATTAAAAACAATGTTATAATCCTATCTACACAGTTGGATTTATGAATAGTAGGATGTCTTTAGTAAAGGGAGATCAATTCAAGGGGCCATTTGGCTGGCTCACAAGGTGCTCGATGATATAAACAAATAGAACTTTAGTTCCAATATTTCAATTAAGATCAACATGAATAATGATAATTATTTCAAGGAGTGGAACATCATAATCAAGGTGCTTTTCAATAATGTATTCTCTGAATGAGTTAATGACCTTAATTTACAGTGATTCAACAAAAAATGGATTTATATGAATTTCAAGGAGAATAAATATGGTTTATTTAAGGCTATTTGGGTTCTATTGAATAGAGAACCTCTTTCCCCAATATTATTCATTATAACCCCATAATCTCTTAGCTGACAAATTAACCAAGGCATTTGTATGTGCTGCATCATCCCCTATCGCTCCTAATATAATGAGAGTATTATATCTCTTATTATGTTCACTAATGATATCACTGTGTATTTTAATAACATAAATAGATCTATCAGAGGTTTCAGTGGGGTCGTTGAAGAATGATACAAATAGTTTGACCATATAATTAATAGGTACAAAAGATTCATTTTCATCTCAGGAATAATCTCTAAAGAAGAGATGAATAATTGGTAAGATGTTTGGGTATGAATAATGGAGTCTTTCCAATAGAATACATAGCCTTGATGATTTTACCTAGCTAGGTTTCCATCCACCACTATGGTACTGTGGTAAAAAATTAAAAAATATTGAATGGGAAAAATGATTTTTATCATATTGATGTTGAATGAAAATGAAAAAAAGTGTTCTCTATTCTCTCCCTGTGAACATAATATCTTAGATCATGGTAAAAAACATTATCATAAACCTATTCAAGAATATAATGGCTTAATTCCTATTGAAGACACAATTAAATGGGAAACATCACTTTGTAGTATGTAGAATGATGAACAGAACAATTTTTGAGTGTGGGACTAATGTGATAATTATTTCTCCATTAATGGTTATTCATTGTGATAATATTTCATTGTAGGTTATTTAGGGGATCACCTTATAGTGGATGTGTATATATAACATGTATGGGATCGCCTTGGACAGACAAATAGTGTGGTATTCTACTCTGTAAAGAATGGTTTAACATTATTTACTAATCCTCCAACCACATTTTAGGTGGATTGTGGGAATATGTGACATCATCCTTTGGAAGTATAATTGGGAAAGTTCCAAATATAGATTCACTAGATTATATATCCCATAAATAACCTTCATCCAATATATTACATTTTTTAGCACCATTCAGGGTATCCCTAGTAGGGACCAATGGATCCTCTATGATAGTATTGTGATGAACTTTGAGTCAGAAAATTTTCTTTTCATAGGATCCTCCTTCTTTTCATTCTAATCCAAGGACATCCTTAGAATGAGAAATAGTGAACCATGATCATCATGTATGGTGAAAGGTTTTCTATCATAGATTCATCCCAAAGGATTTCAAATTTCTTATATGGAGGGTTTTGAAAAACTGCCTTCCCATTTAGGATAACATTAAATGTACGGGTGCTAGTATTTCTAATAAATGCCCTTGTTGTGGGGAGTGAAGGACTAGAATCATGGATCACCTATTCATTAAATGAGACATGGAAAATTTGTGGTGGAATGATTTTGAAGTATTCATCAGTATGAGTATTCAAGAGGCTTTGATCACTAATTTTATTGTGTGATTGTTCCAAGGAGAGGGGAGTCGTGACCCAAATAGAATTCCATGATCACTCAAACATGGAATGGGTGTTGTGATATTTGGAAGGAGAAGAACTAATTCCAACTAAAGAGAGTCACTGGTACTCAAAAGGGTATCATATTCCAAACCATGAATGTTTTTTCTAATTTAATTCTCTTATTCCATGTTTTTGAGGATGTACCATCCATCGGGACTCTTCTTTATTGAACCCATGCCTATTGGAAAATGTGCAGTGATATGCTAGGAGATGGGTTCACTGGGTTCCCCACAAAATGGACATCATGATGAATATTGATAGATCATGCACCATGAGATATATGCGAGGAGTTGGGCTGATCTATGAAACAAGGGTCTTGATGATTATGTTTTTTGTTCTTACTTTCGCATAGAGGATTATAATCAAGGATAGGCTCATGTAATTATAACTTGGTTATTATTATGGAGTCGAAATGAGTTCCACTTTTCTGTGTTTGAAACAGGTTCAATTGTAGTATAAAATTATCTTTATGGGCAAGGTTCTATCACATGTACTATTTAATATATCATTCGAAGGTGTATGTGGCTCTTGAAGAACATCATGGATGATCTCCATACATGGTATGAATGGAATATTGTTTCTGATATTCACGCTAACAAAGTAGTCTGTGGAATTGAAATTTCTAGTTTTTTCTGATTTATGGTTCATTACCATGAAAGTATTAAACCCTACATGAATAGATTAAAATGGTCTCCACTAATTTAGACCACCTTGATCCTTGTCTATATAAGTTTCTCTTTGGACCAGTGATGTTTTTGTAATTTATTTTTAATAAATGCAGTTAAATTTTGCATTAGTATGAATTTTTGCTGGAGTTCTCTAAAAGTGGTGGATTTCTTATAATCTAAGGCCATGCAGATCTAGTTATACAAGAAATATTCATCCATAATGGAGATTGAATGGAATCCAACTATTTACTTAATTTTTAGTTTTATTAATGGAATTAGAAAATAAACCATTGGGAAGGGGAATTTATGGTCCTGGAAGTCGACTAAGGAAATGATCAACATGTATTTCTTCTTCATTTGGATAATAATTATAAGAAAATTGGTTTACAAGACATACATGATGATTATAGAGTTGAATTTTTTATTAAATTATTCCTTGAGCATGAATTCATGGGAATGATCATCTTATTAAGAGGTTTTTAAACCCACAATAACTGGTTTGGAGGTCCAATAAATGATTAACCTCCTATGGATCGAGCCCTGTAATATTCATGTACCCCAAGGTGAACACATTGAGATGTTGTTTCATAAAATCCAAATAATATTTCTAATCTTATGTTGACATTATTGTGTTGATTTTTGTTGGCCTTGGGTCAACATATATTCCCTGAATTACCTAGTTCATCTCTTCATCTATGTTGGATACACCATCCTCAAATGTTTTAGAGGGATCATCTAGGTAAAACTAAACAACTGATTCATTACTATAAAATTAATAAGGATACCTTATGGGAGATTTAGACCTCGTAGTGAAGCTATCATCTACTTTTGAGGATGCAAGGTCCTCAATTAGAGAAAATTTTATATATATACCATGAAAATGAAGGCCTTTGAACATAGATTATGTATTTTTGTATAGAAATTATCTTCTATTTTATCAAATAAATGATGTTGAGTTACTTTCACTAAGTTATCCAACAATTTTGAAACATACATTGTTGTTGGGGATTGAATTTCATTAGACAGATCCCTAGATATCTCATATGAGTTGGGATTTCTAGAAATGTCCAACCCTATCCAATGTAGGAGTATGGAGAAATATCGTATAAATATATCATCTTGAAGATGATGAAATATCATACTAGATCATGGTTCATGGGGTTTCACCATTGGATCGACTATATGAATCTTTATTTAACATTGACTCAACGATCTGTTAGAGTAGCTGTCAGTGAATTGTGGGAATTTTTGTGGTAAATTCAATTATTATTGAATTCTGTTCCATACCTTTTGTAATACCCAAAATCTAGTATTTGGGTTTTATAAGAGTATAATATAGAATAAACACCCTAAAATACCCCAACTCAAGCATTAAAGGAGTACAATAGGCAATAATGGCATGATGAAGGTACCACTACATGTGTGTATAGCCAGGGCCTTCCAAAAATGGTGTTTTAGATTGTTTGTTTAAATATAAATATAAGACTTATACATACTAATATGAAATTTAATTGGTGATTATAATTATTTTTTATGTATTGAATTTTCTCACTCTTATCATACCAGAGAATTGTTGGGATGGAGGGAGTCATATTGACTTCTGTGATCCCAAACTTATAGATAGATCATGTCGAAATGTGGCTGATCTTAGAACCAGTATCCAATAGTATGTCGTGTTTTTCAATGTCATTGATCTGGATTCAGGTTTACAGTAATACAATGATCCCTTAAATGACCACATCCTCATCTTGATTGGTGATTGGAATGTTAGATCTTCATTATTCCTACTATGTATCCACATCATTGTAGGCCTAAAAAGAATCTACCATAGTCTCAAACTAGATAGTGATCTTTAGGTCATTATTGTGGTCGTCAAATATATCATCATATAGGATGAGTGCATCATCGATTGGGGGTCATTCCATAATTTGTGTGATGTATTTTATTAAAAAAATAATCTAGGGAAGTGGTATGATTTTACATACAAAGGTATGATCTATATTAACGAGAAAAATAGGATCAATTGGCTATTTTTATAGAGAATATATGGTGATATCCCAGTTCCGTCACTGACTGAATGTCATGGGATGAGTGTTTTATTACTAATGTTGAGCATTGGGATACTGTGGTTGGGAAAAATGTTATTGTTGTTGAGTTTCATGATATACCAAAAATAGTAAACTACAAATAAATCATTGATGGTGGATCCAGAAAGGTATTCACCTACCAATACATACTTGAGGAATACTTTGTAACACAAATGGAATGAATAGTCCTTTCTAGGTAACATACTCAGATGCCCTACTTATTAGGTTTGCTCATATCCTTTTACAAATGTCGTTTCTCATAGGTACCTGAGGGAAAACTAGGTTTTTCCACATCACCAAGTTACATAAAGGATCTAATAGCCTGATGTACTTCACATAAGAATATTAATATTAATCTTTTTGTTAAATATTCATTTATGGGATGAATTTTTTGTTTTTCTCCCAATTATAATAGCATGGAGACATTGAGGGAGACGACTGATTTGGAAACCGATGGGGGTTATGCTATCCCTATTTTCATCAATTCCTATTATATGAATACATTGAGGGAATTTAAATGGATTAGATGGTTAGAGTGCACATATAAATGGAAAGGGGATCCATTTCTCAAATGGTCATAGATAATTCCATGGGAATGAATAGTCATCTCACAGATTAGACAGTAATTATACTTATGTGAACCCCATCCTAGGGCCTTTTTACATTCATCAGAGTTATTGTCACCATTATAATGTCCAATAGAAACATGTGTTACATATTTTGGGTCATTTTACAACATGTCAAACCCACTATAAACATGTTCATGGAGGTAATTTTTTAATATGAAATGTTTTTTATGGTATAGTGGAGGACCCCATTTTATGGGAAAAAGATTGTACGATTGGTTAGGTAGCTCCTTCAGACATCCTACATTATGGAAATTCTAGGATGTTATTATCTATCAAATATATTATAGAACCTATGACCTAAACATCCCTAATGATGATGGCCATGTTCATCTACTATGCAAAGGGACTCCTTGGTTCCAACCCTAACGTGGGCCTATGAATCATTATTAATGAGCGGATTCACCCAATAAAGATCATGGTAGTGGAACCTTTAATAGTTAAAATTCATTTCTTGATTACAATCCAGGTCAATCAGAGGAACATTTAGGTGGAAAGGTTATGAGGTGTCATATAGGTAGCAACCACTATTTTTAAATTCATATAATTTTTACACTAGGGTTGGAAGAGGTAATTCAACTGACCATTGCTTGATATGCTGGAAGGATGATTATAGATATTATATTTCTTTGAAAACAATTGAAACCCACTTGAATACTTTTGGGAAATGATTATAGGGTCCAACTATCCTATGAATTTATTTGTAAGAACATCCTAAATATTTTTTTTCTAGGAGATCAGGAAATCCATCGAATACACGAGTCCATTCCGTTGAGAAATGAAGACAAAAAATGATCATCGAGACATTAATATCATTTAGATGCATTAATGATGTGGTTATTTGGATGTTTAGTTTTAAATTGTTAGGGGATAATCTTATAATGATATTCCAAAATAGTAATATATCTAAGAGGAATTTGATAATACCTAAGGAAAGAAGGCCCTTGTAATATCTAGATGAAGATGTGAATCATAGATGAATCATGTTTCTCTATAGAATTGATCAATAGGATAGACCACATGATAAGATGGTATACATGTTTCAGCGAACAACAGGTTCCATTAAATGAGGAGAACAAAGAATTAATGAAATCTAAGGGAGAATGTACATGGTCCACCCATGTCAGGTAGGATATACCTTCTAGTGGAATTGATTTTTTTTTGAATTTATATAACCTCAAGTCAAGAAATAATATAATATATCATATACTCTTATTAAGGGTTGGTAGTTAGTACTCCTATGATTAGTTTGGGGGCATGTGAGGCATAATGATCATGGTACCACAGAGGGATGTCATGTTTCTCCGGAAGGGTAGGTGAGTCGTATCTAGGATGCATAAAAGTTCCACAAACCCTTACCCTTTTTGGATACACAAAATTAGACATGAAATATTGGTTATCAAATGAAGATAAATCGTTTTCATCCAAAGGGAAGAAGATGTTCACACTGACATTATTCCTCCCAAATCATTACTTTGTATCAGGATTGGTTTTGATCCTTTTATAGCTCTTAATATCTTTGATAAAATCATCCATCCAAGAATCTAACTCTTTTTCTTGAATACTCTATATCATTTAAACATGATTGTAAAACTCACTTCCTTTGTTGATATTCCTACAGATATGAGGTACCACCTCATTAAGGGAACTCATGAGGCCCAATGTCTTCATCTACTGTCATGGTAAAGCACTAACTAGGGGTATTAATGAAACTATATATCTCTTAGGTATTGGATTTATCAATCAAATATATGTTTGTTGGTCTAGTTTCTTATATTATCAATGGGATTGGTTGTGATGAAAATCATAGTAGAAGCGGCCAGAGGAAAGTAATTTTATTCTATGGGCTTGCCAAACTGACGATCATGGCATTTCTGTAAAAGAAGAATGATGTGAAGTTCAATATTTTCACCCATACCCTAATTATAATATGGGAAGATAAATCATTCAGGATTATTCAAATCCAAGTTATGATCTCAGTGTCAGTACATAATAATTTCTTGAGGTATCCATAGAAATCTTACCACTGAGTGACAAAGAACATTGTGATGTGAATCTTAACACAACACTAAAGGATGGCATCATGATGCTCATGGCTCCCTGGGTATAATTGTTAGTGATAAATGTGGTAGATAATGCCTCTTAGATACTATGATGGAGATATAACTCATGTCCTTCATTGAGGGACTTTGGGATGGAAATGTGTGTGGTGTCCAGTGTCTAAAACACAATCAATAGTTGTTCAGTAGAAAAGATTTCCCACAATTCTTCCCATTTAACCCCAACAAGGTGAATGCATCTATTGATCACCCAATTCACATGTCTATGTTGATCAAAAGACTAGGGGAAATAGTTATGTAGACCTACTCTAATAGTGGATCTATTGTAAAGTAAGTTCTATACGGGACATCCATCACTATAACATTTGGTTGTCTTCTAGTGGGGTTGGAAAATTAGTTATTGCATCCATATAGGATGTGTAATTAGTGTGGTAGTGATCATTTAGAGAGGTAACCTATTCATTCAGATTAGTAGATTGTCTACATTCATCTGAGGGAGACAACCCTACTCAAGATATCAATCCCACTTATAGAGTGGTGGAAGAGATGAAAAAGGATGATAGTGGTGCGTATAGTTGTGTCATGATCCTCTATAATGAGGATAGAACATTATTTACATAAATATTTCATAATACGTATCTGGGGACATTATGGACCTCAATTTCTAAAATTTCATGTCCAATTCAATGAGAATATTCATATTTTATTGTGGTGAGGGTGGAGTTGACCCGGATGAACATCACCTCTGACTTTGAGAGGTGTATTATGATATGATAAATTCTTTATTATTAATCTATGTGGCTTGGGTTCTCCACATTTTTCAAACCCATATGGTTGATAAGATTAAATAAGTAAATAGTTTGACTAGAACTGGGGGCAAGTCCCTTATGGCGGGTTTTATTTCTCCTACCATGGGATATATTTTCATTTCATTCAAAGCCCCTAGAATTGGGATGTGCTCCAAATATATATTGGAATCATGAAGATTAACATTTTGATGCAATTATTTATCATGGGGTGACCCAAGGAGGATTCATGTGATTTCCACAATTATGACAGTAAACTCATCCTTCATGGTCGGAAGATGGTGCCTCGATTAAAATATGGTGAAGATGGAACCTCATGTGGTGATTGTGATGGAAGGATATGGTAAAACAATGGAGTAAGGGGACAGTAGTGGTCAGGTAGATACCACTTTTTAGTTTGGTTTTGAGGCCTACCTTATTCATAGAATCCTATATTTCAGGATCGATGCCCATTGAGAAAGGATTTCTTTGGCCTACTCCTCAAACAGGGGTGTTGATTTGTGTTTTCGATAGGGTGGGATAGGATCACTAATAGTATTATAAATGGTGGTGCTAGCTATATGAATGACCCACATATACACCAACAACATGGAATTGGTAAGCTACACATCTATTTATTTTGGGTATAAACTCTCAAATTGATACATTATAGTGATCTGGGGGTTCTCCCCTACAAGGGCCTTTGAAGTGGTTACATTGTAGGGGTTTTTGTGGTTTCATATCACTTGGGGACATATCCCAGGTAGTGATATCATATTCCATAATATATTGACACACCAAGGAATCAACGACCCCCACTGGATGATAATTGTTGGGTTATTTGCGGTAAGTTCACATTGTACTCATGGAAGTTGTAGATGTCGTATCTGGAGCATATCCATGTAGGATTTACATACCTCTATATCTACTACCCCCAACACCTACTAGTGGTGACATATCAAAAACTTTCATCATCCTGAGTGTTATATCACATATAAATTCATTCATTAGTTCATGTATGATAAAGAAGATTCCCAACATTCCTAATATTGTTTACTATTTATATAATTATTATACTATGGAGTAAGGATCCCCGTCAATGATGTATCATAATAGATAAATCCATCATCAATCATTTCCCATTATTGTATAAGAATAACATAACATCCATCCCACCAAGTTGGTTTGATGAATATTATGTCTATTATATTGCATATAATGACACCAAAATCTACTGGTGTTTAAAATTTCTAATATACTCATAGTTTTTGGAGAAATATTTCACATCAAGCACATGAAGTTTTTAAGATCCTTTTTGAGATTGGTAATGAAATGGGTGTATTGTTGGGCCTTTTTATTTCATTACTCTCATCATTCATGGAGAAGTCACTCACTATCTTGGATGGTTTTATGATTGCCATTAATTCCAACATTCCATTGGTGGTTGAACTCTAGTACATAGATTTTTGATATTGTATCCATGATTTAAATAGTGTTATAGTATTACAGATCATACATTATATGGATTTTTCCTTGGAACTAATTTCCTAGATTAGGACTCTATCAATGATTTGAGTCATGTCTAAGAAGCTCATTCCTATTGCCATCTCAAGGTGAATTCCCTTAAATTGAAGTTCCACTGTCACGAAAAATCAGTAGCATTTGGTCAGAGATGAATGTATCATTGGATATTTTTGTACATATCTAGAAATTGGGTATATTGGTGACATATAATTCATTCTCATTATTTTTTTGGGAAACTAAGGCACATGAAATATCAGGTGTGGGACCCAAATAATGAAATGTCCATCATGGGGTAGTTTTCACTAGGGGTATAAAACCATCCTAAAATTTGACCTCAGTCATCCAATGGTCATTACATAATGTATAGATTCGTATGTGTTGGTAGGGGTCATAAGATAAGGTCATTTTGAAGAAACTATTGTCCCAAAATTAAAAACAAGTTGATAAAAGTTTACAATGAATTTATGTTTTTGTGGAGGTATTTTTGTTATAGATTTAACTTCTTATGGAGATAATTTCTTCAAAAATTTAACATCTTGTATAGAAAATCTAGTAAATTTTATTATGTAATATGAATATAATATTTTCATCAATTTTACACATTATTGATAATGTTTTGTCATATATTTAACCTCTTGTAAAGATAGATTGGTGGGGTTGTGTGTGTCTTAGGGAGATGATCACACTTCAGTGTGACAACCTTCCAATGGGAATAAATTTTGATTTAATTGTTATGTTGTGAATTTATGATTTAAAGTTAGTGGGGATCATAATTTTGTTGTTATTGAACCTCACAGATGCATCCTACACACCTTACTAAGAGATTATGAGAAAAACCATTGTATTTAGAGTGAACAGTTTATGGTCTTTGGACATGACAAGTCCATGATGTTTTTTCATTGTGGAAATGAATCATGGGTCATATAAGAAGATATAATAATTGAGTGTGTAGTAATAATGAACAAAGGCTTCACAAGGTGGGTTTCTAATCCCATAGTGGTGGAAGATGGTGTGGTGAATCTACATGTGAGCATTCCATAGTTGAAAAAACAGACAATGACAGTGTATCTTTTTCACATAAGGGCTTCCTAGAATATGAGGATAATCCCATAATAATACGAGGATTACACATAGAGGCTACACATTGAAGGTGTCTCTAACCGTGGTAGGGATGAAGGTATCATCCAATAATGATCATTCTTGGGGAATCCATTGTTTATCACATATGGTAAGCGATATTGTGTTATCCTGTTCCAATCATATGTGGGGAATCATGTGTTCATCACAGAGGGTAGGGCTATAAATTATTATACTATTCTATGAAAATTGTTTTTTAGTTTAACATTAAAAAACTATGGAATTTTTCTATATAGTGTAACATTTTACAACAAGGACATTGGATGGACCTACACCCATAAATAAATTTCTAGGTCATGAGTGTGTGAAATCCACTAGGCATATTTATATGGAATGGAGGTTTTTTTCATAATGATACCACTTTCGGGGAATATGATTCAATAAAAAAGTAACCTTTTGGTGGGGGAAGGTGTACATAATTCATTGTTGAAATGAAAAATTAGGATCATGATATTATGATGCCTGTTTATTGCTGTTAAAGTATTCACATCCTCCCAGTACAAGCATGATCTAAAGATTGTAGATATAAGGGATGATGATACTAGTCATGTAGAATATTGAGGCAGGAGTGAGCCTGCTTCAAGTGGGTACAATGTTGTTGTGAAAATAATATTCATGAAGGAATACATGATAAAAGTATGTGGTTGGTATTGAATATTTTGTTGTATTTGATGATGTTATGGTGTATTATGATGGTCATAGATTTCATGAGGGGAGGGTGTTGTGAAATAGGGTGTCCCTCATTTGGGGGAATGTCTTGGGTCATAGGGGGTATGTTTCACAATGTGTAATTATCTCATGAAACCCTATGATGTTAATTTGTGTTTCCTCTATCATTAAGGCTATGAATCTTCCAAAAGGTCATCTCAACCATGGTATTAGGGTTTCAAGAACTAATGGTTTGTACACCATGAATGATTGGTTCCTATATGAATTCATATCTACTTATTTCTACGAATGATGATGTTTCATGAATTCAATGAATCATAAAGATTTACAAAGTATGTGTCACTTTTATTGTCAAATAGAGGGATGTATTTATATGCTTCATGAATTCTGGAGGGATATTTCATGAAAATAACCATCTAGAAAGTATTTTATAAATATATATCAACTTGGATGTAACCATAACATTAAAACATACTTTTTGTGAATGGTACAATCATTTGGGAGTCATATATGGTGTATTGAGGACATTGGCAAAGAAGTTTCCATCATAGAAGGTTTGTAATTTCATGAATCAAGTCTTTTTAGGGAATTTCAAGTAGTTTTTTTGGCCCAAAGTCACCCTGGAATGTTCATTAATTCGAAGATGACTTCTATAATGAGTGTTTTTTCAATGTAAAAAATAGATAACAATTCTATCATGTAATCACGTGTTAAAATTTATTTCTATGTTTTAAATCAATCAAAAGTTAGGTGTTTTGTAATTTTAAAATGAAAAAAATATTATAGTGATGAGAATCGTGATGATGAATTACATGAAAACCATTCATCAATATAAATATTAGAATAGGATACAATTGACCAAGCCCCATACATTTTTTTACATATAGAAAGATCATGAATAAGGAATATGGGAAATAAATTATTTAATAATATCAAAAAATTAAATGTAAAATATATTAATCATTTATATTAATTTTAATTTTTTAAACAATTTGGAATGATATTTGTAATTTTGACTGTTATCTAATCCAAATATTTTAAAAAATATGATATATTAATTTATTTTTTATTTTTTAAAAAATTATAATTATTAGATTTTTTTAATTCATAGATAAAATATTTTTAATTTTATATAGAGTTTTAATATTTTTTTAAAAAAATTAGTAGTTACTCAACAATTTATATAATAGTTTGATTTTAATAATATAATATCATAGTATATTTTTTTATATGTCTATATAATTGAATGTGTCATAAATATTATTAATATTTTTAGTATTTTATTTAACTACATCAACAAGTATGTATAATTTTTTTTCAATTAGTTTCATTATGTTTCTATCATTTTTCAAATTTGTATTTAATTTTATATAGAAATGATATATTTTATAGTGTTTCTGTAAATAGTTTATATTTTCTATTTTAGGTTAATTAAAATTAAAAAAATTTAGTCAATTAAATATTCTACGGAGGATCCAAAAAATACTTTTACTAAGTTGAATAACCATTTTTCGACAATGTATCCTTCTACATATAGAAGGAATTATAAGGCTTCAATGGATTGTAAACATAGTAGAATGGTTTTAAAAAAACTTCCAATTTCACATTACTAGTACCATGTAATTCTTATGATGTTGGATGATAATATTATTCATATGGGTTTTAATTCCAAACAATTTAAAACATTTAAATTTTTTCATTCTCTAGAAAATGTGAATAATATGATTTCAGATTGTATAAGAGTAGATTAAAGGAAAACATCAAAACTATAGGACTACATTTTGGTAATAAAATTTATTATCATTTTATTTATGATTAAATTTATTTACTACTTTAGTTTACTTTTCCTTTTTATCATATTAAATATGATATACCTAACCCGAGATATCAGGATGAAATGTTTTATATTTTTTTCCTTTTTAGTGGATTAATTTTTAATCAACATCAACATTAGAATTACTTATTATGGAATCAAAAAATAAGATTTGATGTAGTATATATGGGTGTCTAGGAGAAGATATATGTAAATAATTTACTGAATGTTTTCAACATGAATCATTTTTGGTACATAAAATTTAATATTTTTGAAGTGTTTATTTATATATTATTTTAAAATGACTATGTTAAGATTTTATCTTTCCTTAATTATTATGCACTGAGGATTTCACATAAAGAGATCCAATTCAAAAATATATACCCACAAACATTATCCGATGGATAATCAATGTTGTTAGAATGTAAATCATGATTGAATTGTTTTAATAATTGAGATTCGAGTTATTATGCTCTTTTGAGATTTCCCCTCCCCCGCAAGATAGAACAAAAGGAAATGGGCTCAGATGTCAAAATATAGAATATATCATAAAAATTAAGTGAGGTTTATAGATATAATGATTTTAATAAGATATTTATATAATTTTAAATTGTTTATAAATATTACTTGAATAATGTTTCCTCAAATAGTCTATATATGATGACCTTGAGGAGTAAATCACATAGGGGACCATTATACCTGATGTACTACTAATATTTTGACTATTGAATTTGGGAAGCTAAAACACACAGGACTCATACTATGACCCAATTTTGATATAATGACTAAAATGTTTTTTTATTTATATATCATTTTTATAGATCAATTTTCACAATGGGAAAATATGTATTTTAGAGACTGTGGTTATAGATATGGGATTGAAAGTAGAGGACATGATTAGTTAATATATATAGTCGATTTTTTTTACAATTACCAATTTTTTTAGGTTTTATATCCATCTCCACAACCACCTTAATATCCCACACATATACCTTTCCACCACAACTTCTCATATCATTTTACTTATATAATGGGGATCCCAAGTATTATATTATATCATATGGGATCATATTTGATATTCAGGATACCCAATATCATTAGAAAGTTGATATGGATTATCATAGGGAAATGATATTGGCTATTAAATTTTCATTATCTAGAGTACAATTTCTAACTAATGAGGTTTATATAGTTACAAAAAGTGTCAAAACAATCATTAGACATCTTGAATTGTCTAACAACACAGAATAGTGGAATATAAAGATTATTTCCATTTTAAACCATTGTTAAACATTATATTAATATGATAATATATATATATATAAAGAAAATATCAATGTTAATTACATTCTATGAAGAAAGATAAACATTTTGATACCCTATCATTGGAACATCCTATTTTGGAAGGACATTTAAGATTATCAGCATATGCATTTATTATGAAGGATTCATATAATGTTCTAATTACTTATGAAATTTGGGTGTATGATTCTTTGATTATATTTTATGTAAGGATATTATGGAGCCTCTAACAACATATTTTTTGTGTTTCCAAGTGATGAAAATTATTCTTATGTATGATGATTTTCAAATTTATTACAATCATATTAACTTGATTAGATATCATACATATGATTTATTTTTATTATGAATCTAAATACACTTATTATTAACTATAAAATGATTATTTATTGATTCAAGGGTAAAAAATTTATATCTTCTATATCTTATACAATGATGGATGATGTACAAAAAAAATTAAATATTGGAAAGATTTCACAATGAGTCAATAATGTGTTGGATAATTACTTATCCGGATTTGTATGAAGAATATACATCCGAAAGTTTTTTTTGTATTTATTAAATAAACACTAATAATATATTTCATTTATATCATCATAAATAATACATTTTTTGTGTTATATCCCAAATTATATGAATGATTATTAGTTATCATCCAAACAACAAGACATGAGAGAAAACCTCAAAAAATTATTAGAGGCATGGGTTTCATTTTTTCAATAATTATGTATTATAATAATATTATATATTTTCTCATATATAAAACTTTTAAATAGCATATATAAACACAAAAATGAGAAAAATAAAAAGAATTATAAAATATGTATACATAGAAGAGATTTGTTTTTTTTGGTATTATAATTTATAAAATACATTAAATGTTTTTTTTCAATTGATCAATTATTTTTTAAAAAATAAGTTTCATTAACAACAAGAAATAAATAAATGTGGTATTTTTAACATTTTTGTTTGAAATAATAACAAATATAAAATTAATAATGTTCAACAAGGTTTTATTTTAAAATAATATAATATTTTATTTATATTTAAATTATTTTGAGAATAAATTTTTAATTAACATATTATCCATATATAGGTTGAAATGTTATATTAATGAAATAGACTCTGAAAAATTATTTTTTACATTTGTTAGTTAATAACCAAAGTAAAAAATAACATTTCGCATCGACTAGGAAAAAACTGAATTGAACTGTAAGGAGATTTTAGTCTCTAAGGGTAAAAAGATTTCTTTTTTGAATTTATATGTTTTCATATTTTTTTTGGAAATTGGTTATGATAAGAATTATATAAAATTTCATTTAAATAATATACAATAACTTCTCCAAATAACTAATGTGAACACCCAAAAAACATACTAATAAATTCCCTTTTCAGTAGTGTAAGAAACACATCATTCAAAACACATGTATTTCATCTAGTTTTAGGTGATGTGGAAAATGTGATATTTAAAATAGATTCATTATATTGATCCACCATTGAATAAATATAATGGGGCCACCTACATAAGTCCTCTAAAAAGGACTCTCGATAAACCCATTCACAAAGGGTCATTCAGATAAATGCCTTAAAGAGTACCTTTTGAAACCATCATCTTAGTGAATGATATTCATTCATGAAATACTAAAACATTTTAAAAACAAATGGAGTCAAAATAAGACACCAACCTCTTACTAATGGTCATTGAAAACAATATATTTGAAATATGGTGGGTCATTTCACAAAAGAACACCACTACTAGTAATCAAGCTTCATTTATGCTCTATCATCAACCAATGTGATATAAATAGGATGAGTTTATATATATGACCTAATTGGACTCCAGTACCAAATTTCATTTCTCAGAATATAATATTTTCCTAACAAAACCTCTCTATCCTCCTATGATACATGATGGGTCTATTCACATCAGCATGCACACCATTGATCATATAATCCATTAAGAATATATATTTCAATGGATTTATCATAATTATGTATGATATATTGGGTAATTATGATATTTTTTCCATATAAAATAAGGGCCTCAATCAAAAGGATGTTGGGGAAACCACTCCTGACTCTGGAGTATCATATTCGATAACCCATATCAAGAATCATATCATCTTGACTACTATGTAATGAAATTTTATCCACTAAAAGAGAAAGTTACATATCATGAGACTCTTATAAGGTGTAATATCAAAACATTTCTTGTACCCAAGTGACCTACTATGTCAAGAACCTCTAGGTACCCTATATATAATCCTCACACATATCATTCCTTTTCCCACAATAGTCTAAGTACACCAATTTTACATAAGACTAAAATTATCTTTCATTGGACAATAACCCTCTTGAGTCCAGTCATTTTTCCCTGTAAAATCATTAGTGGATAGGTTCTATAAATTATAATGGTATTACCATGCATAATCCCAAACCCCTTCCTCAACAAGGTTTATTTTTAACGACCCTAACCATAGTAGCATAGAGTCATTGTTTATTTTGTTACAATGGAATAGAAACAGGAGATGAAATCACTAATGATATCTCTATATAGTAGATTTTATGAAATATATATATATATATATATGTACATTGTTACATTATTAAATTTGTAATTAAACATAGGACAACACAAAAGATAATTAACTGCTTCCTTGATAATAATTTAATGATTTAATCTTCATAATATGGGGAATGAAAACAAACAAAAGAGTGAGGTCAAATAGTCATAAAGGGTTACACTAATCAATAACAATTTAATTAAAGTAATTAAGTAACCATCATTTTATTAAGGGAAATAATTGTATAAAACATTTTATCAATAAAATGAGAATGAGAATTCAACCATGGATGTTTTTATATTGAAAATATCTTGGAAAGTAGAAACTGAATTTTTAATGATGAAAATGTTATGTTATTGGATGTTATGAATCTGGAACATGAATCGATAATATAAAGACCATATATATGATGGTTTATGTAGGTGGGTAATAGCCCATCTGATTCTTCATGGAAGAAAATGTGATGAGTTCGTTGAAAACATTTATGTATCACGAGACCAGTAGATGCCCAAAGGAGATATATAATGTCATTTTGAAGCCTTTATTGAATTTCTAAATATTTATTCATAAAGTTATTATATTCAAAAAAAATATGATTTATCAAAATATTGGAATTGGTTAATTGATACATATTTATTAATATTTCACTAGTGAAAAAAACATTCCATGTAATAATCATATTTAAAAATGGCATATGAAGGGGGAAATTCTGGGACCTTATCTGCAAGATTCGTCACGAGCTCCCAAGCCCTATTCTCTTCGGTGGATACTTCAATGAGATCATGTACCGCATGGAAAAAAGGGGAGGAAAAATTTGAAATCCTACTTCAATGTCAAATTTTATGGACTCGGTCACTAGGGAAAACCTGGTCAATTTGGGATACACGAGCAACCCGTTCACATGGTTCCGAGGTAATACGGAGGGCACACGTATTGCTGAATGACATGACAGATTTCTGGGATCAACAGATTGGATTAACCTCTTTATCATGTTCCACATCGGCCACAAGACGCTCAACTTCTCAGACCACTGCCTAATCTTCATTGACTGCACTCAAGGTGACCGCAACAAACAGCCCAGTAGAAACTTCAGATTTGAAAGCTACTGGTCAAAGGACCAGGAATACGAAGAGGTTGTCCGGTAAAGCTAGAATAGTAATCACAAATATGATGGCCTTAATGTCCAATAGGTCACCTCTGACCTGAGGTCTTGGAGCAATAAAAAATTCCATCATCCGGAGAGGCACTGTGATTTCCTTGAAAATAAACTTCACAACATTCTCAAGAAACCCCAATCTAGTTGCAATCTTGCCTTGATTGGTGCCACGCAAAGAGAGCTGGATGCGGACCTGCGCGTTAAGGAAAGATTATGGGCTATGCAGGCACGGGATACCCACATTATATAAGGGGACACCAATACCAGATACTTTCACCATAAAGCTTCTGCGAGGCATAGGAATAATTCTATCAATTGCATCACACAACAAGATGGGAGCATAGTCACTAAACAGTAGCATAATTCACGAATCCTTGACACGCTAATTCCAGAACATCTTCAATACAGGAACCCCTATCATTTCTACTGACATGGAAGATTGTATCCAACTAGTGATCCCCGATCAGATCAAACAGTAGCTCACCAAAGATGTGATGGATGAAGAGATTCGCATGGCTCTGAAATAGATTTACTCCACTAAAGCCCCAGGACCAGACGGGTTCCATGCCATTTTATTAAGAAATACTAGCACATCATCAGCCCCGACATATGTAAAATGATATGCAATATTTGGGTCAGGATAACAAGCATTTATTCCATCAATTAAACTGTCCTCATCCTAATTCCCAAAATCAAGAAACCCATGTCGGTCCCTGACTTCAGGTCTATCAGCCTATGCAATGCCTCCTACAAGATCTTCTCAAAGATCCTTGTTACTCGGCTACGACTATGGTTATATGCCATTATCATGGAAAACCAGAGCGCCTTCGTGGCCAAGAGGCTAATCACTGATAATGCTATTATGGCCCATGAAGTGTTCCACTCTATGAAAACACGCTCCACCGCGATAAGAAAAACCATGGCCTAGAAACTCGATATGACCAAGGCCTATGATAAGGTGGAATGGCACTTCCTCAATGTTGTGATGCTGAAAATGGGTTTCTGCACCAAGTGGATAGATATGGTCATGCAATGCATCTCATACATCTCCTTCAGAATCCGATTCAATGGGGAGATCACTCGTAGATTAATTCCATCCTGAGGCCTTCGTCAGGGAGATCCCCTATCCCCTTTCCTCTTCATCTTGGTGGATGATGTTTTTTCTAACCTTATTTCCCAAGCTACTTCCTCTAAATCTATTCAGGGGGAAAAGGTCTACCGTGTAAGTCCACTAGTGTCGCATCTCTTTTTCACCGACGACTGCCGCCTCTTCTCTAGATCAACTATTAATGAATGCCGGGTGATCAGCCAAGCGATCCACCGGTATGAGAGGGCGTCAGGTCAGTCAATCAATTACGGGAAATCAGAAATCTCCTTCAGTAAAAAGGCACCCCGTTCCAGGAGAGATGAACTATGCACATTAGTTGACTTACATATGGTTGAAAAACACCAAAAGTACCTCGGGCTACCCATGGAGATAGTATGGTCCAAAAAAGAAATATTTGCATCTCTGGTGGACAGGATTGAGAAGAAAATTCAAGAATGGACCCCAAAAATAATTTGAAAAGCTGGTAAAGAGACCCTCGTTAAAACTATCATCCAGTCTATCCCAAGCTATTTTATGTCCATGTTTAATCTCCTAGTGACCATTGTCAACTAGATCCACACACGTACGACCAAATTATGATGGGGGAAAAATTATGGAAGGAATAGACCCCATTGGATGGCCTGGGAGAAACACTGCATACCCAAGTCGGAGGGAGGGATGGGATTCTGAAATCTTCTTCTCTTCAATGACGCACTGTTGGATAATCGAGGATTTTTCCATATTAACCATCCATCATCTCTCTATGCACGGGTTCTATGAACTAATTACTTTCCCGATACGGACTTCCATGTTTCCTCTCTTGGCCCTCGTCCTAGCTTCCTTTGGAGAAGCATTTGGGGTGACCGAAAGCTCCTGAAAAAATGGATGGGCTGGAGCATTGGGGATGGATCATCTGTCAATATCTGGACCGATCCCTGGCTGATCGATTCAGAAGGTATGCGAGCTACTTCCCACGCCCAACCAGTCTTTGAAAATGCCATTGTTAGGTGACTCCTTTCTAACCAAGGGATGGGGTGGTGTTTGGATAAGATCCATGAATGGTTTAATGAACGAGACCAACGAATTATCCTAAGCATCCCCTGGATCCTAGACACGGGAGCCGACCACCTCTTCTAGAGAAATGATTTATCGGGCGAGTACATGGTGAAATTTGGATACAGACTTGCTCTTGGAAGCCACCCAGTCGACCGGAATGAGGGTCCATGGAAATCACTCTGGAAGCTCAACATCCCCCCAAAAATACACCACTTCTAGTGGCAGGTATCCACGTACACCCTCCATACCATGATCCTTCTCGTCTACCAACATATGTCCAATGTTGTTTCCTACCCTTTCTGCCTGAATATCCCTAAGACCCCTTTGCACGCTATCATTCAAATACCTGGATCTATGGAAATTTAGAACCAATGGGGTCCGGCTCCAGTGGCATCTCTGGATGTGGTTTGAAACCTTCCTGCTCTCCTGATGTGTCAGTGCTCCGCCCTCTCTTCAGATAATGCAGGCTCACGCTGCACCCTGGCCTGGATCATCTGGGTCCAGTGTAATGATGTTGTTTTCCATAACGTTCATAAACCTCCTGAATTCTGGATCGAACGGTCCACATTATGGATTGAGGGCTAGAATCACCAAAATGGACATCATAGGCCATATTTTCCTCCCCTCTGTCCTCCTCGGTGGAACCCCCAATGACAAGAACTCTTATGATCAACATGGATGCGTCTCTCTCCAAGGATGGACTTGTCTCCCACGGTATCCTCGCCCAAAATCATCTGTGGGAAATCATTGCTGCAAAATATGAATCACATCAGGTCTTTTGGGAACCTGCCGTGGCTGAGGCTTACGCTATCCTGGAAGGTATGATGCTGGCTAGGGATCACAGATGGCTTGCTATCAACATTGAGTCTGACTGCCTCATCGTGATCGATGCCATTAACCACAACGACGACAGACTCCAGTCATTTGGCCTCAATATAAGGAGAATTCTCTCACTCCGCCAATACATTTCATTCTGCACTTTCTCCTTCAGCAAAAGTGAAGGAAAAATGCGACCCACCAGTTGGTAGCATCAGGCCCCTTCGATGCCAACCATCTCTGGCTGGATAATTTTCCTCCATGGCTTTTCTTATGTACATATGATGATCTTCATCATTAATGATATCTATCTTTTCTCTCAAAAAAAATGTAAAAATGTCATACTATTATGACTATAATAATATCCCAGATATATAAAATATGGATAATTTAAAAAATCTATTAGGATTTAGTGTTATAAATAAAAGGGGTTGTAAAAAAGAAATTATGTGATGAATATAGCATATTTCCAACATAATTTAACATGATTTGAGAAACCATGACCACTATTTACTAATAGAATTGTCATCCCCATAAAATTTATGTTTATCAAATAAATATTTAATACCATGAATATAAATAGACTCATGTTATGTTATATTTAATTATTAGTAAACTTACACCATAAAAATAACTATATGGCCAATACAGAAAATCTAATATAAATAAATATGGGATGAAATCCCCTAAAATTATGTCCAAAAATGTTCTAAAATTGTACTCAGTGTCATGGATTATCAAATTATATTCACTAACAACTTAATTAATAAACATTGAAATATGGATTTGATTTAGTATAATTTTATTATGTTCATGAATGTCCTTTTTTTAAATAATAAAATTCATTTTCCTCATTCAAGGACTGTTAATTTTGTAGGGTTTTCATGATTGGTTTGCTTGTAAACTTGTATGGAAATACATGTAAAATGGTAATAGTTATCCAGAATTTGAATTTTATGTTATTTGTGAACATAAATATGTTTAAATTCTTTTATATATCATTTTGTTATATGGTATGAGAGTTATTATTTTGATAAAGAGTTATTGTAAATGATTTTATTTAATTTGGTGGTTTTTTCATCCATTGAAAACATGTATCCTTTTATATAATATGATGATTACATTGTGGTTCCATAAAGTTTTATAATGAGTAATATGTGTATTAAAATATGATTTTACCATAATAATCTTTTTATTAATAGAGATGAAGGTGGTAATATGGAATGAAAAAAGAATCTTCCAAGATGGCGGTAAATCGACACATCATGCACAATGTTTTAATTTATTGAATAAAATGGGGAAGAGAAGTGGTTTGATGAAGTATATTCTATAAACATAATAAAATTATTATATATATATATATAATATAATTGTTTTATCATTAATTTTTTGTTATATTATGCAAGGATATGATAATTAAATAAAATAAATTATAAGAAAGTAAAAGAAAATGTGAGAGGGTTTTTCCTCTTTTATAACCTCTTTTTGAGGACATCCTTAAGGATCACAAGATTTGACTTTTGGTGAGAAAAAAAAACAAAGATATGGGTAAATGTTTTAGGAGATTAATTAGTTATAATATTAGAATTCTATAAATAATAGAAGTTGTGAGGAAAATTGGTGGTGAGGGGTGGTATTTAAAGTAGATGATAGAGATATTATTTGATTATTTTATAATTTAGTTTATTATATATTATCAATACATTCAAAATGGTAGATAATTTTGAATAAGTACAGTAACTATTTTATGTGAGTTTGAATGAAGGGTTTATTACTTTATTCATGGCTCAAAAAATCAAGTATTTATGTTAATATTTTATATATTGTAAATTATATTATTTCACTATGCAAAAAAAATCATCTATTTTATTGAAATCCCTAAATTTAACCCTAAAAATTTATCAACATGAGAATTTCATTACTGGACTCAATTTAATGAGAATAAGTTTCTTAATTTGTGAAATAAAATTTTTAATTGAATTTATTGGTAATTCTAAAAATACATATTTTAATATCGTAATCGATTTTATATCATGTTTTAAAATTATATAAGGTCTCATAAAAATATAATAATAGAATATAACAAAAAATATTAATTTATTAATATATTTTATGAAAATAAATTTTATTTTAAAAGATAATATTAAATATATAATAAAAAATAATTATTAAAATTTGAAAAAATTAACAATAATAAATTTATCATTTTGAAAAAAATTATTTATTTGTTATATGATATAAATATATCATATTTTCATGTAGATGAAACCTAATATTTATTTATAATTTTATGGGTGAAGTTATTATTCCAAATGATTACATTACTAGTCCCAATGGTCACATTACTATTTATACAATCATATTAGTATTTTATAGTATATCATTGTTTCATTAGGATCAGTGTTGTGTGAAACATATTCTATCAAATGAATTGAATTTATTTAAGAAAATACAAACCATTAAATATTGGTGTGTCATATTCGTACCTTCATTAGTAATTACATCCTTGAAATGTTTCATTAATATTCCCTTATAAAAAGATAAATTTGGTTCTTCTTCATAACATCCTTAGGTTACAAAATTGCTTCATCCATTCTATGGTTTCCACAATGAAATTTTACTATATGAGACAATAGATTTCCTTATGTGTTCTATGTAGTTTCAATACTATAAATAGTCTATTAACAGTAAGAAAAATCGGGTTCATGTTCTCTGTCAACATAGTGAGAACATGTGTTGAGTCTGGAATGTACATTTTTAACAATGGCTTATGGAACACATCATTAAATTTGGAGAGAAATTGTGGCATTACAAATGAGTAAGCTACTATATTAATTTCTTCCATAATTTCAAATTGTATGATGTAACTAATTCTAAATTTCCCATTCTTACTAAACATTACGACACACTTATATGGTGATACATTCATAAATAAATTATCTCAAACATGAAATTAAAAATCCTTTATCTATTTTTCAACCTAACCCTTTTTCATATATTGAGCCTCTTTAATATGATAATGAATAGCCATTAAATTTTTCATTGTCTCTTCAATTTTTTCTAGGATAATAAGATTCCTCTCATAAATTTCATCCCAACATGTTTGAGTATGAAACCACATTCCATATAATGCTTCATATGGAATCATTTGAATACCAAAATAAGAATTATTATGGTTGAAAACTCTACAAAAGGTATAAATTGACCCACATACCCTTAATGTCGTATGATAATGATATTAACATGAATTACAATGTTTAAATAGTGCTTTCAAACTGTCTATATGTCTGAGAATGATAAAAATTACTAAAATAAATCTCTGTATCCAAATCCATCCGAAGACAATTCTTGAATTTGGATATAATATGTGGATTTTGATAAGACACAATATGTAGAGGTTCCCCTTGATGTCTTATAAATTCAATAATGTAGATTCTTTCTAGGTGATCAGGAGGCACATCTATCTTATAGCAAGAAAATTGTCTGATTTTAAGAAGTGTTCAACAATGACCTATACTGTATCATTCATTATGGGGGTCTTTTGTAATTGATTGAATAATTATATTATAATTTCATCACACTTCCTCAATAGAATAGTTATAGATTTTATGATTCAACTAGGATGTTTTCTCTCATCATTCTCTTGTTGATGAGATAAAAAATTTTCACATAAGGATCAATTTCTTACTTCATATTATCCCACAAATAAGTTCATTCAGATATTTATACATCTTGGAACTAACATAATGTATCGTATATTTTGATTTTTTAAAATCATATTGTATTTACCTTTTTTGACTTCTCTATTGATTGAAAATATAACTTATTGAAAATTTTATTAATTCCATACTCATACATGAAGTATTCTAATCATCCATCATTAACAACATTAATTTTATTCTCAATATTATCATCAATAGGTTGAGATATTTTTATCATCTCTTATAAATATGATTTTCAAATCATTTATAAAATGAGTGATGTTACTCCTTCCACAAAAATTACCATTTCCATCTTTTATAATTCCATGAATACATTATATTTCTCAATTCTTATTTGGGTTATAATTCCATGATCATTTTTGATTAATGAATCTGCTAATTTATTTTAGATTCATAAATGGTAAGGTATTGATAAATCATAATATTTGGGTAACATAATCCACAATATTTCTTCAAATTGAGTGAATTCTATGTAAAGTCATATTTCAAACACTTTTGATCTGTATATATCTCACACCTTTCACCATAGAAATAGTGTCTGCATATATTCAAGAAATGATTATGAATTCTGAGTCAAAATCATGCGTTGGTTAATTTTGTTTAGGAATATTCAATTTCTATGATGTATATTCAATATATTTATCATTTTTCATAAGGTCACATCCCTATCCTTTCATTGATACAGAAATGTATATTTAAACCAAACACTTCCTCATGGTAGAGATGCAATTAGAGAACTAACCAATATTCTCTTCAATTATTCTAGATGTTAGACATATTATTATCTCCATACAAATATGGACCCTTTATTTGTATTTCTAGTTAATGGGTTACCAAATCATGAATCATTTTGACTGAAACTTTGATATTGTCCTACTAAACCAATGAGACTACATACTTCACTTCTATTCAATGTAATATTCTATTCTTGTATTTCATTTTTCATTACATGATCAAATATTATTTCATATTTAAAGATAATATGTGCATGATAATAAATTTATAGATGATAAAATTAACACTCCCTAGCTTAACATATAACTCATTCCATTTGAGAGTATCAAGAATATTTTACATGTGAATGTAATTATCAACATATATTTTAGAATACACTAGAATATCATCAATGGATACAATATAAAAATTATCAACATATTCATTGAATACACTTTTAATTAGATACATGAAAACATGGTGTGAATTAATAAATTCAAATGGAATTACTATAAAATAATAATTTTCCTAACAAATTAGAAAATAAGTCTTTAGAATATATGTCTTTATTACTCTCAAATTAAGATACCCATTATGAATGTCAATATTTAAAAAATATTTATTTCTATGAAGTTTATCAAATAAGTCATCAATCCGGGAAATGATACCTGTTCATTATTGAAATATCGTCAATCTCTCTATAATTATTTCACATTCTCAAGGTCCATTGAAATTATTAAAAAAGAGATCATATGATCACCATAGAGAAACACTGGTATGAATAAATACCTTATTATTCAACTTCTCTAGTTATTTCTCTAGCTCCAATAAATCTAGAGTGGACATTATATAAGTAGTTTTTATATTGTTTTGCATCACATATTAAATAAATGGAAAAATAAAATTCATTCAATTAGGGGTGTCCAGGTAAATCTTTTTGGAAATGTATCAATTTATTCTCGTAACATTTGTATATCAACAATTTGAATGTTACATTCATAATCATTAGATGATTCTTTCTCTTCCTCCACATGAATTTCTCAGAGTAATGATATTGAGGGGTGTCTAGGTAATTCTTGACAAATCGTAATTTACTTATTCTTGAAATATTTTTTTGCATCATATTGTGAATTTAATTCCTTACTGAGGATTATATAATAGTAATCCAAAGGTATGATTATAAGGTCATTAACTATAGAAAACTTATTTTACAAAATGGGTTCTAACCGAAAAAAATTGATCCCACCGATAAGAGATTTTACTAACAAAACCCATATTAATTCAAAATTTAAATGTCTGGTTTTGTTTAAAAATATGTTAGATATAAAATATGGAAATGATCTAGATTAAAATAAATCATTAGATAAATTTGAATATATCATTAATGTACCATCTACTACATTATTTTTCTTGGCTACTTATGTTTTGGGGATCTCATAAGCATGGCCATTTCCCCTTGGATTCTTCTATTGTACATTCCCATGATGCTTGGGACATTTATTAGAATAAATATACATTTAATTAAAATATAATCATTGAAGATAAATTATTTTTTCATTCCCCTTCATTAATTATCTCTATGCCCCTTTTATGTGCCCTTATGAATATCTCCCATGACTTTTATGAATTTCCCTGGATGATTTATTCCCCAATGTTAACATAATGGGTATTTATTTGTTCTCTTATTATTAATTGATTCTTCACATTTTTAATGTATTTAATCAGATATATTCTTATCTAAAATTCATTCTAAAATATGGGATCTAGATAATTCCATCTATATTTTTGTTGTACATAATAATATTTTGAAATATAATGAAAAGTTTTTAGAATAGAGTGACCTTCAAAGAATTGGATTAATACCTTCAACTAAATGATATATATTTTAGCCCAAATCACATATGTAATCTATATAATACAAGGATAGTATTGTTAATGTATCCTCACACTCTTCCACATATTCTCAATCTATTATAATTATCTTAAGTATTTTTATCTTTATTTCATTTTGTTTCTCATAAAAGAAATAATTGTTGAAGAATTTTTCATTAATATTTCCCCATGAAATTTATTATATTATATCTTCTTCTTTAGTGTTCTTGATCAATTTCCACTATTAATCATCATCTACTTTGGGACAATATACAGCCAGTTCAACCATTTCATATTCTTTTCATCCCAATGATAGAAATATCATTTATAAAGACTAGAACCACTACTATGCTACCACTGGATATGTATTCCCACTAAACAATAAAGGATTATGCCACATGAAATTAGATAAGATATGAGTACTATTTTTATTAATTAAAAGAATATTATGTTTTCAAAATATAGTCATTATCTTAGCATCTCCAACACTAACTATATTGACTTTCTCCACAGGGAAATCCCTATATTGTCAATCGTTGTTGATTCCAATTTGTCCAACGGTCTGCATTACTAAATAATGGAACATACTTTGTAAGATTATAATCATAATGAATATTGAGCCAAAAATTAACTAGAATTAATTATTATAATTCACATGTTTATATAATATCTAGTTCATAAGGATTCTACTGAAACTACTCTAATACCAATTGTGACAACCGTGACCCCATGAGCCGAGAGTCTGTGGTTATTTTTTTTGAAATTGAATATAAATAGGATATAACATAACTAAGATTAGATCAGTTTAGTTTTAATGAATTATAGATATATAATTGTTTTCATTATTACATTGGAAATTAAATGTATAATATAAAAATAGAAAATAAATGTATTCCTTGACACTAATTCATTGATTTCACCTTCATAACCTATGGTAGGTATAAAAATAAATGTGTAAGATCAAATTATTATTATAGTTTAATATAATAAATAAAAAGTGAATTAAATTTTACATTGCATAATTGTTATGGAAATGAATTTAACATGTAAATACATTTCATCAATATATGATAATAAAAATTCATCAATAGATTTTTATCAAATTAAAGATCTCATGGAATGTAATAACTAAATATAAAATGATGAAAATGATAATTTATTAGATGACATTTATGCGTAATATGAACCACTATTTTCAATCCCTTTCATAAGATGGTATATGTCTATCAATGGAAACCACTCTGATTTTTTTGGAAACAAACACGAAGCATTTGTCGCCAACTGTTTTGTCTCATGGGTCCTTTTGATGCATCAAGGGGATATATAATTTCGAGTCCCATCCATCAAAATAATTTAAAATAATTATTCATTGATAGATTAGAATAATGAACATCATTACATATCAGAATAATTTTATTGATTTGATGATACATATTTAAAAATATTTTCTTAGTTAAAATAACATACAATATAATCACTGTATGTAAAATTTGTATACATATAAGGAAATAATATTTTCAATGATAAAAGAAATATGGATATTTAAAACATTTTAAATTATTAATGATCATATATAACATGGGTAGTAAAAATAGTAAATAAGATATGAATATGAAATATTTCCTAAAAAAATTAATGTGAGATGAAAAACCTAGACAACTTGGGATAAATCGAATCGTTTTACCTATAAAATTAATGATAATCAAAGTAAAAATTGAATTCCACAAAGAAAAAAAGATTAATTATATTACATAAAAAATTTGTAGTCTAAAAACATCACTCCCCAGAAATAAGTGTTGAATACCTTAAATATCAAATAAATAAAATTGATATGAGAACCTCAATACATTATGTCTGAATGTGTTCTCCACTTGTACATAGTTTCTAGGATAGTAAAATTTTATTCATTAAATACATTATTGAGAACCTTACTTATTTTAATTTTATTTATTATAATTTTGTTAAGTTTATTTATGTATTTTTTATGATTTATATTATCCTCTTTTTTGGTTCTGAATGTGTTTATTTTCAGCGGTTTTCATGATCAGTTCACTTGTATACAAGTATGAATGTTCATGTAAAATTATAATATTTCTCAAGAATTGTAATTATATGTTTCTAATGAACTTAATAAAGTTTAAAAGATCTTATATAACTTTTTTTATATTGTATTATAATGATATATTAGACAAAATGAACATGAAAATGATATGATTTATTTGGGCAGTTTTTACGACCATAAAAAACATATATCATTTTATTTAATATCATCTTTATATATTTATTATAAAACTTTGTATATATTTTAATATGTATAATAAAATATTATTTAACCATAATAATGGTATCATTGACATCAATTAATGTGTTAATGGAAAATGAAAATGCATAATCCACGATGAGTGTAAATTGATACACAATGAATGTTGTTTTCATTTTAGGAATAGAATGGAGGGGAGAAGTATTTTGATGATGTAAATTAAATTATCATAAAAAAATTAAAATATATAGAATATAATTGAGTTTTAATTAATTTTTAAATTAAATAGGTATAGAGAGTATAAAGAATGAATTAAATAAAAACAAATAAAAATAAAATTATGGAAGATTAAACCTCTTCTATAACATCTCATAGAGAACAAATTTAAGGAAATTTCTATTGGTGTATCGGGGATATAAATAATAACTGGATATTTTCAAGAGGTTTTTGAAATTAATTTTGTACAATATTAGCATGATATAGGTCTTATATGGTGTGAGGAGAAAGAGAGGTGAGGGGTTGAATTTATATTGGAGTATAGGGGTGTTTTTTGATTATTTTATTTATTAGATTATTATTTTTTCTCAGAAAATAAATAGTGTTTTTAAAGTCACTATTTATAGTAATTATTTCATTTTAGTTCTAAATAATGGATTCATACATCAATCTTGACTCATAAATTCATGTATTTAGCATAAAAGTTTAAACATATAAATTATTATACTTTAATATTTACAAAAATTCTACAATTTTTGAAAAATCGAAAACAATTCACCCTAAATTTTGTTCAACATGAATATTTAAAAAATAAAATCTATTTTATGAATATAATTCTCTATATATGGGAGATATAATTTTAAATTTAATTCATCATTTTCTTGAAAATTAAATATTATAATATTCTAACTAATTTAATGAAAATTTTAAAAATTAACAAATATCTCAAAAAATGTAATATATAATAAAAATAATATAAAATATTAATTTATGAATATATATTTTAATAATAAATTTTATTTTAAATAATTGTATTAATTATAAAATTTGAAAGAAACATTTACATTTCATAAAAATACCAATATTTAATTTATCATTTCTAAAAAAATTATTTATTATATCATATTTAAATTTATGATGAACCAAAAATTTATTTTTAATTTAATAGATGATATTATTATTCATGAAAATCACATTACTATTATTTATGGTCACATTACTATTTCTACCATCATGTTAATTATTAATTGGATATAAATGTTTGTGTAATATCATTGTTGAGTAAAGAGTAAATTGTCAAATTAATAGAATTTATTTACGAATATACATTCCACAAAATATTGGGGGGTTATAATTTTCATCATCAGAAACCATTCTTGAAATTTTCACATTCACTATGAACCATTCTACATTAATGGATTATATTCCCCATGATTCCAACTGTACCCTATCATATTTAGTTACTAAAAACACGGATTAACAAGAAAGGATGACCCACTCATAAAAACCCAAAAAAATTTTGTAGGTTACATTTAAAAAGTGGTCCTAACTAACATTAAATAGCATAATGTACACCCTTATCTCAATAGTTTAAACAACATGAACTAGTTTTATCATAGGAACATAAATTATGAAACTCAAACTATATGTCTATTGATTCCTTTTAACCAAGATAAGTAGAATTTATCCTAGATATTCGATAATAATAGAAAATTTGTCCTTATCACATGACATTAACAAATATGTTATGCCTTTTTTATATGGAACCATATTATATGGGATCTGATGATCCTATGAGGATACATAAGAATAAGCTTTTATGGTCATATACATAAAAGTAAATCATCTACAACCTCCCACAATGACAATAAAATCTTGAGTTAATAATTAATTGGGTTTAGTGAATAACACAACCAATTAAAAAATAATAATGGAGAACCTATATTATATAAATATGTTCGTATTAATGTGTTGATACAATCAATCACTTATATATAGTAAACCATTATTGATTATTTTCCTGGATGGGATTTTAGTATTGTTCTAAAATTTATAAATGTTTCCTAATTTACTAATTAATTCATCTCAAAAGGGTTAGGTAACCAAAAAAACTCATAATATTACTAAATTAACAATGAAAGAGTTTTTGGTAAAGTCTAAATTAATACCAAACTCTTGAAATATGGTCCAAATTTACTCAAAATGTGGTGAAAAAGGAACATCAAAAATAATGATTATTCTATAACCAATCATAGTTATTTTTTTAAAAGAAATGGGTATATATGTGGGAGATAGTTATATTATTCTTCCATTATATTCATTGTTTACTAAAAATGAATAAAAAACTAAAATCCCTTTTAATGAAATTTTATAAAAAAAACTGGTTGTTTCAATTATAAAAGTAGTTTAAAAGGGATAATATATAATATAGAATATGTATGATGAGAGGGTTGAGAATTTTGGTGTGTAGAAATTATGATTAAAGTGTATTCTCTAATAAATATTTACCCAATACAGGATAATTAATTTCACAAAAAACAAGAAGAGAATATATATCACATAGTAAAAATACCTCTACTAGTAAATACCACCCCTAAATCTAATGAAGTGGTTGAGGATCCTTAATTAATTATGACCCCACATTGATATATGTATCACAATACAAAGGGGAGGAATGTAATATAGTTTATAATGTGACATATAATAGAATAATGACAAGAATAAGAGATGGAAAGATAATAGTATGTTGTTTTTTCTATTAGGGAAACCAAATCATCTGTCAAATTGAGGGAAACCACAAAATATGTCTTACAAAGGGAATTAAAAACCTAATACCCACATAGGGTTAAAATCCTGTTTTATTACCCTCTTCATTATTTTTTTCTCTATTTTTATCATATGATTTTTCATATATTTTTCCCATAAATGTTTTTCATCAAGGGATTTAACTTTGGGAATAATAATAATTAATGGATGGATTCTCATTTAATATAGAATATTTTTTTTATTTTGGATGATCATTTGTATTAAAACTGAAAATAAATTGTGTATGATACTAATCATAAATGGGATGTTTTCGATAATTGAAAATGAATTTTTTTCTGTATGATGGTGTGTGTGGGGGGGGGGGTACAAATATAATTTAGAAAAAGGCATAATTCAATTTTAGTTGTCTATAAATTAGATTTTATTTATATTTAAAAATTTATACTCTATTTTTAGTTATAAAATTTATACAGTATAGCTATACATCGTAGTGAAAATAAAATTATAATTTCGATGAATTCACTGATTTTTAGATTTTATAATCTATATGGTTATTTATGTTACATATTATACAATTATTCTAAACATAATGTTATGTTAGTTATATAGAAATTTATTCAGATTCAAGGAATTGATCATCCAAATATTTTATAATCCCCAACCAGTGAAATATTATATTCTTTTGATATATTATTTCTCTTAATTCATATCATGGGTGTCTTGAGTTATGAAAAACCTTGACTTTATTAAAAATTAATTCATGATTCACATCCAATAATAAACCTATATAATTTTAATGTAATATTTCCTTAGGTAATTAGGTATATTACATAACAACATAACCATGGGGTATATCAATATTATTTACAACATCCTAAACTTTCTCATAATATTCCTTCATTCTTAAAATTAAATGTGATAACCTGGGGTGATACATAAGAAATGGATGATTTATAAATCCAAAGAAGGGAATAAAAAATAATAACATGAAGATGATATTACCTACTATATAATATGAATTTCAATGGGGAATAAGAGGGGTGAAAATCCTAAACTTGAACAATGATGAATGATATAACATGATAACACAATGTCAACATGGGAATGTGGAAACAACATTAAACACAACATCATAAGTATAATTCAAGGTTATCTAAAAAATATCATAACATAATATTATTAGTACATCCCATAATGAACCAAATATAGAATCACATGAAACTAAAACATTACCCAATGCATTAAAGCACTATCTGGGAACACCCATCAGAATCATATCATATACATTCATATGTGTGACACATAGATCATAATATAATAGCATGTTTCATCTAATTTAATTCCATGATAAATGAGTGTCGAATAAATACATGGGTTTATAAAAATAAATGAATTATAGGTATTTCTAGGTTAATTACTTTATTTGGAAAAAGATATTTTATAAACTAGACAAAGGTTTGGCATGGAGAAAGTGAAGTGAAATTTTAATAGCATAATTATAGTACATAATGTTTCATAAAATGCTTTATTGGGAGTTAAATGGTTCATTAATTCTTCGGATATAAAATATTCATTTTTTATATATGTTGACTACCATATTGAAATATATGGAATTTTTAATAAAAGGAAAAACAAGAATAATGCTTCAATAAAGTGTGGAAGGAGAGGATCCATCTCTAAGATATGGTGCTTCCAAAAGAATTAGAGGATATTATAATGATATTGGAGGAACCTTATTATGACACTAAAGTGGGTAGGATACATTAATGGCATGATTTTTTTTGATTGTATAGTAATGGGATATATGGTGGGTTTATATAGGAAAATGGAGGGGAGTTCATTTTTATTTTCAATATAGCGTGTTTGGATTCAATATAGAAATATAATAAAAGAAAAAATAATACAATCATTTATTCCAATTATTATTACAAAATATGAGTGGTTTTAATTTTCTTATAAATCTAAGAGAGTAACATAATAAATTATTACCATTCATGATATGGAATTGAGTCATGTTTCTAAAGAATTTATTTTAAAAACATTAAATATAATATATGTTTTCTAGGAATCTGAAAGGTTCTGATAAATTAATAAAATATCCTAAAATCATTATTTTGATGGAGAAACATATGTTTTTCCATGGATAGACTTTATATAGTTTATTATGTCACTTTTGGTTCATTATTATATCTTAATACAAACTCTATATTTATACAACATTTAATTTTAAACCAAAAAATTGACTATCTATAAAAATTATGAAACCATTTTTATTTTATATTTACTATGTGAATATTCCAAAAATAATATTTATTTTCTCAAAATAATTTTCTAAATATATTAATTTTTTACATTTAAAAAATTAATCTTAATTTATTGAAAAATGTTCTGTTTTTTAAAAATAACTTCTTATAAACCCTTATAACAATAATATTTTAATTTATAAAAACTATATGATCATTCATATTTAATAAAAAGAAGTTAATTTTTTTATTTTAATATATAATATTATATTTTTAAAATTCATGTATTCAGGAAAAATGAATATCTTAATGGAAATTGAATATTAAACATGAAAAATTTTAATTATAATATAAAAATAATTATTTATAAATTTAAAATATTTATAATTAAATATGAAACATTTATAATGATAATAAAATATTTATATTTATATTATTATGGTCCTCAAAATATAAAATTATTACAATTGAAAATTATCTTTGCATAAGATTTGCAGTGGTATGATATTCATGGTGTGGTTCGATGTAAATGTTATGGAATATGATCTCAATGATCTTTAACATATTCCCTAAATGGTTTATCTCATTATTTTTTCATCAGATCTCATCCTGGAATTTATCAAGGGAAATCCATGTGATTTTGTATACCTAATAGGATTTGATAAATGGGCTCCATAGGTTACAATCTCGCTAGTTGAGGAAACTGCTTATTTTTTTTCTGTATATTAGATTTATATAAACACTATATTTATTCTAATCAAATGACCCTTATTCAATGGATATAGTATATTGTTTACAATTATTTATGGTAATTTAAATTTTAGAGGATATAATTTTCAACATATGTGGACATGTTTGTTATAACCATAATACATAATTGGTCATTGAATTCAATAATTGTTGGAATTTTAATTATAAAATTTTATGTCATTATAATCTACCCCCTTCAAAATAAAATTTCCATGGAATATTTCATTTATGAATATGAAATATATTAGGTTATTTATATTTAATTCCCTCCTCTAGTTATAAGATTCTTATTCAAACTTGTGGTTTCTCAACAACACATTGACTAGGTGAAATGAATTATTTCGTAGAACATTGTCTCTATGATCTATAATCATTAATGAATAGTCCTCATATGAAAGATAACTCTCAAATGGTACCACCTCAAGATTCTTCACTTATTTGGGGTGCAATATTTACATTCTCAATATCGATATATAGAACACATCATTTACTTGAAATATATTATGTATAATTCTAGACAATTAGGCACTAATATGATGGAATTATTGATATATAAGGGAATGGTGTATCCTAGAAAAAGATTTACATTATTAATAAATCTCATTTATTTATTCCAAGAGATATATAAAGTTATAAGTTCTTGAAAGCTTCAAAATATAAGTCTTATTGATGTATTTTAGCACCATTCTTCTTTCTACTTTGAGTAGCTTTGATGTGCTTCTGAATGGTCATGACATTTTCTACTATTTACATTACAATTTTAGGACCCAAAAATTTTAATTCCCCAATATAAACCCCAAATGTAGGTTTTACACATCAATTAACACAATGTTATTTATATTCTCCCATTTTTATTCTTGATTGGAAACTGGTATTTTTTGTTTAAAACTCATCCTGAGGTACATGATGTTCCCTTCCTTCATTGAAGACAAATGAGCAAGCTCTAAACATGTCCTCATGTTTTTGGATAGTCCTCATAGACTGGACAACAGTTTGATAATGATCAGCCTTGATAATGTTCAACTCAGTATTTAAAGCATGATAGGTAGATGTAAGTGTAACTTATAAATCAAATACAATTCGTAGTGGTGGTATAGGTAGCATTACCAATTATATAATATATAAAATTGCATGTTTATATTGGGATAAGACATATAAAATTTTAATGCAGTGAACAAACATTGTAAAATGATCCACTATTTCCCTTATAGATTTAATCCCACTTTATGTCTTTGCAAGACCTATGGAAAAGTATGTGGTGATGTTTTCCATTTCCATGTCAGTATGGGTAATGGTTTCATGAACCGCTTATATTTTTTCATTTCATCCTTTAATTTATATCATAAAATACACATTGATGTATATTCTATTATCTCCTCATTTATAAAGTCCCATAAATACCACTCTCAAATATCTATATTCATAAATCAACTCCATGGATTGATATATAAGGTAAATATATGTGAATCATTCAATATATCCTTATTAAACATAGTATTTTTTTGACTAGATACTAACAACCAAAATCTTACAACTCCTTCTTAGTTAATAATGATTCTATATATTTCCAATTTCATATAGCTTTGAACTTCTTTTTTATTTCCACATATTTTCATTACAAATAATTTATCATTTTCACAACAGATGATTGAGGAATCCTTCGTTGTTAAAGTATGGATGATGTTTTTTTCCTTTATGAATCATACATTCATCATCTTCATGTCTAGGAAGATCGAATACATCTCAATTCTCATCGATGATAAAATATCCAGGTCCCTTCTATATAGAGAATCTGCTACAATATTCTTTTCTTATGATGCTAGTGGATTGAGTTGTAACAGTCCTTAATAAACTCAAAGCATATTTACAATTTCTTCTTCATATCGTTCTATTTGTGTATATACTGATACTGTTATGAGTGGTATATATTTCAATAATCTCCCCAAATATATAATACCACAATATTTTCACATAAAATATTACTATGTTAATTTATATATAATTCATTGGGTTGTAATATTAATGAATATTAAATTTTCTTGAGGAATATGATATCACTTTTCCATTCTATAATATCACACTACATGATCCCATTTTTTGAAGTATTGCAGTTTAACGCAAACATTTTCTAACATATGGGTAACATAAGTATGGTTGTATTGATCGCCCTCTTTTTCATCTCCATGAAAATCTATACACATTAATTATTCCAATCCATCATAAATACCTTACAAGTTATCTGGTTTAGGCAATTAAACAATCATGATAAATTTCTCACTAATCATCAATAACTGTTAGCCAGTGTAAGGAAACTATGGATATAAATTCTAGATTATAGCCTCAACCATAATTAAACTTCACCTGTCATCATATGGTATATAGATATTCAATTACTTGGGATAAATTCCACAATAACGATACTTACTTCAACTGAAGCTCAAATTTTCCTAAATTTTCATGAATATTCTACTTCCATAAGGTTATTAGCTCAATTCACAAATTGTTATCATTATATTCCATGATTTTAGAGTATATTAGAATATCATATATAAATGAGATACCCAATTTTATTTTTTAATTTATACATACACTATTCATCATACCAATGGATATTTATAGATAATTATTATGCTCAAATAGAATTACTATGAACTCATAATTCCCATACCTTGTATAGAAAGTAGTATTGGGGATATCATTCATCATCAACATTAATAGATAATACCCCCAAAGAATATCGACCATCAAAATGTATTGGGCTATATATTACTTATCAAACAATTCATCAATCCTTGTTAGATGATATCATTTCATTCATTTAATTTTTTTGAGATCACAATATTCAATTTAATGGTACATTAGACGATTCATATTCTTGATTAAGAGGACTAGTGCGAACCATTATTAAGAACATGGGAATATATACCATTTACTTATATTCTACTATAGAAGATTCTTTAACTTCTAATATTACAATATAATTATTATACATGGGTTATTTGATATTGTCCAAGACATCGGTATTAGGTCAATTGAAAATCAAACCTCTAATCTATGTGGAATATGAGGAAATTCTTTAGAATCACATTAGTGTGTTCCCTCAAAACAGGGATTTCAGTGAGGATCAAATTTTCTTTAGAACCAAACATTTGACCTAGATAAACATGATAATAGGATAATAATATCCATGATTTAGATGATGGTTCTAGATAAGTTTCAACCTCCTCATTGAACATGTACGAAATCATAGGATAATTATCTATACGGAGAGTGATTACCTTCTCGTGAAAAACTATGTGTTTTGTTTATATGGATATCCAATCAAAACAAATAAGTGAATAATATAACACTAAAAGGAGTACCATAATATTCCATGGGAGTTTTAGACAATAAATTTTGATATTGGAGGAGTTATGTACATGGGATGAAACAATTTACATATTTTCTATTTTCACTGAAGGCACTAAATCCTGGATTTTGGTGGTGTTTTAATATTTCTACTTAAATTGTGTGATATGACGGAATTTATTGATTCTAAATTTAATATAATGTTAACTATAATTGACTAAATTAATCATTTATATGTTATAAATTAATTTTCAGGATCAACCTTAGAAGTTAGGATGGCATATTCTTACAATTTTTCTTTATAGGCTGTTGGTGTTTATTATCACCACCATCCCTTGACTATGGGAAGTGGTTCGCATAATATCCATGTAGTTTTGGTTGAATCATTAGATAGTATAATGAGGTTTTACTATATAATTCCTCTCTTCCATTACATTGTTAGTTTTCTCCCATCCAAAATCACTACTTCGTTTACATTAAATTCTACAACAATATAATTTCCTCACCCCTATTAGGCAATTTATTGGGTTCTTGATACCACACTTTAGAAAGTGCGAATTTGAAATTTCATTCAAACAATCGATTTCTGCATAAATCCAATATATTTAAAATTAAATTTCCTCTTCATATCCTCAAGAGGACCTTGAGTTTTTATGATCTCTGTTTTTACTTTTAGGGGATATTGGACAATTTAATCATAGTTTTCAGAGTTCTGAATCACTAGGAATTTTTATATATATTTTTCCCAAAAAATTTGAAAACATCTCATCCATTTATAATTAATATTCCGGGAGAATATCATGAAATTCCTATGTTATTTTCCTCATACGACCCGAATGATTCATCATCAATTTTCTTGAGGTTATGGAAATACTATTCCATTTTATGTCGGAGAGTGTGGGGAAAATACTTGTCCAAAAAATATTTTTTATAATTCCTTCCATCATATATATTTTTCCCTTCATGAGACTTAATATTATTTATCAACTACCACAAATGGTCATCTTTCCCCTTTATAATGTAAATGACTTAAATTAAATTCTATTTCTCAAAACACTGTGTAATTGAGAATATCATCTCAGTAGACTTGATCAACTATTCTATGGTTATGAGATCAAATGATCCATTTAATATCAATTCAAAAATTTTCATAAACTTTGATGTTTCATTTTTTTATTAATTAAGGGATTTGTGAATTCTTCCAAATTTTGTTTTATAATCAATACCATAGTCAAATAAGAGAGTAGAATCCCAAATTTCATGGTTAATTCTATCATCATGTTGGGAAAATAGTATGGGAAGTCCACACATTTCCATTAAAATAAATATTTACTCAGTTCATTCTATTTCAATCCATTGTATAGAATAATTGAAATATTATTGATGAATAATTTTAAACTATTAATCATGTAAACAAGAATCCAATATCATTAAAGGGGTAATTTATAAATAAAATTTATTCCTTAACAAAAAAATTATACGACTGAATCTAATATATCCATGTCCTATTTCCTAACATAGGCCCATATGGGAATTGTTTTCCATTAATAATGGATCGTAATGAGTATTTAATGTTTCTAAATCATACCACCTAGTAGCGTCAAACTAGGTTTGAATAAAGCTATATTTTCACGAACCATATAAAGAATGATTGTAGCTAAATATAGTTCTTTCAAGTATTACACCAAGGTACATTTTTTCGAAATCCACATCAACTATTAGTGTCAAGAAAGAGATGTATTTTTTTGGGAACCACATACTCTATACATTTCAAAAAAGTAGGAATCTATTCATAGGTTTAGAAGTATATCTATAGTATTTAATAGAGTTTTCTAATCCTAACATAAAAATTAACTAAACATCACAATGATACCAACTATGAGAACCCATGTATTTGTTACACATTATGTAATTATTTATTAAACATAACACAACCCATAATATTATAATTTATTATTTCTAATGGTTATTATTTATAGTACATAACAACCTAAAAAGAGTGTATATCAACATTATTGAAAACATACTTAACTAGATCATAATACTACAACATTATTAAAAACACATTGTATAACATGGAGAGATAAATTATAAATGGTTGATCTATAAAGGTACAAATATGAATTATAAAATCATAGTATAAATAATATATTACATTTTTGATAATTGTCTTATTAATGGTCCATAAAATGGATTTGATTCCTAAACATGAATAGCGAGACGTTATAGAGAATTGTAACTTAAAGGTTACATTGGAATGTTGAAACAAATTCAATCATCAAATCATAAGAATAATTCAAGGTTAATAACCAAGACATCATTATATAATTTTTGTAGGATAAACTCCCTTGGAAAATACATGGAATGTCATTATAATAAAACATTACCCAAAGTATTGGAGAACCATTTAGGTTCACTCAACATAATCATATCATGTACATATATATATTCTCTATATAGATCATATTAAATCCGAACAAGCCAAAACATAGTTAATTAGACAATACATGTGTTTTTAATAAATAAATGTTTTCACTCTATAATATAATTAGTTGTATATCATGGGGAATCCACTTTACTCTAATTAGTGATTGTATTCATAACATAATGGTATGTCATGAAAAAATCCCAGTGATATTTCGACAACATAAAGATAGTACATAAATGTTCAATTAATAGTTTAAAAAAATATATAAAAAATATCTCATCATTTAGAAGAAAAATTTAAACTAGAAGTTATGTGGAATAACATATCCCAAAATTTGGAATTGGATTCAGAAGGAATAAAATAAACAAGATTCTTAAAGAAAGAGGAGTAGGAGAGGATCTTTTATCTTGAGAGTGTAAATACAAATTATTGTGAGGAGTTTTATGAGAGATTGTGGGCACCTTCGTAGATCTCTAGAGGGTTAGGATAAATTAAAGATGAAACAAATGGTGTTTTAGTAAAAATTTATGGAATATATTGTAACGTCCCGATTTTCGAAGCCACCCAGAGGCGCCCCGTTCCCAGTTGGTCACATGGCCCCAAGAACATTTCCCCGAATGCCAAAGGCTGCCGACTAGCAGATAGGGCCTTGGGTGTGATAGTGGGGAAACTATGCCCTCATTGATAGAGTACACAGTGGAAGAGAAAAACAATTAACAACAATAGCGGAAGAAGCAGACATCCATACAAGAGTAAACGATAAACAACAGAAGACTAAAAAATAAATAAATGTAGCAAAAATATGTATGAATGACGCATGATATATATATGTCAAAGAAAATAGCTAATCATGCCACAATGATGAATACAATACCAAACCAAAGTAAAAAATAAAAACAGATGACCAACTCCTCAGCATCGCAAGCCTCGGCTTGGTCACATGCTCTCAAGATCAAGTGCAATGAAGAACCTGAAGTAGAAGAGCGCTTACCCTTATACATACCTGCAACAACATAATTTGTTTGGCCCCAAAAGCATGACTCAAATAGGGTGTGAGACAAAGTCCCAATAGGCAACCACCCAAAGATCTTTGCCTAACAGTCAGTGAATATATGGCAGGTAAAGTATAATAAGCAGTAAATAGTAATTAGTAAATAGGATAATACACAATGGTAACAATCCACAGTTTCTAACATACATTATACAAATAAGAAAAACTGACTAAATCAAGTAGAACAAAAAGGTAGCCTCTAGTTAGTTCTCACAGTCTAACCCCTATGGTTCATCCTACAAGTACTAGCAACCCTCTGGGAGGCACACACAGTCTCACCCCTCTGGTTCAGCTCTAGAATAGACTCTCTGAGGAAGCACTCACCGTAAATTCCCACTATAGTCTCGTATCGTACTAAAGTATCTCTGGGGAAGCACCCAACATCTATTCCCCCTATGGCCCGCGTCGAGGAACTATAGACTCTTTGAGGAAGCACTCAACGTCAATTACCCATGTGGTCTCACATCGTAAAATAAAGACACTCTGGAGTAGCCCTTATTTCCATTCTCTCTATGGTCCACTACACTAGGTTCTCACAGCCCTGTGTATAACAAACATGCATAGAGAGAATATCAGCCCAAGTAATCCTCAATAACTACTTGGCTATCATTCTAAGGAATAACATCAATACATTTCAATATTTCCACTATCCTACAACCAGGAATGAAAACTTGCAAAATGATAAACAATCAAAACAGCATGGAAAAACATCCAGAGAACAATTCAATTTACCCTATTAACAAGAAATTACCTCTACTAAAGCAATTAAGAAAAGAAGGAAAACAACAAGGGAAAACCAGAGACACACAATACCCCTTTCATGGGTATTGGTGGAATTTGCACAAAATACTCACAGACTTCCTACAGAAATGCACAAACCACCTACCTCGATGATAGGAGAACGATATATGTGAACCAAGATGATTGATTCTCTTTAGAATTTCAAGGATATAAGAAATGTTCTAAAACGCTCAACCCAATAAATCTTGAGAAAGTTGAGAAATTGGAAAACAATGCTCTAGGAGAACAAAGAAATCACCGCTGCAGTTCCAACATAATCGATGGTGGCTGAAATAGAGAACAGACAGAGGCCTGGGGGCTTAGAGAAGAACTGCGGCCATACGGGTCGCTCTCGGATGACGAACCTGGAGAAGGGGTGTGTCTTTTACGTTAGGTGTGACCTCGGTCCATTTAATGAAAAAAAGATAATACATGGTGTGTACTTCTTGAGTACGGGGCGTGTACTCTGTTTTTCCATCCTCTGCTTTAAGTGACCTCCACCTCACCCCTACACACCATGTGTGTGGCCCAGACATGACCAGCACAAGGCTTGGCGCACTAAGGGAGTACACGGCGTGTACTCAGAATGTACACGGCGAGTACTTCAAAATTTTACAGAAAACCCCCTTTTCTGAAAAACACCAGAAAAAGGAAAGACATGCCTGAAACGAAGTTCCAGGGAATTAAAAACTTCCCCCCTTAAAGAAATTCATCCCCAGATTTCCCTAACGAGGCAGAGAAGAAGAAACCTCGAACAGCTCCGGCCACTGCGATCGTACATCGGCCTCCGTTTCCTAGGTCCCGTATTGTTCTCGCCCGTGCTGCCATAGCACCTGTACTAGAGGAACATACCACCCACGGAGAACCTTCGTACTGTGATCAACAATCCGGATAGGATGCTCCTCAAATGATGCATCCACTTCGAGCTCAACCTCCTTAGGCTGAAATACATGAGACGAGTTTGAAAAGTAATGTCGAAGCTGAGAGACGTGGAAGATGTTGTGAATGGCCCGATACCTCTAAGGTAACTACAACCGATAGGAAACCAGCCCAACTCTCTCCAATACCTCAATGGCCCGACATACCATTGTGAAAGCCTACCCAATCTCTGAATCCTCTTTTGTCCCAACCTCGGTGTGACATGCAGGAAAACCCGATCCCCAACCTTGAACTCTAGAGGTAATCTCTGATGATCATCATAAGACTTCTGTCGAGAATGAGCTGTATCCATCCTCTTCCGAATCAAATCTATCTTCTTCGCGGTCTCCTTAACAAGATGAGGTCTTTGTAATGATGTATCTCCTGCCTCCAGCCATCATAAAGGTGATCGGCATGGCCAACCGTACAATTCCTCGTAATGTGCCATATGAATAGTCTCCTGAAAACTATTGATGTAGGAGAACTCCACCAGAGGAATATACTTCTCCTAAGAATAGCCAAAGACTAGAATGCATGATCGGAGCATATCCTCAAGCACCTGGATCATACAATCGGAATGGCCATCTGTATGAGGGTGGTATGATGTACTCAAAATTATCAGTGTACCCAAAGCCTTCTGAATCCTCTGCCAGAACCGAGAAGTAGAGCGTGCATTAGTATTTAAATAATGGAGTGTGGAACCCATTATAGATGTACAATATATCATATGTATAGTAGTCCTGGATCATCAGCACTGAAGGTCTCCTTGATCGGCAAGAAGTGAACAACCTTCTTAAGTCTATCAACTACAACCCAAACAGCGTCGTTCCCTCGAGGTGTCCTCGGCAATCCAGTCACGAAGTCCATCACGTCATCATTCCATTTCCACTCCGGAATGGATAATTTAATTAAAAAGAATACTGGTCATTGATGCTCCGCATTCACCTACTGACATGTAGAACACCTCAAGATGAAACCAGAAACATATCTCTTCATACCTGTCCACCAGTACTGGCGATGAAGATCTAGATACATCTTGGTGATGCCAAGATGAACTGACCCAATTGAGGAATGAAAATCATGCATCAGCTCCTCACGTATGTCTGCTGGCACCCATACATGTCCCTGGAAATGCATGGTCTCATCCTCTCCCACTGTCCATCCAAGAAGAGGGTCCTCTCTTGAATCACTCTCCTGCAGGACTAAGCCTTCTGAGTCTGATAGGTACCTCATCTATACCCAATCAAGAAGTGTAGAGGTAACAAATACGGAAGATAGTAAAGTTTGTCCCTATCTATTGTGCACCTTGAGATGCATCTCAGAAAATAGAGCCATAAGTTGCCGCTCACTACTGGCCTCCTGAACTTCTTGAATCTGAGTTCACCTGCCCAAATCATTTGCCACTGCGTTGTCCTTTCCCGGCGTATAAGAAAGCTCAAAATCAAAAGACTGAAGTTACTCAACCCACCTGCACTGTCTCAGATTCAGATCACAGTAGGTGAAGACGTACTTGAGACTCTTGTGGTCGGTGAAAACAACAAATTACTCTCCCAGAAGGTAATGTCTCCAACATCGTAAGGAATGAACAAAAGCTGCCATCTCTAGATCGTGCGTCGGGTAGTTCCTCTAATGTGGCCTCAACTACCGAGACCCGTATACAACGACTCTGTCTCCTTGCATAAGCACACTACCCAGCCTGATACCTAAAGCATCCCAATAAATAGAATAGATCTTACCTGGATCTGGCATGACTAGTATCGGTGCTGACGTCAACCTTCCCTTTAGCTCGTGAAAGGATGGCTCACAAGAATCTAACCATAAGAACTTCACCCCCTTCTTGGTCAGACCTTTCAAAGGTGCTGCTAGGTGTGAAAAGTCTGGAATGAAGAGTATGTAGTATCCAACCATCCATATGAATCTATGTACCTCAAAAACTTTATTCAGATGCTCCCAGTAAACTGAAGCTCTCAATTTCTTTGGGTCCACAGATAATCCTGCCTCAGAGATGGCATGGCCTAAGAAGTGAATCTGATCCATCCAAAAGTTACCCTTTGAGAGTTTAGCATAATGCTGATTCTCTCTCAGTTACTTAGAAAGATCTCATGATGAGTAGCATGGTCGTGTTGAGTTTGATAGTACACAAAGATATCATCCATGAAGACCATGATGAAGGAATCAAAGGAAGGATGGAACACTTGGTTCATCAGTGCCATGAAAACTGTTGGCTCATCCGTGAGACCGAACGACATAACTGTATACTTGTAGAGACCATACCTACTCTTGAAGTCTATTAGAGGTATATCTAATGGTCTAACATGCAATTGATGATAACCATACCTCAAATCGATCTTCGATAACACCCGGGCTCCTCGAAGATGATAAAATAGGTCATAGATCCTCGGCAAGGGATATCAGTTCTTGACCATCAACTGGTTCAGCTTTTGATAATCCACACAGAGCCTAAGGGAACTGTCTGCCTTCTTCGCAAATAGGACAGGCAGACCCCAAGGAGAAGTACTGGGTCGGATGAAACCCATTTCCTACAACTCCTCCAACTACTTCTTGAGCTCTTGCAACTCAGGTGTAGCCATCCTATTGGGAGGAATGGACACTGGTGCCGCTCCTAGCATGAGATCAATAGAGAATTCTACCTCATGCTCTGGAGGAAAACCTGAAAAGTCTTCTAGAAAGACATCCCTAAAGCGATCCACCACTGGAGGAAATTCCAACTCTAAAGTTCCCTAGTCATCCAGATAAATACTATCAATTTGGGTTGTCACCCTAACTAGCCCATGATGCTCGAGTCCTTCTTGACTCGTGTGAACATCCCATTCACCCCTATGAAGAAAAGATTCACCCTCTGGTGAAATGAAACTTACCCTACGGCGATAGTAGTCGATGACTACCTGGAAGGGAACCAACCAGTCCACCCTAAGGATGACAACATATCCTGTCATCTCTTGGACATAGAGATCACATAAGAAATGATACCTTTCAAACTCGAGAGGGAACTCTCTATGCTGACATACACTAGATGTCCTTGTCCCCAATGGGGTGTCTAGTGTCAATAAGTCAGCAGAAGAATGGATACAGAGCCCAAGGCTCTCCACAACCTCGACATAGATAAAGCTATGCATAACACCAGTATCGAAAATAGTTGAAGATAAAACTGATGCTACTAAAATCGTACCTCGACCTATAGAAGGTCCGAGATCCAGATCCTGATAGGTCTGCTCCACTGCAAAATTCTTGCATGCCCTGCAACCCTATGACCCTGCTCAACCACTCTGAGATGATCCTCCCTGCAGGCGCTGAAGGATTGGTGATTGACTGCCACAACCTAGACCTCCACCTCGGCCCGAACGGTCGGAAGAACTCCATTTCCCCGAATGGTGAGAAACTGGTGGTGCTGATCCTGAACAAGGAGTCATGGAAGAACCCCCGTCACCAGAAACTGGTGAGAAAACCTTGAAGAAACAGAGAAGGTGACCCATATTACCGCAAGATCGGAACTCCACTAGATCCCTCTGGCACTGCGGCCTCGTGTGCCCTACTCTTCCACACTTTTAGCATACAACCTGACTACCTGAAGGTGTATCTCTCCTCCTTGGATCACCATGCGTAGACTCCTAACGTCGTTTCCTACTGTCAACTGGAGGAACACTAGATCTGGAAGAAGAACCGCCCTGGCTCGTAGCTCTGGAGTCTCTCAGATTGTGCTCTGTAATCAGTGCCTGGATGATGATGGGTGTGATGGAAGTCAACTGGAAGATATTCACCTACGAGAGGATCTCCCGCCTGAGTCAATCCTCAAACATCCTTGCTAAGAACACCCCACATCCATCCCGTAGGGGTGTGAAACGCTGCAGCTCGATGAAACGAGAGGAATACTCCATAACAGATATAGTACCCTACTCTAGACTCATGAACTCCCAGGGTCGATCGACCCTCGGGGTCTCCGGGAAGACGTAGTCATAGAACAGTGCTGGAACTCCTCCCAAGCCATAGCCTGCTGATGTCCCACATGTGAGATCACTTCCCAACACCTCTCTGCGGAGTATCAAAGCATGTAGGTAGAGAGCTTGACCCGACTCTCTGGAGGTGTCTCCAGATGCCCAAATATTGTCAGTATGGATTCCTTCTATGACTCTGTAGCCTATGGTCATCCTTCCCCTAAGAAAGTAGGAGGATGATGCTGCTGTAAAACCCACGTCAAGTTTACCATAGTCATGGCAGGAGGCAGTACTCCATGAAAGGTCTGCATCATCCTCACAAATCCTTCCCCGAACTGTGCATCCATTCCTGCAACCGGTATGATAGTCGGTGCCAAGGCTGTCCCGACTGGAGTATCAGCCGGAAGTCCCTGATCAGCCATATCTGGAGTCTGATCACTGCCTAACAACTGAGGTACAACCTGAGGATGTCTCAGATGCATAGCTTTGAAGGATCAAAAGCATACCTTAGATCATGAAAACAAGGACATATAACAATGGAGTATAAAATTGAAATAGGAGAAGGAAACATTAAAGATTTACAATACATGACTACACAGCGTGTATAATCTCTACACGTCATGTACTTAACTCAATTCCACTGCCCATGTCTCCTTGCATGGCTAACCCACACGTTCATCTAAAACTGAGACTACACGATGTGTTCCCGGTGGACACGGCATGTAGTAGAGAAGGTTTCAATAACCCGTGTTGTTAGTTACACAACTGAGACTACATGGCGTGTTTCGAACAAACACGACATGTACATGAAGACTTTTTGTGACCCGTGTTGTTGGAGACATGTCCAAGTACACGGTTGTCCCTTACACGGTGTGTTCCTAACAAACACGACATGTATAGGAGGAGAGAACACCATCCTAGGTTGTTCGTGACATGACCGGGTACTGAGGACAAGGATACACATCGTGTTCCTACAAAACACGGCGTGTATGACACGAGCTCCCCCAACCTGTGTTGTTAGTTACACGGACGGGTACACGCTCACTACTACACGGTGTGTACCTACCATACATGGTGTGTTCCTGGAGGTTTTTCTCAATGCGTGTTTATGGTCACACAGTCAGTGACATGATTTAATGATTATATGGCGTGTATAAATAAAGTACATGCTGTGTATTCTAGGTTTTTCCAGGAAGTAGATCTGAAACTGCACCAAAGCCCAAAAAACACTGAAAAAAATATATGAAGGTGCCAAATTCCAATCCATGAGGGCCCATAATCCCCACGAATCAAATCTTGGCATCCAATACAGTCATATATAAGGGAAAAAATGTCAATGATTCACCATTTTCCAATTCAAGAGGGCCCATGACACCTCAAGAACAAAAAGTTGGCTTTCATTTAAGCAAGGTAAAATAAAAATTGTCCCCTACCAAACATCAGAGATTATATCAAAACATCTATCACAATGGCATGAATAATCTAAACAACGTCTATCACAACAACATGAAATAGCTAATGCACCCTATATGGCATGGCCAAAATGAATGGCATGTGATTCTAAAAAGTTACTATATGATGTACGAGATGGAATAACCTCATCTCATCGGGTTATGACATAAATTAAACCACAATATCAACAAAAATAACAACACAAAACATGTGAATCACTCTAGGTGAAATCATATCAACCGTAAATCTCAAAAACTAGTAAACTGCAATTAACGATGTAGTATAGATTTTCCATGTACACAGGTTAGCTACTCCCGAGCACAACTTAATTCAAATTACCAAATCCATCTTATCTATGGCTAAAGGATCCAAATTGTAAATCAAGAGAAAAGAACCTTCCTTTGATAACACTTTGTAACATCCAGGTTCTGGAAGCCACCCAGAGGCACCTAGTACCCGGTTGGTCACATGGCCTCAAGCGCATTTCCCCGAACGCCAGAGGATGCTGACTAGCAGCGAGGGCCATGGGTGTGATAGTGGGGGAAACTATGCCCTTATTAACAGAGTACACAACGGAAGAGGAAAAAAATAACAACAATAGCGAAAGTAGTAGACATCTATATAAGACTAAACGATAAATGGAGGAAGACTAAAAAATAAAAAACTGGAGCAGAAATATGTATAAATGATGCATGATACATATATGACTAGGAAAGTAGCCAAACAGATCACAATGTTGAATAAAGTACTAAACCAAAGTACAAAAGAAAAACAGATGAGCAACTACTCATCATTGCAAGCTTTGGCTTGGTCCCATGCTCTCCAGATCTAGTGCAATCAATAACCTGAAATAGAAGGGCGCTTTCTCTTATCTATACCTGTAACAGCATAATTTATTTGGGCCCAAAATCATCACCCAAACAGGGTGTGAGACAAAGTCCCAATAGGCAACCACCCAATGATCTGTGCCTAACAGTCAGTGAATATATGGAAAGTAAAGTACAGTAATCAGTAAATAGTAAGCAGTAAACAGGATAATACACAACAGTAACAATCAACAGATTCTAGCATACATTATACAAACAAGAAATAGCCACTCAATCAAGTAGAATAAAAAGGTATCCTCTGGGTAGTTCTCATAGTCTAACCCCTAAGGTTCAACCTGAAAGTACTATCAACCCTCTGGGAGGCACACACAGTCTCACCCCTCGTGTTCGGATATAGAATTGACTCTTTGAGGAAGCACTCACCGTTAATTCCCCCTATAGTCTCGTATCGTACTAAAGGCTCTCTAGGGAAGCACTCAACCTCTATTCCCCCTGTGGCCCATGTCGAGGAACTACAGACTCTCTGAGGATGCACTTAATGTCAATTCCCCATGTGGTCTCATATCATAAATTAAAGACACTCTGGAGAATCCCTTACGTCTATTGTCCCTACGGTCCACTACACTAGGTTCTCATATCCCTGTGAATTACAAACTTGCATAGCACACGTATCGGCCCAAGTAAACCTCAATAATTACTTGGCTATCATTGTAAGGCGCAACAACAATACAGTTCAACAGTTCCACTATCCTATAACCAGGCATGGTAACTGGAAAAATGCCAAAAAAGAAAAACAGCATTGAAAAACATCCAGAGTACAATACAATTTACCCTATTCACAAGCAATTACCTCTACTCAAGAAATTTAGAAAAGCAGGCAAACAACAATGGAAAACATGAAACATGTAATAAACTGTTCAAGGGTATTGTTTGAATTTGCACAAAATACTCACATACTTCAAAGAGAAAGGCACAAAACACCTACCTCGATGCTAGGAGAACGATATACGTGAACCATGATTATTGATTCTCTCTAGAATGTCGAGGATCTGAGAAAACATCTAAATCTCTCAACCAATGATATCTTTAAAAAGAGGAGAAATTGGAAAACCAGGCTCTAGGAGAAGGAAGAACTCACCACTGCAGTTCCAACGCAATCGACTACGACTGAAACGGAGATCAGACCGAGGCACGGTGGATCGGAGAAGAATCGCGTCTGTACGGGTAGCTCTTGGACAAAGAACATGGTGAAGGGGTGTGTTCTGTTCATCAGGCGTGACCTTGGTCAGTTTAATGAAAAAAAGAAAATACACAGTGTGTACTTCTAGAGTGCACGGTGTGTACACTATTTTTCCATACTATGCTTTATGCGGCCTCCACCTCACCCCTACAAATAGTGTGTGTGGTGCGGACACGGCCAGCACACGGCCTAGCGTGACAAGGAAGTACATGGCATGTACTCAGAATGTACACGGAGTGTACTTCAAAATTTTCCATAAAACCCTTTTTCTCAAAAACTACTGAAAAAGGAAAGACATACCTGAAACAAAGACTCGAGTTCTTAAAATTGTGTGGGATTATATTGGAAAAGAGGGGTGTACTTTTTTATTTCCCAAACACTGTTTTTTGGAATTTATTTAATATTGAATTAAAAAATCATTCCAAAGGGGTTTCCAACAGTTTATTTCAAATAATTGAAATTTTATTTATATTATTTGGACATTGGTTAAACGTAATAAAATATTACCCTTGTTGATTTGGAATTGAGTCTTGTTTATAATTAATTTATTTTAAAAACATAAAAAAAAATATAGGGTTTTGTGTATTTATAAATATTTAATAAATTAATGAAATAAATAAAAAACATTACCATAAAATAAAAACATAAAATTGTGAATGGATACATTTTATATAATTTTAACTTCACTTTTGGGTCATTTTGATATCTTAATGCAGTAGCTTAATTACACAATATTTCCAAATAATATCATTCCCTATTCATATATATTTCCTTTTATTAATCAAATATGTGCATACATTCTCTGATTTTTCAAAATATTCTACTATATTTATATAATATAGTCATATACCCTAGGATATCTAATTTAGAATATCATTTTTTCAATATGGTAAAGCATTTGATTATTGTGTGAAAATTTTTATCTTCTCAACCATATACCTTCCATCTAGAATAATTTACGAAATTGTTTCTTATTGTATTAAACAAAATGACTCAAAACCCAATGTTTTAGATATATATTTTTTTCGTTTTCCAACACAGTTCTCCTTCTTTTAATTGTTTTATATAATTTTGATATTGTATTTATAAAATCCATCCACAATATGCATGTATAATAATTGATAGAGGTAATAAGAATAGTGAAACATTATGAGAATATACCAATGATGGTTCTCATTAATCAACATATATGTGCTCATACTTTTTACAATTAGGTGTTTATTTTTGTATAACAACACATATTATTTTTTTTAAATTTCATAGATACAGCCTTTACATTCTCCATACTCCATGTGATTGAGGTATAGTGCACCTATAAAAGTAATTAATCTCATTCCATCTAAATAACATTACAAATAGGGTAATTATATAAATTAGAATTTTTGTAATATTATTTATAGAAAATAATTATAACTTATAAATTAACTTAAAAATATAATATTTATATTTCATTCCTTTTTCAACCACTATGGAACCTTCTTTTTTGTTTTTAAACACATTTACAAAATGTTTTATAAGGCCTTAAATGGTATAGATGACAAAATAAAATAATTATTACATAATTTCTATATGTGTCTGACTCCTTAAATATTTATTAAAAATTATAACCAATGCCTAAAAATTCATATTTCATTTTCTTACAATTTCAGGAGAATCACCATCATTAAGATAAACCGCACTAAAATTCCATGTAAAAACATTCAAACATATCCACTTTTATATATATATATTGAAATGATCCATTAGAATGAATGATCCATGACCCTATCATACTATTTACTCTTAATTGAAAATTAATGTCATATTACTCATCTACTGTAACATCCCAGGTAATTAAAGAATAAATAATTTTCATATTTATTAATATTAGAGAATTAAATATGAATTTTAATTAAAAGGGGTTGCTATGTTCGATAGCGTACCCGATACGCAACGATGAGTTTCTTGGAAACTTACGTAGCACACTAGTAATATAATAATATTATTTTAAATGTTAGTAGCCGTTGTACTGGCGGGAATGAATAGAAATAACTAAAATATGAATAGATATGTTTTTAGATGTTTTTACATTTACCCAATAAAAGATAAAGGCTTAAAATACGGAAAGAGTTCAATTTTAGGCTTTTATACTCTAATTTTCACTAAAGGTTCACTTATCACCTTTTAATGGTGAACCGTCATTAAATATAGTTTTGATCACTCTTATACATTCTTTTGGACCAAATAAAACTCTTATTAAGAATCGGGACATCAAATCTTACTTTGTGTAATTTTTGGTACCTTTCTGATAAAGTTCATTTTTTTATGAATAGTGTAAAATGTTGTATTTTACATCAAAACTACTTTTTAATCTAATTTATTTATATGATTAGATTATCTTTTGAATTGGTCTTAATGTGTAATATGAATATATTTTTACCATTTTATCCAATGTTGGTCATTGGAATCAATTTCGATTTGAAATTAGACTTAAACTGGTGTCAATCTTTTGATACTTATTGTTTTGTAAAAACACGCTATTTGCTCTGGCAGCGGGAATTAATTATTGAATTAATTAATGTGACTTATATGATTTGAATTTTGTAAAATGGACTTCATTTTTGAATTCGGAATATCAAATATAGCTTAGAGTAAATTTTTGGTAATTTTCTGAAAAACTTCAATTTTTGATGAATAGTGAAACCACTAAGTGGTAATCAAGCAAACTGATTTTTCAGTTAAATGAAAGTTTACCACTAATGTGTATTGAATTTTGAAAATCCGACATACATGGTTGTCATTAAGAAGTAAAATGTGGTTCAATGAGATTAAAATAATTTTTTGGTGAATAGTAACTTATTAAGTTCTTAATCGCGATTAGTGGTAATTAGTGTAGTTTAAGGTATAAATAATGATTTAATAATATGAAATGACCTAGACACATGTCCCAACCTTATTGGTTGTGTCATGGCCGACCAAGACAAGCCATGGGTCAACTTGGGGACCCCATGGATCCACTTTTGTTGGGAAATGACATAAATTACTTTTTATTTAATGTTAAAGTGAAAATGACACAAACATGATATGTTTTGCGAAAACAATTTTTAAGTGGGGTTATACAAGTCCAAATTTTGATTATAAATAGTAATTGGAAAGATAAAAGGATTTACTACATCATAGTATTTGTTTTATAATTTTTAGACATTAAATAAATTAAATTATTTATGACATAATAATGATGCAGCGATGACATCATTATTTGACGATTTAAATAAAATAGAAAGATAATGTAAAATATATGATCTAAACATGTCCAAAACCAATTGGATGAGTGGATTTAGAACCCTTATCACCTTATCCACGAATTATATCAATGTGGGACCTTTTGAAACCGAAACACATTTTCAAATAAAGTAATGTTTCTTTACTTTCCAAAAGTACCCCTCCTCTCCCCTTATAAAAGGCCCCCACCTCTACCTCATTTCACACACTCTTCAAGCCTTTGGCTCGGACAACCCCTGCCCATTTGCTCTCTCCACATCCCTCTACTCATCCTAGAGGATTCCCTTTGGGAAGAATCCTTTCAAAGGAAGCCTTTAGACTCAAATCAAAAGGAGTTACACTTTTTAAGGTAATTCATTCTCTAATGTTCATTTGTTTTATTTTGCTTCTCCAACCCCCTAAACTATTTTTATTTACTTCTTTTGTAACAACACCAGTATCTTCAATATACTAGGATGTTGTTATAAGATTTATTTGAGCTACACTCTCACACAACTACATCAAATGGTTAAGGAACATACGGTTTCCGTGGATGGCGAAATTCTGCCTCCCGAAAAGATGATTGTTCAATACTCATTTAACACCTTCAAAGGTGGCCATTATGATGTCACTATTTTTATATATGATATATAATATGTTTATGTTTTCCTTAAGCTTCTGGTTTTTTTTCATTTTGGGCATACCTTTATGGTTTCCATTATGGGTAAAACACGATATCTTCATTTTAAGGAAGTGCGGACTACCGCCCCCTCAAAGTGATGTGATTCGTTAATGCCATATGTGGGACGTGTAAAGGATGGATTTAAAGTTATTATATATGATGTTATACTGGAATTATAATATACCTATATATATCATTATCATTTATTTCCATTAAAGTATGAGATAGAAATGAAAGTAGCATTCATGCGTACGTACGGACTACCGTCTCCATGAACGGTGCATTTCATTTCTTATCCCCAAATGTAATTTATTATTAAAAGTACATGTATATAATGGATATATATAATTAATGATATATATAAATGATGAATATAATTCTGGAATTAAAATATACATACCTCTCATTTAGTTTTAATTCCATTAATATGACAAAGGAATGAAAGTAGCGTTCATGCGTACGTACGGCTTACCGTCTCCATGAACGGTGCATTTCATTTCTTACCTCTAAATGATTATGTAATATTTTAAATACATGTATGTACTGGATATATATGACATATATGATATCTACATCATGAATACCATTCTGGATATAATGAAACATTGACCAAATTAACAACATGTAAGTGTAAGAAGTCTATTTTTGACTTAAGAACCAAATACCGACAAAATGAACATTATTAACTTAAATAATTACATGATGTTCATAACATGGTATAAAAGGAATAATGAACTTGAAAAAGGTTCTTAAGAAGGTAGAGATTAACTAAAGTTTATTATTCAGGAGTTTAAAGAACGGTCGGGTCAAGTTGGATACGAGGTATGGGAACTTCTTAACCCAATTTCCATTCTTTGGGTTAATCTCCTACTTTCAAATTATGTCATTATATTATTATGTCGTATCTTGTATTTGTACTTTATTTATTTGTACTTATAGTGAATACACATAATGTATCTATTTTATTTTAAAAATTATCTTTGTATGGGACTTCGTCTCAATCTCCTTTCGTTGAGGCATATTTTATTTTATACACAACTTTCTTTTATACGGTGTATAAACCCCTTTGACATTTACGTTTATTCAAAAGGAATCTTTTTTTTATACGAAGCGTTTACTAAACGACAAAAGGGAATGTTTTTGTCGTACGTATGCGGCGACAACGACTTCTCCGCCGTCGTAACCGTTATTTGAGTTTCAGCTTCCTCTACAAGCCATACCTTTTTTTTAAAAAAAAGAAAAAAATAAATACCATGTTTTACTTTGGTATTGAAAATGGTTTTCATAATGTTTTTATTATATCAATGTTTTGTATTGATATCTCGTGATTGAAATGTGGAAATTTTATGTTTCCTTTATGCATGTTTTATGTGATATGATTATGTTATGGTTCTTGGGCATTATTATGAAGACGGGTGGTTCCGTGATAAACTAAGGGCGGGTGAGCCCGTTATAGCTCTCCAATGCATTGGGTAACGCGAAGGAGTGAAACGTTAAGGTTTCTCCGAAGAGATTTTAGGGAATATACTGTGATGGGTATTCCAAACGTAACCAAGAGGGTTACTCCCTACGTAAGAATGTTATGAATGCCTCAAGTTACCTTTATGTCTTATGATTTCTATGATTTATTCATGATTTTATGAGGTATTTTAAAGTGCCTATGTTTTATGGGTAAAGTATGATTTCATTCTTATTTATATATGAACTCATGTTTCCTTTCCATGTTTTTTTTAATAACCCATACTGAGTTTTTATGCTCATCCCAAGTTTTTGAAATGTTTTTCACAGGTCAAGGGAAAGGTACATGATAAGATGATAGAGTCAAGGATGTGTCAAGAAATAATCCATGTTTTATTTTAAATGTGTTTCCATTGATGGGAATGAAGAATAATATCTTTATGTAACCACTTTGTTTATATGTGGAATGTAATGCAAGTTTTATGATCTAATTCTCTAAAACTCTAAACATGAAAAGATCCTCAATGTGTAATCTTGTAATAACACAAGATTAAGTAAGGTTTAAGGCTGGGGCCTTATAGTTGGTATCAAAGGTCGGTTTAGATAACTTTAGGAGTTAGAATTCTATTAAATGATTATCCAAAAATGTTTTTTTTCTTTTTTGAAATGATATAGCATTTAAAGATTACCATGTTGCTTCATCTAAGACATGTTTGTTCAGAATGGTTTTCCGTAGAGGAAACAGGGAAGCTGTGCTAGGAAGGCATACAGAAGGAAATAACCTTCCGAATCAGCATCCAGAAATGGTCGGAATTGGAACTGAACAGTTTGTTGCAGTAATGGCGCAGTTGACTCAGGCGATAAATGGTGGTGGTATCCATGCACGAGATCAGCCAGATCAACCGCAGAGGAACATGTCAGTGGTGGAACATTTCATGAGGCAACATCCCCCATCATTCAGAGGATCATCTGACCCTGTGCTAGCTGAAGGGTGGATTAAAGCACTGGAGAAGATTTTTGATGTCATGGGGTGTTCAGACAATCAAAAGGTTAGTCTTGCTATTTACCGTTTGGAGGGTGAAGCAGATCAGTGGTGGTCTATGGTTAAAAATATCAGGGACGCCGATGAGATTGATGCTCTTGACTGGGATGAATTCAAAGGAATGTTTCTTGAGAAGTATTTTCCTAAGGCTGTTCGACTTAGGATGGAAAAGCAATTCTTGGAATTGAGGCAAGTGGAAGACTCAGTGGCTGCCTATGAAGAAAAGTTCACTCGATTGGCAAGGTATGCTCCAAATTTTATCCGAGACCTTGATAGTAAAATCAATCGTTTTTACTCAGGATTAAAGCCAAAGTATCGAAGGGCATTAGCTTCTCGTGAGTTTAAAAGTTATGAAAAGCTTGTTCGATGTGCTGAGAAGGTAGAAATGGAGTTTGCCGATGACCAAGTTTTCTATAACAACCAGCAGAAGAAGAGACCGAGGTGGCAGGAGAAAGGTAAGAATTCTTCAAAAAAGTCTGATGGTAAGAGAACTAAGTTTCCAGTTTGTGATAAATGTGGCAAAAGGCATGCTGGGGAATGTCTTCTGAATTCTGGGAAGTGCTACCGATGTGGTAAGATGGGACATAAGGCTCGTGATTTCACTGAAAAGGATCAAGTTGAAGGTAAGAACAAATTTGATTTACAGTTAGTGAAATGTTATAAGTGCAATGAGATGGGTCACTATGCAAACGAGTGTCCGACAAGGAGCTTGAGAGATGGGAAGCAGTTAGACTACAAGCAGAAAGGGGTGGTGAAATCCTTTGCAACTACTTCAGCAGATGTTGGGCCATCGAATGAAGTGGTGTCAGCTCCAGGGAGCTCAGTATTATTCGAAGATTGACTTGAGGTCGGGGTACCATCAGTTGAAAGTAAAAGAAGCAGATGTTCCGAAGATTGTGTTCCGTACTAGATATGTCCAATATAAATTTGTAGTTATGCCTTTGGGGTTAACCAATGCACCTGTTGTATTCATGGACCTTATGAATAAAATTTTCCATGAGTTCTTGGATAAGTTTGTGTTTCTGTTTTGAGGTTTGTGAAGAGGTTATGTGTGCCTTGTGATTCACAGTTGAAGAATGAGTTGTTTTTTTTTTCATCCTGGCAGTACTAAGATGTACAGAGGTCTGCGGGAGTATTACTGGTGGGATGGAATGAAAAGAGACATTGCTGATTTTACTGTGAAGTGTTTGACTTGTCAACAGGTTAAAGCAGAGCGGCAGTTACCGAAAGGGATGCTTCAGCCTTTACCAGTGCCAGAGTGGAAATGGGAGAATATATCCATGGACTTTGTTGTTGGATTACCAAAGACATCTCGAGGTAATAATGCAATCTGGGTTATTGTTGATCGCTTGACCAAATCTGCTCATTTCCTTGCTATACGAGATACTTTCTCTCTTGATCAACTTTCCCGTTTGTATCTTAAAGAGATAGTCAGGTTACATGGAGTTCCTCTCTCCATTGTATCAGATCGTGATCCCAGGTTTACTTCCAACTTTTGGAAAGGCCTTCAGAAGTCGTTGGGTACTGAATTAAATTTTAGTACAGCTTTTCATCCTCAATCAGATGGGCAGTCAGAACGAACAATTCATACATTGGAGGATATGCTACGAGCTTGTTCTATGGATTATTAGGGAAGTTGGGACCAACATCTTTCTTTGGTTGAGTTTTCATATAATAACAGTTTTCATTCCAGTATACAGATGGCACCATTTCAGGCATTATATGGGAAGCGGTGTCGAACTCCAGCTTTCTGGGATGAAGTGGGTGAAAGGAAGTTGATGGAACCAGAATTGGTAGAAGAGATGGCAGAAAAAGTTCAGTTGATTCAGAAACACATGAGAACAGCTCAGAGCAGGCAGAAGAGTTATGCGGATAACCAGAGGAAGGATCTATCTTTCGAGGTAGGTGATCATGTTTTTCTCAAGGTTTCTCCTTGGAAAAGTGTGATGAGATTTGGTAAGAAAGGAAAGTTGAGTCCAAGGTTCATTGGACCATACGAAATTCTGGAAAGAGTTGGATCAGTTGCATACCGAGTGGCTTTACCTCCGAGTTTATCTCAGGTACACAATGTTTTTCACGTTTCGATGTTGAGAAAGTATATGCCAGATCCATCTCATGTTTTGAGTCCAGAGGTAGTTCAGCTGGAAGAGAACCTATCTTATGAGGAACAACCGGTCCAGATTCTTGACCACAGGGAGCAAGTGTTACAGAATAAGGTGATTCCTCAGGTAAAGGTTTTGTGGAAAAACCACATGATTGAAGAGGCAACATGGGAATCTGAAAATGCAATGAGGGATAAGTACCCCCATTTATTCGATAAGTAAATAAATTGCGGGGACGCAATTTTCTAAAGGGGGGAAGGATGTAACATCCCAGGTAATTAAAGAATAAATAATTTTCATATTTATTAATATTAGAGAATTAAATATGAATTTTAATTAAAAGGGGTTGCTATGTTCGATAGCGTACCCGATACGCAACGATGAGTTTCTTTGAAACTTACGTAGCACACTAGTAATATAATAATATTATTTTAAATGTTAGTAGCCGTTGTACTGGCAGGAATGAATAGAAATAACTAAAATATGAATAGATATGTTTTTAGATGTTTTTACATTTACCCAATAAAAGATAAAGGCTTAAAATACGGAAAGAGTTCAATTTTAGGCTTTTATACTCTAATTTTCACTAAAGGTTCACTTATCACCTTTTAATGGTGAACCGTCATTAAATATAGTTTTGATCACTCTTATAAATTCTTTTGGACCAAATAAAACTCTTATTAAGAATCGGGACATCAAATCTTACTTTGTGTAATTTTTGGTACCTTTCTGATAAAGTTCATTTTTTTTATGAATAGTGTAAAATGTTGTATTTTACATCAAAACTACTTTTTAATCTAATTTATTTGTATGATTAGATTATCTTTTGAATTGGTATTAATGTGTAATATGAATATATTTTTACCATTTTATCCAATGGTGGTCATTGGAATCAATTTCGATTTGAAATTAGACTTAAACTGGTGTCAATCTTTTGATACTTATTGTTTTGTAAAAACACGCTATTTGCTCTGGCAGCGGGAATTAATTATTGAATTAATTAATGTGACTTATATGATTTGAATTTTGTAAAATGGACTTCATTTTTGAATTCGGAATATCAAATATAGCTTAGAGTAAATTTTTGGTAATTTTCTGAAAAACTTCAATTTTTGATGAATAGTGAAACCACTAAGTGGTAATCAAGCAAACTGATTTTTCAGTTAAATGAAAGTTTACCACTAATGTGTATTGAATTTTGAAAATCCGACATACATGGTTGTCATTAAGAAGTAAAATGTGGTTCAATGAGATTAAAATAATTTTTTGGTGAATAGTAACTTATTAAGTTCTTAATCGCGATTAGTGGTAATTAGTGTAGTTTAAGGTATAAATAATGATTTAATAATATGAAATGACCTAGACACATGTCCCAACCTTATTGGTTGTGTCATGGCCGACCAAGAAAATCCATGGGTCAACTTGGGGACCCCATGGATCCACTTGTGTTGGGAAATGACATAAATTACTTTTTATTTAATGTTAAAGTGAAAATGACACAAACATGATATGTTTTGCGAAAACAATTTTTAAGTGGGGTTATACAAGTCCAAATTTTGATTATAAATAGTCATTGGAAAGCTAAAACGATTTCCTACATCATAGTATTTGTTTTATAATTTTTAGACATTAAATAAATTAAATTATTTATGACATAATAATGATGCAGCGATGACATCATTATTTGACGATTTAAATAAAATAGAAAGATAATGTAAAATCTATGATCTACACATGTCCAAAACCAATTGGATGAGTGGATGTCGAACCCTTATCACCTTATCCACGAATTCTATCAATGTGGGACCTTTTGAAACCGAAACACATTTTCAAATAAAGTAATGTTTCTTTACTTTCCAAAAGTACCCCTCCTCTCCCCTTATAAAAGGCCCCCACCTCTACCTCATTTCACACACTCTTCAAGCCTTTGGCTCGGCCAACCCCTGCCCATTTGCTCTCTCCACATCCCTCTCCTCATCCTAGAGGATTCCCTTTGGGCACAATCCTTTAAAAGGAAGCCTTTAGGCTCAAATCAAAAGGAGTTACACTTTTTAAGGTAATTCATTCTCTAATGTTCATTTGTTTTATTTGGCTTCTCCATCCCCCTAAACTCTTTTTATTTACTTCTTTTGTAACAACACCAGTATCTTCAATATACTAGGATGTTGTGATAAGATTTATTTGAGCTACACTCTCACACAACTACATCAAATGGTTAAGGAACATACGGTTTCCGTGGATGGCGAAATTCTGCCTCCCGAAACGATGATTGTTCAATACTCATTTAACACCTTCAAAGGTGGCCATTATGATGTCACTATTTTTATATATGATATATAATATGTTTATGTTTTCCTTAAGCTTCTGGTTTTTTTCATTTTGGGCATACCTTTATGGTTTCCATTATGGGTAAAACACGATATCTTCATTTTAAGGAAGTGCGGACTACCGCCCCCTCAAAGTGATGTGATTCGTTAATGCCATATGTGGGACGTGTAAAGGATGGATTTAAAGTTATTATATATGATGTTATACTGGAATTATAATATACCTATATATATCATTATCATTTATTTCCATTAAAGTATGAGATAGAAATGAAAGTAGCGTTCATGCGTACGTACGGACTACCGTCTCCATGAACGGTGCATTTCATTTCTTATCCCCAAATGTAATTTATTATTAAAAGTACATGTATATAATGGATATATATAATTAATTATATATATAAATGATGAATATAATTCTGGAATTAAAATATACATACCTCTCATTTAGTTTTAATTCCATTAATATGACAAAGAAATGAAAGTAGCGTTCATGCGTACGTACGGCTTACCGTCTCCATGAACGGTGCATTTCATTTCTTACCTCTAAATGATTATGTAATATTTTAAATACATGTATGTACTGGATATATATGACATATATGATATCTACATCATGAATACCATTCTGGATATAATGAAACATTGACCAAATTAACAACATGTAAGTGTAAGAAGTCTATTTTTGACTTAAGAACCAAATACCGACAAAATGAACATTATTAACTTAAATAATTACATGATGTTCATAACATGGTATAAAAGGAATAATGAACTTGAAAAAGGTTCTTAAGCAAGTAGATATTAACTAAAGTTTATTATTCAGGAGTTTAAAGAACGGTCGGGTCAAGTTGGATACGAGGTATGGGAACTTCTTAACCCAATTTCCATTCTTTGGGTTAATCTCCTACTTTCAAATTATGTCATTATATTATTATGTCGTATCTTGTATTTGTACTTTATTTATGTGTACTTATAGTGAATACACATAATGTATCTATTTTATTTTAAAAATTATCTTTGTATGGGACTTCGTCTCAATCTCCTTTCGTTGAGGCATATTTTATTTTATACACAACTTTCTTTTATACGGTGTATAAACCCCTTTGACATTTACGTTTATTCAAAAGGAATCTTTTTTTTATACGAAGCGTTTACTAAACGACAAAAGGGAATGTTTTTGTCATACGTATGCGTTGACAACGACTTCTCTTCCGTCGTAACCGTTATTTGAGTTTCGGCTTCCTCTACAAGCCATACCTTTTTTTTAAAAAAAAGAAAAAAATAAATACCATGTTTTACTTTGGTATTGAAAATGGTTTTCATAATGTTTTTATTATATCAATGTTTTGTATTGATATCTCGTGATTGAAATGTGGAAATTTTATGTTTCCTTTATGCATGTTTTATGTGATATGATTATGTTATGGTTCTTGGGCATTATTATGAAGATGGGTGGTTCCGTGATAAACTAAGGGCGGGTGAGCCCGTTATAGCTCTCCAATGCATTGGGTAACGCGAAGGAGTGAAACGTTAAGGTTTCTCCGAAGAGATTTTAGGGAATATACTGTGATGGGTATTCCAAACGTAACCAAGAGGGTTACTCCCTACGTAAGAATGTTATGAATGCCTCAAGTTACCTTTATGTCTTATGATTTCTATGATTTATTCATGATTTTATGAGGTATTTTAAAGTGCCTATGTTTTATGGGTAAAGTATGATTTCATTCTTATTTATATATGAACTCATGTTTCCTTTCCATGTTTTTTTAATAACCCATACTGAGTTTTTATGCTCATCCCAAGTTTTTGAAATGTTTTTCACAGGTCAAGGGAAAGGTACATGATAAGATGATAGAGTCAAGGATGTGTCAAGAAATAATCCATGTTTTATTTTAAATGTGTTTCCATTGATGGGAATGAAGAATAATATATTTATGTAACCACTTTGTTTATATGTGGAATGTAATGCAAGTTTTATGATCTAATTCTCTAAAACTCTAAACCTGAAAAGATCCTCAATGTGTAATCTTGTAATAACACAAGATTAAGTAAGGTTTAAGGCTGGGGCCTTATATCTACGATGTTATTTAATAAATCAATAGACCATAGTCAATATTACTCGAAATCAAATATCAAATATAATCTCTTACCATACTAATGAAACTTGGGACATTGTCTTATGGATTTCCATCACCCAAATTATCCGGATCCATTTAGAACATTCAATTTTTATATTCAATTAGTCATACTTTTTGATCCTTATTATGTCGTATTATATTTTATTGTAGGTTTTTCTTCCATATGAATAGTTTTTATAGAATAAAATCTTTAATATCCAGTAACACTTTGTCTTTTATTATACATAAAAAACTTATAGTTATAGAAATTAGATGCCAAGATTAAAGAAGTTATGATAACAAGATAAATTTCAACACTATAATCCCAAACATCTCATTCTATTAATCCAATAGAATATTTATAGTGTTGATATTATTAACAGGAATAACAACATAGTTTTCATGAATCATACTTTTACTAATGAGTATCTATATCTGAAACACCATGTTCATAATTTTTGGATTCTCATAAATATTTTCACGAATTGACTCCATCTCATCAATTTTCATTATCTAATGGATATTAAAAGAATCATTCCCTCATATAAAAATCTATAAAACTCTTTGTAAATTCCGGTAATTCTCATCTCATTAAATTTTATATATTGTTTTTATCATGAAAAAATTCATTACTAGATCTTGATTACAATGAAATAAATAATTCACTATATATATCTTCCAAACAAAAAAACAATACCCCAAAAAAACATAATTCATTCTATTTACTCTTCCAATAAAATATCCATCAAAACCATTTATTTTAATAGAACATCAATCAAAAATAATAAACAAATATTATTATTATATTTCTTCCCCAAAAAAATATTAAGATATTTGGTAATAGTTTTTGGGAATGTAACATGGAGCATGCAATCAAATCCTAAATATCCTTTTTATTATCCAACAATACATAATAAGGGTGCATATGATAAATACAACAGACATTATCTCACACAATAAATTTTGAAAGTCAATAATGAACAACAAATGAATGAAAATACGCAACAAATAGAAGATATTTACATGGTTTAATTAATTCCCACCATGCATAGATAAAAATTTCATTCTAATATTAGATAATGAAGTGAATAAATCATCACTTATAATTTATCGAATATAATTATTAATAAAATTATTATTTTATAAATTCCATAATAACACTTATATAGAATAAATGATTATATAAATACCACATAATCCATATCGAATCATATTTCAACATGTGGATTGCATATTATATTAATATTGAATCATTTATAGTTATTAATTTAATGTGTTGAATATAATTTAAACTATAAATATATAAATTGGATGTCAATTAAAATTTTTTGAACATCCATTGATAATATATTTCTTCACCATTAAATAATAAATCCATATTTATATTATTTTATAAAAATATTTCCAACTATTATATTTTCACCCATGATCATTACACTGTTTGATACCCAAGTTATTAAGAAAAGAAACGTGCTTCAAAATAAAAAATATCTCATATATTTCATAATCGAATGTCAGTTTTATCTTTGAATTCTTGATTATTTCTCCAAATTTTCAAAAATATTCCCACTAGAAATTACATAGGTATATTTTTTTTTGAAAAATATGTTTTTTTAATAATTATATGATAATTATTATTATCAGGTTGAAAAAAATATTTATTTAAATTTCTTATTAATTAGTTATATTAATATATCAGATAGTTTTGTTTTTAGAAGAAATTGAACAAATTTATTTTCGAAACTACCAATGAGGTATTTTTCATATTTCTTGTTGATAATAACATAGATGGTCCTATGATGAGAGTGTGAAACACAGTCCTTATGAAGCTTTCTTTTTTTATATCTTTACAATTCATAAAATGTTTTATTAGATTATTTTCAATTAATATATATGATAAATAATTTTTTAAAAAATAATTCCATCTTATCTATTCATATCTAACAATGCAATTTTTAACTACCAAGATATTATAGATCTTATAACAAAATCTAGTTGTATATCCATAGAAAACATATTAGAAAAAATTTCTACTCTAGTATTATTGGGATTATAATATTATATATTGATTTTATGCCAATACCCACTTGGATATTCACAACCATCTTAATATAATTAGTAATTTGATTAAAACTATGATAAATATTTAAATTAATTAAATGTATTTGAATTATGGTTCGTATGAAAACTAGTTTTGATTGGTGGAAATAGAACATGATTTTTTATGGCAATTTTGATGAATAGGAAGAGTTATAATTTCCATGATAATAATATTTGTGAACTGTATGAAAAGACAAGAATAATCTTTCTCATATGAGTTATATTGAGTTATCATCTACCATGGTTTCTATATTTTTTATCATAATTGGATAAAAATATTAGAATATGGTATTAGGTTTAATCTTAGATGTCCAATGGTTGATTTCCAATTGTCCGAATGTCAACATGATACCTAAAACAACATTTTTAATCTAAAAAATTAAGCCAACATTTAATAAAGGAACATTTATTCAATATAATTTAATTAAGTGTAAATGATACAATGCACTCCAAGAATGATAATTTTCTAAAAATACTAAACGAATGATTATTTTACTAAATAAATTTCACCTTATAAGATATTATTATAGATTTATAAAAATATATTTCATTAAAGACTCGGGTTGATGTGTTGATTGAATGGTATAACAAAAATTATGGTACATTGTTTTTTGGATCGATAAAAATATAAAATAAGAGATTAATTTCATGTAATTTTATATATTAGTATTCTCTCATTAGGTATTGGGATATACTTTTCATTGAAAATAATAGATTTTATATATATTCATTTACTACCATTGATAATCTTAACCATGTGTCTTTACAGTAACAGATTATTTTGCACAATTAAAATTATAAGATAACCTCTACCAGGAAACATTGTCTTCTTTCCTGGATAAGAATTATATAGATATCATTCATGTATCCTACAATACCCTTGGTTTCTATTATGTAACCCTTACATGATGCTTTTCTTGGTTTTAGAAGTTAGGGGTGACGTTTGGGAGAGTCGGGAGATCCTGGATTGAAGTTTGAAGTAAAGGGGAAGGCGCACAGGATGCTCACATTTTGTCTAAACCATGCAGCCAAACCATGCATTGATGACTGAGGAGGTAGTGGCTTCTGCATGGTCGACACATGGTTAAGGGAAACCATGCGATACAGCCCTGCAGAAAGGGTGGACATGGAAGTAGCTAACGCACTGTTAGCGCATAATTTGTCAAACTGTGCGGACTAACTGTGTGGGAACATAAATTAGATCATTAAATTGTTGATCTAACTCGTTTTGCCTTTAATTGCCTTGTTTAAAGCTCCTAAGCGGACCTAACTCTGGATTACTCTCCCTTGAAGGTTTGATAACCTCTCCCAAGCATTCTGGAGGCAATCCAAATGCTTCTCTTGGAAAATCGTAGCCAGATTCTTGAGGTATGTGATCATTCTCCTTTGTTCTTGATTGGTTTCTTAGATCTACATAGATATACTTCTCCCCATCTCTCGGTTTCTTGGATATAATCCTATTATGGGTAGATCTATGTTTGTGGATGCCAAATATGTTGAGATTTGGTCTTGTTTGTGTTTAGAGAAGAGTTCTATGTAGGATTCTTGGAGAATCGACCTGGTGTTTGTGAGCGTTCTTCATCTGTTGCTTGTTTTTGACTTTTTGTTGAGGTATGTGTCTTCACTCTTGACTCCTCTCATTAGAATTTGTTCTATTAGTTTCAAATTGGTTATTTGAATGGTATTTATTGTGAAAATCAGGGAATATATCTTCTTTAGTGATGATTTATTGTTTTGATAAAATTTTGAAAATCATATTGAATTATTGTACAAAGTGATTTGGCTATTTGAATTTAAAATGATGATTTTTAATTATGAAACTACTGAAATTGGAAATTGTTTTGATGAAATTGGTTTTCAATAAAAATAGAGTTTTATTGAAATGGTTTGAATTGGTTGAACACACTTGGTTTTGATGGAAATGGTTTTCAATAAAATGTGTTTTATTGAAAGGTTGATTTTGGAATGATTGTTGGAAATGTGTAGTGTTTATTCATATTGCATTCTATGAGGCTTGGTTGAAATATGTCCTTGTTCTCGGTGCCAAATATTTAATGTCATGATGGTAACTATATGTATGAGGCTTGGTTGAAATATGACATTGTTCTCAGTGCCAAAGTTATAATGGCACATGGGAAACAATTACCTTGTGATGACTTGGTAGATCGATTAGAGACTGCTCATGAGTATTTAAATGTCATAACAAATCATGTACGGTTGATTTCATAGGTTTGTGAAACGGTTGGGTATTCCAAAATGTGATGTTTTTGAAATAGTTTTAAATATTGTTTTGTGATTTTTCTGGAAAAATAACGTGTTGGAAAAGTTAGTTTAGCTTCCTCTAGTTATGAATAGTTTTTGAAAACTTGTTTATATTTAGTTACAATTGCATTGTTTAAATTGTGTTATATAAACTATTTTTATATAATCATTGCTAACTCTTCTATCCTAGTGGAATGAGTAGGGTAGTCATTGGGGAAATCCTACTGAGTTTAATACTCACCCCTGCTTTGGAACTTTGGTTCTTTTTCATATGTTGTATTCTGAGACATAGGTAAAGGTAAATCATATCATTACTAATGGCTCATGGCGATATTTGGGAGATGATGAGGATCTTGGATCTTGTGGACCACAGAGTCATGGTGTCTTTTGAGATTCTTGAGTTGTTCTTCCACTGTGTATTTTGATGTTTGGTTTGGTCTTCGGTTGTTGTGTACTCTGATGTGGTTTAACAAAAATTAAGTTTTTGATTGGTCTCTTATTTTTTCATGCATCATATAGTGATTGGATAATGGATGGATTTATTTTATTAAAGGCTAAATCATCCCCCAATTTTATTTGAAACCCTTTGGCATTTATTGTGAGCCTTTAGCGTCTTGGGGATGTTGCTTAAGGCCAAGTAATGACATGTTGAGCTCTCAAGTCAATGGGAATTGGCAGGTCATTACATATCCCCTATTCATATTAGAAAATTATTGATAACATAAACCAAACATTAAAAGTCATACTAGTTTCTCTAGAGGATCCACACACATCATGAGTTTATAGGACCCCCACTACGATAAAAATATGTGTCATATATAAATTTTTTCTCCATATAAAAAAAGTGTTTAATATTTTTTAAATAAAATTATTCAACATAATCTAAATAAGTTTTCTGATTGATCATGTTTGATGGGAAAATTAAACAAATGATGAATAATATGATTTCTCTCTATGTGAATGGTTTTATCAAGAGGTTTATTTCCACTAATATAATACTCTTGGATACATTTTAAAATTTTATGAAATGGATCATTTGGTTATATAACTGGATTATTTGAGAACACCCATTATTGATCAATAAGATAACGTGGTACTCTAATAGATTCATGATTATTGACATCCCATATATTGATACTTAATATAAAATTATATTTAGAACCATTAAAAACATTAATTTTTTATTACCAATGTGTATAAAGACATATTATTGTGATAGTAATGTTACTATTATCCCTAAAAGGTATTAATGATCAATATTGATTATGATTATGATAACATAATAATATATAACTCAACATAATTTTTATTTTATCAGTAATTATTGATAGGATCCATCAATGTTTTCCAAATAATGAAAGTATTTATGTATTTCATAATACATCTTATATATATATATATATATATATTTCACCAATGATATATGTAGAAATGTAATGGGACTCTCTAAAATATTATTCATTTTGTTTAATATATATAAAATTATGCTAAAATAAAAAATTAATATTTAGGAATGTGAAATAGGTTATCCAAATAATGACTTATGATAGTATATAAATAAAATTTTAGGTGAAATATAACATATTCCATTGTCCTTCTACTATAAAATATTATTTTGTATTCTTTTAAAATGACATGATATTATGATAAACATTGGTGATGTGGTATTAATAAAGGATGGTATATTTTTGCATTTATTTTTATAAAACTCATGTAAATTATAATTTTTATGAGTTCATGATAGATAATTTTGTAACAATTATATTTCCCATTAGTGTGATTGGAATTCAGATTTTATTTTGAGATTTGGTTTGACTATTAAATAATTTTTGTAGAGGTACTTACTAATTATTTAAATAGAGAATTCATGTCAATGAACAAATATTCATTATAATAGAAATTTATTAACAAATAGATTAATCTATTTTTTAAAATTCCAATTTTAGAATGATATATATTCATATATTTTTATGGATAATTAAACATTCTTTTATTTAACTAATTATAAACATGTATTTTTTGTTTTTATCTTTTTGAAACAAAATAATTACATTTAAATATCACTATAATTACATTGAAATATATTATTACCATTAAATATTATTTTTAGAGTTGGAAATATTTAAGAAATCTATTTCTAATAATACATGAATTTTATATATTGTTTAATATATGGGGTTGATTATTCATTTAATTTACCAATAATATACTATAATGTATTGAAATTTCAAAGATAAATGTTTCCATTTCAATGAAAATTCCATGAAAATCATGATTTTTTATAAATGAAATATAATATTCTATTAGATTATCATGTTCCATGGAAACATAATTTTTATTTTGACATTGATCTAATATAATATTAATAACCTGAAAATCAATGTATATTTTTCTAATTATCAAATACATTTTAGACAGAATGATACCCTAATATTTTATGAATAATTAACATCATGTTAGTAAGATAGAGTCAGAATCAACATATATGATGAATATAATAATGTCATCAATGATATCATAGACATAATCCATGATTCTATTAATGATTCTTGACATAGATTTAAGGAACAACTATGTCTTAAAATTTAAGATAAATTATATAATAGTCAAGTGATAATGATGTCCTTAAATAAAAAATAAACATGATTCTAATCCTTCATTTTTATAATGTTTCAAAAAACCAATGATCCAATCAACATTTGATAAAATCAAATAAATTTTGAACATAAAAAGTAATGTATCCAAAAATAATATTTGAGACATGTATACCTAGAGAAATTTTTTTGAAGGTTGATAATTAATTAGTATTATTGCCTTACCTCTTAAATTTGAACTTATTTTGTTGACTTAAATTCATCACATATGCATTTATAATTTCTTTTCACATATTTATTTTTATTTATGAAGAAAAAACACGACCTTAAGTGATGATTAATAAAAATGAAGATTCACACCTACTGGAATTTCCATTATTGAATTTTCATGGTCATTTATTTATAAGGGAATTATAACATGGAATTCTAAATTTTTCTATAGCAGATTTTCATTCTGATTTTCAAATTCTAAATGAGATTTTGCACATGTTATCATTAAAATCATATATCATATGGATTCTAGATTTTTGATTTGATTATAATTTTGAATTTATTCAACATAAGAACATAATTTTTATATGTTAGAAATATTTCATTAATAAATTATATTTAAAGATAGTGTAAAATCATAATTATAATGTGAATTAAATTATCTGATAGTTATTATCCTAAAACGCATTACATGGTCAATAAATAAGAGAAATTTTAAATATAAATTGGCTTATTGAAATTTAATATGAAAAATCATTCTTGTTTACATTTCAAGAGGGTTTTTAACATGATTCAAAAAATGTATATGGAATAACATATAGCATCATGTTTGTTGATGAAATAACAATATCAAAGAAGAATACAAAAATGATTGTTTTTTTTTTAATTTATAACTATAAATTTGTTATCCACTATTTCTGGTATTATTTTCTCATTTTTACATTTCTGAAAACATCAATAACATTACAAAAAAATTATAATTTTTTTGATGATAGTGAATGATAAATGCTTCCACATTTTTCTAGCTACCATGATACTCCTAGGTATTCTTTTGTTTTGAAAAATTATTATATTAATTTGGGTATTTTTCTTGGATACTTATTGAGTAATTATTTAAATTACATATTATATATTTGAATTTTTTCTCATGGGTTGTGGAATATAAAAAATTGTTATCTTCTTCAATAAAATATAAATCATATGAAATATATGATGGGGATTTATTAAAAAAACTATCTCAAATCATGTTCATTTATTTAAATAATAAATTCATCTTTTTGATGAATTCGTTTACTTAGATATTTTTTAAATTAAATTTCTTGTTTGGGAGATTATTAATGATTTTATGTTAATGGAAATTATACCCATATACCGGTTTTTTTATCTTTTATTCATTTATGAATATATGAGGTAAATATATAGATTCACATGAATTAGTACAAATATATTCACTCTAGAATGAGGTCATTGATGGTTCTATAACACATTAGTATTGTTAAATGAATAATTTCATCAATATAAACCAGTTCACTATTGATGATTGAATATAGTTTTACTGACATATATTTCGAGAACAATGAGGTAGAAATCATTAAAATGAATGTCATAACATTAATGTTATAATGATACCCTGGAATATAAAGATATATCATATAAAAATATTCTTCATTAATTTCGTGTTCCTAGAAAAATACATGAAAAAACATTGAGATAATTAGTCCATACAGTAACATATGAAAAAAATTACCTATTTGGATGTGGGATATAGTCATATCCCAAAAAGGGATTCCAATATTGACCATAAATATATAATCTAAACATACCTATAATTTTATCACATATTTTTTAACATATATTTCATCATATTCTAATTTTAATTGTTTTTATCATTTATTAAATGTTGATGAGGTTTATAAAATTATTTAAAAATAAATTTATTATATTCTATATTTATACCATTGTGAATTTCCTATATTATATTGAAATCAAAATTTTATTTAATCTGATGTGTAAATAATATATCATTAATTATCTACAATATATGGCCACACATATTGATATATATTTTTTATAATTGAATGGGAGATTATACTAACAATCTCATATTTATAGAAAAAATAACAATTTGGAAAATTATATTAAATTTTCTCCTTGAAAATAATTTATTTAAAATAATAGTATAATTTAAATTCAATGATATTTATTAAAGAGTGAACATAACATAAATTTCAATGAGAAGGACATTAACATGCAGTTATGATCCTCATACATGATAGTTGGTTACATACTATAAAATAAATTTAATATTCATTTTTTTGAACTTTTATATGGTAATGGTTCCCCAGTTTGATAATCTAAATGGATGATAACATTATTCCCAATATATATTAGGATGGTAATTTCTATTTATGATGGATTATGAATTTCTATTATTAATGGATAATAAAATGTCCCCTTAAAGAGTATAAATATTTATGTTATCCATGTAACATGTCTTATAATCTAAACCCACCGTCACTTTTTATCAATCAATACTATATTTATTATAAATAATCATGAAGGTTTATAAATAAAAATTTCTGATCAACAATTTCTGAAATTTCATGTTGATACCAATATACTCTTGAATATTCTTGAGTTTCTCTTTCATGATTCCAATGAGATTTATTATTATCAAATATCATAGTTGGGAGATCCTTGAAAAATATCTATAGATTTTATAAGACTACTAAATAAAGTAATATCTAATAGATCTTTGTTTTATCTTATTAATAATAAAACCATTATATAATTCTTTCAATATAGATAGATTACAATAAAAAATTTATGACTCTTTTTCATATGTATCATCATGAATTTAATTAATAATATATTATAGGTCAATTTGATATTTTTTGACATCTATATCATTTTCAAGATATAAGTATCACTTACCATTTTAATAGACCATTCAACACATGAGGTTTTTATTATTCAATTATTGGATATTTTCAAGATATATTAGTCACATAGGTAATATCACATTACTTTTCAAATGTATCTCTAATCTATATAGAACATATTTATTAAGGTGGAATATCCAAACAATTCATAAGTTTCATATTTCAATAAATTATGAAAAACTCCAACTAGTTAAAACATAATTAAAACAAGAAAATAGTTTCAAGGATACCTTTTTAATTCTTGCCGCATGTTTTTTATAATTGACGATATTTAACAGATTTCTTATAAGATGAAGACATATGATGGTTATAGTCCCCATAAATTACCCATGTAAAGGAACATTGATCAATTGTATTGAATATATTTCCATTTGGATTGACTTTATCAATATAATTAAATTTTATAGAAATTTACTACAAAATAATATAAACATTATTGGGATAATGTTCCATGAATATTTTTATCCACTGATTTTTCATAATATGTCATTACATGAATGTGTTTTGAGATAATTATTTGTAGTAGGTATAAAATTAATTAATATGATCAACTAATAGAATGATACATTAATATAAGTGTTCAATAATATGAAAAATAAATTGAATAATATAAATAAGGAGATAAAAAACAATTTGTACCACTCATTCTTCATTTATTGAATCATTTCTCAAAAGGGTTACCATAGTCAGAGTGGAAATGGATCATTAGATGATCTAGCTAATGAAGATATATACTGATGAAATTGGAAAATATTAAAATTTACATACAATGTCTTGGAAGTATAATAGAGAGATGAATCAATAGTAGAACATTATTGATCTTCTATAGAATAAAACAAATTCAGTTCCGAACATTGATAAAAATAGTTTAGAAACCCATTATATAAATTTTTTTATAAATAAATTAATATGTGTATTTATATGAGGATATGTGGAAAATCATGTGTATAAAAACATTGGTGTAATGATGTCTCCAATATGGGAATCTAAATGGATTTTTATACCACAAAAGAGTACAAATATGGAAAACAATTCTTACCATGATAGGTAATTTAGAAATAATCAATACCTATAATGGATAATAATATATATAATTTTACCCACTTATTAAATTCATTATAAATTAAAGAAATATTTCATTGGTAATTGATGTACTTGGAGTCACCCCATCAATAGAAAAAATGACTTCAAAACTCAACATACAACTCATGGACACCACATACAACACACAAAGTGAAACAAATGGGATAACTAATCAGAAGTATTTCATTCCCCAATTATTAATGCTTATGTATGATGTTTCAATAATATATATCCTTATACTAACCCATCATTTGTATGACACTTATTTTGTAAAATATTTTTACTAAACCTAATTTTATAAATCAATCAAGAGTCACCACTACAAACCCGTTCTGACAATTTTTCAAGACAATTTACTACACAATGTTGTTAAAAAATAAAATTGAAATTACAATAAATGAACATATATTTTAAAAAATCAAAATTCATGGAAATTTTTGAATTGATCTTTCACTAGAAATCCACCATTTAAAAATTTAAATCATGATAATCATATCTACTTTTGGATAACTATCTTCATATTGTTTTATAAAATGTTTCATTTTTAAATTCATAGGATATAAATTATGTCCTATAAGTGAATCATTTTTCAATTAATTAATATAATATTCTAAATTAGACTCTCAATGGTGCATCAAAATTATTCTTTATTAATATACTTATTCTTCATATATTTTTGAAAAATCATCCCCCATAAATGTATGTTTCCTTCTTTTATAAGTCATGTACCTATATAGATTCTTTTTAATAATTAAATGATTATATCTATCCATTGTTAATAATAAAACAATAACCTGAAAAAAATCACACATTTTATTTTATGGGGTAAAAAAATCTGGAGTTTGTCATGTTTATAACCAAATATCGTTATAAAATTTGAATAATTTGTGGCATTTCATTTTATAATAGTATCATTAAAAGTTAAACTTTAATTCATATAATATAAAATTACAAACACCATTTTGAATAATGAAAATTGAATTTTTAATAAAGTATTATTTTATAAAAGAATCAAAATAATTTTTTAAATGATTTAATTTTTACCAAAATATGAATTATTAAGGGTTGTATTTGGAAAGATGCTCAAATCAATTACTACCATATATTCCATATTTATTATCCAATGTGAATATTAACACCTATATAACTAATGAGATAATATATTTTCTCATAAATTTATGGGAAATACTATTTTTTAAAACAAATAATATCCAATACAATAATATATATACTATTTTGAATCGGTCTCTCCAGGTAACATCATGGATAAACATCATTGTTCCCAAATTCATGGATAAGCATCACTAGGACAAAAATGGTTCCTTCCTATCAATCAATTAAATAATATTAGTTTTATATTAGTATAATTTTAATGGAAAATATTATTATTATTATTAAAAATACAACCTAACACAAAACACTTGTATTGTGATAGAGTTCAAACATATCATGGGTTTCTACACTCATACCATTGATCAAAAAATAATTCCATATATTTTTTCCTCTTCCCCATTATAAAAATTTGAAGATCAAGTAAATTCTCCCCTCAAAAATACCAAAACCATGTTTCATATATGTTTTTTATTTTTGACGTTCACTATGACCATGAATGGGTTAAATATCTATCTAATAAAAAAATAGTAATCAAAATATAATCATGGTTGATAATCTAAACAAATCTCATTATTATTTAAAATAGGTAATAAATATTCAGTTCATCTCATTCTAAGAAAGAAGTGATATATATCAATAAATATTCTAAATTAAAGTTTCCAATACATCTATTTAGTTATCATGGATTCTAATATAGAAATATTATTTTTAATTATAATATATATTTGAACCATGTTATAATGACTGAAGAATTTTTTCAAGGAATTCATTTTCTTATTAATTTTTTTTTCAAATTTTGAAAATGTGTTTAGCATAAAATTAATTAACCAAAAAAACAAAATCTTATATATGTTAATTTAGAACATTACACTAATAGAATAAAAATAGAAAATCTAAATCAAAATAAAATTAAATATAAAAAATAAATATGATACAAAAATGATTAATATAAAGAAATTATCATTTTATATTTATTAAGAAATAATTTTTTATATATTTTTAAAATATAATTTTAGGGAATGTTTTTATATTTGAATTTTTTTTCCATAAAATGGATTTATGTAAATTTTGTTATTTTTACCTAAATGATAATATAATTTTCTAAAATTATATGTAGATTTAATAATTGAGATGAATTTAAAAAATGATTTTATTTTAAAATTCAATTTCAAAAATTTAGAGTAATATTTTTATATCATGGATTTTTAATTGGTAAATTGATGTCATCCTATTAATAATTATAGTTATATTTTTAAAAAATAATGATTTTTTAGTTAATAGTAAAATTATAGTTTTTAAAAACACAATAATGTTTATAAATTAATTAGTATATAAGACTAAATGATAAAAATATGGAAACTAAATCTAAAACCAATATGTATTTCAAGATTAAATTAATTTATTTATAAATAAAAAGTATATTTTGGAAATAAATCTTTTGTATTTTTGAAACTATGTTATACCTTATTTTGAAAATATATATTTTTTTATTTTCATAAATTAATTTTTCATAATATTTTGTTTGATTTTGGATTGTATTGAATATCAATTCGTTCTATTTTGTTACTATGAATCTAATTAATGACATATTATTCATAGTCTTGGGCTTAAATGATAAAATAATACATATTTTATTTTAAAACTCACATCATCCGCTTATAAATACCAGTCTTCACCACCTAACATATCCTCACACGTTGTGTATTACCTATAGTTTCTGGTACGTAAACCTTTCCTCACATTGTTTATGTAAAAAAAGAGTTTTTATTAAATTGTGTGTTTTTGAATGGGTTAGATGAAAAAATTATAGTGTTTTCAAAAAAGGGGTTCTTCAATAAAAGTGGGTGCATCTATTAAAGGGTGTGTTTCCATAAAAGAATATATTTATTTAATATATGGTGTTACTATAAAAATTGTTGTTTCCATAAAAAAGATGTGATTCCCTAAAAAATGATTATTTCTATAATAAATGGTTGTTTCCATAAAAATGGATGTTTCCATAAAAAGGTTAATGCTGAAGTATGGGAGGGTTTATTGGAAGTTTATGAATTTTTTGGACAAAAATGGCGGTCGTATGACCTGTGAATTATTGGCCCAAATCGTGCAGTCAAACCTTGTGTAGTGTTCAAAACTAGATCCAATATTCAAGAACTTTTTCTTTATTTCGCTAATTATTTTGTCTTGGATTCAAAACGCCCCAAATTCTAGATTTCTCCTTGTATAATGTTTGATAGCCTTTTCCACATGATTTGGAGCAAACTCAGATCCCTCCATCGGTGATTTAAATCCAAATTCCCACAGAATGTTCTTTATCTTTATCTTTTTTTTCACTTTTTATTATATCTCTTTATTATCTATTATATATTTCTTATATATACATATTATTTGGGTAGATATCAGATTAATAACATGAAATAAATAATAACCTAGATTTTTTATTGATAATCCAGGATATCTAAACCGTTTCTTGGAATATTTCTCTATTACACGAGGAAGCTCACTATTCCTTCTGTTTTCTCGACATTTTATTAGATATGCTTAGATCTACTTCATTGATTATATTTATTTTTCATATATACACCTACCTTGGGTAGATATAAACTTTTATATGCCAAATAATTAAATATTTATTCATGATCCTCCCATAAGAAGAGATCTAAGGCCATTCTTGGATAAACGATCAGGGTTCTTATGTGTTTTTAATCTATTTTTGAGTTTTGTCAAATCCTTCGAGGTAAATGGATTCCCTCACATATCATCATGCTATAATGGAATGGTTTAAATTGACTAAATTTTAAAATATTGATTGTGAAATCTTGGTTAGATATATGGAATAAATCTCTTTATTGATAAATTATCATTTTTGGTAGATTTGGGAAATTTTGATAAATTATTGTGATTTTTTTTAGTTTCATAAAATTAACAATATGATTGTAAATGGTGTATTTTCCGTAAAATCAAAATGGTTTCATTCACTGAGTTATTTAAATCAAAATATGTTTTATTTAAATTTGTTTCCATTTAAATAGGTTTAATGAAAAACAGTTTTCAATAAAAATGTTATTTTATTGAAAGGGTTGTTTTGGCATGATATTGGGGCATATGTGGTGTCTATGTTCATGTTTCATATATGGGTCATTGTTGAAAAATTAATTTTTTCTGGGTGCCAAGGGGTTTATTTCCCTTCATATAATATTACCTTGAAATGAGACATGGCATACCTATTTAAATTTTGTCAGAGGAGGCTGTGGATTCTGCACGGTCGGTGCACGGTTAAGGGAAACCGTGCGTTGAGGCAGTGGGAGAATGGTGTCCGAGACAGTAGCTAACGCATGGTTAGCGCACGGTTTGTCTAACCGTGTAGACTAACCTTATGGGCACTTAAATTATATCCTTAAAATGGTGATCTATCTCGTTTTGCCTTTAATTCTTTATTTTTAAAGCTCCTAAGAGGCCCTAACTTGTGAATACTCTCCCTTGATGGTTGGAAAACTTCTCCCAAGCGTTTCAGAGGTGATCTGAAGGCTTCTATTGGAGAATCAAAGCTGGATTCTTGAGGTATGTGATCGTTATCCTTCGTTCGTGATTGGTTTCATAGATCTAATTGTCCTCTTCTGTCGGTTTCTTAAATCTACTCCCGTTATGGGTAGATCTAAGTGCATGGATTCAAAATATGTGAGATTTGGTCTTGGTTTTGTTAGGAAAAGAGATCTAAGGAGGAATCTTGGATAATTGACCCGATGTTTGTGAGCGTTCTTCGTCTGTTGCTTGGTTTCGCCTTTTTGTTGAGATAGGTGGCTTCACTCATAACTCCACTTGTTAGTATTGGTTGGATTAGTTTAAAATTGGTTATTTTAATGGTATTTATTTGGAAAACAAAGGGAAAATCTTCTTTAGTGATGATTTATAGTTTTGAAAAAATTGTGAAATCATGGTGAATTGTTGTACAATGTGATTTTTCTATTTGAATTTAAAATGTTTATTTTAAACTAAGAAATTTCGGAAATTGGAAAAGGTTTTAATGAAATTGGTTTTGAATAAAATGGGATTTTTATTGAAATGTTTTCAATTGGTTGAATACACTTGGGATTTATTGAAATGGTTTCAATAAAAGGTGTTTTATTGGAAGTTTGATTTTGGCATGATTGTTGGAAATGTGTAGTGTGGGTTCATATGGAATTGTACGAGGCTTTGTTAAAATAGGAGCTTGTGCTCAGTGCCAAATGTTTAATGGAACGATGGTAACTATATGTATGAGGAGTGGTTGAAATATGACCTTGTCCTCAGTTCCAAAGGTGTAACGGCACATGGGAAACAATTACCTTGTGACGACTTGGTAGATCGACGAGAGACCGCTCATGAATACGGATATGTCATAACGAAGCATGCATGGTTGAATTCACGTGTTTGTGAAATGGTTGGGCATTCCAAAATGTGATGTTTTTGAAATGGTTCTAATGATTTTTTTGGTGATTTTTCTAGAAAAATAACATGTTGGAAAAGTTAGTTAAACTTTATTTGGTTATGAATGGTTTTGGAAAACATGTTTATAGTTAGTTACAAACTGCTTTGGTGAAATTGTTTTTATATGAACGGTTTTTATAAAAATGTTGCTAACTCTTCTATCCTACTGGCGTGATTAGGGAAGTCATTGGGGAAAACCTAATGAGTTTTATACTCACCCCTGCTTTGGCACTTTGGTGCTTTTGCAGATGTTGTATTCGGAGACACAGGTAAAGGTAAAGCATCTCATTACTAATGGATCACGGTTATATTTGGGAGATGCTGTGGAGCATATATCTTGTGAACCACAGAGTCATGGTGTCTTTTGAGAGTCTTTATTTTTTCTTCTGCTTTGTATTTTGATGTTTGGTTTGGTCTTCTGTTGTTGTGTAATCTGATGTGGATTAACATAAATGAAGTTGTTGATTGGTATTTTATTTTCTCATGCATCATATAGTGATTTGTTAATAGATGGTTTTATTTTCTTAATGTGTAAATCATTCCCCAATTATATTTAAAACCCTTCGTCATTTATTTCCAGCCTTTGGTGTCTTAAAGATTCCACTTAAGGCCAAGTAATGACTTGTTGAGAACTCAATCCAATGAGAATTGGTGGGTCATTAAATATCCCCTATTCATATTAGAAAATTATTATTAACATAAACCAAAAATTAAAATTCACACTAGTTTTTATTGAGGATCCACACACATAATGAGTGTACTGGACCCCTTCTATAATAAAAATATGTGTCAAATATATATTTTTCCCCTTGTAAAAAAATCATTTAATATTTTTTAAATAAAATTATTCAACATAATCTAAATAAGTTTTCTTATTGATCAGGTTGGAAGGGATAATTAAACAAATGATGAATAGTATGATTTATCTCTAAGTGAATGATTTTATCAAGAGGTTTATTTCCACTAATATAATACTCCTGGATACATTTTAAAATTTCATGTAATGGATCATTTGGTTATGTAACTAGATTATTCGAGAACACCCAATATTGATCAATAAGATAATGTGGTTCTCTAATATATTCATGATTATTGACATCCCATATATTGATAAATTATTTAAAATTATATTTAAAACCATTAAAACCATTAATTTTTTATTACCAATGTGTAAAAGGACATATTATTATGATAATTATGTTTCTATTATCCATAAAAGTTAATAATGATCAATATTGATTATGATTATGATAACATAATAATATATAACTCAACATAATCTTTATTTTATCAATAATTATTAATATGATCCGTCAATGTTTTCAAAAAGAGTAAAATATTTATGTAATTCATAATACATATTCTATATATATAGATATTTCTCCATTGATATAGATAGAAATTTAATGGGACTCTCTAAAATATGATTCGTATTGTTTAATACATATAAAATTATGTTAAAATAATAAATTATTATTGAGGAATGTGAAATAGGTTATCCAAATAATGTCTTATGATAGTTTGGAAATAAAATATTAAGTGAAATATAACATATTCCACAATCCTTCTACGAGAAAATATTATTTTATAATTTCTAAAATTGATAAGATATTATGATAAATATTGGTGACATAGGAATAATAAAGGATGGTATATTTTTTAATTTATGTTTTCAAACCCCAAGAAAATTATAATTATTATGAGTTCATGATAGAAATTATTTTAAAAATTATATTTCACATTAGTGTGGTTGGAATTCTGATTTTATTTTGATAATCTGTTTGACTGTTAAATAATTTTTTGTAGTTCTACATAATAATTATTGAAGTAAAAAATTCATGTAAATGTACAAATATTCATTTTAATAGAAATTTCTTAAAAACGAGATTAATCTAATTTTTTAGAAATAATATTTTACAATGATATATATATATATCCATATATTTTTATTGATAATTAAACATCCAATTATTTTTCTAATTATAAACATGCATTTTTTGTTTTTATCTTATTGAAATAAAAAATTACATTGAAATATCACTATAATTACATTGAAATATTTTATTCCAATTAAATATTATTTTTAGTGGTGGAAATATTTAAGAAATCTTTTTCTAGTAATACACAAATTTTTTATATTTCTTAATATATGGGGTTGATTATTCATTTAATTTACAAATAATATCCTACAACTTATTGAAATTTCAAAGATAACTATTTCCATTTCAATGTAAATTTCATGAAAATAATGATTTTTTATAAATGAAATATAATATTCTATTAGATTATCATGTTATATGGAAAAATAATTTCTATTTTGACATTGATCTACTATAATATGAATACCATGAAAATCAATGTATATTTTTCTAATTATCAAATACATTTTTGACAGAATGATACCCTAATAGTTTATAAATAATTAACATCATGTTAGTATGATAGAGTCAGAATCAACATATATGATGAATATAATAATGTCATCAATGTTATCCTAGACATAATCCATGATTGGATTAAGGATTCTTGACATATATTTAAGGAACAAATATGTATTAAAATTTAGGGTAAATTATATAACATTCATATGATAATGATGTCCTTAAATAAAAAAATGAATTTGATTTTAATCCTCCATTTTTACAACGTTTCAAAAAACCAATGATGCAATCAACATTTGATAAAATCAAATAATTTTTTAACATATAAAGTAACGTATGCAAAATTGATTTTTGCAACATGTATTCCTAGAAAATCAATTTCAAAGGATGATAATTAATTAGTATTATTACCTTACCTCTTAAATTCAAACTTAATTTATAGACTAAAATTCATCACACATGAATTTATAATTTATTTTCACAAATAGTTTTTTATTTATGAATAAAAAACACAAACTTAAGTGATGTTTAATGAAAATTAAGATTCACACCTACTAGAATTTCCATTATTGTATTTTCATGTTTATTTATTTAGAAGGGAATTATAACTTGGAATTCTGTATTTTTGTATAACAGATGTTCATTCTGATTTTGAAATTATAAATGAGATTTAGAACATTTTTCCTTCAAAATCATATATCATATGGATTCTAGATTTTTTATTTGATTATAGTGTGGAATTTATTCAACATAAGAAAATAATTTTTATATCTATGAATTATTTCACTAATAAATTATATTTAAAGATAGTGTAAAATAATAATTATAATGTGAATAAAATTATCTGATATTTATTACCCTAAAACACATTAAATGATCAATAAATAATATAAATTTTAAATATAAATTTCCTTATTGAAATTTAATATGGAAAATGATTACCGTTTACATTTCAAGAGGGTTTTTAACAAGATTCAAAAAATGTATATGGAAGAACATATATCATCATGTTGGTTGATGAAATACTAATATCAAATAAGAATACAAAAATGTTATTTTATTTAATTTATAACTAAAAATTTGTTATCCACTATTTCTGGTATTATTTTCTCATTTTTACATTTCTGAAAACATTAATAACATTACAAAACAAATTATAATTTTTTTAATAATAGTGAATGATAAATTATTCCGCATTATTCTATATACCATGATACTCCTAGGTATTCTTATGTTTGGTAAAATTATTCTATTAATTTGGGTATTTTTCTCGGAGTCTAGTTGAGTAATAATTTAAATTACATAATATATATTTGAATTTTTTCTCATGGGTTGTGGAATATAAAAAATTGTTATCTTATTCAATAAAATATATATCATATGAACTATATGGTAGAGATTTATAGAAAAAATACTACCTCAATTTTTATTTATTTATTTCAATAATAACTTCATCATTTTGAGGAATTCGTTTAATTAGATATTTTTTAAAGTAAATATCTTGTTTAGGAGATTATTAATGATTTAATGTTTATGGAAAATAAAACCCATATACCAATTTTTTTATCATTCATTAATTTATAAATATATGAGGTAAATATGTAGATTCACATGAATTAGAACAATGATATTCATTCTAGAATGAGGTCATTGATGGTGTTATAATACATTTATATAGTTAAATGAATAATTTCATCAACATAAACTAGTTCACTATCGATGATAGAATATAGTATTACTGAAATATATTTCGAGAACAATGAGGTAGAAATCATTAAAATTAATGTAATAACATTAATTTTATAATAATACCCTGGAATTTAATGATATATCACATAACAATCTTCCTCATTAATCCTGTGTTCCTAGATAAATACCAGAAAAAACATTGAGATAATTAGGGCATACAGTAACATATGAAATTTTTTTACCCATTTGGAAGTGGGATGTAGTCATATCCCAAAAAGGGATTCCAATATTGACCAAAAATATATAATCTAAACATACCTATAATTTTATCACATATTTTTTTGACATATAATTCATTATATTCTAATTTTAGTTGTTTTTATTATTTATTAAATGTTGATGATGTTTCTAAAATTATTGAAAACTAACTTTATTGTATTCTATATTTATACCATTGTGAATTTCTTATATTATATCGACATCATAATTTTATTTAATCTAATGTGTAAATAATATATCCTTAATTATCTACAATAAATATCCACACATATTGATATATATTATTTAGAATTGAATTGTTAAATATACTAACAATCTTATATTTATAGAAAATAATAATAATTTGGACAATGATATTAAATATTCCACATGAAAATAGTTTATTTTAATTAATAGTATAGTTTAAATTCAATGATATTTATTAAAGAGATAATAAAACACAAATTCCAATGAGAAGGCCATTAACATGGTGTTATGATCCTCAAACATGACAGTTGTTTACATACTAGAAAAAAATTGAATATTCATTTTTTTATGAACTTTAATATGGTAATGGTTCCCCAATTTGATATTCTAAATAGAAGATAACATTATTCCCAATATATATTTGGATGGAAATTTCTATTTATGATGGATTATGAATTTCTATTAGTAATGGAGAATAGAATATCCCATTTAAGAGTATAAATATGTATCTTATCCATGGAACATGTCTTATAATATAAACCCTCCCTCACTTTTTTCAATCACAACTATCTTTTTTATAAATAATCATGGAGATTTATTAATTATAATTTTTGATAAAAGATTTCTGAAATTTCATGTAGATACCAATATACTCTAGAATAATCCTTCGTTTATGTTTAATGTTTCCACTAAGATAGATTATTCTCAAATATCCTAGTTGGGAGATCCTTGAAAAATATTTTTAGATTTTATAAGATTACCGAATATAGTAATATCTATTATATCTTTGTTTTATCTTATAAAAGAATAAAACCATTATATAATTCTTTCAATATAGATTGACCAGAGTAAAAAAATTTATCACTCTTTTTCATATGTGTCAGAATGAATTTAATTATTAATATACTATTAATTAATTTGATATATTTTGACATCTATATCATTTTCAATACAAAATTATCACTTACCATGTTAATAGAAAATTCAATACATAAGGTCTTTCTTATTCAATTATTGGTTTTTTTCAAGATATATTAGCTAAATAGGTAGTATCACATTACTTTTCAAATGTATCTTAAATCTATATAGAACTTATTTATTAAGTTGTAATATCCTAATGATTCATAAGTTTCATATTTCAATCCACTATGAAAAACTCCAACAAATTAAATCTTTATTATAATAGGAATATAGTTTCAACGATACCTTTTTAATTCTTGCCACATGTTTTTTATAATTGAGGATATTTAAATGATTTCTTAAAAGATGAGGATGTATGACGGTTATAGTCCCCATAAATTACCCATGTAAAGGAACATTGATCAATTGTATTGAATATATTTCCACGATGATTGACTTTATCCATATAATTATCTTTTATAGAAATTTACTTCAAAATAATATAAACATTTTCGGGATAATGTTCCATGAATTTTTTTATCCACTGATTTTTCATAATATATTATTACATGAATGTGTATTGAGATAATTTTTTATCATATAGGTATAAAATTGATGAATATGATCAACTACTAGAATGATAAATTAATATAAGAGTTAAATAATATGAACAATAAATTGAATAGTATAAATAAGGAGACAAAAAACAATGTGTACCACTCATTCTTCATTTATTGAAACATTTCTCAAAACTGTTGCCATAGTCAGAGTGGAAATGGAGCATTAGATGATCCAGCTAATCGAGGATATTTACTGATGATATTGGAAAATATTAGAATTCTCATATAATGTTTTGGAAGTATAATAGAGTGAAGAATCAGTAGTATAACATTATTGATCTACCTTCGAATAAGAAAAATTAAATTCCTAGCATTGATAAAAAATAGTTTAGAAACCCATTATATAAACTTATTGTAAATAAATTAAGATGAAAATTTATATGAGGATATGTTGAAAATAATGTGTATAAAAACATTGGTGTAATGATGTCTCCAATATGAGAATCTAAATAGATTTTTATACCACTAAATAGTACAAATGTGGAAAAAATTTCATACAATGTTAGGTAATTTAGAAATAATAAATACCTATAATGGATTGTAATATATATAATTTTACCCACTTATTAAATTAATTATAAATTAAATAAATATTTCATTTGTAATTGATGTACTTGTAGTGACCCCATAAATAGAAAAAATGACTTCCAAACTCAACGTAAAACTCATGGACACCACATACAACACACAAAGTGAAACAAATGGGACAAAAAATAATAAATATTTCATACCCAATGATTAATGGTTATATATGATGTTTCAAAAATATATATCCTAATACTAACAAAACTTTTGTATGACCCTTATTTTTTAAAATATTTTTACTAAACCTAATTTTATTAATCAATCAAGAGTCACCACTACAAACTCGTTATGAAAATTTCCCAAGATGATTTTCAAGACAATTTTGTTATAAAATAAAATTGAAATTACATTAAATGAACATATATTTAAATAAATAACAATTAAAGGAAATTTTATAATTGTTCATTCATGAGAAATCCACCATTTGAAAATTGAAATCATGATAATCATATCTACTTTTGGAAAACTATCTTTATATTGTTTTGTTAAATGATTCATTTTTCAATTCATAGGATATAAATTATGTCCTATAAGTGAATCATTTTTCAATTAATTAATATAATATTCTATATTATACTCTCTATGCTGCATCAAAATTATGCTTTATTAATACAGTTATTATTCATATATTTTTGAAAAATCATCCCCCATAAATGTATGTTTCCTTCACCTATAAGTCATGTTCCTATATAGATTCTTTTTAATAATAAGATGATTATATCCATAAATTGATAATAATAAAACTTTTACCTGAAAAAATCACACATTTACTTTTATGGGGTAAAAAAATATCGTGTTTTTCATTTTTATAACAAAATATCCTTATAAAATTTGAATAATGCATGACATTTCATTTTATAGAAGTAGCATTACGAGTGAAACTTTAATTCATATATTATAAAATTCCAAAAACCATTTCGAATAATGAATATAGAATGTTTTATAAAGTATTATCTTATAAAAGAAACAAATTAACTTTTTAAATGATTGAATTTTTAACAAAATCTGATTTATTAAGAATTATATTTGGAACGATGCTCAAATGAATTACTATCACATATTCCATATTTATTATCCAATGTGAATATTACCACCTAGATAGCTAATGAGATAATATATTTTCCCATCAAATGATTAGAAATAATATTTTTTAAAATAAATATTATCTAATGAAATAATATATATCCAATTCTGAATAGGTATCCTTAGGTAACATCATGGATAAACATCACTGTTCACAAATTTGTGGATAAGCTTCACCACGAAGAAACTGATTCCTTCCTATCAATGAATTATATAATATTAGTTTTATATTAGTATAATTTTAAGGGAAAACATTATTATTATTAATAAAAATACAACCTAACACAAAACACTTGTATTGTCATAGAGTTCATATATATCATGGGTTTCTACACTCATAACACTGATCCAAAAATAGTTCCATATATTTTTTCCTCTTCCCCATTATAAAAATTTGAATATCATGTAAATTCTCTCCTCCAAAAAACCGAAACCATGTTTCATATATGTTTTTTATTTTTGACGTTCACTATGACCATGAATGGGTTGAATATCTATCTAATAAGAAAAAAGTAGTAATCTAATTATAATCATGGTTGATAATCCCAACAAATCTCGTAATTATTTAAAATATGTAATAAATATTCAATTGATCTCATTCGAAGGAGGGAGTGATATATATGAATAAATATTCTAAATTAATGTTTTCAATACTTCTATTTAGTTATCAAGGATTATAATAAAGAAAATATTATTATTTATAATAATATATATTTGAGCCATGTTATAACGACTGAAGCATTTTTTAAAGGAATTAATTTTCATATTAAATTTTTTTCAAATTTTGAAAAAGAGTATAGCATAAAATTAATTCAACAAAAAAATCTTATATATGTTAATTTAGAACATTACACAAATAGAATAAAAATAGAAAATCTAAATCACAAAAAAATTAAATATAAAAATTATATATCATACAAAAATGATTAGTAAAAAGAAATTATCATTTATATTTAGTATGAAATACTTTTTTTATATATTTTTAATATATATTTTAAGGGAATGTTTTTAATTTTGATATGTTTTTTTTTTCATAAAATGGATTTATGTAAATCTAGTTATTTTTACCTAAATGATAATATAATTTTCTAAAATGATATGTAGTTTTAATAAGTGTGATGAATTTAAAAATGATTTTATTTTGAAATTCAATTTCTCAAATTTAGAGTAATATTTTTATATCACGGATTTTTAATCAAAAAATTGAAGTCATCATATTTAGAATTATAGTTATTTTTTAAAAAAAGTGGATTTTTTAGTTAATATTAAAAATATAGTTTTTAAAACCTCAATAAAGTTTATAATTTAATTAGTATATAAGACTAAATGATAAACATATAGAAACTCAATCTCGAACCAATATGTATTTCAAGAGTAAATTAATTAATTAATAAATAAAAAGAATATTTTGGAAACAAATGTTTTCTATTTTTGAAGATATGTTATACCTTATTTTAATTTTTTTTTATTTTCATAAATTAGTTTTTCATAATATTTTATTTGATTTTGGATTGTATTAAACTTCAATGAGTTCTATTTTGTTTACTATGAATCTAATTAATGACATATTATTCATAGTATTTGGCCTAAATGTTAAAATAATACATATTTTATTTTAAAACACACATCACCTCTGCTTATAAATACCAGCCTTCACCACCTAACATATCCTCACACCTTGTGTATTACCCACAGTTTCAGATACGTAACTCTTTCCTCACATTGTTTATGTACAAAGGGAGTTTTAATTAAATTGTGTGTTTTTGAATGGGTTAGATGAATAAAATATGGTGTTCTAAAAAAAGTGGGTTCATCCATAAAAGAGGGTGCATCCATAAAAGGGTGTGTTTCCATAAAAGAGTTTATTTCAATAATATATGGTCTTCCCATTGAAATGGTTGTTTCTATAAAAAAGATGTGTTTCCCTAAAAAATGGTTGTTTCCATAATAAATGGTTGTTTCCATAAAAATGGATGATTCCATAAAAAGGTTAAAGGTGATGTATGGGAGGGTTTTTGGGACTTTTATGATTTTTTTTGGAAAAAATAGAGGTCGTACAACCTTTTCATTGTTGGCCAAAATCATGCAGTTAATCCTTGAGTAGTTGTCAAAACTAGATCAAATTTTAAGTAACTGTTTCTTTTTTGCGATAATTATTTCTTCTTGGATTAAAAATGCCCCTAATTCTAGATTTCACTCTGTATAATGTTGTATAGCCTTTTCCACATTATTTAGAGCCAACCTGGATCCATCCGTTTGTGATTTAAATCCAAATTCCCACTGTATGAGCTTTATCTTCATCTTTTTTTTCTCATATTCAAAATTTTCCTTCTTCTCTCTTATTTTTTTCTTAGATAATCATATTCTTTGGGTAGATCTCATATTAATAACACGAAATAAATCAAGACCTATTTTTTATTGATAATCAAGGATATCTAAACCGTTTCTTGGTATATTTATCTATTACATGAGGATGCTCACCGTTCATTCCCTTTTTTCCACATTTTATTAGATATTCTTAGATATACTTCCCAGATTCCATTTATTTTTCAAATATAAACATACCATGGGTAGATATACATTTTAAAATTCCAAATAATTCAATATTTATTCGTGATCCTCCTAGGAGATGATATCTATTGTCGTTCTTGGAGAATCTATCCGACTTCTTCTGTGTATTTCATGTATTTTTGAGTTTTGTCAAATACTTTTAGGTAGATGGATTCACTCACATATCATCATGGTTTAATGGAATGGTTTACATTGATTAAATTTTAAAATATTGATTCTTAAATCTTGGTTAGATACATGGAAAAAATCTCTTTAATGATAATTTATCATTTTTGGTAGATTTCAGAAATTTTGATAAATTGTTGTACAAATTGTTTTCATTTCATAATATTAACATGATGATTTTAAATGTTGGATTTTCCATAAAATCAAAATGGTTTAATTCGGTGATTTATTTCAATAAAATTATGCTTTATTTAAATTAGTTTCCATTTAAATAGTTTAAATGAAAAACGGTTTTCAATAAAAATGTTATTTTATTGAAAGGGTTGTTTTGGCATGATATTAGGGCATATGTGGTGTCTGTGTTCATGTTTCATATATGGGTCATGGATGAAATATGACTTCATTCTCAATGCCAAGGGGCTTATTTCCCATCATATTATATTACCTTGTAGTGACATGGTAGACTTATGAGAAACCACTCAGGATTATGGAACAATCATATTGTAGCATGCATGGTTGGTTGCATGGGTGTGTGAAATGATTCAGGTATTCCAAAAAGGATATTGAGAAATTATTTGGAATCATTATTAGTGTTTTTATTAATTTTTTTCTTTTTTATAATTGGTTTTAATTTCACTTCTACAATGTTGTTGTAAATGTTTTTAGAACTTGTTTGTAACTAGTTATTAACTGATTTGGAAAATAGTTTAGTATGATATATTTTATAATAAAGTTTCTAACTCATCTATCATAAAGGAACAATTAGGGAATTAATTGGTGATATCCAAATGGGTTTATACTCCCCAATTATTTGTAACTGTTATGATTTTATTGATGTTATCTTCAAGGATAGAAGAAAAGGTTAAGTTTCGCATGTTTTTAACACCACTTCATGATGTTCGGTTTGTTTGGTGATCTTGGAGCATGGGGAACATGGAGCATGGAGTATTTTGGTCTTCATGTAGTATTATTTATATTTCTTATGTCTAAATTTATATTATTTGAGTATTAATCTAATTCAATGTTTGGAGTTACTTTGATATTAATAATGTAGTTGAGATGTCTTGATCTTATACATTAGTCATATAGTGAGTTGTTCGATTGTGGTTATCTTGGTTAACTGTTTTATTAATATAGGGTAAATAATTCCCCACATTCATTGAAACCATTCAGAATTTAGTGCTAGACTTTCTAATTTTGGAAATGTCACCTGAGGCTAAGTAATGAATTGTTGGGCTCTCATGCCTATAAAAATTTTAGGGTCATTAAAAATGGTATCAAGGTGTTTTTTCCATTCCTAAAAAGTATTCATTGGTGTTCTTGGTATTAGATATGGAATTAATTCTTATCTATTACATGATTAGGAATCTTATAAAGGTATATGATTTTCAGAACATGAAATGTATTTCTTAAAAGGATGTAGCTAACCCCTTTTGATGAAATTCATGTTACGAGGGAGTAGTGTACATAAGGGTTCAGAGAAAATTATAGGATTTTGAAATCCTTTTTTCATGGGTTTACCCAATGAGACAAGCATTCCATGTATTAGAGAGATGAAATCTAACAAGGAGCGCATACATCAATTGTATTAATGATTTATGATGTGAAAAGTGTTCATTTTTTTAAAAAAAGTATGAAATATTTTTTCAAATGATTTTTTTTGAAAAAGGAAATAAGTACCATATTTTTAAATTAGTTTGATTTTTAAAATAGTTTAACACAAAAAGGTTTTCATTTTGAAAAAAAATATAGTGGTAGTTTATGTGATAGAATTTGAAATTCTAGGCCATTCGTTTCGAGAGAGTGAGACTTACTATGTTTTTTGTGTTTTTAGAAAATTGAACTGAATAGGAATCATATAATCCAAATTGAATTTTTAGATTATTCCTTATATGATAAAATGCCAAACTCCCCTTGGTGAAAGGGAATTTGAAGCCTTCAGGAGTATAAATTATTGTATAACTATTGATAGAGCTAAACAAATGTTGGACTTCTCGGTGATAGAAATGGATGTCTATGATGTAATCCGTGGTATGGATTGGTTTATAAATTTCAATGATAACATTGACTGTTATAATAGGACATCCAATTTCACAACTGAGGATGGCGTTGAGTATCTCTTCATAGGATAGAGAGTTTTAATGAAAGGTTAAACGAGCTTGTTGGAATAAATTAGGGAAATTATCTCTTACCAACTAACATTGGCATGGATTGAAGATATCAAGGAAATAAATTTTCCAAAAGTTGTGGATCAATTTCCATACTTCGTTCCCAATAACTTATTAGGGTTACCACGTACAAGGGAATTCGAGTTTACAACATATCTCTTTCCGATAAATAGTCTTACTTCTATTCTTTCTTATTGGATGGCACTAATAGAGTTAAGGGAACTAAAAGTGTAGTTGAAGGAGCTGGAATAAAATGTATTTATTCATCCAAGTACATTTCTATGGGAAGTACCAATCTTTTTTGTGAATAGAGAATATGGAACAATTTTGTACATTGTAGATTATCGTAATCTTAAAAAAAGTTATGATAATGAATTAGTTTCCACTACCATAGAATTATTATATATTCGATCAATTGAGGGGTGCTCAGTGGTTCTCAGAGATTAACATTTGGTCAGGGTATCATGAAATGTGTGTTCAAAATGATGTTATTCTGAAGACTTATTTCCAAAGAAGATATGTTCAAAAAAATATTTTTTTATGTATTTCAGTTTCACAAATGCACCAACAATTCTTATGGTATTAATTAATTTGATATTGAAATGATATCTACACTCTTTTATTATATTATTTGTCAACACCATATTGTTATATTAAAATAAAAGGGATGAACATGCGAAACACTTGGAAATAGTTTTGGGAATCTTGAGAGATCACGCTTTTTATGGAAAACTATCATTGTGGGAATTTTGGATACAAGAGGTATGCATTCATGGCAATGTGATTTCTGAAAAATTAATTTTAGTGGACCATAAAAATAAATAAGTTGTAATCTTATGGAATCCACTAAATAATGTATTTGAGATATGATTTTTTCCTGGTATAATTGTCTTCTACTTGCTCATTTTCTGTGACATCAAATGACCAATCTCACCAATGATAACTCTGAGATTGAAGAGTGCTCAATTTCAATGGATAGAGGAATTCCAGGCATCATTATAAGAGATTAACAGTTTTCCATACATCGGCACCTATCCAAAATTTTCAAAACTAGGAAATGGGTATGTGGTGTAATATGATGCTTATGGGTCGGGGTTAGGTTGTGTTCTTATGCATGGAGACCATGTTGTGTCTTTTGGTTCATGGTAATTGAGATTTCATGGGAAGAATTACCCAATACATGATTTGGAGTTAACTGTAGTCTTCTAGGCTCGAAATACATGAATATATTATCTCTTTAGTGGGAAATTCATTGTGTTCAAAAAACATAATAGTATGAAACACATTTTCTTGTAGGTAGATTTAAATCTTAGGAAAATTAGATGGATGGAGTATCTCCATAGGTTTTAATTTGACTTTATGTATACTCTGGGAAAAGGGAATTCAGTGACATATGCATTAAGCACAATTTCATATACTCATTTGGAAAATTGGGATTCAAATAAATGGATGATGATGTCAATTTTAGCTGACATTCATGTTGAATTTGAAGATCAAGGTGATGTTGTAGTTTTCTTTTTAGCAACAGAAGTTCATGATTTTTTATTGATGGATATATAGGAACAAAGTTCTAATGTAGAATTCCTTGTTATGAGTTCAAAACTCAATGGTGGGGAGACTATTGAGGGATAGAAACATGATGTGAATTTAGTGTTGTGGATTAATGATCAGATGGTTGTACTGATATATTGTCAATAATAACTTCTTCTTACATTTCACCATTCTAGATGGGCTATACATCTAGTTACACATAATATTTCTAAGGGTTTGGAGGTGCAATTCTGGTAAAGCGGCATCGAAAGGAAAGTGGAATAGTTTGTTTAAATGTACATAAATTTTCATCAAGTAAATGAAGAGCATCATATACCAGTGAGTAAGTTTCATTAATTCCTATTTCATTTTAGACGTGGGAGCAGATATATATAGATTTTTCTATAGGCCTCCCAAGAATGGTTTGAAAACATGATTCCATAAGGGTGATAGTGAATCATCATAACAAGTCACCCAATTCCATCCCTATTTGTGAAACTCATATGGTGGAGGATATGTCCAAAATATGTATCCAAGATTTGGTAATGAGACATGGCATACTAGTTTCATTCATGTCATACATAGATCCAAGGTTCACATATAGCATTTAGAAATTCGTATAGAAAGCCCTTGGAACTCTATGGACTATGAGTATGGCATACCATCCTCAAATATAGGGAACATATTAAAGGATGATACAAAAATTTGAATACATGATACGAGATTGTGTAGTGAATTTTGGTGGCTCATTAGTAGAGCATCTTGCCTTAGTGGAGTCCTCATATAATAATAACTATCAAGACTCAGTACATATGCCCATGTCTGAAGCATTATATGAGCATCCTTGTCATTTCCCACTTTTATGGGTGGAAATAGGTGAAATATTCTTTATGGGGCCTATTATTGTCCATGAAACAATTAAGAAGATTCAATTAATTATAAAGAGAATGGAGATGGCTCAGAGTCATCATAAATCTTATACAGACCATCAGTGATGGTCGTTTTCCTTTGCAGTGGGTGATCTTGTGATCCTAAGGATTTCTACCATGCTAAAAAATGGCAATTTTTGGAAGAAAGGAAAATTAAATCATCAATACATATTCCACATTGAGATACTAGAATGTGTTAGAGATGTGGCATACCGGTTGGCACTATCACCACTGTTCAGTTCAGTGAACAATGTGTTCTGCACATCATAGTTGAAGAAGTACCACCTAATCCAAACCATATGATCAGATGAGATCGCATAGAACTAGATTTGGATGCTTCATTTGTATATATCTCAAAGTGGTTCGACTATTTGAAGGATAAATCCTTGTATGGTAAAATCATTATCATAATGTGTGTTTTATGGAAACAAGGTTAGATAATGGAAGAGACTAGGCAATGAACGAAGAAAATAAAGAGTAATGACCTGAAATCATTCTTGTAAACAATTGTTTTCTACATTCTAAGGACACAAAAACCACTAGTGTAGAGAATTTAGTACCCCCAGTTTTGGGATATAACCCTTTCCTCTTGTTTTTATGTAAAAGGGTGATTTATTGAAATGGTGTGGCTTTAAATGGATTTGATGAATAAAAAATGGTGTCTTCTTAAAATTGGGTGCTTCCATAAAAGTGGTTGTTTCCACAAAAGTTGTTTATTCTATAATATAGGTTTTTACCATAAAACAGGGTGTTTCCATAAATAATATTGTTTTTATAAAATATGGTGTCTCTATAAAAGGTGATGTTTCTAGAAAAGGTTTTTTTTCATAAAAAAGGGTGTTTCCATAAAAAGGGGTGATACCGTAAAAATGGGTGCTTCCATAAAAAGGGAAAGGGTGCAGGGTGGTGGAGTATAGGGGAATTTGAATGTTATTTGGAACCGAATGGAAGGTCACACTGTTTGTGCATGGTTGGCCCAATCCTTACTGTCAAATTGTGTGATGATGTCAAAACTAGATCCCATTTTCATTGAACATTCCCATTTTTCTTAATTAATTCCATTTCGATTCATGATTCCACTAAATCTATATTTATCTCACTAGAAGTTGGGATAACCTTTCCTATGGTATTTTGAACCATCCCAGTGCCCTCCCTTTGTGATTTGAATCCTGATTCTCGTGGTATGTGCCCAATATTAATCATTTTTGTCTCATTTTCTAATATATCTTCCTTTACACTTATTTTTTTCTTATATCTACACCATATTTTTGTAGATCTAAGATTTTTAACATCAAATAAATCAACATCTAGTGTTTTTCTTGACAGTTGAGGATATCTATGTCATTTCATTGAGTCTTGATCTGATTCTTGAGGTATGTCACCGTTCTTTCCTATTTTTTCACATTTTCAGAGATATTCTTAGATATACATCTATGATACCCTTTCATTCTCTGATATAAAAATATCATGTATATATATATGTTTTTGGATTCCAAATAATTTAATATATATTTGTGATATTTCTAGGAGAATAGATCAATGGTCGTTCTGGGAGAATCTACCAATCTTCTTATGTGTTCTTTGACCATTGTCAAGTTTCATCAAAACCATTGGGGTAGATGGATTCATGGACATATAAACATTCTATAATTGAATTTATTAGTTTGAATTGAGTATATTTGTAATTTTTTTTTCAAATCTAGGTTGATACATGTGATAAATATCTTTTTTGATGATTTATCATTTTTGGTAGAATTATGAAATCTTGATAAAATATTTTGGAAGTTATTATAGTTTATTGAATTTAAAATTTTGATTTAAATTAATTATTTGATGTAAATTCTAAATGGTTATTTGGGAAGGTAATTTGAAATAAATATACATTTTATTGGAATGAGATTTCATTGTAATATTTTTATTGAGAAATGATTTTCAATAAAAAAGTGATTTTATTGAAATGATTGTTTTGGAATGATCATTAGGATTCTATGGTGTATGGGTTCCCATTTAATATATGGGGATTTGTTGAAAAAGGATCATGTGATAATTTACAAAGGGTTTACTTCACAAGGGATATAATTACCTTGTGACGACTTTGTAGATCGATAAGAAACATATCAACAGTATGGAAATGTCTTAACATACCACACAAGATTAGTTACCTTGGTTTGTGGAATGGTTCAGGTAAGAAAAAGTGATTTCGAGAAATTATTTTTATTATTTATTATTATTTTAATAAAAAAAATTCATTAATGAAAATTGGTTTTAAATGCACTTGAATAATATTTTTGTAACCAGTTTTGGAAATTGTAAGTATATTGTTATAAACTAGTTTGGAAAATTGTATTATATAAACTATTTTATAATAATGGTTATAACTCTTATATCCTAGTTTCACAAGTTGGGAAGTCATTTCAAATATACTAATATGTTTTAAACCCATCCCTACTTGGGAACCAGGGTGCTTTTGTAGATGATATCTCCCAAGACAAGGGAAAAGGTAACGTTTCACTTATTTCTATAACCACTTTGTGATGATCGAGTTGTTTGGTGATCATAGAGCATGGAAACGTGTATAATAGAGTCTTGTGGACTTCCAGGACACTTTAGTTGGTTTTTAGGGTCTACAATAATATTTTTCATATCTTCTGATGTTATGTACCTTGTAGTGGTTTTGATATGAATAAATTAGTTTAGATTTCATGCTTTCATTCATGCATCATATAGTGAGTTGTTCAGTTATGGTTTTCATGGTTAATACTTTTTTATTAAATGATAAATTTTCCCCCAATTTGATTAAAACCCTTCATTATTTATTTCTAGCCATTGGAATCTTGGGTATGATACCTAAGTCGAAGTAATGACTTGTTGTGCTCTCATGCCAATGAGAATTAGTGGTCATTACACCTTAATATTCTTACATCAATCACTATTTTTTAAAATCAATTTAAAAAACTCATATACATTTATTATAGGTTCATATATAAATAAAAATAACAACCTTCATAGGCATAATTTAATTATCAAAGAATTCATCCCAATATGTAAGTGGTGAAATCAAAGTCACATTATCATTTTTATTCCTTTATATTTTATTCTTTTACCTCATATAAATCTATTATGAAAATCGTAATATATTTAATGAGAATCCTTGTTATTCAAACATGTTATTATATTAATGAAAAAAATATTATATTCATTCCACAGATCGATTATATACTGAAAACGTCACTCATATCATGGTTTGTTTTCTACATTCATAGATGAAATACTTTTTGAATTCATTACCACCATAAATTTCTAGTTATAAAGATATATTTAATAATTAAATAGATAACAATTATGTGATTATTAATATATAAATATAATTTTGACAATATATTAATGGTTTTAATAATAAATCAACATATTGATTTTAATCGTAATAAGAAGCATGAAAAGTCATCTTTAATAATTTTTATATAATTTGGATTATTTATTAAAATGTATAAAATTTGTTATTATGGAATGATAATTACTACATACCTCTATTATTTTGATATTATGGAACTATTTGATAGAAATGTTTTCCATGTTCAACATACCAATGATTTTTTTTAAATTAACTGAATTAACCTATGTGCAATAAGATAGAAAAAGGTATAAAATAAATGAATGAAATATAATAATAAATAGAACATTAAAAATAAACATTACATGGAAATATTTCTAAAAAAGTTTCCAATAAACATAATTTTATTATTCAATATGGTAAATGAACATTTTAAAAGAATATGGACCTCAGGTAAGATAACATAAAAAACACCCAATTTTAATTCTAGTTATTCATTCTCTATATACCTTACATTTATTATAAATTCTTCCAATGTATACATATTGTATATGTATATGTGTGTGTGTGTGTTTATGATTTAGCTAAAAAAAAAATTTATTACTTTTTTGGGTTATAGATATTTTTAAATCTCCCTTCTAATCATTTATTTAAAATAATAGTGTTTAATGATAACATTATTATTCTTTATTTATTTTCACTAAAATAAATTGTAATGTCTATTCCATTAATTTATATTTAAAAATTAATATCAACTTTATGAAAACAAATTTATTGTTTCTGGTTTTAAGGAAAATACTATGTCCTCTTATTCTTCATAGGTTCCTTACTCATCACTTAAATAATCATTTATGTGTCCAAATTTTCAACTTAATTAATTACTACATTTATATGAATTCTATTAATTTTAAATTCTTATTGAATACCAATTACTCTTTGTTCAGATATGATTAAGAAAACTATTAATTCTATTTCTTATTATTATCAATATTATATATATTTTTGTTATGTTTAGAGATAATATAATTTTACCCATTCCATTTTAATGGGGTTTTCTAATGATAATGTGTTTTTTATTAAATATTAATATTGAACACACATTCATGTAAATATTGTGATTAGATTTCACAGAACATAATTATATATACCCATAATGTGTTGGATAATATTTTTCTCTCTTGAGATACCATGTTTGGTGAAAGAGGAATAATCCTTGAACACTAGGTTTTGTATCATTTATAGTGATACTTGACTTATATCTATCATTTTATGTTTTATATTATTTACAAATTTATATAATTTCATAATATTATTATAATTACAAAATTATTATTTAATTATATATGATTATCATGTTTCATGATATCATGTTATGCCTCATGAAATTATATTATATTTCCATTTCCTGTTTTCTACCTTACTATGATTTATAGCTTACCATTTTTTTATATTTCATAATGGAAGAATTTTTAGTAATTAAAAATAATGACAATAAGATAAAATTTTGAATATGTAAATAATATTGATGAATTTTTTCCTAATATTGATGTATTATGTATATAATATTCCGAGGTCAGAAATGTTAAATAATCGTAGAACACATGGTGTTGTTGTCTTTTCAACAATACTTGACTTATATATATATATATGATGTTATGTTTTTTATTTCTTTGAAATTAATCAAATTTAATGATAATATGATAATAGCTTCATTATTCCTTGTTTCCATTTGATTATCCTATTTTAGGATATCATGTTATGAATCTTACACTTATTTTATATTTCCATTTCATGTTTCTTACATTACATGGATTTATTGCTTACCCTTTTGTTTTTTGTATTTCCCGATGGTATATTTTGTATTAATTAAACAAAAAATGGAAATAAGATATCATTAGGAATATCTCAATGGTTTTGAATTATTTTTTCTAATATTGATGTATTATAAATATAATCTCTCGAATGCACAAGAACATTAATATTTTTTGTAGAATTTTATGGAATTTTATAAAAAAAATAATGTTATAATATATGTATGAGACTTGATCTACAGTATTTGGTTGGGAATAAACTTGTAGTTATTTTAAGGTATTAGGTTTTAGAATCTAATAGTAACTTTCTCATTAATTATAATGATTCAAAGAATAAAATTTATTTATTTGGATATATATTTCATGAATATTTTATGATTGTAAATAGATTATTATAATCACTACAATTATTTTAGTTTTATTAAATTACTAGAAAAATAATTAAACGTGGAAATGTATGATAATTACATTTTCATGGAAATTAAATGTATTATATTATTATGGTTTTATAAATTATTTCATTTAAAAAATATCAAAAATATTAAAACACCACCAAAATAAAATTATGTTAATATATCTATGACTGTACAAAGTGCTTAAATTAGTTAATCTAATGTTTATAATTCAGCCCAAGATAAACTTTTCTAAATACATCTCTTAGTAATCCTAGTTATCATTTCTATAGTGGAATTTTATATTATAAAAATATTGGATTGGATACCATTATATAGATCCAACATCAACTAAAATGAGTATGTAATCACTTTTTATATCTCAAATCATCCTTAGATTCTATTCAAGTGTAAATAATATTCTCATTATTATTTTGTACTTTCTCCTAAAGAGTGGATATTGTTTCTATTTCTGCAATTACATATAGATTAAATTATAAAGTCAAAAGAGAAGATTTAAAATGAATAGATCACAATAGTGATTAAATATCAAAATTTATTTCTTAAATAGTTTCATGGACATCCTTTTAATTGAGTTGTTGGGTTCACAATTGAACTTATACCATTATCCTAACTCATATAAATCAAATATTCATTATTGAATGACCCATTAAATAATAAGAGCTAAAAGATATATTGTAATATAATATAGAAAATGGATTCAAATGACAAAGTGGTTCACCTCATGGGGAAAAAATTATTTTATTGAGAAACAATATTGGTTACTGAATCTCTATATTTATTATCATGAACTCAATAAGATAAATATTTGGAAAACGTATTTATTTCCAAGGATAAATGAGTTTTTCAATCAGCTACATGGGTACTCAAACATATCGAAGGACGATCTTTGTTCAAGATATAATTAATAAAAATAAAATAGAGTAGATTCCAACAAATATCTTTTTTATATGGTATAATGATTATGAAGTTATTGTGATTTCATTTAGAATAACAAATCATACTAATATTTTCATGGATATGATGAAAAAAAACATCAAATATTAACAAAATATATTTCTTGAAATCTTTATATTTTTTATCCTCATATACATCCAATGTTAGGAGGAATATAATGAACATTTTTGTAGTTTGTGAAGAGTTTGATAAATTATCAGTTATATAAAATGTTTAGTAAATCAGTGGTTTCTCTAAAATATGTTACATTCTTATGGTATGCTATCCAAAGAAAATATATATTTGTAAATGCATCAATTTAATTTTTTCTTGATGAATAACCTATATAATTATCTTTAATGGATATTCATTTCGTTCCTTTATTCTATAGTTAGTATCAATGATTTTTTTGTAGAATCTCATTATTGTCAAACCAACCGACCAAAAAAACTCAGAAAAGTTTATTATTTCTCTAGACAAATGAATGTGATGATACATTCAATGATTTTAATAAGAGTTTAACCAGTACACCTATACTCTATATATCCATATGTGGGTAAGGATTTGTGATATATAATGATGATTTGAAAAAAGTGATTACATTATGGCCTAATTAAAAATTTTAAAATGATAATTTATTCTTCAAGAAAGTTAAATAATCACATTAAAATGCTCTCTAACACATGATCTATATTTTTATTCCATAATATGTTTTTTGAGTGGGTGAACTAGTCCCTGTTGTACCTCTCGAACCCCTCAAGGTTTTATTTTCATGATCACAATCACCCTCATATTTATCTAATCCTCCTTCAAGTGTTTTTGGATTGATAGGAATCAAATCAGGTGGCCAAGGAATTGGGGCAAGCAAGCTTAAGTGGCAAAGGAACACAAGTGGACTGAAAATCAGTCCACCGGCCAACCGGTGGCTTCACCACCGGTCGGCCGGTGGACCCTGGGAAGGATGCTGAGCCACTGCCATCTCACCGGCCAACCGGTGGCCAAGCACCGGCCAGCCGGTGTCACTCAGATTGAACAGGGTTTGCTACTGCCTCACCACCGGCCAGCCGGTGGCTCTGGCACCGGTCGACCGGTGGTGCCTGGAAAAGAAGACTCAGCCACTGTCAAGGCACCGGCCAACCGGTGGCCCTGCACCGGCCAGCCGGTAGCACTGGTCAAACTAGCCGTTGGCTTTGACCAGTCAACTCCAAAAGCCTCCCAACGGCTCCGAGGCCTTTTCCAACGGCTCCAAAGCCCTCCAACGGATACTTGAAGGTTCCTAGCCTATAAATAAAGGCCTAGGAAGCCCCGGAACGTCATCCAAGCCACCGTACACATTTTTACATCTTTGGCGAAGCTCCGACGGATTGTTCCAAGGGAACCCAAAGTGCTCCAACAACTTCCACATCCAAGAGCACCTCCATAGAAGCTTGGAAGCGGCCCTCAAACATCATCAATCAATCAAAGGCGCCCAAGGCTTCTCCATTACGGGTTTTATTGTTTTATTTATTTTGAGCTTTAAAGTTGGGTTTGTGCCTACAAACCCCAACCCTTTTCTCATCCCCTCTTTCTTTGGGTTCTCACACCACCACTAAGGTGTGAAGAGGTTTTCTCAAGCTTTTCCTTTAAAAGGCTTGTGTCTCGGTGAGCTAGTCTTCACCCGTAAAAAGACTAGTGGGTTCTTGCTTAACCATCAAAAGCAAGTGGGTTCTTGCTAAACCACAAAAGCAAGCTGTAATAGGTCCTAGTGCTACCTCAAAGCCTAGTGGGTTTCTTGCTAAAACCATTGAAAAGCAAGCGGTAGGAATCTCTCAACGGTTGAGTTGGGAGCGGAGACGTAGGACGGGTTTTGGCCGAACTCCGTTATCAATTTCTTGTGTGATTGCCTCCTTTATTTCCGCTGCATTTCAACTTTGATTTTTAATTTGTTAATCAATTTTTTAAAAGGCAATTCACCCCCCCTCTTGCCATCTTTCCCTCTCCGGGGTGTTTCTTCCGACCCAACAATTGGTATCAGAGGGAAATTTGAGTAATACCCTAACCCGGTTTCAAATTTAAGATCCATTAAGATGGCATCAACCTCTTTCGCCCCCGAGGGCCTCTCATTGGGTCGGGCTCCATTTTTTGATGGGACCGACTATAATTATTGGAAAACCTGCATGACTACTTTTTTAAGAAGCATAGGTTATCCGATTTATAAAATAGTCATGCAAGGTTACACTTTGTCTACCCCCGACGAATCCAAATGGACCCAAGCCGACATTAGAAATTTTGAGCTTGATGGCAAAGCCATGAACGCTCTACATTGCGGCTTAGATAGAAATGAGTTCAACCGAGTTTCCACTTGCACCTCATCTCATGAAATTTGGAAACTATTGGAAGTGACCCATGAGGGCACTAACAAAGTCAAGGATACTCGGTTAGACATGTATAGGCAGGATTTTGAGTCTTTTTCCATGCACCCAAATGAATCAATTTCTGAAATGTTTACTCGATTTACTGATGTGTGCAATGGTAGAAAATCTCTTGGAGATGACATTTCTGCAGAAACAATGGTCAAGAAGATCCTATGGGTCCTTCCGAGCTCATGGGCACCAAAGGTGACGGCGATCCAAGAAGCTAAGGACGTCAAAAATATGCCGGTAGAGGAGCTCATCGGATCCCTAATGACTTATGAGATCACGATGAGGAGGCAAGCTCAAAAGGAGGGCACACCAATCAAGACACCAAAGAATATTGCCCTCAAGGTACAAAAGGAAGTAAGCTCCTCCTCATCCTCTTCTTCCTCATCTTCTTCCTCATCATCAAGCGGCGACTCGGAAATGGAGAATCTCGCCCGCCAAATGCAAAAATTCATGAAGAAGCACAAGAAGAAGAAGCAATCTCGCAAGGCGCGAAAACAAGAACCCACCGCAAGATCCGAGCCCAAGGTAAAATGCTACGGGTGCGGCCAAAAAGGGCATTACAAGCCTGATTTCCCACTCAACAAGAAACGGGCCACGCCAAAGGAAAAAGGAAAGAAAAAGGTCCTCAAGGCCACATGGAGTGACACCTCCTCATCCTCCTCCTCCTCCTCGAGTGACCAAGGTACAAAATGCCTAATGGCATTCCATGAGGTAACATCTTCCGATTCCTCTTCCTCATGTTCTTCAAATTCAAATTCTTTAAATCATTTATCTTATGAAGAACTCTCATTTGCTAGAGACCAATTAGAAAAAGGTTTTCATGAACTCTCTTCTAAATTTGTCGCATTGAAAAAGTCTTTCAAAAAACTTTCCTCCGAAAAAGACCAACTTCTCAAAGAGAAGGAGGAACTCACCCTTAAAATCCAAAATTTTCCAAATGTTGATTCCATGGAATCAACCATCAAAGACCTTAGAGAGACCCTAGCCAAGTTCACCCAAGGTGAACAAAATTTGAACAATTTTCTTGGTTCCCAAAGGGTTTCCCGAACCATCAATGGACTTGGCTATACCAACCAAGCCTCCTCCTCCCATGCACCCACTGTTTTTGTAAGGGGGAGCTCTAGCTTTAAATTTTGCAATTATTGTAAGAAAACCGGGCACCTTATTTATGAATGTAATTGTAAAAATGCCCGTTATGGCCAACCCAAGTCTATTTTCTTTTCGGACGAATTTTATAGGAGAAGACCCGCCATGAGGCAAGTGTGGATTGAAAAATCCCTCTTAGCGAGTCTCTCCGGGCCTAAAATCATCTCTTTCCAAAATCCCTCTCCCCGGTGACTTTTTGTTTTTATTTAGGGGGAGTTAGGATCTTTTAAGCTTTTTTGTAATTTCAAAATTTTCGATTCAAACTTTCAATTTCAACTCTTGGTTTCAAAATTTTCAATTCAAAATTTTCAATTCAATTTTTGATTCAAAACTTTCAATTCAAACTGTTATTCAATTTTCATTTCAAATTTTCTTGTCAATTGGTTTAAAATCTCGTTTTTCATCGAATCCCTCAATCAAGTTTTATGCACCATTCTATTTTGATAATCACAAAGGGGGAGAAATTTTTTTGATTGATTGGGGGAGAATCATTTTCATCATGCTTAGTATTTCCTTTCAATTTCATCATTTTACATTAATTGTTTTGGTGATTGTGATCATCAAAATAGGGGGAGATTGTTGTACCTCTCGAACCCCTCAAGGTTTTATTTTCATGATCACAATCACCCTCATATTTATCTAATCCTCCTTCAAGTGTTTTTGGATTGATAGGAATCAAATCAGGTGGCCATGGAATTGGGGCAAGCAAGCTTAAGTGGCAAAGGAACACAAGTGGACTGAAAATCAGTCCACCGGCCAACCGGTGGCTTCACCACCGGTCGGCCGGTGGACCCTGGGAAGGATGCTGAGCCACTGCCATCTCACCGGCCAACCGGTGGCCAAGCACTGGCCAGCCGGTGTCACTCAGATTGAACAGGGTTTGCTACTGCCTCACCACCGGCCAGCCGGTGGCTCTGGCACCGGTCGACCGGTGGTGCCTGGAAAAGAAGACTCAGCCACTGTCAAGGCACCGGCCAACCGGTGGCCCTGCACCGGCCAGCCGGTAGCACTGGTCAAACTAGCCGTTGGCTTTGACCAGTCAACTCCAAAAGCCTCCCAACGGCTCCGAGGCCTTTTCCAACGGCTCCAAAGCCCTCCAACGGATACTTGAAGGTTCCTAGCCTATAAATAAAGGCCTAGGAAGTCCCGGAACATCATCCAAGCCACCGTACACATTTTTACATCTTTGGCGAAGCTCCGACGGATTGTTCCAAGGGAACCCAAAGTGCTCCAACAACTTCCACATCCAAGAGCACCTCCATAGAAGCTTGGAAGCGGCCCTCAAACATCATCAATCAATCAAAGGCGCCCAAGGCTTCTCCATTACGGGTTTTATTGTTTTATTTATTTTGAGCTTTAAAGTTGGGTTTGTGCCTACAAACCCCAACCCTTTTCTCATCCCCTCTTTCTTTGGGTTCTCACACCACCACTAAGGTGTGAAGAGGTTTTCTCAAGCTTTTCCTTTAAAAGGCTTGTGTCTCGGTGAGCTAGTCTTCACCCGTAAAAAGACTAGTGGGTTCTTGCTTAACCATCAAAAGCAAGTGGGTTCTTGCTAAACCACAAAAGCAAGCTGTAATAGGTCCTAGTGCTACCTCAAATCCTAGTGGGTTTCTTGCTAAAACCATTGAAAAGCAAGCGGTAGGAATCTCTCAACGGTTGAGTTGGGAGCGGAGACGTAGGCCGGGTTTTGGCCGAACTCCGTTATCAATTTCTTGTGTGATTGCCTCCTTTATTTCCGCTGCATTTCAACTTTGATTTTTAATTTGTTAATCAATTTTTTAAAAGGCAATTCACCCCCCCTCTTGCCATCTTTCCCTCTCCGGGGTGTTTCTTCCGACCCAACAGTCCCAACATAATTATATAATTTTATTTGAATTACATGTGTATAGTTTGATATATACATGATTTTATTCTTACCATAATATTGTTGATTTATTTTTTTCTATTGTTTTCATTTTAAATTTCTGACATTATGTGTCATATAAAAACTTATAGTTTGTCCAATCTATATTTATAACCTTGAGATATGATTAAATTAACATGAAATATATTTCATATGTTATAGACACATCATTATAATGGGAAGGAGGTGATTTCTCACTATCAGATCTGAATGAATAAAACATTGAGGCTACTTCTAATGAATTTATTACATAGTGATCCTCAGTAGATGAGATGATGAGGATTGATGCGCCAATAGAAACACAGTTGGTTTTGTGTGTCATTTGTTTTACCTATATATGGACATGTTTACTATTCTCATGAATTGATGCTGTGGTCAATTATTACCATTTGATCACATACTTTTATACAAGTAAAAAATGATGGCATTGATGTCCAGGATAGGCATCTTCTATTGAGTGTGTCTTTATTGATACGGAATTGGTTGAATTATCATAATATTATTATTCATTTAAAATATATGAAAGATATACTGGGGAGGAATTGGTGAAATTAGATTGTTGTACATTTATAAAATCTATTTTCATGGTACAAGAAGGTATATCCATCCAACATGGTTACAAAATATATAAATAATGAGATGGTTGAAGTCACAAGTGTGAATCCTACTTTTATGAGATATAATGAGACAAATTTATTATATTAAAATGAAATTTTACTTATTAGGTATTAATATTTATGAAATTTTTAGTCTTAGTAGGGTCAATCATGGGTTTCTATACACAATAATTTGTATCAATGTTGGTCTCACAATTATTGAGATATTGACATAGTGGTTCCCACCCCATGTGTATCTATACGTTCAACCTATTAAGATGAATATGTGATTAGGAATGTGTGGGCCCAATATGTGGGGGACAGTTAATGAACAAATGTGATCAATAAAAATTAAAAGAATTTAACTATATTATTAATGTTTATAATAATGATGATTTAATTTATTTCTCAATGTATTCAGAAGTTGTTGGATCATAAAATTGAAAATAAGGGAAGTTAATTATTCAAATGAACATAAAATGTTGATGGTTTATTATTTTATTTTGGTATATTTCTAGTTATGTTACTGGTTTTTGTTTGATATGGCACTGTTTTAAATTTTTACAAGTGAGTAATAAAATATTCCTGATATTTATGAATAGTATAGTTAATTCATAAGTGTTAACAAGTGTATAAAATTAATGTTATTACTTTATAGGGTCAAAAGTTGATTTTTTGAATGTACAACCATGGTATAATATCTACTTTTATCTGATAGAATAATTGTATCCTCTATTTTGATGAATTTAGAGAGATAAGATCATATATCCTATCATATCAAACTCTCAGAGAGTGATTCTGTAGGAAGAAAAAGGTTCGATAGATAGTGTTTTCTTTATCCACTAAACATTATTCATGTTATCAATGGGACATTGTAAAGATCTTCGATTTCAATTTCAAAAATTCTATAATCATAGTACAATAATTCATAAGCTGTAGTGAACATGTGGAAGATGTAGAGTCGCTTGGGTCCTTTGAGGCATAACATTCCACTAGTGAATGAATCAAAATAATGATTTCAAACTAACAAGGTAACATATATAGATTCATTAAATTTTATTTTTTATTGTGAAATTTAATTCCATAATATAATTTGAGAAATATAGTTGAGGGAATTTTATATTCAATAATATTAACATAATTCTAGATCAAAAATATTAAAATATGTATATTTCCTGATTTTGTTTCTCCCAGGGTTTATATAAATTGTATTAGTGTGATCATGTTTTTATTTAAGTCAATTATTAATTTATTTAAATAGGTATTTCTTGGAATTAAGGTTTTGATATGGTCCCAATACAACTGATAATACATTGATCCAATTTAATATCTCCATGATATGGTTTATATTAGATTGAGTTGTTTTGTTCATTATATGACGATGATATTATAGTTTTATTTATTCCCCATCCATTAAGGCTAATGATTCTATTTTTTTATATTGGGAATGTCATGAACATGCTGTATGTTAGATAGAGATACTGAAAGTTTAATGGGGATGTCTATTGGCTATAAGGATTATTAAGAAAGATTTAATTAATTTACTAAAATAATATATATATATATATATATCCATAAAAATGGAAGGATAAGCATACGAACCTATAAATAAATAAAAATTTAAAAATAATACCATCCCTAAATGATGCATGGAAATTTTTCCCCACACATTAAGGTTGAGAATGAAAAATTTGGCAATATTTATATATAAATTCAAATTTATTTACATTTATTTTAATATATATATATATATTATGTTATCTATTATATAATATATATTTTGTAAAATTATATTTATATTTGATATGTCTATAAACCGTAATTTATGACCTAATTATACTTGAGTCGTATGGGGTTAGTCAATACCCCACATAATCGACATGTTAACCAAATCACAAGCCATATATGAATTTCCATAGATCTTATCCTCACATAAATAGACCCCCAAAACACTAAAATTATTTCATAAATTACATTTTATGTTTTTTAGATGAATATTTGAAGATTTATTTTTATGAAATATAATTTCTTTTTGACTGGTCATGAGATTGGATTGACTCGTGCATATTTGGTATGAAATTTATTATTTTTATTATTTCATTTACATTTTAAAATATAATAATTATTTTATTTTGATGATATGTGAATCAATCATCCATATTTTATTTATATAAGGGTAAAAATGTACACATTTAAGTGATAAAATATATATTTACTATAAATACCCTTCCTTTCCATATATTAAAATTGCATAACATTTTCAAAAAAAATTAATTAATTATCAAATAGACATCCAAAGACCATACTAGTCACGTGCCTTTTCGAAACATGGAATAATAAACACTAGTATATAAATGTGTTACATTGTCACCCACTATGTACTTCTTGGTTAACACGCATATTATACACATCAAGCATAATACACATCTTCATAACCTAGGGAAGGAATCATAAAAATGGTTGACTTGAATGTATCAAAAAGGGTAAACAAGGGAAATGTGTTATAATAATCATGAGCATATGGGTATGATAACCTGATACTGAAAGTATATGATCATGCCCATCATATCAAATATCATTTACACGAATCAAAAAATAAATATTTTCAATTAATTAGACATGAATCATATAGAAATAAAGAGAATAATACTTGAAAGCACAACATTTGAATAAATCATATTGTGGTGAAAGATAGAAAATCATACAATATGATTTCAAAAGTTTCTAAGTAGCCACTTCAATGATAATCAATGTATTGCAGGTTCAATCCTCAAACTATCTTGGTAGTGTTGGTTTACTCCAATGGACATCATTGCGTGATTATTTCACTAGAAATAGCATCTTAGTAGTCATGGTTCACTACTATGGTCATTTTAGTATTCAAGTATCATTCCAAAGACCATATTAGCCTATTTGATGACATATAAAATTTTACCCAATGAATTTTACAGTGATATAGGTCACACCCATAACCTAATGATATCATACATAATGTGACACAAGATTGTAATTAATCATATCATAACCCATGAAATGAAGTGGGTATTATAAACATGTAATAATATCATAATCAATGGAAAAATATTAGTCCAATAATATTTTCATTATTAAAATATCCTATTAAAATATGTTTGTTTCAAAATAATATAACATATGAAAGAGAAAAGGGTTTCATCACCATCATTCTATCAAAACCTAATCCATTCATTGAAGTAATATGAATGTAAAAATTGAATTATTTACCTTGAAGTTCATGAGAAACAGAAATAGATTTTATCACATGTGGGAATTAATTTGGAAAAATATTTTAAAATAATTTCCGGAGGAACATATGTAATATTTATTGAAAACACATTTTAAAACATAAAACCTTTCTAGAAATACTTTTAATTTTAAAATCATTTTGAAAAAAAAGCATTAGAAACCATAAAATATTATTAAAATAAATTTTCCATTAAAATTGGATTCAAATATATTTTTAAAACATCATGGAAAATCTTTTTGAAAACATTTTTGAATTTGTTTTTGAAAGCGTTGTATTTGAATATAATAGATTTTTTACTGAGGAGAGAGACAATAATATTTTACATAAAAACATTATCTTAAGTACCAAAGAGTGGGATAATGGTAATAATAAATGGATATATCTAAAATAAATAGATGATGAAACTAATGAGTTTTCACGAGATACGAATCATATGATTTCATTATTGGAAGCATAAACATAAATAATCTTCAAAAGTTATGAGATTGTCTCAATAAACTCATATAAAAGGGTAATTGGTGATCATAATATCCATGTAAGAAAATAAAATTACATGAAGTATAAAATATATTGAAAAAACATAAATTCATGATAAAATATGTAAACTTGTTTTATATACATCTCAAAAGAGAATACATGCAAGTAATAAAACATGAGTCTTAACAAAGAAAAATTGAGAAATAAACTACTTATAGATTTGGTAAATTTTGAAACATAAAACCCATGAAAGAAATATAATAAAATTGATATTTTAGTACCCATAAAATAAAATAGGAAATAAATATAATAAATAATGTGTATTAAATACACCACAAAAACGAATGATTGGTGAACTTAGAACATATATCACCAAAAAAGTGAGATTAAATCCCTTTAGCTTGTATTCTAAACCTACTCATACTCATTCAAAACACCTATATAATAAATATAAATTTATTATAAGTATTATAATGAACAATATTATTATATCTAATAACATATATGTTTTTTGTTATGACCTAAAATTATCTGCTTGGTAACAATCCTATCGCATGGTTTCACTTCGGTTAATATTCTATGTATTCTTGATATCTGTCTTACATTATAATAACGTTGGTATTTAGACTTTTTTCATTATTTGTAGAATTTAAACCATTATATAAATATAATTTACATTCAGTATATATGTATTATAATAATCTATAAAATATATATCTATGTAACAGAATACATCTTTCTTGGAGACAGTAGCTCATACGTATGCATGAACCCTATTTCTATTTAATTTCCATATTGAAAGAAATAAAGAAAGTAAATTAAATATATGTTTATATTTATATATTTATTATATTATATTTATTATATCATATATATCATATATAATAATTAAACCTATCCTTGATAAATTCTATTTAGTGTATGAATGAATCATGTAACTTTGAGTGGGCGATAACACACACTTACTCAAACAAAATAATCCTACAAACACACATGGTAAAGTAAAATTATATTCATTTAAAAATTAAAATATAAGATTAAATAAATAATAAATATAATATTTACCATATATAAATATTATTTACAACATAATTTGTACCATGATAGTTATTAAAGAAAATTAAACAATCGTCATTTAGTCAGATCACATAACAACATACACATAAATAGTTTGTTTGTTATCCATTCGATGGAGGTGTGTGTAAACATAAGATGAAATTTTAAGCTTAAAAACAATATAGTTTATTTCTTATACATGTTTTATTTTTAAATTATGTTAAAATTATTGTGAATGGGGTGGAGATATAAAAAAAGAAAGTAGTTAAGAGAAGATGATACCTCTTAATATTGTAACTCCTTTTGGTTTGTGTCAAAAGGATTCATTGGATTTCCTTCCATCCTAGGGAAGTATTATAGGAGTGAGAGTGTATTTATAGGAAGTGTATTATAAATGTATTTTCAAAATATAATAGTTTTTAGATGTCTGAGGATGTGGGGGAGTTGGAGTTTATTTATAGGGGAGGGAATGTAGTAAAATAGAATTATTTAAAACTAGATTTGTGCACACATATTATTTCATAAAAAAGTCCTAAAACCCCTGATAAATCATTATTTTATTGTTTAGGGATTAATAATGTACATATAATGGGTTTCAGGAAATTTGATAGGTCATTTGAGCTATTATGATTAAGGATTAGTCACTAAGTATGATTAATTTGACCTTATTTATTGTGATTAATTTTAATCACTTTTACTAATTGGCTTGGAAAAAAATTACAATGATAAGATTAGTTTATAAATTTATTACAAATTAAAACAGATTATTTATGTTTTTCTAAATTCAAATCACATATTTAGAAATTTTAAGATTAATGTTAATCTCTTAGATGAGATGAAATTATATTTCCTTAAATTATAAAGAAGTTTAAAAGTTTATTATGATTTCATATTCAATTTACAAGTAAATTTGATTGTAATGAAATAAATTGTATCAATATATATTTAATTTATCTAATTTTAACTTAAAAAATATTTAACAAAAATTAATATTAAAAATTATGTAAATGAAAAACCAGATTGTTTCCTAAAAGCAATATTGTTAAAGATTCATCAAAAAATGATGTTTCTCATAGAAATCCAAAAAAAATCCTATGGTAATTTCAACATTATAAATTAAAAGTTAGATATATTTTATCATGTTGATTTTCTATATGTGTCTATTTTTTTATATATTGATTTTCAATGAAGGACATTAAAAGTAGCTCTTTCGTGAAATCATCCTTATTTAAAACAAATTGAATTTACCAATAATCTTATATTTCATTATCAAAATGTTTTATTTATATAGAAAAATTATAAAAAATATTTTAATAATAGTTCTAACTATTCATATAAATATTTTTAATTAAAATGTTGTAATTATATCATTTAAAAAATTATAAAAACAAAACGATGTTTCATATAAACATATGTGTTTCATATAACATATGCCAGGTTGATGTTCCATGTAACTTACACTATTTAGATTCTCTATTAAATGTATTATGTATTTGTTCCGTGTGAAATGATTATTTGAATTAGTTTAATATATAAAATAAATAAATAAATTTAATTTATACAAGAAAATGGTTCATAAAAACTCAGGATCTTGCATTCTACGACCCTAAAAATGATTTTTCCTTCAAATTCATCACATGGGTAAAACAATGATGGACCATATTCTTCATCATATCCTCAAGATCCCCTGTAGCCTCCTATAACTGTTAATTTCTCAATAATTCACTGATTGATGAGTTTTAGTTTTTCATAGAACATTATCCATAAAATCTAGAGTTTCAACATGTTTCTCTTCATAAGAAAGATAATGCTCTAGCAGTATGACCACAGAGTTCAGTTTGTATAAAGGTACCTATATGTACTTCCCCACAAGTGGTAAATGGAACACATCATGGACCTGGGATAAATTTTGAGGAATTTCCAATATATAGGTTAACATCTCTATATGATCAAGAATCTCAAAGGGAACGCCATACCTATGGTTTATTTTCCCTTTCCTCCAAAATCAGACTACTTTTATCTAGGGTATGATTTTTATAAACACATTTTAACCCTATTAAATTCCTGATCACACCTATAGTTGTCTTTATAAATTTTCATCTGAATTTGAGCTACCATGAAATGATGTTGAATGGTTGCAACTTATTCGTCCATTTCTTAATCAATCTTATGTCCCAATAGACTTTTTTTTCTCTAACTTATGATAAAAAAATTGGAGCACTAAATTTCTTCCCTTATTGGGATTCATAAGGTGCAATCTAAATTCATTAGTGAAAGCTTAAATTTTAGGAAAAGACAACTATAGGAATGTGTTGATCCCAACCACCAATGAAATCCATATAACTTGATCTCAGCATATCCTCTAGGGATTGAATTTTTCATTCAAAATCACCATCTTTCACTGGATGATAAGAAATGTTGAAACTCAATTAGTTATTAGGTACTTACTGATGTCATTTCCAAAAAAAATTAGGTAATCCACATATATATATCTAATATAATAAAATGTGGTACTTAATGAATATTTAACATTTATTTAATGTAAATCATAGAAATATGATATAGAAATATGTATTATCTAATAGTGACGATGTGTGCTAACTTGATAAAGTAGTCAACTACCACCCATATAGCATTAAACCCTTTTCTAATTTTGGGTAGTGTACCAGAAAAATTCATATTGATGATCTCAAATTTCCATTCTGGTATGGGTAAAAGATAAAAATCTCTTTTTAATTTTATCTTTCACACTTAACTTGTTGTCTTTCAAAGCACCAAGATACAAAAATTTTGATAACTCTCTTCATGTCATCCCACCATAAGTATTCATTCATGTCTCTATACGTATTTATACTTCCATAATTAATTGAGAATTAAGAACTATAATCTTCCTCTAATAGCCCCTTCTTCAAGTATGGTAATTATGGAAAACATATATAGTTCTTCAACATCAACATTCCTTCCTAATCAATGTTAAACTATGGGAATATTATGACTTATTTTGAGATCAACATATTAAATCTACACCTCCATGACCTGCAACTAGAGAGAGAGACTTATTCGTTCTTTTTAGAATGATATGATTTTTTCCTTCCTTTAGGATTTCAATATCAATCATTTTCAAATCTAGAAATATTGGATTTTTGGTGACCCCCACCATGTATATGTGGGCATGCACCTTTCGACTCAAAGAATCTTCCACCTTGATCAATTACCTAGGGTGGTATTTTTTTGAGAAGTCATCAACCATTATCTACACTACCCATATTCTCTACTACATGTTCAAATCATTTTTAGTGAATATATATTTAAAAAAATTATTTTGAGTATATAAATAACAATTTTTCCCAGAAAAATAATTCCCCTCTATGTAAAATTCAAAAATTACCTCTCCTGACTCCAAATAATGAGTTGAGTAATGTTTCTCATCAATCATTAACTACTTCTATGCATAAACAATAACCAATTTATTACCTATATGAACACATCCTAATCCCTTCTTAAATGATCCTCTAAAAACTACTAGACCTTTTTTAAAATAGGGTAATGTAATCATAGGTTTATTAACTAACCTTCTCTTGTATTCCATGAAATTTTCCACACATTAATCTATACTGAGTATCGTGGAAGCCTTATGAGTTAACTTGGTTAGAGGATTATATAGTATTGTGAAATTATTCACCAACCAACTATAATATCATGCTAAATGATGAAAACTATAGATCTTAGTTACAATGGTTGGTCTAGGCCATCACTAAATAGCCTCCATAATTGATTTGACTGCTATTATACCATATCATATGATTTTGTGACGTAAAAATGTAAAAAATACCCAAAATTCATACATTTGAAATTTTTCTTCTAGATTCTCCTTCTTAAGGGTCTTAAATAAATTTATCATGGGATATTCATTCTCTTTCTTTCTATTTGAATAAATAAAAAATATCATATATAAAGACTAACACAAAATAATCAAGATAATATCTAAACACTCTACTAATTAAATCCCAAATGATAATAGAGGAATTAATAAGACCAAAATTCATCACTATATATTCATAGTGGTCATACCTTGTACAAAATGTTTTGTTGGGTATATCCTCTTTCTTGATCCTTGATTGATGATATCCAAAATGAAGGTCAATATTGAAAAATTATTAAGATCTGTGTACTTGATCAAAAAATACATCAATATAGGGGATGGGATACATATTATTCATTGTGATCTTGTCTAACTCATTATAATAAATCAATATTCTCTATGATCTATCTTTCATTTCTACAAAAATAATGGATGCTCCATAAGGTGACACACTATGCAGAAGGAACCCCTTATCAAGGTATTGTTGGAGACTCTTATTGAATTCCTATAAATACTTTGGATCCATTATATAATGAGTCTTTGAAATTGGTGTGGAATTTGGTACAAGTTCTATTGAGAACTCAACATTATGTTTAAGTGGAAGTCTATAAAGCTCTTCCCAAAAGACATCCACTAAATCCTGAACAATATGAATATCATCGTTATCGATTTTCTCCCCATTTGATTTAGGAAAAAAATACTTCTAATGGGGATTAAGACACATAAACTGAATGTAATTCCTATATAAATTTCAATATTATCATCGCATTGATGGATGATGATAGGATGGTTTGAGAAATCAAAAAGTAACTTCCCTTCCTCTAAATTTGATTTTAATTTTTTTCAAAGAAAACTATTCCATTCCTAAGATGAAATCAAACTCAACCAAAGGAAAAATAAATTTTTTTTGGTATCACATACCCAAAAACATCAATGAGAGAGTAATCATAGACTTGATATGCAATCATCATACTATTAGGGGTTTTCATTTCTAATTCCACATTTAGTTGTTTTAGTGGAATCATTACACCCTTATAAAATTATTTAGATATAAAATATGTGGTATATATATAATAAAGTATGACATTAGTAGTTCTAGAGTTTATGGTATGTTTACCTTTTATTACATCATTTTCTCACCCCTCATGAGAAATAATTCTGGCTTGATATTTCCCCTTGTCCCTCACCTTAAAAGGTTTTTGGCATTAGTCATGATCACCAACCCATGGGTTTGGGAACTAGTTTTCATAATACATGTTATCCTTACATTTGTATCACTAAATATTGTGAGGTTCATTCTGATACTAGTTCTACTCATTCACCACTCTAGCTAACTTCTTACCATCAGATTAATAATAAAATGCCTAATGGACATCTCTTCAACACTCAAATCATTTATTAGACCCCTTATGGAAACATCATCCATGATTCTTTCCACACATAGATCATAAATGGAATCCCATCACTTTCCATTCATGTTTTTTATGTTTTTCATTAAACTCCACCATCCTATTATAGTAAAAAACATGAGATTTGTAGGTAACTCCAACCTCCATTTCAACCATGATTCCACCACACAAAATCTCTTTATAGCTACTAAAGACTATTATTCAAAATTACCTTCTAAGAAATGTCTTTATGCCACTAAATAACATATAAAATTTAATTGCTTGTTAGATGATAATTATTGAAGTGTAACTCACAAGTCTCATGAAATTTTCCTCATAGTTACCAACAGACTCATCATCCATTTTATTCAACTCAAGAAACAGTTTCTTTATCTTTGAATAATGAATTTGATGATAGTAATTATTGAAAAGTATGTTCTCTATCTCACCCCAATTGATGGATTCAATATCATAATTAAATATTGTATTCTTGATTAAAGACCATCACTAGTTTACTTGACATTCGTGTTGATAGATGGACAATATGAATTTATATTGATACAATAATTGGAGAACAGATAATATATTTTTAGTATTACTGATCCATTTTCAGAAACAAGTGGATCAGAAGACCCTCTAAAAGAAGGATTATATTTCCCCAAGAATGATTCATAATATTTCTGTTCCCTCCTTTTCTCATTTGAAATTCCACCACGATTCATATCTTGAGAAAGCTGTGTGAGAACAACAATGAGGATTTGTATTTGAGCTCCCAAAGCATTTAGTTTCTCTGGATGAAAATCATTACATTTTCTATCACAATCACAATTAACGTAGTTCCTTCCACTTCCATTCATTTACTAAAAATAGTAGCATAGACTAAGGAACAATTATCATATCGAGTAACCACATAATCAGGAAAAGTCACTTATTGTATATCCAAAACCTGAAACATTCTTTAATATATGAAACCATATCTTTATCATAGTTTATTCAAGATGAACTTATTGTTAAATCCTTCATGATGTTTCATGATGAGTATATAAATTCCCAAATAATTCCCATAGGAGTGTCAATCTAGGTGTATATCAACGCACATTTTCATGTTCTATATTAAACTATGCAAGGGATGAAACAAATTATCAGTGTTGTTACCCCAGGATTAATCTACGATTGAACCACATCCACTTCTAATATCCAAAAAGGGATGTAATTTTAAAAAACCACTTACTATATCCATTGCTATAATTATTAGACATTTTCCTATAATGTCCCTTATTATTAATCTTATCCTTAGACATTTCCTTCGGGTTATCAATGTGGTTTTCACATCTTACTATCCAATGGTAAGATAAAACATTTCTTTAATACAAACTATAGAAAACCTATATTTTGATACATTAAAATTACATATCATTGGCAGAACAATTAATTAATTATACAAAATGATGCCTAAAGGCTATACTAGTCTAGTGACCTTAGAAACGTAGAAATATAAACACTGGTATATAAATGAGTTTCATTATCTACCTATAAATTGATCTTGATTAGTTCCCTTACTATAAACATAACACATAACACATATCTTCATAACATGGGGGAGGAAAAATAATAATTGGTGATCTCAAATGCTCTGTAAGGGTAAAAATGGAGAAAAGTAAACATAATCATGAGAATACGGTAATGAGAACATGAACACGAAAATAGATGATCAAAAACTATATATCAAAGACCATAATTATGAATCTTTTTATAAATATTAGTAGATCAACATACATGAATCATAAATAATGGAAAACATATGCCATTAAATCACAATATAGGAATGAAACATGGAATTTTGGAAGACACATAAGCATATAATATGATTTCCATTACATCCAAGGCTTCACATAAACTATAATATTAATAGTACATGATCACACTCAAAAAGATCTTGGTAGTCATGATTTACTCCCATGTCCATCGTGGTAGCATGGGATCACTCATGATGAACTATTTTTAGTCATGGGTCACTCCCATGGCCATATTAGTAGACAAGGTTAACTCCCAATATCATCATAGTATATCTCATGCGATTTAAATCCTCAATGAATTCATTATAGAGAGATATTGGTCATGTCATTAACATAATGATATCATACACACATATTCGACAAGATCATAAATAATCTTATCAAAACCCATGAATTGAAATGGGTATTATAAACAAAAAATTATATCATAACTTGGGTAAAAATATAATTTTTATAATCATTTCATTATAAACATAAATTGTGAAATGAATCAAGCTTCAAATTCATATAACCTTTGAATGAAAAATGAGTTTTATCACTATCAAGCAATAAAATCATAACACATTTATAGAGTCAATATGGATAGAAAAGTTGAAAAATTTATCCAGAAGGGATAGCGTAACACCAAAAGATGTTATCAATGATTAGAAATAATTTTAAAATATCTTTAGAAAAATATTATTTTTGAAAATATATTTTCTCCATTGAAACCAAATTTTAAAACATAAATCATTTTTGAAAAACATTTTCATTTCAAATTGGTTTAAAAATAATGTATTAAAAATAATAAAAACATTTTTAAAATATTTTTCCTTTTAAAATGGGCTTCAATGTTCTTTTGAAAACATTTTTTAAAACATTTTTAATACTTATATGAAAACAAGGTTTTTGATTATAATAGATTTCTAAAATAATAGATGGAGATGATCTGATTTTACTTAAAACTGAAATATTTATTACCAAAGAGTGTGATAATGGGACCAATACATGTATATAATTTTAATAAACATACGATAAGTAATATCAGGAGTTTTCACCATATATGTTTCATAATATTTCATTTTTGGAAGCATAAACATAAAAAATATCGCATAATGATTTGATTGTCTCAAAAAACTCTTATTTCTTTTATAAAATTGATTAATACTCTCCATGTTAGAAAAAATTTAAATGAATCATTAAATAAATTTAAATAAAATAAAATAATTATATAACATGTAAAATGGATTTATATACACCTCTATAGAGAATTTAGGAGAATAAAATAACCTGAGTCCCAATGAAGAAAAATTGATACAAACATATTTTTCCGATTTGGGACTTCTTGAAACATAAACCCATGAAAGAAATATAAAAAAATTGATATGTGAATATCAATAAATGTAATTATAACATACATATATTTCAATAATTTTATCTATATACACCACACAAAAATAAATAGTGAGGAACATAGAACATTTCTCATGGAAATAAAAAGTTAGATGAAATTCTATTACCTTGAATCTTGACTCTCACAATATTAGTTCAAATCACATGTATAATAAATATAAATATTTATAAATATTTTACAGAACAATATTTTTATATCTAAAATAGATTTAGTTTTATTAGGTTCCTATATTACCCTGTTTCTAACAATCTAATGTTAAAGTTTCACATCAGGCAATATTCACTCTATTCTTTACATGTGTCTTAATTTGTTATATGTTTGGTATTTATAATTTATATCATTAATTACAGAATGTAACAAATTATATAAATATAATTTATATATATATGATATATTTGGTTAATAATAATCTATAAAACCAATTAGTGTGGAATCAAATACACTGTTCATGGAATTGACAGGTCGTACGTACGCATGGATGCTATTTCTGTTTAATTTTTATATTAAAAGAAAGAAAGATAATGAACTATATGTATATGTGTATATCATTATTTAATTATATTTATAATATCATATACTTCATATATTATCACTAAACACATCCTTAATACATTCCATGAAGTGTATGAACAAATCATATCTCTTTGAGGTGTGGTAGTCCACACATTCTCAAACGAAATTATCGTATTAACACACTATGGATTTTAAAATGAAACATGTTGTAAAAAGAACAAATAAGATATAATAAATAATAAATATAAAATATAAAATATAAAAAGAGATTTTCCTTCATAGTTTTAACCATGAGTGGTGGTAATGAAATCTAACAATCATCATTTAGTTACGTAGTACTACACTTTACACATAAATCATATGTTTGTTATACATTAGTTAGAGGCCTGTGTATGTACAGGATGAAACCATGGAACAAAAAAATAGCGTAAATTTTTTATACTATTTTTCATTATTTTAAAAAATAAATTGAATGGGTTGGAAAGAGAGAATAATGGAAATGACTTGAGAGAAAATGTTGCCTCTTAATCGGGTAACTCTTTCTTGTTTTTTTCAAAAGGATTCCTAGAATTGATTTTTTTCCCAATGAATCCAACTAGACGGAAGTAAAGATTTTATGGAAGTATATTTGGCATATATGTGATTATAATAATAGGTTTTATAGTTGGGATGAAGTGGGAGAGTAGGTGGCATTTTATAAGGATGAAAAAAATACTCACCTAGAATTTTTGAAAACATGTTAGATATACAGATGTTATTACCTGAAAAAGGCATAAATAACCAAACTAAATCATTAATTGAAATTTTATTGCCAAAAATAGACATATAATTTGATTTGGATAAAGGTAGAGGTAATTTGGGGCCTTAATATTGAGGTTTAGTCCGATATTAAGATTAATTTGACCTTAATCACAATGTTTAATTTTATTATCTTTTTCTTATAATTTTGGTCAAAAAGAAACATGATATAATTAGACACTAAATACTATACTCATTTCAATGTTGAATGGATGTTTTTCTTAATTTATTTCACAAAAGTGTCAAATTTATGACTAATTCTAATTCCACATATTGGATAAAATAACAGGTCATTAAAGTGGAATGATGTTCAAAAGTTTAATATGTTTTTATATAAAATTTTAATGTAAAATTGATTATAATGTCCTTAATTGTATTAAAAAATGAATTATTTATCTAATTTAGAAGTAAAAAAATTAAAATATAATTTATTATTAATAATTATTTAAAAGAAAAGGTAGTTTTTAACCTAAAAGTAGTATTTTTCACTATTCATCAAAAAATGAAGTTTCTCAAAAAATCCCAAAAATTAACACTAAGATATTTTCAAAATTTTAAATTCAAAAATGATTCTAACTTTATAAAATAAATTTTTTATATTTTCTTTTATTTATTTTAATATTTTTCACACAAAAAAACCATAGGCAGTTCATTCGAGAAAATGATATTTTTAAACATAAAAGGAAATTAACAAAAATCATAACTTTCATTATCAATATTTTTTATTTGAATAAAACAATTATATAAAAACTTAAAATTATTTATAAATAATTATAATAATAATTTTAAAGTATTTTCTATAATTACCTCATATAAATTATTAAGACATCAATGTGATGTTTCGTAGAAACATCTTTATCGTGTGTGACGTACACCAAGTTGTTGTTCTATATAACATATGGCAAGTTGGTTCATTGTGAAATGAATTTTTGACTTATGAATTGCAATAATTAAATTAAAATTTAATTTATACCAAAAATTTTCTATTAAATGTCTATGTAGTACATTTACACCCCATGACCTCCACACTTGTGAGTGAGTATACATTGTAAATATCAGAGGTGTTCAAGGGGAGGCCACGTTAGTTTAGAATTGGTGTTATGAAATTGATGTTCTCAATTGTTGGATAAAATACAGTTAATGTCATTTTCTAACATAAGTAATTCCCCAAGATTCTTAGTTAATATATTATTTACTAAATATATTAATCAATACACAATAGTTCAAGGTTATGTAATTATTTATTTATTTTATCTCATTCATGATTTTTTTGATTTTTTATTTATTAATAGCGATCACATTTTAAAGTAAAAATACAACAATATATAGATAAAGTGAAGATTTACAGTGAATGATTTATATTTACATTAAATGTTATGTTGTGAGTAAGATCAAATAGACCAAAAAATTAAAATATAAGAATATTTCATACATTAATATTATATTAAAAAATCCATGAATGAAAGTAATAAATTATTAAATTCTTTCAATTAGTTGAATTTGTAATCAAACATCTTTTTTAGGTGTTTAATAGACCTTGATGATTGTACCTCATACAACCAAGTATTTCTTATGAGAGTGGTGGGTATAATCAATTATTTTTTCTAGAATTGGAGTAGTTTAATATTTCTTTTTTTATAATTCAATCCAATGTGTAGAGAAATAAAATGTGATTATATTATAGATATAACAATCCACCTAATAGATCATTAAACATTGTGTTAATGCAGTTTTCAAGTTAAAATCCTACCTTAGAATCTCATAGTAGTTCTCATGCGATAGATCTTGGTAGGAAGAGTGTTTTAAGGATCCCTAACACTTGAATAATCAAAATACCATGTATTTTGAATACTATTTCTTAGGGAACCTATAATTCGATAAAATAGTGGGAGAAAACGTCAATTAAAAATTCAAAAAATTATATTGGAAATCAAGATAATGTATTATTTCATATTATTTTAGTAAAGATTCAATGAAAACCAACACCAATTAAATTTCACTACGTCGATTATTGGATGACGAGAATAATGAGACTTATTATAACATCCATGAATGGTAATGACAATTTAGAATAATACAATTCCAAGAGTTTAAGATTTATGTGTTTCAGTTCACATTACTTTTTAAGCCTCTTCATGGAGAAGGAAAGGATTATATAGATAATTAAATGAAGAATATAGATGATACACTCGATGTTTAGTGAAACATGTGTTTATCTATATATAGTGAGGTGATGAAAAATCAAGTGGAAATTATCCAAGAACTAGAAAATTATGTCGTTCATACCACAATTAAAAAAATGTAATGACTTAAGTTTCTAAATAAAATATGAAAAACAGGAATAATTTTCTCCAAGATTTTATTGATTTATATAACAAATATGATAATGATATAATAAATTATAACAAATCAGTCCTTCATGTGAATTAGAGGAGTAATGGAAAGGATATTTTGATATGTGGTAATGACATGTTAAAGAAACTAGTGCCCCACCATTCCTTGAATCAAATAATACAAATAGATATCAATGATCTGGAGGTATAATTATATTCATGGAGCATGAAAGGATACATGATGAATGATTTAAAAGATGGTAAAAAGAAGTAAATTTACTCTTATAGTCGAGGTATATTTTCACTGAAATCATTCTTACATTTACTATTAGTTGGGTATTGGGTACTTCATGTGGATCACACTTTTTTATTAAAATATAGGCACCATGTAGAGTAAATATAATTGAAAAAGGTAATATACATATTTGTGAATGGATTGGAGTGAGGGTAGTTGTAACACCCCAGGTAAATAAAGAATATGACATCTTCATATTTATCCATATTTGTGAATAAAATATTAATATTACTTTAAAGGGAACGCTATGCTCGATGGCGTACCCAATACGCGACAACAAGTTTCTTTGAAATCGTACGTTGCACTCTAATAATAAAATAATATTATTTTGGTAGTTAACGCCTAGCCATTGTAATGGCGGGAATGAACAGAAATAACTACAAAATGATTATATATGTTTGTCAAATATTTTTGCTTTTTACAATAAATGTTAGAGGATTAAAAATGCGAATGAATCCAATTTTTTTTAAGAGTAAACATTCAAATATTCTTTAAAAGGTCGATTAACCGCCTTTTGATGGAGAACCTCTTTTAAATCCACTTTTTGACAATTTTATGTGTTATATTTGACAAAATAAAATTCTTCTTTAGAATCGGGACATCATAATTTACTTTGTGTAAATTTTTGGTATCTTTCCGAAAAAGTTCAATTTTTAATGAATAGTGAAAAATGTTGTATTTTAAATCAAAACCACTTTTTAATCTAATTTATTTATGTGACTAGATTATATTTTGAATTGGTTTTAATATAAAATTAGAATATATTTTTACCATTTAATCAAATAGTGGTCATTGGAATTTATTTCACTTTGAAATCAGACTTAAACCAGTGTTAATCTTTTGATACTTATTATTTCATAAAAACACGCTATTTGATCTGACAGCGGGAATTAATTATTAAATTGATTAATGTGACTTATATGTTATGAATTTTATAAAATAGACATCATTTTTGAATTCGGAATATAAAATATAGCTTAGGTTGAATTTTTGGTAATTTTCTGAAAAACTCCAATTTTTGATGAATAGTGAAACCACTAAGTGGTAATCAAGCAAACTGATTTTTCAGTTAAATGAAAGTTTACCACTAATGTGTATTGAATTTTGAAAATCCGACATACATGGTTGTGATTAGTATGTAAAATGTGGTTCAATGGGATGAAAATAATTTTTTGGTGAATAGTAACTTTTTTTCATTAATCGCGATTAGAGGTAATTAGTGTAATTTAAGGTAAAAATGATACTATAAAAATATGAAAACACCATGACACTTGTCCTAGCCCTATTTTATGAGTCATGGACGACCAAGAAAACCCATGGGTCAACTTGGGGACCCCATGGAGCCACTTTGGTTGGAAAATGACATTAATATATATTTATTTAATGTTAAAATTAAATTGACACAAACATGAGTTGTTTTACTAAAACAGTTTTTAAGTGGGGTTACACAAGTCCAAATTTTGACTATAAATATTCATTATAAATATAAAAAGATTTCCTACATCATATTATTTTTTTTATAATTTTTAGATATTAATTAAACTAATTTAATTACGACATCATGATGATGCAACGATGACCTCATTAATGAACAGTTTAAATAAAATGAAATGATAATATACAATCTAAGACCTAAACTTGTCCAAAAACTATTGGATGAGAATATTTCTAAGCCTTATCATCTTATCTTAGAAATATATCAATGTGGGACCTTATAAATTCGAAACACGTTTGAAAATAAAATAATAGTTTCATGATTTCCAAAAGTGCCCCTCCTCTCCTCTTATAAAAGGCCCCCACCTGTACCTCATTTCACACACTCCTCAATCCTTTGGCTCGGCCATACCCTGCCCATGTACTCTCTCCACATCCCTCTACTCATCCTAGAGGATTCCATTTGGGCAGAATCCTTTCAAAGGAAGCCTTTAGGCTCAAATCAAAAAGAGTTACACTTTTAAAGGTAATTCATTCTCTCATGTTCATTTGTTTTATTTTGCTTCTCCAACCCCCTAAACTCTTTTTATTTACTTCTTTTGTAACAACACCAGTATCTTCAATATACTATGATGTTGTTATAAGATTTATTCGAGCTACACTCTCACACAACTACATCAAATGGTTAAAGAACATACAGTTTCCGTGGATGACGAAATTCTACCTCCCGAAACGATGATTGTTCAACACTCATATAACAACTTCAAAGGTGTCCATTTAGATAACAATATATTTATATATGATATATAATATGTTTATGTTTTACTTAAGCTTTTGTATTTTCATTTGTTTCATACCTTTATGGTTTCCATTGTGGGTAAACACGATAATTTCATTTTAGGAAGTGCGGACTACCGCCCCCTCAAAGTGATTTGATTCGTTAATGACATACGTGGGACGTATAAAGGATGGATTTAAATTTATATGATGTTATACTAGAATTATAATATACCTATATATCATTATTTTTTCTTTCCATTAAATTATGAGATAGAAATGAAAGTAGCGTTCATGCGTACGTACGGCTTACCGTCTCCACGAACGGTGCATTTCATTTCTTACCTCTAAATGATTATGTAATATTATAAATACATGTATATGATGGATATATATGATATATATGATATCAAAATCATGAATATAATTCTGGATATAATTAACCTTTGACCACACAAACAACATGTAATTGTAAGAAGTCCATTTTCGACTAAAGAACCGAATATTGAAAAAAACAAACATTATTAACTTAAATGATTACATAATGTTTATAACATTGAAATAAGTGATATAAAAGGAATAATTAACTTTAAGAAGGTTCATAAGAAAGTAGAAATTAACTCAAGTTTATTATTCAGGACTTCAAAGAATGATCGAGTCAAGTCGGACCTGAGGTAAGGGATCCTACTCCTCTCTTTCTTTTTAAGTACACTCATTTATGTCATTCCTTCTAAGCTCATCATTCTTGTTATTGGTATGTTCTTTTATATTAATATTACTGTAATTTTTATGTTCATATGATGAGATACCCTATTCTCTCTCATCAATCCATTTTGGAAGTTTTGAGTGGTGCCGTTAGGCTGCCGAATTTTCGTAAGAGATCTAACCTCTCTCTTTCTCTTTAAGTACTCTCCTTTATGTCACTTCTTTTAAGCTCCTCTTTGTTATGATGGGGGATTTTATTTTATGTTCCTATTTCTGTATATTTTGTTTTAATGTGATAAGATACCCTATTTGATCTCCTCAATCCATTTTTGGATGTTTTAAGTGGTGCCGTTAGGCTGCCAAGTTTTCGTAAGGGATTTTTCATCTCACATTTATTTCTGTGAGATTTATGCTACATTTGCCACAATTTCATTTGAGTGGTTTATGTACTACCCATTATTACACTACTTTTGTAATATAACTCCATTTATGGGTATTTACATATTAATTGTATGAAACTTCTTCAATGGGGTGTACTTTTTGAAAGTTACCCAAGTCGGTAAGGGAACCTTTCACCCTCCTCATTTTAAAAGACTTCGTTTGTTATGTCTTTTAATTAAAATACCATTATGTTGGGATATGTTCTTATATATCCTGATTGATGTAAAATTTATGTCCAAGTGATGAGATTCCAATTTTATCTCTCATCAACTCATTTTCTGAATTTTTTAAGTGACACTGTTAGGCTGTCGAATTTTACCAAGGGAATGTTTTAACCCAATTTCGATTTCTTTGGGTTCAACATGTAGTTATTGAATATGTCATCCTTTGAATATGTGTGAATGAAATTTTATTTTTTTAAACTTAATATCTAATTATACTGGGTGTATTTATATTTTTCACACATAATTTTGAGATTGATTTATCCTTAATTTAAGGATACCTTCTTTATAAGGGATTTCATCACATTTTACATCTCTATTGAGACTTCATTGTTGTTATGAACCAATTCACTCTTATATGGTGTATATACTATCCTTTGGAATATTATATCATGAACCCATTTATTCTCATGATATTATAAAGTTCTGATTAAATGTTATTCCTCAATTATTGTATTCAAGTGTCTCTAATTTTGGTAAAAACCCTTTAACCAAAATATCACTTTAAATGTTTTAATGATTTGTTCTTATTAATATCAATGTTTTAAAAATGGTTTTAAGGATTTATATGGATATTAATGGTTTAAAATTTTAAAAGCTTTAAGGTGGTATGGGACACTTTGATTCAAAAATCTCTTTATTAAATGTTTTAAACGGTTTTGGAAATGGTTTCTTTTTGAATGGATTCATTATTTCAATATCCTAAAATGTTATATTGTGATTGAAATGTGGAAATGTTATGTTTACTTTATGGATGTTTTATGTGATATGTTTATGTTATTGTTCTTGGGCATTGTTATGAAAACGGGTGGTTCCATGATAAACTAAGGGCGGGTGAGCCCGATATAGCTCTCCAATGCATTGGGTAACGCGAAGGAGTGAAACGTTAAGGTTTCTCCGAAGCGATTTAGGGAATATACTGTGATGGGTATTCCAAACGTAACCAAGAGGGTTACTCCCTACGTAAGAATGTTATGAATGCCTCAAGATACCTTTCTGTCTTATGATTTCTATGATTTATTCGTGATTTTATGAGGTAAGTTAAAGTGCCTATGTTTTATGGGTAAAGTATGATTTCATCCTTATGTATATATGCACTCATGTTTCCCATACATATTTCTATAACCCTGAATGAGCTTTTTATGCTCATCCCAAGTTTTTGAAATGTTTTTCACAGGACCTAAAGTTGAATAGGGTCAAGGATGGGATCAAGAAATGTCAAGCTGTCCAAAAACAAGGAACTAGACATGACACTTTTGTTCAAGAGTTTTTATTTTGTGAAAAAAATGGAAGATGAGTAGATGTGTCTACTTTGTAATCTTTGAGATGTAATAATTATGTCCTAATTATCTAAAACTCTAAACCTGAAAAGATCCTCAATGTGTAATCTTGTGATAACTCAAGATTATGTAAGGTTTAAGGCTGGGGCCTTATAATAGTGGTATAAGTTTTTGTATATTATTATAGTATTTTTCATAGTGTCATGGTTCTTATACTGAATAATTGTTATTATGTACCATCTATTACCAGGAACATAATATCAATGTCATGTTTTGACATTATGGTATTTTATTTCAATTATAGAAATAATTGTTTAATTTGGTACTGGGATAATGTTTTTTTTCAGTATAGAAATTCCTAACAATTTCACACATGTACCTCAATTAGAAAATATTATTGTTGAAATTAATGAAAAATCCAACAAGAAAGACTCATATCTTTCCAATGTAAGGTACATTGTGCATATTATATTAAAAAAGATTCATATTATAAAATTACATCATTGATTTTATTTTGGACTATATTTATTTATGAACCCTGGATTTATGTCACACTTGTTTAAAATGTAAACTCACTAAATATATTTTTAGTGAGAAATTATAAAAATACAAAGAACCATTTGAATTGTTTCGTATTGATGTACATGGTTCATTTATAAAAGAGAAAATGGTATGTTCTTCTTAATTCCACACTTTTATTGATAAATATAGTATATATGGATATAAATACCCAATGAGGTATAAATCATATTTCTTTTAAAAATACAATGAATATTAGAATAATGTAGTGAATTAACTAGTTAAGAATACAAAGAAACTATGCTCAAACCATAGTGGATAATATCGTAACCATGTTCTCATTGATAATGTAAGAGTATGGGATAATTTACCAACTCAATACTTTTTATAGGCCATTTTGGAATGGTATTCATGAACTTATGGATTGTTTTATGGTTGAAATGTTATGATCTATTTTGTGTCATGAAAAAAACCATTATTTTTTGGGATATTAAATACAAGATAATCCATATACAATAAACAAAATACTAACTAAACTAGTATATAATATTCCATATATATTCTTGAATAGAAAGAAACCCAACCTATCACACATACATGTTTATGTAAGAGAGTTTATTTTTCATAAAATACCTACTTTAAAATTAGAATCTCATTTCAGATTGTGAATCTATATAGGTTATCCAATGGAGACTATAGGGTACTACCTATATAATCATTCATATCTAAATATGAATTTATAAAGAAATTTTATGTTTCTATGAAGGGAACATATTTTAAATAAAAATAGTCGTCGCAATATTTTCATTGATGAAGTTAATGTTCTATATGTACAAGAGTTTGTATTTGAATAATCACCAAAATAGATAGTGGGAGAGAATAGTGTTTTCAATGATCTAGTACTATGTAGGTATTTTAGAGTGGCATGAGAAAGAGATATATTTTTTACTATCAATGAGTTAGGTGACACATTACTCCTAGATAATTATGAATCTCTAATCTATGAGGAAGTAGTATATGGAATGGATTATTCTAAATGAAATGTATCCATGCATTCTGAATTTATTCCTTCTAATAAAATCATTTTTGGATTTTGGTTGACCAACAACTGTTTGTAAAAACTATTGGGTATAAATTGGTATACTAAAAAAATATTGTCAAGGATAGTTATGTTAGAACCTATAATGATGGTCTAGTAGTAAAGGGTTTCATGAAATTTCAAGGACTTGACTATGATGAAACCCTCTCGCCAATATCAATGATAATATATTTCAGAATATTCATTGAATAACAGCCTTCCATGAATATGAAATTTCATGAAACCATACTAAAATATTTTTTAATAAGGATGTTCGTAGAAGAAATTTATATGAACCAAAGAGAGAGGTTTATGGTATCGAATATTGGTTATAATTGTTTTTGTTGTTGAGATCCATTTAATGATTAAAGTAGTAATAATTTTCATTGAATTTTCTATTTTTCAACTTATTAGACAATTTGTTTTCATTTAGAATGACTAAGAACCATGTACCTACAAGAAGGTCAGTGGGAGTTCTGTCATTGTCTTAGTATTACATGTTGATTAAAAATTGTTAATGATAAATGGTGTTCATGTATTACCATCATTAAAGTGTTAGTTAAATGAATTCATATCAATGAAATTATTATTGGAATTAGTTTATATTCTATAGATGGAGATCATTCAAGATAGAACATAGATACTTCTTTGACTATGGTAATGTATATATATTGATAAAGTGAAAAAAATTATAATATGGAAAAACTAAGAGAGGATTTTTGCTAGTGTCACATGGCATTAATCCCTCCACAATGATTTTTCAACATACATATGTGGAGATTGATAAAATTAGTATAATCCATTATTCTTCAACAATGGAATATATAATTAATGCAATGATACTTACCAAGTTATATGATTCCATTTTAATTCATGGCGGTCTAATATCAAGACAATCCAACAGATATGCATCAGGAAGATATAAACACTATTCTAATGTACATAGGACATACAAAGGATATGTACATATTTTATGGAGGATATTTGGAGCAAGATGTGATGGGATAAAATAATTCTATATTCTAAAAAAAACAAGGTAATCATAAATCATAGATTGACTGGATTCCATAAGGATGAATTATTTATGGCCTCTATGATCTTCTTTTTCTGGTACTCAGATTATATGTATTTTTACAATAATTAAAAAATTATTATGTGTGTGATATCAATGTTAGGATATGGGTTTTTCTTGAATGGTTTTTTTGAACAGGTGGATCTCGAAGCAATCCATGGTTGAAAATTGTATAACATAATTTATTTATAAAGAGTCTTTAAATTCATATATTGAATTAGTTTGTTTATCCAGATTTGTTTTTATGATGATCAAATTACACCTAGACATGAGACCTATTACATTAAAAAAATTATATTATTGTTGTTTTGGGGCTTTCCAAAGAGCTCAAGTCACACCATAGTGCAATAATATACATTATAAGTATCATATCTTGAGGAATTTTTCTCTGATTTTATTTCTTATATAGTATATTATAATTAAGTGACAATGTTGTAGTCCCCATATCTTAATAAATATCTCAACAGAATCATGATACTCAAGTGATAACTAGTTGGGTGAAAATTACTAGTAGTAGGCTCTGTCGCATGAGGGTGTGTGGTGAGTTGGATCACTCTATCCAACAATTATATGTACATTAGCTACCATTACTTGTATGAAATTTGATATATATATATATGTATATATATACGTTCTTAGTATTACCATGATAATTTTCATACTTATTCATCCATTATTTCCATAGTAAATTATTGAAATTATATGTCATATTAAAAGATTATATTTTTTTCTAGCTATAATGGGAAACTCAAGATACTATGATATTAACAATAAATATATATAGATTAGTCTGGACATATCATAATTATGGGACATAAATAATGTCTTAATATCATGTTTTTAGGGCTAATGAGAATTGATTTTTATTGTCATGATATTCTTATATAGTATTATCATGTATTTGAGATCATGAGGAATAACCCAACAATAAAAAACACATTTTAGGTGTCATTAGTTGTTTCTAAATATAAAGATATGTATTATTCTCCAAACATGAAATAATTTACATTGTATAGCATTTAAACATATACATTGATGCAAGGATGATGGTATGAAAGAATAATCCTGATGAGGTAGATTTTATTTGGTGTTTCATTGGTGTAATTGAAATGGTTTAATGAATATTATAATGGTTTTCACATTCTAGTTAAAGGAGAGATTTCTCATGGTCCAAGGATGAATAGGATGGTAATGCTGTTATTAAATCCATGTCGGTGGTAAAATAAGTTAAGTCTATTTATAAAGGTTGTGAAATATAGAAATAATAAAAATTATTATGACACCAATTTGAATCATTCTTTTTGAGATACGCTGTGATAATGAGATTATATTATCAAAATTGTATTTTGGGGAGATATTTGTAGATATTACATTCATAATCTCTTTAGTTGTTGAGATGTATTTCTGGAGTCTTTTCTTGATGTAGAGGTTGGAATCACATTTATGAAGATAAAGACCAAAAGGACCCAAAAGTAATTGTATACACAATTTCTAAATATTCATTTGAATCATATTGTTATATAATGTGGGACCCATGTTCTGGGAACATTGAACATTTGAGTGTGTTTGACCAAAAGTAAAATTTTTCAATTATACTTTTAATGTTTACAATAATAATGATTGAATTTATTTATCAAGGTATTTACATGTTTTTATCTTACAAGTGAAAATGAAAAAACATAATTTTAAGAATTAACATAACATGTTTTTGGTACATAAAATTATTTAGGGTGAATACAAGATGAGTTAATTGTTTATATTTAGCCATGTATAATTTTAAAGTCTTAAATGTGAATGATAAAATATTTTTGATAATTATGGAATGTTTAATAAAGGTAAAAGTGTGAAAGTGACTAAAATAATGGTTATTACATTCTGGGGACCAATGTGTAATTTTAGAATGTGTAACCAAGGAATAAAATCTCATTTTATCCTCATATATTATTTTTTCCTATAATAATATGAATTAATAAATTAAACCTCTCCTATATTATCATATCAATATCTTATTGAGAGTTCCATCCAAAATATTTTGGACAGAATAAAAATGATGCAATCTGATTTTATATACAAAGAATTTAATCTTCTTTTACATCATGAAAACATATTCATGATGATAATTACGATGGATGAAATATTATTTTACATTAAAAAAATGTACATGGGAATCATATTGGTAGTAAAACATCATAAATTTTTTAAATGAGAACTCATCCATCCATTATAATGAATTTTAAGACATCTATAAGGGATGATGTTTTGATATAAACGAATCTACGTGGCATAATAATGGGAAAATCCTCCGAGTTCAAAATTGGTGATGAATGAGGTGTTTTATTTGGCACAATGAATTGGGATCCAATAGAACACAAGGCATTGAAACAAAAAATTAATATTAATTATATCTCCATAGTCACTATAATCAATGGAATCACCCAGATTTCTAAAGATCTCTATGAGCACAACATGCAAGATAAAAATAAAAAAGGAGTTTTCACAATATACATTGAAATTATTAATATACATACAAGGGAAATTTGAATGGAAAATTTCAATGGAGATTATGAAACCATTAATTATAACTATAATGAAATTGGAGAAATATCTTGGGATTTTGACAAGATCCTTCTCAAAACATCCAAAGGTAATAATTTGAAATTGTTTCTTGTTGATCATCATATGAATAATGATCACTTCATTTATAATTTATAAGACCTATCACTTGATCAAATTATGAAAAAATAATGTATAGAAGTGCGAAAGATAAATATAATACCATTATCTATTTTATCATATTTATATCTAAGATTTATCACAATGATAAATAAAATTATTCATATTACATGATTATAGAGTTAAAATATAGCATGGCTAGTCACGACAAAGATTTTGGCCAATCAAAATAAATTATTGTGATAATTAAGTACATGTCGAGAGCTTTGGCAACTGACATCCAATGTTTGTTGGATCCACATGTTATTCTATCGCAATAATTATTCAATACTTACTTCCATACAAGAATAAAGATAGATCCTCATGGATTCTTTTATGTAATGAAGTGAAGAACTCCAAATTTCTGGGAATAATTTTGGGAATTAAATATATTTGGACCCAGAATTGTTGAAGAAATTGTATAGAAAATCATATCAATTGATAAACAGAGCGATCTTGTAGAGGATTGATGCCTAATGTATTATGAAAATCATAAAGGTGACCAAGAGAATGATTCTATAGATGAATTAATTTACTATATATCCCAATGGAATGGTGTCCCAAAATATTGTATTACATCAAAATGTATGTCTGAGATATATTAGTCCCTTCATGATCCAAGATTTTATAGATGATTTGGCTTATCGATGAGTACTCCCAACAAAAATATAAAATGTTCATTATTTATTCCATGTATCCATCTTGATGATGTGGATAACATATCCCTCACATGTAATGAACTCAATTGTGGTAGAATTAGAACACGATATCTCTTAAAATGATTAGTCACTAGTGATCATGAACCATAGAGGTATATATTGTACCATAAGACAACACACATTTTTTAAGTGATATGGTTGAACTATATGTTTGAGGTAGAAATATTTGAACCTGATGAAGTAATGAAAGAAAATAAACTACATATTCTTCCATCATTGTTGGTGAATCAAAATTTTGGGGGTAAAATTTATCAAGGGTAAATAATGAAATACCAAAATTTTATGTATAGAATTTTACTTCAGATTAGATATCTGTTATATATGTTAATATTGTATAATATAAAATAGCAGAACCTTGAAATAAAAATGGAAAAAATTCAATATATTAATTTAGAATATTAAATTTAATGAATAAAAACATAATACATCTAAATCAAAATAAAATTAAAAATTAGTGTTTACTGTGATAAATTAAAATTTTAGCATAAATAATTGATGGAAATATTTTTCATAAATCGAATATAATTTATTTTCAAAACAATATATTTTTATTATAAATTTGGACAATAAAAAATGAAAATATATTCATAAAACAATTTTATAAAACCCAATATTTCTCTATATAAATTCTAATATATTTTAATAAAATAATATTTTATATTTAAAATATTTAAAAAATTTATCGAACCATTAAAATTAACATTTTCAATAAATAAAAATTTTATTAAAAAAATAATTTCTAATATGTAGAAAATTATTTTAACAAAATGAATGTAATTGTTCTAATAATTATATAGATTTTTTATTTTAGTTTTTTCAAAAAAAATATATTTAATTTGATTTGTACAAATATATTAGATTGAAATTTAGTAAATTTTAAAAAACCATAAGAATATAAAAAGAAATTGAAAACTTATGAAAACATTTTAGGGATAATGATATATTAATGGAGTAAGATATTTCATTAAAAATAATATGCTGAATTTAGAAACATATTATATACATTTTGGAACTGATGATATATTTTATTCTAATAAACTACCATTTTTGGTTATTTTCCCTTCATTACGTATTCAAAATATTCCTATTAGCTGTGTATTAATTTGAATGTTAAATAACCCCCAATTTCTAATTATAAACAAATAAATTTCATATAAATCCATATTATTGTGATAAATTTTAAAATATTGAATATTTTATTCTAAAACATCCATCTCCACTTATACATATCATCCTCCTCCACCCACCTATCTAAATTCATTATGCTTCACAGATCGAAATATTATTTCCAAAAAACCACCACAAAATAGTTATCATTGTCTTAGATATTATCATAACATAAACAAACCTTGTTAATAAATAACATAATTAGCAATGAAGGTTTCAAGAGATGTAGTTTAACAACTCATAATATTGTTCTCATTTTAGTTACATAAAATATTCAAAGTCAACCTCCTCCAAAACAAGTCTAAAAATCCCCAATTAACATTATAATTATTTATAGTAATCATAAATTTTAAAAGTATTAATGTAATAATACTTTTTTACCTACCACGCATCCATTTTATGGTAAAAATGTCACTCATATTATTTTCTGTTAAATACCTTAAATATATATTTTGAAAAATGGATTTAATGTATAAAAATAATATTAACGAAAATATTAATATTCCCCAAAGTTAAAATTTTCATCTTATTAAAGATATTAAAATTAAATGAACGTAGTGTTTTTAACCACTAAAAAAATATTATGAAGTAACCTTTCATAATTTGAATAAATATTTGACAATTTATAGAGATATATATGTATTATTCTTCTATAATGATAAATGTTATATAACCTTATAATTTTAGTGATAATAGATCTATTTGATAACAACTTTCCCTATGATCTACATGGAAATGAGGGTTTTGTAAAATTGACGGAACAACCTCCAGTTAATCATTATAAGAAAAATATATATGAAATAAATAAGAATATATAATAAACTGAAATTAACACATAAAAATAAAATGAATATTTTTATGAGAAAATTATTGATTAATTTTAATTTAATTAATCATGATATTAGTTGCACATAACTAGAGTGTCATTAAAATATATGAGGTAAATTCTAAACCACACTCTTCTCATTCAGGTTATTCATAATCTCTCTATATATCACATTAATTATCTGTCTCAACCATGTATATACTATGTATTCTATGTATGTATGTCTTAAATATTTAATTCATGTCTTTTCCCCTCCCAATGATGGGGTTACATGTGTTTTCTCAGATCCCTTCCCAATATTCATTAAAAACACATTTAGGTGGTTTCCTATTCATTATTTATTTTCATGTGTTAATATATTATATTTTATTACCTTATCATATTTCTAAGAATAATAAATAATTTATGGAAAAAATTACCATTCATTACCTATTATAAAGGTATCACTATGTTTTCACCTTTTTCAAGGTTTCTTTACACTTCCCATAAATAATTATTTAGGAAAAAAAAGTATACCTAATTTTCAAATCCACTATTAAAATTTATATTCAATTTAAATTCATTTTTAAGGCCAATGAAAGTTTATTGACTGAATGGCCTGAAGGCCGAAATTTTTATTGATTTTAGATAAACCCCCATTTAAGGGTAAAGGGGGAGAAAACCAAGACTTCAAGGACATCAATACATTAACAAAATCAAGAGTCAAGGGGGTTACAACACAGAACAAAACAATTAGACAATGCTTCAACCCAACATCAACATCATTAAGGAACGCTTCCACCAAAGAATAGCTGCTCAGCAAGCAGTCTTGTGCAAGAGTGCATGAGCACGGTACCGATGGTTGCGCCATAACATATCAATCTTCCAAATCTGAAAAGTCATGCTCGGTGAAGATGACCAGATCTAACCTCATCTGAAGCAAAATCTTTATGAAATTCTGGGTTCCACAAGAGACCATCAAATTCACCTCCAAAGAGCTGCCAATACAATAAAATTCACAGCCATCCAAACATAAACAACTAACAAGTCAGAACCAAATTAGAACCATAGAATCTCCGAATCAGAACCTAATCAGAACACCAAATCAGAACAAATCATCAAAATGTAAGGTCTACCCCTCTCAAGCCAATGGAACCAACCCCAAGTACACCAGAGCACTGATTTTGAGAAAGGGTGAAGCCAAGAAAGGAACTGAATCCAGATATTCCATTATAGAACACACCGGCGCCTAGAACACTGCAACCGCGATGAAAGCCCAAACAAGAAGAGAAAGATGACGTGAGCACTGGGCCGATGGCAAGCCATATTCGCGACGTGACCTCGAAGCCCTAGAAGGAGATGCCACCGAGCCACTCGAATCCGCTACCGCTGAGAGATCCCGAAGAAATGACACTAGGAGACGCACACCGACGTCGATCTGAGATCCCGCATCTAGGAGTTTCGAGGTCGTCACTGAACACCTGAGCTGCCGACATAACCAGAATCAAGGCAAGAACCTGAAATAGACACAAATTAGTCGTTGAGCCCATAGTGAATCCAGATCAAGTAGATCCAACACCCAACGACGCCGAGCTGAATGGTGACAACCGCCGATGCGGCTGGGCCATGCCCAGGGAGGGGAGGAGATGCTTTGAAGGGGAAACCCGAGGCGCATGAGGTAGAGGGTAAGCTATCGCTCAGAGGCTAGCTTAGTGTATCAGTTCAATGAAACATTATTTATATATTAATTTCAAAAATATTAAATCCTATACTATATTAGGAATAATTTTAGAAATTCCATTGGTTATGTATTGAGATAATATCATGAAACCCATTACTTTTTTCCTATGGGTTATTATTATTATTTATTATGTATGAATTATTCTTGCGACATATAAATTCATGTACATATTATTATGTGATTAGTGAGATTTGAATTATAAATCCCCTATAAGATATTAGATTCTCTATAAGGTATGTTTTTTATGTTTCTATTTAAGTCCATTATTTTGGTTAAATATATGTTTCCCCAAGTTCATGTGAAGTCTTGTGGGGGGTTACGAGGGTTCACGACATGAAAGAGGCTGAAAAATTGGTCATGTTTCAAGGATAGTGCTTGGTTAATGCAAACCTTGCTAATCATCCTAGGTAACCATGGAGCCTTGGATAGAGGCTTTCACATGGTTAAGATAACTATGCAGTATTCCTAGGAAACCATGCAATGGGGTGAGTTTGGCACTATAGTTCTCACATGGTTTGATAATTTGTTGAAAACCCTCACGGGTAAACCCTACATCCCAGTAATGTTTAGAAATTTCCAAATTTCCACTTTATGATTTTGAAGCATCACTCATGATTTTTGTCCATTATTTCCCTCTCTAAAATTGTGATGAACCATGACCTCCATGTGTTTCCAAGGATCTATCTCTCACATTTCATTTCTATTTGGAGCTCCATGAGTTATAGATCTGATATTTGGGTATGTCTAATCCTCTCCTGTTTTATACTTTTTGGACTATGATTTTTATTTTAAAAAAATATTTCTAAACCCTGAAACCCATTACATTCTAGTGAGATCTGAGATGAAGTATTGATGGGGTTTTTATTGGTATATAAAGAATCATTTGAGAGAATTGTCAATAATGGATCTGAGGTGGGTGGTCTATAAGTTATATCGCATAATTTTGATTTATATTTTTTCATGTGTGATGAGATATGGCTTCCCTTGTGTTGTGATTTATCCACCTTGAGAATGATTTAGAAAAATGGTTAGAAAAATAATGTTTTATACACCTCATGGTCCTTTTTGGATTCGTTTAGGATGATTAGAATGATTTATGTCTACCCATGGGGCGTGCCGACATTTATGACATTGAATCGGTGAAGGTAAGTGTATAGTTGATGTGTGATAATGTAGTGCCATAATGAATATGTTAATATTTTTAGTAGATTTGAAAATAGAAAATTTATGTTTAAGCATTTATTTTGGGGTAATGGAATAAAGGTTTGTTTGGAATGGATTGATATTGGTTTAATTAGGAAAACTGAGATTGTTTCAAATGGTATATGAATTATGGTGAAATGAAAAGGAGGATTGGTACATTGAAAATGATAAACATGTTTGTTTTGAAATGAAATGTTAATTGAAGAACAAATTAATTGTTTTATTAATGGAATTTATGAATATTCAGGATGGGAAAATACATAGTAATTATAAGGTACACCTAATAGTAAGAATGTGATAATGTGGTTTTAGTAAGTTATATAGGAATTGTACTAGAAATTCATATGTGTGGAATTATTTAGAAATGATAAAAATGCTAATTATATTAATTCATGGTTGTTATTGAATTATGTTTAATGTATGGGAATATATGAAAATAAAAAATGGGTAAAGGCATAGAAATGGGGATTGGTTCAAATGGTCTTGGAAATGTAAACTAAAAATGTAATAATGAGTTATCTAATTTTAGTAATTCCATTTTTGATTGTTCTGGATTATTATTTCCACTAATATTGGTTATGTTTGTTCTATTATTTTATGGTTGATATATTAATTGGTTTTGTTTGGTTGTGATATGTTTTTTGTGGTAAATGTTTGTATAAGAATGTGCACATGGCTTGGTGTTGGGATAAAGGACTTATGCTCCTCCCACTGGTAGGGTTGGACTAATGCTCTTACCTGCACATGAATGCATGTGTTGGGGAGTCATACTGATGCACTATGCCTCCAATGGATTTATAGAATGAAAATACTTGGACATAGTCTGTAAGGTAAGTGTGGTGATTACTTGATATGGTCACCCCTAGTGAGATTGGTTCTTAACATGTTCCCTTATAAAAAATTACAAATTCTATGAACCTTGTGTGAATAATTGGAATTCCTATCTTATGTACATCGATATTGACAATGAACTTGTAAAAAAATATACATAATGAATTGGAAGTAATATAGTAATATCTATGTAGATATTGTCAACTTGTGGCCCCCAAATTTCCCATCCATTACATGATAATTATTTATAGTTATATGCTCTATATTTTAGAGTGGATATTGGTAAACATCATGGGTGGTGGCCAATAGATCTGTTCTCCCACACAGCTTAGGCCACCATTGGGTACCCGATCATATTACATTCTTCCAGGTTAGGACAATGGAAAGAGCCATATATTATGGAGTTCAGTTATACATGGTACATTCATTGGCTAAGTTACAGAAATAGAGTCAAGACCATTTTTGGATATCCATTTTTTGTGTTGTTTTGGGGTTTCTCCACAAATTATTTTATGCTGACATAGAATATTTACTTTTGGTTTTGTTTGTAACCCTTTAGGATTTTTTACGCTTGTTCATTGACTAGTTCAATAATTCTATACTACATTATATGTCTACAACAATGTATAAATCTATCCAATATGGTATAGTCTCCCCAAGTGACAGATCTAGACCCTTGTTGCTACCCATTAACCTATGGTGTACATGGAGGCGTGATTGAGGTCATGTGATGACCCATCTTCGGGAATCGATTTAGTGGCACCATGTTGGGGGAACATACAAAAAGGTATTAGAGGAGATATTTTATATTTATTACTATCATTGGATGGTAGACATGATATTAGGGTAGTTTTGGGACCTAGTTAAAATCACATGCTTAGGAGTAGCTAGCCCGTGTATGAGGGAAAACCCAAGTTACCCTATATTGGGAATTATTGTTCTTAGTGTGTGTTGTTACAGCTGAATGATAATGAACCATTGGGTGAAGAATATATCATATTATTTTATTGATTTATTATATTTGTTTCTTGGTTTGAATGGAATGAGGTTGTGAATTAATGCCTTATTGTGGAATCCTAATGATATAGGCGGCATGCATCATGATTTACAAAAAAGATATGGGTGTGCGAGGCATGAGGGTAGAATAAATTTTTATTCTTGGAAAATTTGAATAAAATGGAAAAAAATAATGGTAATTAATGTGGTTAAATTATAAAAGTTAAATGGATAGTTAATGAATATTTTGTATAACAAAACGTTATGATTAGTTTGTTGTTTTGGATTATAGTAAATTGTAATGAAAAAATTGTTTTTAAAAGAGAAATATTTTTCTGGTGATGATGAAATTGTTAATTTATTTTTTATAATGAAATGTGGAAATGAGTTAAAAATATGGTTATGAAATGTTTTTGATTTGAAATGAACTTACAAGAAACAATTCACGTGTAAATGAAATAATGGTTTAAAGAGATGTTTGAAGAATGGTTTGTGATTCGATATTATTGATTTCCCCATATTGAATATTACTAGTTGTAATAAGGGTTGTGGGTACTGCTAGATATCTGAACATATATTTTGGAATAGTGTATGAGGATTTAGTTAAGTATGGGAGGTAAAAAATACTCATGTTGTAGTCTATACTAATTTGACATCCTTTGATATTATTTATTATGAAAATGTTTGGGGGATATGAATCTGAATATGTAGGGATTTTGAGAATTTGGCTAAGTAGAATTTTCTAAATCATTAACCAATGTGTGTTCCTCATTGTCTCTTTAGTTATGCGGTGGAAATGAAGTCATTACGTGGTGTTTGGTAATGTAAAAGTTGTAAACCGTGTGAATTGTACGATGGACATAATAATGGGTCTCTTGGTGATAGTTTCATTAGATATGGGAGTTGTTATGGGTGTGGTGATCCATGTGGGTTCAGGCAATGTGAGTTATATATCAGACCATAGATATGCGGATTGGGCTCTTGGTGCTGAATCATTTTTACTATTACCTTTGATGAGGGACATAGAGATAAATGGTCACCTCATGTGCTAGGCATAGTGTGTATCAGAATAGTGGTGGGAGTGTCATTCAAAATCAATAATTCATTCCTCATTCAATGTGTGTCTGAATAAATTTCTTTTCTCCATCACTACTCTAGTTTAGGGAACCTGTATTATAAGGACCCAGCCTTAAACCTTACTTAATCTTGAGTTATTACAAGATTACACATTGAGGATCTTTTCGGGTTTAGAGTTTTAGAGAATTAGATCATAAAACTTGCATTACATTCCATATATAAACAAAGTGGTTACATAAAGATAGTATTCTTCATTCCCATCAATGGAAATACATTTAAAATAAAACATGGATTATTTTTGACACTTCCTTGACACTATCATCATATCATGTACCTTTCCCTTGACCTGTGAAAAACATTTCAAAAAAACTTGGGATGAGCATAAAAAGCTCAGTATGGGTTATAAAAACATGGAAAGGAAACATGAGTTCATATATACATAAAAATGAAATCATACTTTACCCATAAAACATAGGCACTTTAACATACCTCATAAAATCATGAATAAATCATAGAAATCATAAGACATAAAGGTAACTTGAGGCATTCATAACATTATTACGTAGGGAGTAACCATCTTGGTTATGTTTGGAATACCCATCACAGTATATTTACTAAAATCTCTTCAGAGAAACCTTAACGTTTCACTCCTTCGTGTTACCCAATGCATTGGAGAGCTATATCGGGCTCACCCGCCCTTAGTTTATCACGGAACCACCCGTTTTCATAATAATACCCAAGAACCTCAACATAATCATACCACATAAAACATGCATAAAGGTAACATAACATTCCCACCTTTCAATCACAAGATATCAATACATCACATTGATATATAAAACATTATGAAAACCATTTTCGATACCAAAATAAAAGAAAAGTAAAACAGGGTATTTATTTTTCTTTTAAAAAGAAGGTATGGCTTGTAGAGGAAGCCGAAACTCAAATAACGGTCACAACGATGGAGAATTCGTTGTCACCACATACGTACGACAAAATCATTCCATTTTGTCGTTTAGTAAACGCTTCGTATAAAAAATATTCCTTTTGAATAAACGTAAAAGTCAAAGGGGTTTATACACCGTATAAAAGAAAGTTGTGTATAAAATAAAATATGCCTCAATGAAAGGAGATTGAGACGAAGTCCCATACCTCGTATCCGACTTGACCCGACCGTTCTTTAATCTCCTGAATAATAAACCTGAGTTAATATCTACTTGCTTATGAACCTTTTTCAAGTTCATTATTCCTTTTATACCATGTTATGAGCATCATGTAATCATTTAAGTTAATAGTGTTCATTTTGTCGGTATTTGGTTCTTAAGTCAAAAATAGACTTCTTACACTTACATGTTGTTAATTTGGTCAAAGGTTCGTTATATCCAGAATGATATTAATGATTTGGATAACATATATATCATATATATTCAGAATATACATGTATTTATAATATTACATCACATTTAGAGGTAAGAAATGAAATGCACCGTTCATGGAGACGGTAAGCCGTACGTACGCATGAATGCTACTTCCATTTCTATTTAGTATTTTATGGAATGGAATCATAATTATATAAGAGTATATTATAATTACAGTATAATAACATATATAATATCATTAACTTTATCCTTTACACATCCCACATATGGTATTAACGAATCAAATCACTTTCAGGGGGCGGTAGTCCGCACTTCCTAAAATGAAGATATCGTGTTTACCCATAATGGAAACCATAAAGGTATGCCAAAAATGAAAAAAAAAGAAGCTTAAGGAAAACATAAACATATTATATATCATATATAAAAATAGAGACATCATAATGGGCACCTTTGAAGGTGTTAAATGAGTATTGAACAATCATCATTTCGGGAGGCAGAATTTCTCCATCCACGGAAACCGTATGTTCTTTAACCATTTGATGTAGTTTTGTGAGAGTGTAGCTCAAATAAATCTTATAACAACATCCTAGTATATTGAAGATACTGGTTTTGTTACAAAATAAGTAAATAAAAAGAGTTTAGGGGGTTGGAGAAGCAAAATAAAACAAATGAACATGAGAGAATGAATTACCTTTAAAAGTGTAACTCCTTTTGATTTGAGCCTAAAGGCTTATTTTGAAAGGATTCTTCCCAAATGGAATCCTCTAGGATGAGGACAGGGATGTGGAGAGAGTAAATGGGCAGGGGTTGGCCGAGCCAAAGGCTTGAGGAGTGTGTGAAATGAGGTAGAGGTGGGGGCCTTTTATAAGAGGAGAGGAGGGGCACTTTTGGAAATCATGAAACTATTATTTTATTTTCAAACGTGTTTCGAATTTATAAGGTCCCACATTGATATAATTCGTGGATAAGGTGATAAGGGTTCGAAATACACTCATCCAATTGGTTTTGGACATGTGTAGTTCAAAGATTTTACATTATCTTTCCATTTTATTTAAATCGTCAAATAATGATGTCATCGCTGCATCATTATTATGTCATAAATAATTTAATTTATTTAATGTCTAAAAATTATAAAAAAACTAATATGATGTAGGAAATATTTTTATCTTTCCAATGACTATTTATAATCAAAAATCTGATCTTTATAACCCCATGTAATTTTTTTTTCGTAAAACATATTATGTTTGTGTCATTTTTACTTTTACATTAAATAAAAAGTAATTTATGTCATTTCCCAAACTAAGTAGATCCATGGGGTCCCCAAGTTGACCCATGACTTTTCGTTTTCGGCCATGACACAACGAATAAGGTTGGGACATGTGTCTAGGTCATTTCATATTATTAAAGCATTATTTATACCTTAAACTACCCTAATTACCACTAATCGCGATTAAAAACTTAATAAGTTACTATTCACCAAAAAAATTATTTTAATCTTATTGAACCATATTTTACTTCTTAATGACAACCATGTATGTCGGATTTTTGAAATTCAAAACACAATGATGGAAAAATTTCATTTAAACGGAAAATCAGTCTTTATAAGTACCACTTAGTGGTTTCAGTATTCATCAAAAATTAAAGTTTTTCAGAAAATTACCAAAAATTCACCCTAAGCTATATTTGATATTCCGAATTCAAAAATGAAGTCTATTTTACAAAATTCAAAACATATAATTCACATTAATTAATTTAATAATTAATTCCCGCTGTTAGAGAAAATAACGTGTTTTTATGAAACAATAAGTATCAAAAGATTGATACTAGTTTGAGGCCAATTTCAAAGTGAAATTGATTACAATGACCACCATTGGATTAGATGGTAAAAATATATTCATATTACACATTAAGACCAATTCAAAAGATAATCTAATCATATAAATAAATTAGATTAAAAAGCAGTTTTGATGTAAAATGCAGTATTTTTCACTATTCATTAAAAAATGAACATTGTCAGAAAAATACCAAAAATTCACACAAAGTAAATTTTTATGTCCCAATCATAAAGAATAAGTTTATTTTGAAAAACATAGTTTATAAAATTGTCAAAAGATAGATTTAAAAAGGGTTTTCAATCATAAGGCAGTAAAACAATCTTGTAAGAATATTAGTGTATTCCATGTTTAAGATTGGATTTATTTTCATTTTAAGCCTCTAAAACACTATCTTAGTCATTAATAGACATAGATAAAAATATCTATTATTCATTACTTACTTGGGATGTTACATCCTTCCCCCCTTTAGAAAATTGCGTCCCCGCAATTTATTTACTTATCGAATAAATGGGGGTACTTATCCCTCATTGCATTTTCAGATTCCCATGTTGCCTCTTCAATCATGTGGTTTTTTCACAAAACCTTTACCTGGTGAATCACCTTATTCCGTAACACTTGCTTCCTGTGGTCAAGAATCTGGACTGGTTGTTCCTCATAAGATAGGTTCTCTTCCAGCTGAACTACCTCTGGGCTCAAAACATGAGATAGATCTGGCATATACTTTCTCAACATCGAAACGTAAAAAACATTGTGTACCTGAGATAAACTCAGAGGTAAAGCCACTCGGTATGCAACTGATCCAACTCTCTCCAGAATTTCGTATGGTCCAACGAACCTTGGACTCAACTTTCCTTTCTTACCAAATCTCATCACAGTTTTCCAAGGAGAAACCTTGAGAAAAACATGATCACCTACCTCGAAAGATAGATCATTCCTCCGGTTATCCACATAACTCTTCTGCCTGCTCTGAGCTATTCTCATGTGTTTCTGAATCAGCTGAACTTTTTCTACCATCTCTTCTACCAATTCTGGTCCCATCAAATTCCTTTCACCCACTTCATCCCAGAAAGCTGGAGTTTGACACTGCTTCCCATATAATGCCTGAAATGGTGCCATCTGTATACAGGAATGAAAACTGTTATTATATGAAAATTCAACCAAAGAAAGATGTTGGTCCCAACTTCCCTGATAATCCATAGAACAAGCTCGTAGCATATCCTCCAATGTCCGGATTGTTCGTTCTGACAGCCCATCTGATTGAGGATGAAAATCTGTACTAAAATTTAATTCAGTACCCAACGACTTCTGAAGGCCTTTCCAAAAGTTAGAAGTAAACCTGGGATCATGATCCGATACAATGGAGAGAGGAACTCCATGTAACCTGACTATTTCTTTAAGATACAAACGGGAAAGTTGATCAAGGGAGAAAGTATCTCGTATAGCAGGGAAATGAGCAGATTTGGTCAAGCGATCAACAATAACCCAGATTGCATTATTACCTCGAGATGTCTTCGGTAATCCAACGACAAAGTCCATGGAAATATTCTCCCATTTCCACTCTGGCACTGGTAAAGGCTGAAGCATCCCTTTCGGTAACTGTCGCTCTGCTTTAACCTGTTGACATGTCAAACACTTCACAGTAAAATCAGCAATGTCTCTTTTCATTCCGACCCACCAGTAATACTCCCGCAGATCTCTATACATCTTAGTACTACCCGGATGAACTAAAAATAGAGAACTATGAGCATCACATAACAACTCTCTCTTCAACTGTGAATCACAAGGCACACACAATCTCTTCCCAAATCTCAAAACACAATCATTATCAATGTTGAATTCAAGCAACTTACCTTTATGAACCATCTCTTCCTTTTTCTGCAACTCACTGTCTTGCTTCTGTGCTTGCTTGATTCTATCTGATAGAGAAGATCTCACTGATACCTGAAACAAAACAGAAGGACTTCCTGCACCAACAACTTCTATGCCAAAGTTCATCAAATCCTTAACCAAAGGATCACGTTCCAAACGCAACATTGCTAATGAAGCATTGCTTTTTCGACTCAAAGCATCAACCACTTTATTTGATTTTCCTGGATGGTAATGAATTGTACAATAATAATCCTTGATTAATTCTAGCCATCTCCTCTGTCTCATGTTTAACTCTTTCTGAGTGAATATATACTTTAAACTTTTGTGATCGGTATATATTTCACACTTTACTCCATACAAATGATGCCTCCAAATTTTTAATGAAAAAACAACAGCAGCTAATTCCAAATCATGTGTGGGGTAATTTACCACATGAGTTTTCAACTGTCATGAAGCATAAGCAATTACCTGATCATTCTGTATTAGGACGCAACCAAGTCCTTTCAATGAAGAATCACTGTATATAACAAACTCACCATTCCTGGAAGGTAGTGCCAAAACTGGAGCATTCACCAATCTTCTTTTCAATTCCTGAAAACAATCATCACATTCTTTTGTCTAGATAAACTTAACACCCTTCCAAGTTAGCTTAGTCATTGGACTAGATAACCGTTAAAAATTTCTAACAAACCTTCGGTAATAGCCCGCCAAACCACGGAAGCTACGAATCTCGGTTACATTTGTGGGTCTTGTCCATTCTTCCACAACTTTTGTTTTTGCAGGATCAATAGTTATTCCATCTTTAGAAACAATGTGACCAAGGAAAGAAATTTGTTGCAACCAAAACTCACACTTGCTGAATTTCCCATACAGTTTCTTTTCTTTTAAGGTTTGCAAGATAACCCTTAAATGTCTTTCATGCTCCTCTTTACTTTTAGAAAACAACAAAATATCATCAATGAAAACCACCACAAACCTATCCAAGAACTCATGGAAAATTCTATTCATTAAGTCCATGAATACAGCAGGTGCATTGGTTAGCCCAAAAGGCATTACTAAAAATTTATAATGGCCATATCTTGTATGAAACGCAGTATTTGAAACATCTTCTTCCTTTACCTTTAGCTGATGGTACCCTGATCTCAGGTCAATCTTTGAAAAAAACTGAGCTCCCTGGAGCTGATACAACTTCATTTGATGGCCCAACATCTGCTGAAGTAGTTGCAAAGGATTTCACCACCCCTTTCTTCTTGTAGTCTAACTGCTTCCAATCACTCAAGCTCTTTTCCGGACACTTGTTTGCATAGTGACCCATCTCATTGCACTTATAACATTTCACTAACTATAAATCAAATTTGTTCTTACCTTCACCTTGATCCTTTTCAGTGCAATCACGAGCCTTATGTCCCATCTTACCACATCAGTAGAACTTTCCAGAATTCAGAAGACATTCCCCAGCATGCCTTTTTCCACATTTATCACAAACTGGAAACTTAGTTTTCTTACCATCAGACTTTTTTGAAGAATTCTTACCTTTCTCCTGCCACCTCGGTCTCTTTTTCTGTTGGTTGTTATAGAACACTTGGTCATCGACAAACTCCATTTCCACATTATCAGCACATCGAACAAGCTTTTCATAACTTTTAAACTCACGAGAAGCTAATGCCCTTCGATATTTTGTCTTTAATCCTGAGTAAAAACGATTGATTTTACTATCAAGGTCTCAGATAAAATTTGGAGCATACCTTGCCAATCGAGTGAACCTTTCTTCATAGGCAGCCACTGAGTCTTCTTCTTACCTCAATTACAAGAATTGCTTTTCCATCCTTAGTCGAACAGCCTTAGGAAAATACTTCTCAAGAAACATACCTTTGAATTCATCCCAGTCAAGAGCATCAATCTCATCGGCGTCCCTGATATTTTTAACCATAGACCACCACTGATCTGCTTCACCCTACAAACAGTAAATAGCAAGACTATCCTTTTGATGTTCTGAACACCCCGTGACATCAAAAATCTTCTCCAGTTCTTTAATCCACTCTTTAGCTAGCACAGGGTCAGATGATCCTCTGAATGATGGTGGATGTTGCCTCATGAAATGTTCCACCACTGACATGTTCCTCTGCGGTTGATCGGGCTGATCTCGTGCATGGATACCACCACCATTTATCGCTTGAGTCAAATGCTCCATTACTGCAACAAACTGTTCAGTTCCAATTCCGACCATCTCAGGATGCTGATTCGGAAGGTTATTTCCTTCTGTATGCCTTCCTAGCACTGCTTCCCTATTTCCTCTGCGGAAAACCATTCTGAAAAAACATGTCTTAGATGAAGCAACATGGTAATCTTCAAATGCTATATCATTTCAAAGAAATTTTTTTGGATAATCATTTAATATAATTCTAACTCCTAAAGTTATGTAAACCGACCTCTGATACCAACTATAAGGCCCCAGCCTTAAACCTTACTTAATCTTGAGTTATTACAAGATTACACATTGAGGATCTTTTCGGGTTTAGAGTTTTAGAGAATTAGATCATAAAACTTGCATTACATTCCACATATAAACAAAGTGGTTACATAAATATAGTATTCTTCATTCCCATCAATGGAAACACATTTAAAATAAAACATGGATTATTTCTTGACACTTCCTTGACACTATCATCATATCATGTACCTTTCCCTTGACCTGTGAAAAACATTTCAAAAAAACTTGGGATGAGCATAAAAAGCTCAGTATGGGTTATAAAAACATGGAAAGGAAACATGAGTTCATATATACATAAGAATGAAATAATACATTACCCATAAAACATAGGCACTTTAACATACCTCATAAAATGATGAATAAATCATAGAAATCATAAGACATAAAGGTAACTTGAGGCATTCATAACATTCTTACATAGGGAGTAACCCTCTTGGTTACGTTTGGAATACCCATCACAGTATATTCCCTAAAATATCTTCGGAGAAACCATAATGTTTCACTCCTTCGCATTACCCAATGTATTGGAGAGCTATATCGGGCTCACCCGCCCTTAGTTTATCACGAAACCACCTGTTTTCATAATAATGTCCAAGAACCTCAACATAATCATACCACATAAAACATGCATAAAAGAAACATAACATTCCCACCTTTCAATCACAAGATATCAATACAACACATTGATATATAAAACATTATGAAAACCATTTTCGATACCAAAATAAAAGAAAAGTAAAACATGATATTTATTTTTCTTTTAAAAAGAAGGTATGGCTTGTAGAGGAAGCCGAAACTCAAATAAAGGTCACGACGGTGGAGAAGTCGTTGTTGCCGCATACGTACGACAAAAACATTATCTTTTTTCGTTTAGTAAACGCTTCGTATAAAAAATATTCCTTTTGAATAAACGTAAAAGTCAAAGGGGTTTATACACCGTATAAAATAAAGTTGTGTATAAAATAAAATATGCCTCAATGAAAGGAGATTGAGACGAGGTCCCATACCTCGTATCCAACTTGACCCGATCGTTATTGAATCTCATGAATAATAAACTTGAGTTAATATCTACTTGCTTATGAACCTTTTTCAAGTTCATTATTCCTTTTATACCATGTTATTAACATCATGTAATCATTTAAGTTAATAGTGTTCATTTTTTCGGTATTTGGTTCTTAAGTCAAAAATAGACTTCTTACACTTACATGTTGTTAATTTGGTCAAAGGTTCGTTATATCCAGAATGATATTAATTATTTGGATAACATATATATCATATATATTCATCATATACATGTATTTATAATATTATATCACATTTAGAGGTAAGAAATGAAATGCACCATTCATGGAGACGGTAAGCCGTACGTATGCATGAACCCTACTTCCATTTCTATTTCGTATTTTCTGGAATGGAATCATAATTATATAAGAGTATATTATAATTACAGTATAATAACATATATAATATCATTAACTTTATCCTTTACACATCCCACATATGGTATTAACGAATCAAATCACTTTCAGGGGGCGGTAGTCCGCACTTCCTAAAATGAAGATATCGTGTTTACCCATAATGGAAACCATAAAGGTATGCCAAAAATGAAAAAAACAGAAGCTTAAGGAAACTATAAACATATTATATATCATATATAAAAATAGTGACACAATAATGGCCACCTTTTAAGGTGTTAAATGAGTATTGAACAATCATCATTTCGGGAGGCAGAATTTCGCCATCCACGGAAACCGTATGTTCTTTAACCATTTGATGTAGTTGTGTGAGAGTGTAGCTCAAATAAATCTTATAAAAACATCCTAGTATATTGAAGATACTGGTGTTGTTACAAAAGAAGTAAATAAAAAGAGTTTAGGGGGTTGGAGAAGCAAAATAAAACAAATGAACATGAGAGAATGAATTACCTTTAAAAGTGCAACTCCTTTTGATTTGAGCCTAAAGGCTTCCTTTGAAAGGATTCTACCCAAAGGTAATCCTCTAGGATGAGGATAGTGATGTGGAGAGAGTAAATGGTCAGGGTTTGGCCGAGCCAAAGGCATGAGGAGTGTGTGAAATGAGGTAGAGGTGGGGGCCTTTTATAAGAGGAGAGGAGGGGCACTTTTGGAAAGTAAAGAAATATTACTTTATTTGAAAATGTGTTTCGGTTTTAAAAGGTCCCACATTGATATACTTTGTGGATAAGGTGATAAGGGTTCTAAATACACTCATCCAATTGGTTTTGGACATGTGTAGTTTATAGAGTTTACATTATCTTTCCATTTTATTTAAATCATCAAATAATGATGTCATCGCTGCATCATTATTATGTCATAACTAATTTAATTTATTTAATGTCTAAAAATTATAAAAAAAATACTATGATGTAGGAAATCTTTTTAGCTTTCCAATTACTATTTATAATCAAAAATCTTATCTTTATAACCCCATGTAAAAGTTTTTTTCGGAAAACATATTATGTTTGTGTCATTTTTACTTTTACATTAAATAAAAAGTAATTTATGTCATTTCCCAACCAAAGTAGATCCATGGGGTCCCCAAGTTGACCCATGGCTTGTATTGGTCGTCCATGACACAACCAATAAGTTTGGTACATGTGTCTAGGTCATTTCATATTATTAAAGGATTATTTATACCTTAAACTACCCTAATTACCACTAATCGCGATTAAAAACTTAAGAAGTTACTATTCACCAAAAAATTATTTTAATCTCATTGAACCACATTTTACTTCTTAATGACAACCATGTATGTCGGATTTTTGAAATTCAAAACACAATGATGGCAAAATTTCATTTAAACGGAAAATCAGTCTTTATAAGTACCACTTAGTGGTTTCATTATTCATCAAAAATTAAAGTTTTCCAGAAAATTACCAAAAATTCACCCTAAGCTATATTTTATATTCCAAATTCAAAAATGAAGTCTATTTTACAAAATTCAAAACATATAAGTCACATTAATTAATTTAATAATTAATTCCCGCTGTCAGAGCAAATAGCGTGTTTTTATGAAACAATAAGTATCAAAAGATTGACACTAGTTTTAGTCCAATTTCAAAGTGAAATTGATTCCAATGACCACCATTGGATTAAATGGTAAAAATATATTCATATTACACATTAATACCAATTCAAAAGATAATCTAATCATATAAATAAATTATATTAAAAAGCAGTTTTGATGTAAAATGCAGTATTTTTCACTATTCATTAAAAAATGAACATTGTCAGAAAAATACCAAAAATTCACACAAAGTAAATTTTGATGTCCCAATCATAAAGAATAAGTTTATTTTGACAAACATAGTTTATAAAATTTTCAAAAGATAGATTTAAAAATGGTTTTCAATCATAAGGTAGTAAAACAATCTTTTAAGAATATTAGTGTATTCCATGCTTAAGATCGGATTTATTTTCATTTTAAGCCTCTAAAACACTATCTTAATCATTAATAGACATAGATAAAAACATATATCATTCATTAATTACTTGGGATGTTACATGTATGACTTGAAATTAAAGGTGGCTTACTAGGGAGTTTGAATGGGGTTCTTAGTACTTTGGGGATTGTGTTATACAAGCGGATGCTAGTACATACAAAGTGGGATTTGAAAGATGTTTTTTAGTGTGGGGTTTTCATAAAGTCCTAGAGGCAAGATTTATAATAGGTGAAACAACATGATTTGTGGTTATGTGTTAAAATAAAGGGTAACATCGTGGGAGGGTAGCCTTATAGTGTAGGTGCCTTAGAATATAATGCATGGGAGATGCTTGAGAGGTTGAATCAAGGAATAATGTGTGCCATCAAACTTTGGTGAATGGTATGAATATTCATTGGTCCCTCAAAGGGGAACCGGAGTACTAGGAGATGGTTGTATTGTTTATTCAAAAGGGTTGTATTGTATAAATTCATGATCATTTTGTTTGTATTAAGATCAATAAGTTCATCAAGGTTTTTTTCTGTGGGAGAGATAAGAGTACCTGAAATGAGATAGATACTTTTTTCTGAAGGTGACACTAAGGTGAGGTTGGACATGTTGATGAGCTAGTTGTGAAAATGTTTTGGTTGTTGTGTGAGGTTATGAGATTTTCATTGGGCCGAGGAGGATAACTAACCCATGGGAATGGTTTGGGTAAGTGAATGGGTGTTGGGATATGCTCAGGTGATGGAGACTTGTGGGGACTAAATTTAGTTTGGGGTGGCTATAGGAAGTTGTAAACATATAGGCCATACTAAGGACCAGTTTTGGGTATAACTGGTAAGGCACAATTTCGATCTAGATGAGTGCCTTTTGTTCTTTATTGAAATAATTATTGGAGTACTGATATGAGGTAGACCATTGGTTCAATTGGTGTGGTATATCATTATGTTGGTTCATGCTCATCGGAGCCATTCTGGAAGAGCCCAAGTGTCTTATCGGTAGTATCATCAGAGAAGATTTGGTTCATTGTAGCTTATAGGATAGTTGTAGAGCAGTGAAATGTCATGGTTAGAGGCCACAACTAAGTGTTTTTTGTTAGGTGTTGTTGGTATGTGATGGGATGGGGGTGGAATATAATCCCACTATCTAGGAAGGCAATAGTGTCCCATAGTGGGAGGTGACATCAATAATGGATAAGTTAAAAGTGGTGTTCTTCAAAAACATCATAGAATACATCAGCTTAAAACGATCATTCCCAACATATTAACAATGTTTTAGGTACATTGAAAAGCTCTTGAATTATGCCAAGAGATTTGAAGTTGTTTTGGTTGGATTAGGGGAATATTCTAGTTTACGCTCTTGGTATTGTTAAATGTATTACGTGATGATGGGATGAACACCCTCACTAGTTTTGGGTGAGGTACATTGGATGAACGAAATGTTAATGAATGAAGTGGGTTCTGTTCATGGTTTCATGGAATGGGCCTTAGGTTCCATTCATTATCTGGATCTGTAAAATATAAATATTCATGCCTATGATTTTTGGTTCGTCTTGTGATCAACTATGATTTGTCATGGTTGGAATCCCTTATGGAGGGTTGGTAATGACACTCATAATGTGGGGAGTTATAAATTCATCCCAGATGTGGAGAGTAAAATTTTGAATTGATGTAGTGCAAAAGGATGTCGGTGAGAACCCTAAGAGTTGCGCGTATTGTCTCTCAGGGAGGCCATATTGGATGTGATTATGATGGTTAATTGAACTAAGCAGTGGCATTGGGTTAAGGGTAGTTCTAAATAAATTTGATAATCATTTGTTATGTTGTTGATGTGGTGGAAAGACACAACAATAGTCGTTAGAAAAGTATTTGGGTTCTATACTCCCACAAGGATTGGGGGTAGAGTCAAGGAAGTGATTTCAATGCTCTCAATCCATATCATTGGATGACATACAACATGTTATGGTTAATGGTAATGGGTATGGTGACTGTGATCTGCCTATGGTTTGATGTCATAACGACATGTTCCAAATAGAAATGAGGGCTTACTTGAGTGAGCTTAGGTTGATATTGGTCCTTAAATGTATGCTGTAGTAATTTCTTTATGGATAGTTTTAATGGTGAGGATGGGTTTCAATACAAGGTAATATCCCTATGAATACTCGAGCATTATGATTTATGACAAATCATGTGATGAGAAAGTTGAGTTAAAATTATGGTTTTTTTATTCGATGGTGTGGGTGAAAAAAAATGGAATATGGTGGAGAGAACCATATGGTACAATTGGTTGTTTGATGATGTGATCAATGTTTTGGGTTTGAGGAACTCAACTGATCACCATTTGGATTAGTTACCCTAATGGCGAGCGTTGGCCAAAATTCGAAGGGTTGAGATCCCTATACATTTTAATTGTGTTTGGATGTATGGTTATGGAATGGGATGAATGAGATATGAGTGGTAGATCAACAAAATTTAGTAATGGAAATTGGAAGGATCATGTGTATTCATTCAGGTTATATCAGGTTTTGGTTTTTGTCGGTGTCTAAAAAATAATGGAAAATGGAAACAAGTGATTTGGGTCCTGAGTTTTGTAGAGGGTCAGGCCGATGGGGTGTCTATTGGTTCATCTATGATGATAATATTGTGTGTGAATTTTCCATGTGTTGTGAGTTAGGCATTATGACTATTTTTCTCTACGATGTTCTAGTGGTGGGGTATGGTTATACATCATGAAACCTTGAGGAGAGTCTGGTTCATGTTGTGGGTTATGGTGAGAATTTATTGTAGTTAAAGATTTTACTTGGTTATATTTTATTTTTGGCTTTGTAGCATTCATTGGAAAACATTGGAAAATGGGATAGGTTATATAGGCCTAGTGGCATGATCTCTTGTTATGGATGCTCATTGATGTTCATAAAGAGTGGCTTGAGAATGAACCAATATAAGGTGGGGAGGTCGTATTATCCAGGATTCAACATAAGGTATGTTTTTTTTCTTTAGTTTGTGTCCCTTATATTGGTCAAATATGTTTTTCCACAAGTCCATGTGAATACTCGGGAGTTTTCCTGGGGCTCGGGACATGTATAAGGAGGAAAAGGTGTTTTCTGGTCATGTTTCATGATTTTTGAAAACTATGAATACCATCCTAGGAAACCATGAAACTTTGGAAAGAGTCTTTTACATGGTTATTGCATGGTTATGATTTCCATTCCAAATACCCATGAAACCATGTGATGGGGTGATTTTTTGGGATAGTAGTTTTTTCATGGTTTGGAAAACTCTGCAGGTAAGCAATACAACACAATAATGATTAGAAATTTAAATCATTTCCACTCTGGGATTTTAAAGCCTCACTTGATATTTTACTCCTTAATTTCCCTATAATCCCTAGTGATGATCTAATACCTCCACGAGATTCCAAGGATAGATATCCCACATTTCTTGGTCGTTTGGAGCGCTTCAGTTGCCGATCAAATATCTGGTAAGTCTAATACTCTACTTTGTTCTCCTTTGCATATTAGGGTATGAATTTTCAGAAATCTCCTTATAAAGCACTAAAACACCTTCTTTTACTGTGAGATCTATGTTGAAGCATTGAAGGGGGTTGTTATCAGCATCTATGGCATCGTTCAAAAGCATGTTCGACAATACAATTGATGTAGGAGGTCTACAAGCTTTATCCCATAGTTTTGTTATAGAGTTTGTCATGTGTGTTGATATATGGATTCCCTCATGTTTTTATTTTACCTTATTGAGTATTATTTACTAAAATGGTTTGAAAAATTATTATTTTACTCATTCATGATCCCTATTAAATTTTTTGAGGATTATTAGAATCATTTACGACTACCCATGGGGTGGACCAACATGAGGACCTAGAATTGTTGATGTTAAGTGAAGAGTTGGCAGGAAATAATGTAAATCCATAAAGAACATGTTAAAATGTTTAGTTGAGTTGAAAATGGAATGTTGATGGTTTTTCCTAGGTTTTTCGGCAATGTAATAAAGGATAGTTTAGCATTGATTTAATGTCAGTCAATTGGGTTAAATGGGATTGTGTCAAATGGTATATGAATTATGTTCAAATTCCAAAGAGGACTAGTACATATGAAATAATGAACATGATAAATTTGAAATGGATTGTGAATTTCATAAAATGTTAGTGGTTTTGATAAGGTAATAGATGAATATGTGGTATGTAGAAATACAGGGGAATTATGGTGTACACTCAATGTTTAGAATGCGATAAAGTGGATTTTGTATGTGATATAAGAATTTTTCATTAAATGCGTATGTGGGAAATTCTGCTTAAATGATAAAAGGTCTAAATTGGTAAATAAATGGTATCTAATGAATGTTGATTAAGGTGTATAAATCTATGAACATACATAATGGGATGAGGTACAAAATTGGGGATTGGGTCAAATGGGATTGGAAATGTAAATGTAAAATATATTAATGGGATATGGGATATTATAAATTCTCATTTTGATTGTTGATGATTGTTACTTACACTGATATCAGTTATGTGTGTTATGGTATGGTATGGTTGTTATATTTATTGGGTTTGTTTTTTTATGATATAGATTGTATATTTATTAGAAGGATAAGCATGTGCAAATGGCTTTAGGGTGGGATAAAGGGTTGATGATACTTCCACACGTAGGGTTGGACTGATGCTCTAATATAACCAGAAATTCATTGGTTGGGAAGTAGTAAAGATGATCTATGCACCCAATTTTTTAATTTAATGAAAAAACTTGGACTGAGGCTCCAGGGAATGTGTGGTGATTTCTTGATAGCTCATCCCTAGTGAGATATGTGCTTAATTTGTTACCTTATAAAAAATGATAAATTATATGAACCTTATGTTAATGATTGGAATTCCCAATGTATGTAATATGTGATTGATTATGAACTTTTAATAAAAGAGACCTAATGAATTAACACTTAGTTAGTATTAGATATGTTGAGATTGTCAACTAGTGTCCCCAAATATCATTTCCTTCAATTTTTATTCATTTATACTTCCATTCACTATCTATTAGACTAGATATTTGTAGGTAGCATTGGTCGTGGACTACTATTTCTAACTAACACGCTGCTTGGGCCAACATTGGGTACCTAAGATGATTTCATGCATCCTTGTCAGGACAAGGGAAAGGGCCATATACTTGGGAGCTGAGTAGGACAAGGGAAATGCATAAGTGAGGTGCAAGACTTGGATTCAAGACCACATTGGGATTTCCAGTTTTGGTCATATTTTCGTTTTTTACTTAGCATTGTCTCATGACATAAAATATTTAATTTTGGGTGTGGATTGTACCCAGTTGGGAAATATTCATTGACGATTTCTCATTGACGAGTTCCGGATATCTCTACTATTTTATATGTTTACTAATGAGGATTACTTTGAAAAATATGGTATAGTCTACTCACATGACTAATAAAAAACCTCACTAATTTTTTGAAACCTATGGACTATGGGGAGGTGTGCTTGAGAACATGTGATGACCCTTATTGAGGCATCGATTTAGTGGCACGCTAGTTGGGGATGTTACATCCCCAACTACATTTGGTAATGTTTTAATATCTTGAGATACCATGTATGGTGCACAGGAAATATTCCAAGTAGAATATATTATCATTTATTATATGTGATATTCAAATTATTATTCTTTACACCCAAGGGTGTACAATATATATCTGTTAGAGTGATGTTATGTTTATTGATATATTGTGATGCCCAAAACACTAGGTTAAAAAACACTATTTATTCATCCACTACACACTTAATTTAAAATAAATTGTTCATAATTTTTGTCTATTTATATGAATAATTAAAATAAATTTCAGCAATCAGTATATAAAAATAATCTTAGGTTGAATGTTTGGGATTTTTCAGAAATGTTTCATTTTTCAAAGAATAATGGGAAATTTTGAAATATAATTAAAAACTGCATTTTTTATATTATTTTAAAATAAAATTTATATTTATATTTATTTTATGAAAAATTAGTTAAATTATAGGTATAAAAATATAATTTAGTTCATTTGATTCTTTTTAATATAGAATTTTGATATAAAAACATATTAATCATTTGAAAATTTTCTATTAAAAAACAATCTTTCTTAGAATGTCTGTAATATAAAATTTTAATTATATTATTAAATTAATGTGAATTTAATTTAAAAAAATGGATTCTATATTAGGAATCAGTTTTTGTTTTTTTATATAATAAGTTCATATTAATTTTGATCCATAATGATTAGTGGAAATATTTATAATTAATTAAATCGATTCAGTTAAAATGAGTTTAACAGGGGTCAAAATTAAGAGAAAATGAGTAAAATGAAATTCTAACATGTACACAACCCATTTTCTGGATGAATTGTTACATTTATCACACTAGGATATATGTTTTTGAGTTTTTTGGTAAAACTATATGAGAATGTTACAATTATAATATGTTAGCTAAATAAAATACTGAGAAGAAACATTAACTAACTTTAATATATATAAAGGCTTAGGATTGGGAAAAATTAATTAATAAGTTAAAATATTATTTTTTAAATATACATGATTTTTTTATCATTATATTATATTTTTTTATTTTATTGAAGAAGTAATAACTTTATGTAATTATGAATGAAAACACAAGAATTGTTAAGATAATAATTAAATAAACTAAAATATACTAAAAATATTAAATATGAGGTAAATTGAAAGAATTGATTTATAAAATTAATTTTTTAGATTATTATATCATGTTATGTAGGTGTGATCATAATATATTTGAATTCCATAATTCCATCAATATTTTCAAATAGAAATTAATTTTATAGTTTCAAAAACTGATAGTAGTGTAATTTTTTAATAAATGATATTTTATTAAATGATTTTAAATAAATAAACTAATATATTCATCCAATAATTTTTTATAACATTATAAATATAAATTATTATCTAATAAAAGATTAATTAATCTTTTATAATGAATATATTTAATTTTAAATAGAAATATTACTATTAACACTCTTATGGTTTAACAATATTTTTGCATATTACTTGTTATTAAGTTAATATTAATTTTCAACACACATGGAATTATTATTTGATAAATTAGATTTAATATTTATAATTAGTGGGATAAAATTATCTAATATGGAATATAATATTTTAGGCTTATTTTATAAATTAAATAGGTGAAAAAGATTAGTTATAATTGAAGAAAAAACAAAATGTGCAATATTGAGTAAACATAACGATTAAGGAATTTCTTGATTTGGAATGCATTTTATTTTTGTGTTATGGTTGTGTGTCGAACAAATATTCCATAAATTCCAATATTTATTTTTTTGACCAATAAAATGGAATAGTGACCTCCCAATAGTGAATTCTTTCAGATTTTTAAATGAATTCCACTACTCAATTATAAAAGGGAACTTGCTCTACTCAATTATTCACACTACTATATCAATTTGGATCGAACAAAGCATGAAAATTCACTTCAAAAATTCTATTATATCATACTAGAAGCCTTATTTTCAACTGAAATACAACCTAGGAAGGATTTAGTGGAATCATAAAGAGGTTACATGAAGAAGATGTAATGTTTTTCAATGAGCATCATTGTTTTGTTTATTTCTACACTTCATAAAAATAATATTAAACAGTTATTTTATAAAAAAACTATATTCCATATAATAATATTTTTATAACATTTTCTAGTCCTAAAATCATCTCTACATCCATAAATTGGTTATGAAATCATTATTTTTGTGTATTGAGGACCCCACCTCAAGAACAGATGTCATTCAGCTTCCATTACCGCCATTCATGGACTAGTATAAAGAATTATATAATGAATATATATGATATATAACATAATTATACATGTGGATTGATTATACCACAAATATCATTTTTTTTATTTTTGATTTCGTAAGAGATACAATTATGTTGCTCATGTGTATGGAAGAAAACCACTTCGTGATGCAGTGTGATTCATCTTTCCATAATTCTTCACATTGAAGGTGATAATGTAACAACCCATGCTTCCACGACACACTTTTCTTTGAATAATGAAATAGCTTTCATTGTACGAAACTTCAAGATTCAAAAAAACCACGACCAATCAATGTAGCCATTATGAATAGTAATACCCACTTATTAAAATTTTATAAATTTTATCTTTCAAAGTGGACTTCATTTTTTGATTCAGATTATTGAAATTAGTTTGGGGTTAATTTTTGATATTTTTCTGAAAACATTCAGTTTTATGATGAATAGTGAAAAATACGAAATTTTAATTAAAAACAACTTTTTAATCAAAATAATTAATAGTGATAAATTATAATATTGAGTGATTTTAAATTATAATTAGATTATATTTTTAACATTTAATAAAATGTTGTTCATTGGACGTAATTTCACATTTATACTGTAATAAGCAAGTGTCAATCATGTGATAATTATTATTTCTTAAAAACATGCTTTTGGTTTTGACAACGAGAATTAATTTTAAATTAATTTCTGCCAATTCTGTATTTTCAAATTAAAAAAATGGATCCATATTTAGAATCGGGTGGTCCAAATTGTAAAAATAGGTACCATTATTATTAGACATTTTGAATAATTACATTGGTAAAAAATTTATTTTCCATGGTTAAAGGGTAAATCTGGTAAATAAGGGTAAAAAATAAATTTATAATAATATTAAATTACCCTAACACATGTCCTAAAACTATTGAATGATACATGTTTGACCATGGGAATCTTTGGGTCCATTTTGGGACCCCATGGAGCCACATGGGATTGATAATTGCATTATATATTAAATAATATAGTGGAGACGAAAATAACAAAAGAAAATATCTTATTCTAAAACAATTTTTATATGATGTTATATAATTGATATATTCTACTATAAATAATCATTAGAAATATAAAAAGATTTCCCAATTCAGAAAATTTTATTTATTAATTTTAGACATAAAATAAATATATTTATTTATGACATAATGATGATGTATTATTTTCCTTATTAATGATTGAATCGAATAAATGGTATTATAAATGTTATAATAAATATAATTTGACAGTTTTGATGAGATAAATGAATTTTATAGGTTAATGTGACATGTTATTATAGATTATATATATATTTTTCAAAGTAATAATGCTTTTATTACTTTAAAAAACCAAAATACCAAATTGTATCAAAACTGACATAAAAGAAATTTTAAAACAAATATTATATTATTAATTAGTATTCTATTCCTAAAAATATAAGGTTCAGTCAAAAAACTTATATAATGATATTTGTTTCATTAATTAACCACTTGGGGTTATCTTGGAAGTATATAGTATGTTTATTAACCATATAATATAAAAATATAAAGAGATTGGGTAAATGTCAAACTATTTAACTAAGAGTTAAATCTAAAAGATAAGGTTAATATAGGGACCCAACCGGTCTAAAACCTATTGGTTTAGTAATTTTAGACCCATACCCACCTTATCCTTTAAATAATACATTTTTTATCCATTTGAAAATGAAATTGATTTAAGTTATGTTGGAACCTGCTCTTGTCCACGAGTCCAATGAGCATATTCAGTTGATTCAGAAGCGTATGGATATTGTCCAGTCACATCATAAATCCTATGTCGATCACCAAAGATAACATTGGGAGTTTGAGGTTGGGAATAAGGTTTTTTATGTGTTTTAGTGAGATTGAGACCTAAGAGTATCTAGAGACAGGGAAATCATTCTCCTAAGTTCATCATCTCATTCAAGATTCTGGAGAGAGTCAGGCTGGTTGCCTATCGGTAACAGTTACCTCAGTGGTACTGGTCTCAACATAATTTTGTCCACATTTTTTAGTTGCGACGTTAATTTTCAGACTCTCCTTTCACTTTTCATCCCAAAGATGTTGAGTTATAGGTGGATGCGTCCTTTGAGGATCATTGTATACAAATTTTGAATCATTTCATGAAGGATATTCATGGTGGGTATGTGGATTATGTATTAGTGCTATGGCATCATGACGGATTACAGGATGAGATGAGGGGGTGGGATATCATTGTAAGATTGTAGTGGTCATAGTTGTTCTCATATCTTTCTTCATCACCATTTGAAGTGAAATTTTGGGTTGAATTGTTTTAAGTGTGAATTTTGTAAGAACATAGTTCTTCATTGATTTAGGAATCTTGATTATTCCAATTTTTCTCAATTTAGATGATTAAATATGGACTAATATTGATGAATGTTGGGTTCATGGAGGTATTTTGGGTGTTTGTTGATAGTTTAGTTCCCAATACCCAATGTATGGGTGTTTTATAATGCCACAACAGTAGTGAAAACCGAGAATGGTAGGATGCACATCTTCACTAAATAGTGTGAGGATAGATAGTGGGGCCTACATGCCGCTTTTATTGATGAAATTTTGTGTGAGGATCCACATGTCTCTGTGACAAGATTGTAATTTTAATCATTTTTTATAGAATCTCTGCACCGTTTTTAAACCATGTAGGTAAACTGTGATAGTTCACCCTTTCTACTGTAGTTACCATGTGACCTGGGGAAAAATTTGAAAAATCATGAACCTAAACCATGAGACCCTATTTATTTGGTTAAAATTCCCTTTTTCTACTATGGTGTTATTATATAAAATTCGATTCTCCCTTCTTCATCTCACAATAGTGGAACCATGTTATCCCTCCATTTAACTAATATTCTTCAATTTTAGATCCCTGCTTTACCCGACCACTAATTCTAATATGGTTCTTCTCCTTAGATATGGAAGGGTAAGACCTCAATTCCTTTTTATCCATTCATGATTCTTATAGTTATAGGCTATACTATTTGGATTTAGGCTTATATGCCCTAATATCCAATTCTTTATTGGTTCTTCATATTTCTTCAAAATTGGGATGAATCAGAGAATGATAATGGATGATCTATCTAGCATGAGCCTATGGTAGGTGTTCTTGTGCCGTACATTATTGGTTTTTCTATTTATAATCATAAAATAATAGGTATTGATAATATATAACATACATATAATTGGAAACAAAGGATATAAATCCTTTTCTGAATGAACATTGATGACATAAAAATTCCCTCTACAATATATTTTGGGTCATTTTAAACCACTATGATATAATGATGAAAACTATATAACAATATCAAATTTATAATTTCCACCAACCATACATTTCTATAGATCTAATACATAATAAATAATATCCACCCCTTGTAAAAAACATGATTTAATGAGACAAATTGTGGTTCAATATTTCATTCTAATAGAAATTCACCTCATACTCTACATTATTTCTTTCTACACTACCCCTAACTCTCCTAAAAAAATTAAGTCATTAATTAAAAATCCAGGCCTTCACATTATATATAATACATATAATTTGCACTATCGTAAATCCACAAATGGCATTATATGAACAATGAGTTTTATAAAATGATATTTTAATGAATGGGAACTCTAAAAAGTATATATTATAATCAAAATTAATGATAATTACTAGGATAAATGAAAAGGAAAAAATAAAACATCAACCACTACAACTATAAAAATATATTAAAATATATCTAATGATATGGCATTAAAATAGCCCTATGTAATAAACTTGCATATATTTAACTCAATACTATGAATATTCCACCAAAAAATCTTCTATTAAACACACACAAATGGAATATATCACCCATAAAATCCTTTCATCTAATAGATCCAAATAAATATAGATCTATTTATCAATTTAATATCACCTTAATATGAAACACCCCTATGTCAAAAAACTGAGAGTCAACATGAACAAACATTTTAAGGTATGTTATATGGAATTTTATGAATTCAAACCCTCCATAATAAGATATTATAATTATAATTGAAACATTTAAATCCACACTAATTCCTTTTATTATATGAAAAAATATGAAAATTATTTATTCTAGTACAAAACATCATTGTACATGTTAACCGGAATGAATGTTTGATCAGAAAATAAGATTGCAAATTATCTCCCCTATAAATATTTACAAGATTTATAATGATCATAAAAATCATTCAACCTCTTCAAAATCCCACAATCCTCCTTCAGATGTTCTACCAAATATATCCTTGTGATTATTTAATCATCAGTAAATGGTCTATAATGAACGAGATATATATGTTCATCTTTAAAACAACTCATATAGTGATATTAAAATAGGTGACTAATAGCTATTATTATAACAAAACACAAACTCTGAAAAATGATTCTCTCATGAGCCTCTAAAATAGAAGATACTTTCAAAATACATGGCCTCTAATATATGTAATTCATATTCATTTTTCTCTCCATCTATAAATGAAATGATATGAAAAGGAATATTTGTTTTCTAAAATAAAGTAATTACACCTTTTATAATCGTGATCTAATGGGTGGATCATGATATGATATAACATTCAATATAAATCTATGTAAAATTATGACATATTCCACACAATTCATCAATAACCAAATTCGAACACGTAACTCATTAATCCCTATAAAAAGAGATAATTTATTTAATTGATAAAAAAATCAGTTGATGTCATGTACTCCAAATAATTGAGGCAAATTCATCACAAAATCTATAGAAATATCCACCAACTTCAATTATAAATTTTCTTTATATTGTAATTAATAAGATAAATCATAATTCATAACATAAACCCATTTAAATTTAAAACATATTGAACGAAACATTTTATATCATTATTTATAAAAATCAATTGAATCATATCCTTCAAGAAGAGATAAATTTTCATAACATCATAATGTACTAATATATATTAGCTATAGATTCCCTAATAAACACCTCTTATCACCCACATAGAATAATTTACATCCCATAAAATAATAAATCTTGATCAAAATTATTTTTCAATCAATCAATGGAATATCAATTATCAATGAGATGTCTCCACAGACCCACCATAGGATATATTTACTTGTATTTCTCATCCTATTGAAGTTAATATGACTAAAATGTACTCTTATAAACGAATTAATTACTATTAATCACCTCCATTTAAATATTATATATTGTTAAATACAATATTTTTTGAGTCCATGGTTAATGAAGCTATTGAAATTCAATTTTTTTATAACCTTGGGGGATATTTCTAAGTCCTAAAATGATTTTTTATAATGAGAAGCTAAATAAGGATTACAATTGAAGATAAATGTGTCAATATTTTTATGGTGTTGGGATAAATTTTTTATACATTAATAATATAATAATATCATATAATATAATTTTAATTATCTGGATTTAATTATTTTTTGTATTTTTTGGATTTTCATATTGGTTAACCGGAGTTTGGATGCTTTTATTTGATTTTCAATATTCATTAATTGAAATCATTTTATGCCTCTTGATTACATATAAATCATTATACACAGTCTTAAGGGTTACTATGAATTAGAATTTTAAAAATTTTAAAATGATAAATCATTTACATATATTAATAAATTTCATTTAGAGTTATGATATTAGATAATTTTAAAAGTTATTATATAATGTTTAATTTTTAGGATTAATTTATTAACTAACTAATGTTTATTTTGAAGATTAGAATGAATTTAAAAGTATAAATCATATTTTTGTATTGTTTATTCCAATTTTTTAAGGGTTTCTCAAATTTTAATAAATTTCATTTACTTTTTCATAATGTCTATTAACATTTCATAAAATTAATTAACACTTCAAAAGTGTTATTCTAAGATTTCATAATGGTTATTTGGGGGAAAAATATTTTCCAAAAATAATTTTTTTTTCATTTCGATCATATAATTAGGGGTATAAAAATTGTCGTGTGGAACTAGTGTTATGTGATCTAGAAAACCCATAATGGATAATGGATCACTGGAAGGATAATATAAAAATATATTTCAATGAAATATCTAGGATTTATTATATAATTATCATGAAGGGAATTCATAACTCAATCCCTTGGATAAAATAGTTCAAAATATGAAAATTATTCTCACACCAGGAAACTATAGTTGATGAGAAAATAAAAGGATCATTTCACTACATTACGAAACAAAAATAATTAAATATATATTTTTTATGTGTGAAATAATGTTTATAAAAAATAAGGTTAATGTTACATGATGGAAGGCCATAATTTAATTCCTTTTTTAGAAACTAGTTGGTCACATAATAAAGTATCAAACTACACAGTTTATTTTTATTACTATCAACCAAGAATGAAATGATGAATTATGTAGAATATGATCATGAGGGATAAATTAATAAAATAATATTAAGTATTTGATGTAATTTATTTATTTGAATTTTAATTTTAAAATAAAATTCAAATGTAAAGTGGTTTCTGAAACAATAAGAATGAAATATATTATATACAATTTTTTAAATATAGTGTGTATGGGATAAAGAAATAAAAAATATATAAAGGAAAATATTGATTAGTTGATTATATAAAATTATAATAATATTATGAATAACCTGATGAGGAATATTTATCATAAAAATAACTTATTTGAAGCATTATAAATTCAATGGAACTTTTTATTGGCAAATAAATAAACTATCATTTCATTTTTTATGGAATCACTTTACATAGTCAAGAGATATATAAGTAAAAAATATTCAAAAATTATATAATATATTTTTTTAAAAAAATTGAAAAACTAGTGAATTGAATGATCTTCTCTAAATCGATATCATTCCAAGGACTAGGTACATGTTTTGAGTAGTAAAACCTTATAAAAAAATTTCTTATTTGAATGCATCTGTGTGTTCCACATAAATAAAATAATTTAATATTGTATTTATATATACTTTTATATCAGAAACATAGAAATAAATGAAAATAAATGATTTTACCAATTTATAATTAATTCCCCACTAATCACAGTGGTTTTTTTCAAGAGGTATTAGATAATGGATCTATTTATTTAAAATATTCTATATGATTTTTCAACATAACGAGTTAAAATAATTTAATATTTGTTCACTAAAATTAAACTATGAAGATGGAAAACAATAATTTATTGAAAAATAGGGGACTCCGACATTAAAAAAATATTTTTTTTGAAAAAATAATTTGTTTCTTTGTTTTTTATCAACTAGTTTGGATTTATCATAGGTTGAATTATATGGTTGTACTCCATGTGATGATGAGTTTTTTATGACAATAATAGTTATACATATAGTATATAATGATGTGCATGTTAGAAATTATATCTTTTAAGTCTTCATAATAACTAATTTCTAAATTTAGAAGTGAAAATGAATATAAATGGAATAAGTGACTAGTTATAAAAACTATGAAGGTAAAGAAAAATTAATGAAAATTAAATGATAATATTGGAGAATGTTATATGAATATAGAAAACGATCAAAGAATAAATATTATATGACTTCCTCACATGATTTTAATGTAATTTTATATATTTTATGGAAATTTTACAACATGTGATAATTATAAAGAATATACTATGAAATATTTGAAATAGGTTTGATAAAAAAGTATCTACAATTGAATACCATGATTCAGGAACACTAAATTTAAATAATTTAAATATATGTAATATTTCATTTCATATGAAAAGTTATGTTCATTAAAAGATAATAATTTTTATAAAAGAATAATTTCTTTTATAACCTCAAAAAATGGATGTTTATGAAATAATATTTTTAGAAGAAGAATATTTTGATGATGAATAAAATCATAATGATAATATTTATAGACTATAAAAGATCATTGTTGGCACCAAAATTTTGGACTAAAAGAACGAAGAAAAGAAGGTCATGCGACCTGCCTCACGAATCCATGACACAGAGCTCCCCCAAGCAATGCAACCACCGTGAAACAAATGAGACAGTACCCCTTGTCGAATGCCCCTGACATTGGCAAGCACGCCACAAAGCAAAGGAGGCGGTACCCCTCTGCGAACTCGGTTGACGTTCACGAACCGCCGCGAAGAAATCGAAGCCCTCTTCGTGCCGCGTGAGCTCTGCTCTGCGACGCCTCTTGCCTATAAATACCGGAAACCCCTGAACCCCTGGATAGAAAATCCGACCTTTTGGATTTTTAGCTCCCAAATCGCGAAGCACCCTTTTCTCTACGAACCATGAGTTACACGAGATATTTTTTCATTGCGAGGAGCCTCCCCATTGTCTCGTTTTGATCTCCACTTCCAAGATTGATGCCTTTCGTGAAGCCTAAGGGATTTCTCGAAGGAAGGGGATCCCTAAGGGTACCCTTGTTGTCAAAGAGAATTTATGCTTCTTGAAACACCCCTCTTTTACATGTGATCCAAATGTCAGGGCAAAGTTATTTTACTTTGCAAAGGACACTGCTTCACGACACTTTGATTCGCAAGGCACCTATGCTCCGTGAGGCAGTTCTCCATGAACACACTTCCACTTCGCGAAGCACCTCCCATTTTCACCTCATCCCCATGCTATGGCTAAGGAACCCCACTTCATGAAGCACACTCCTTTGACAGTGCCCTCCATTATGTAGAAAATCCAAGCTCTACAAGGCCCCTACATGTGGAACCCTCTGCATGGCCATTCCTTTTCCCGTGCAACCCTCCAGGTTTGCATGATGTGAATTCAAATTACCCTGGACATTACCACCCGTAGCGTTGCTTCACCAAATGATTCTTCGCATAAGAACGCTAATGACTATTGCTTCTTTGCATAAAAACACTAATGTGGATCCGTCTATGGTTCGCTCTATGAATCCCCTTCTCCATGGCATTGTCGGTACCTTCCCTCCCACAAGGATCAAAGGGTACCGATCATGTAAGTCCTAGGGGTGCGGAGTAAACACAGCTCGTCCAAGATGCAGGACGTTAAACTACTAGGCCCCCTCGTCCTCAACACACGACGTTGAGATGTGACATCACCTCATGCCTCTCACGCAGTGTGCCCCACCATGGACATTCTCCACAACCCCTAGTCTCCACAGTGGATGATATACTCCTTCTGTGAGTGGCGTTTGTCAGCAGGGAAGGGAAGCCTCCTTGGTGTAATCCCCTAGCCTTTCCTGTAGGAGGTAGAACCCATGAACCTTCATACTTCCCCTATCCCTCTGCGCTTTGTCACTCTTGGGCCTCCATCCTCGAGTAAGTCCCAACACCATGGGCCACCCAATGTTTAAGCCCCTCTTCGCTGCCCACAGACGCACCCTTCACGACGTGATCATCAGGTCTCTGCCACCTCTTGTTTCTCCCACCGAGCATGAATCTTGTGGTCTTAGAGAATGCATCTAATATGACACCAACCCCTATCCCATATGAAATTAAACTATACACCATTTTAAAATATGAAGTCTTTGATCCATGTAAAGGCATGGTACATAGGAAGCCTCTATGACTTTCAAGCCCACTGCCCGGTAATTGTTTCACATCAGGTTCCACCCCTGTCTCGCATGACGTTAAACTGCATTCCAATTCAGTTGTAAGCCATTGTGAATAACCCGAACTATGAGGAATTTGATCAAGGAAAAGGAATGGTATGTAGGAATCCTCTCTGAGGTTCAATCCCAACACCCATTGGACCCTCGGTCCATCTTCAAGTCGGTTCTCCGGCATTCATTCTGAACTACGTGGCCTTTGATCCATGTCAAGACATGGTATGTAGAAAGCCTTCATGAGGTTCAAGCCCACCATCCACCTGAACCAAGGTCCTTATTCACGTCAGTTATCTGACCCGCCCCCGTCCCACATGACGTTAAACTGCATCCCAATCTAGCGGTAAGCCATTGTGACCCTACAATCCAGTTCTTCTGACACCCCTTCATGTCAGTTCAACAACCCCTTTTCAAAAAGAACTATGCGAACTTTGATCTGTGCCAAGGCATGGTACGTAGGAAGCCTCACAAGTTTCAAACCCATCAACCATCAGACCAAGGTCCATCTTCACGTCGGTCCTCCGACAAACCTTTATGAACTATTTAGTCTTTGATCCTTGTCATGGCATGGTACGTAGGAAGACTCCTTGATGTTCAATCCCACCATCCATCTGAAAAAAGGTCATTCTTCATTTTGGTTCACCGGCACCCATTCTGAACTATGTGGACATTGATCCATGTCAAGGCATGGTATATAGGAAGCCTCTTTTAGGTTCAATCCCACCACCTGTTGGTTGCTCCGACTCCCCCCCCTTCACATTGATTCTCACCAACCAAACTACGCTGACTTTGATTCCCCGCCATGGGGATACATAGGAGGTCACTTCGAGGATCAATCCCATCACTACTATCATCTCCACGAAGGTCCCATCTCATTCCTCCTTTACACCATTAAACTCTCCATCTCCCATCTAGATTCTTACCCAGGCCGCCACATCTCGGTGAGGTCATGCCACCCCATTCCCCTTCACAGCATTCGGGAATCTGCCCACAAGCTAGCTCCGATGTTGATGTTCACTCAAGGGGTTCCACAATCTGATCCACTATAGCTTGTGTTCTAATCAGCCTGATCTATCCTCGCTAGACATTAAACTTGCGACATACCCAGTGTTAAGCACAGGAATATGAGAAAATCCTCAGATACATACCTATGTAATATGATTCCCCGCGCTTGATGTTGGATTCCTCGGGCTTCTGCGCCCTTGAGAAGACCTATACTAAGGTAAAAAAGACAGACACGCCAATTTCCCAGCATTCAGACATGTTAGTGATGCCTCTATGTGACTACTCCCCCAACTGAAGGTTGCTGCCCTGAGTGGACCCCATGGAATGTCCTGACAGAAGTAGTGTAAATAACCGCCATCCATAGAAACATGTAACTGGGAAGAGTTTCATGAACAATGTATTAAATCTATGAGGGAGACCTGGACAAGGTGATGAGTTCCGTGGAGGAATCCACGGAAGAAAGAACTGACATCCCATCATCCTAGCTTCGATCAAGGAGAAAACATCCCAGAATAAGGAACGATGCCGCCCACATTTGGAAAGCGGGAATATGGGGAAACAAAAGCCGCTCCGACGTCCCCCGAATGCGATGGATGTGCGTGCCCTATTGAAAGTGTCAGAAACAAAAAATGGTGAACCCGGCGTGAAAATATTCTCCTTGATGTGGAGATGAGTTGCGCTCGAGGCATCAGTAGAATGGCGTGTCATCAGATCCAGTTATCTCGTGCCGGGTCCCACCATGAAAATAAAGGGCCTGGCATGAAACTCACCAGAAGTTGGGGCAGTAGAACGTTGGGCATTTCATTCTACAATGTTTTCAGCGTGGATCCCTCTTACCAGCCATGGAAGACAGAATGACGTTGGGGCACTAGTTTTCGATTTCTTTTCCTAGCAGTGTTGATGAGTTAATCTCCCTACTTCTCAGGAATCATGTTTCTACCACTGGTACACGATCACCGCCCACCCGCCTACACATGGGAAGGGGCGACGCAAGTACAACTTCTCCACGTACTCCACTAATACCACAACGGTGTCTGTATCCACAAACGTGGAGCTCCCACACCCCATATCCCCATCCGAAGTCATCCAACGAAGGGTGATTAACAACCTCGTATGCCATTACAAGGAGGATGGAATAATACCAACTCGGGATATGCCCCCCTGGACCTGGAGGCGTCCAGGCCCCACCGTCAACACCACCCTTGAGAGCCATGCAGGGAGCCCATGGTCCCCTCCCCAACATTCAATCTTTTCGGGAGCCAGTCACAGAAACGCCATGACAACTCCCAGGCTTTCGCTGATGAGGTGGGTGAAGACCGGATCATCCCAGTCAGAGTCCTGGTTTAAGTTTTCCAAGAAAGGGCCCCCACCCGGCTGCTTCCGCGCCGCCGTCCGACCTTGCTAGCAGAGAAGGTAGACTATGCGCCTGCACCACCCGCACCGACTCGCTTGACCCGACGCCGGCTTTGGGATCGAGCTGAGGACGCCTGCCAAGGGGCATTAACATCAACATTTAATGTGGCCCAATCCACCACCGGGGAATATCATCATGTCCCTACATGTACTGAGTCGGGGAACCTATATTCCCAACTAAGATCGAGGACCCAACCACCCCACGGGCAGGCTGGGTCGACTCCCCGGGTCGCAGGCATGAGTGGTGATCACCGCGAACCAACCCGCGATGATGTCGCCCCATACATAGGTCCTCCGCGTACCCCTACTCCACACAGCGTGGGCCTTACCTGATCTGATGCTCATCATGGAGGTATGTCACGTGCTACCCCCAACCCAAATGAAGGCCTGCCCTGAAGTAGTAACACTCGGTGCAGAAGCCTCTCCCGTGCACAACACACCGGGTATGGAATTCTTCCTCTATCCCCTGACTGTCGATGTAAAGACATTTCCCATCCAGTCCCTCTCCAATGTGGGGATCCTCTCTAAATCCTCTCCGCAGCTGAAGAAGGTCCTCCTCGCCAAGGAAACCCGAGGGGTGAAGCTCAGCCTCGCTCCACCCACACCAAGCATGGAGATCCTCTCAATGCTCCCGCCGGTTCTGAAAGAGGTTTTTCCCACTAAGGTGTTGTTCATGGAGGTCTTTCCCATGTACCCTTCGACATTTTTCCTGGTGCTCCCTGCACCATGGCTATCTTAAGTGGAATTATCTCCACCCTGGAACTAGCGTGGCCCCAAGACTACATTTCGGGAATCAGCCTTGTCCCGAGGAGCCACCTAGGGGCAGGAGGGCAGGTCATCGCCACCACAAGAATAATCCTGGGAAGGCCTAAATGGAGATCAAACCAGCCCGCTTATCGGATTCTGAAGAAGAATATGATTCATTAGTGGAACCCTCCCCTCAATCCGCAGTGTCATGGACTGGGGCAGGAAGAAGGCGTGTTAGCCTCATCCTTCCAGAATGTGATGTCCACCGGATTCCACCCTCTCTTCACATGTAAATCCAGGAGGAGGAAATTTTGGGAGTCCCATAGGTTCCGACCATGCATTCACCACCATCTTCACCAGAAGCGCCCTCAACCTCTACCAGAGATCACAGGGAGCTATTTTAGGGACTGATGGAGATTGAGCAACAGTGCGTCACATCGCCGATAACCATGATCCCTACACAAAAAGTTGTGTCTTTCTACCCATCGTATCACGACATTGTGGTCAAGTCACCACACTCTTTGGAGGATGGCCCAAAATTCAGTGGTCAATCGGCTCATTCTCCGTATTCTCTGATGCCCAGTTTACTGTCCCAGCAGTCCACCTCAGTACCGCTACCGGTTCCTCAGACACCTCCAGTTGATGAGTGGGGAAATATGTGGTAAAACCCTGAATTCAGTCTCAGGAGCTTCTGGAACATTCATGTGGCATATCACTTCCCGGAGAAGTTTTGGCCGGCGGCATCATCGATCTTTCGTGCGCTGGAATCCCTCACCGCAAAGGAAGTTGAGTGCATCCATCAAACCCTATGGGCAAGACAATTATATCTTCGTTATCATCCAGTGGTGTACCCCCAGAGCCATGTTCACTTTTTGGAAATCAACAAGCAATTTCGTCCCGTCATTTTGGCCGCACTCCCTGTGGCCCAGCACCCTGACTCACGAGGTCGCCAGAGCACCCTCCACCAAAAATTCGTTCAGTGTTTTAAGGCACTCTAAAAAATTATCAGGGAAGCTACCCCCCCCCCCCCCGTGTAAGTCCGTGTTTGGTGGCAGTATGCCACCCTCATATTCAGTCCCATCCAGCGGCAGCCCGACCCGTTATGCGACATTGAGGACATGCCCTCAAGAAGGGTTGTAGTTCACATGGCTGACATAGTGGACATGAATGACGAGCTGGAATTTCATGATGGATAATTACCCCCTAAGGGTGTACCACCACTGTTGGACACATCAGGGAGGATTACTTGTCCTCAAATGAACCTCCAAGGCCTCCCTGTGCCTACTGAGTCATTGGTACTCAGTCGGAATGACGGTAAGGGTAAAGAGCATGTCAGAGCTGTCAAGCACTCTGACCCATCTGCCTCAGTGTAGAAGATAGACGAAGACCCTGAGAAGGCAGCATTGAGCCAAAAACTTGCTAAGAATAAGAGGATGGTCGAAAAACTCCTAGACGAATGCGCTATAGTGAGATGACATGACTATGATGGTCCTAGTCAGGGGAAGTAGGGGCAAGAACAATTTTCCCTAGGAGAGATGCCTCCAGGAAACCCTGATCATACCTCCCACACAGACAGGGATGAGGCCGGAACTCACAGAAAGAGGGCACGATACGTCTCACCAAACCCTCCTGAATGACGTGGCAATCCATGGAATCTAGCTAGGGTTCCCCTAGCTGCCCCACAGGCTGATCCGCCAGTCACTCCACGAGATACTGAATCTGTCTACCATATCGAAGAGCCCTACAATGAACTCGTGGTTAGGGATCACCTCCATGAAAGGGACCCCCACCCAGATTATCCTACAGTGGAATTCATCACCCTCCTTGAGGAATTGGAAACACGGCAGGTGGCAATCCCACCAGACGGCCAGCCATATCCTGTGTGGTTGGATGATATGCCTGCACCCCCCAGGTTTTGAAAATCTCACATTCTCACCCATTAACGGGACAAGAGATCTGCCACAGCACCTGGAAGACTTTTCCTCAAGGTGTGTCCCCATGTTGGGGACCCCATCACAGCAAAAATACGCCAAGCTCCGATGTTTTGGGTAGACATTGGAAGGCCCTACGTTTGTCTAGTAAAACCTGTTCCCCATTGGATCGGTGACTAGATGGGAAGATCTTCACCAGTAATTCTTATATCAGTTCAACTCCACCACATGATAGACCAGTATCCCAAACCTCTTCAAGTGAAAACAATTTCCTGATGAGAGAGTCGCGAACTTCATCGCCCAGTGGCAGGGGCTCACATACTCCCTCTACATGCCACTAACTAAAGAGCAATTACTGATGATTTGAGAATGGAATGTCAAAATAGAAGTGGTTCCTTTCCTAATCACTCAGAACTACCCTGGAGGGTTCCAAGAGTTCTTATATAAGGCCCAGCTCCTCGAGGATGCTCTACAACAGGCTAGTCAGGCACGTATCCTTCCCCCTATGATCCCAGAAAGAAGGGATTCCAGAGCTGAGCTTGCCGCAGTGGACCAAATAGAGGCCCCCAAGAAGCTAGAATTTCTTCCGGTAGCACCGACTTTGCAACCTCGCAGAGGCCCTCCACCGCAGGTGCATCCTCCTACCCAGACGAGACCGCCTCAGAATCAGCAGTTTCCCCCACGCAATGCTCCACCGCCGCCTAGGAGGGATTATCAAGCACCGCCCCCTCTGCAAGATCCTCCGGCCCGTCATCAGGGACATGATCCTAGAGCCACCTATCTAGAAAAAAGTCCCCTGACATACTCGTTCAGTGAGGATCATGTCCCTGGTTACTTCTGTAGTTCCCTAGAACAGGGGATTGTACGCTTAGCTGAGTGCAAAAGGCTGGTAGAGGCAAGTCTCACCAATCACCGGAACTACTGCCCCTATCACCGGATTATGGGGCACACCCTCATCATGTAAAATATATATAAATATTTTCTCCAAGACTAGGTCTATAACAACATTGTCAGGTTGGGCTCAGCCCCAGCACTAGTGGCAGGTGTCTTTGTGAGATCAGAAAGTGGTAGCGACGACGAAGGTGAGTGGCAGCAGGTTCCCAGCTGTGGATCCCAAAAGTACGATGACTAGATGGCTCGTAAAATAGTCACCCACGCCCATGGTATTATTCGGGCACACCTGAACCAGCCAGAACATTCAGAGGCTATAGCTAGCACCTCTGCGTCATCATCTCAACCGGCCTCTTCCTAGAAGAGCAAGCGGCGGTGGATCAAGAAGAAGAAATGCACTCCACCAATGACAATGTCATATCATACTCTAGGAAACATCATGCCCCCTCAGATAGGGATCCCTCACAAAATTTTCCCAGTGTGGGATGACTCCTCAAGCAACAGTCAGGGGTACACTTTGGTTAATACTATGGAGTTGGTAAATCCCTATATGACTCCCAACGAGAGGGAACGCCATGCGAACCTCCCCAATGTCCCCATTTGACGTCCACGTTGGAAGATCCTTGAAAACATGGGTCATCAGGGAGCATCAGTTGGAACCTATAGCCAAGCCATGCAAGCTAGAGAGACCAGACAATATGCCCAACGTAGAGCTCAGCATGCGTAGCCTCTTTATCTGGTGTTGTCTGGACCGGTTCCACCACCTTTTGTGCGACTGGATCAGGCAGAGCAGCTTTGGCTGCCTCACGGCCAGTAATGCCCTATCGCAGGCCAATATCAGTTGTCCAAACCTCATTTGGAAGCCACTCTTCAGGCCTCGACCAGTGAGCAACGGGGTGTACCTAGCACTAGCCAGCTGCTGGTCCATCCGGCAGGGCCCGTCATGCCTCCAATCACAGTGCGACCCCTGTAAGCATAATTTTGCACCTGGCGTGGATGTATGATGTTCTGAAACACCTTTACAGCATCCCAGCGAGGCTTTCTATCCTTGAGGATCTTTCTCTATCATCTTATATGTGTGAGGCGCTCGACGAGGCCCTAAGGAGCCCCCTTCAGTTTGAGGTGGAGGTAGCAGCTGCAGAAGCCTTCCATGATGGGGCAATTAAGTGCACTGAATTCCATACTATTATCTTGTTCTCTAGTGAAGATGAATACCCTCTTATATATGGGCACATTCACCCACTATACATCACTAGCCAGTTCAATGGCGTGGAGGTCCACCGCTATCTTTTTGACATCGGTTCTGGGATTAACCTAATCCCAACTCGACGACTGCGGAATTTGGGTTTGTTTGGGGATGACAAAAATCCATCCGGCCTCAGAATCCAGGGATACGACAGAACCGAGCAGACCCCGGTTGGGAAGATCCATTTCAAGACCCAGTTTAGTGGCCTAGTTTCTAGTACCAAATTCATGGTTGTCTCCCAGGACACTGCGTACAACGCATTGATGGGATGGCCATGGCTCCACCTGCACGCGACCGTCTCTTCATCGTATCACCAATTCCTCAAATACTCCCTCAATGGTCGAGTAGGCGTGCACCAAGGATATTTGTATCCTTTTTCCTCTTGTGAAGCATGTTATCTGGACACTAACTATTACATGTACATGGATAAGAAGATCCTATCAAGTGAGGTTGAACCCGCCCCGGTCACAAGTGATCCCTGGGCAGGTCTGGATGACACCTACATTATCCCGATCCATCGGTTGAGGCCATGACCCCCCGACATGGGTCAATGCATTGTCGTTTCGGATAAAAGAGGAATGCATATTCCCAAGTACATGCAACGGTGGAAAATCACCACATACTCCTACACCAACCAGGCTCAAGTGATCCCAAAACCTCCTACCCCTATACGGTAAGAGGATGTCAGGCTCATGGAAAAGGCAGTACGTCATACGTGTCTATTCCGCCGGTCTGCAATTAACCGGCTCAAGCCGACACACCACTATTGCTTTGATGTCATCAAGCGTCGACCCTTGGTCCAAAGGCTAGATGGGATTGGATCAATTTCCTTCATTTCTATGGTCTTAGTGGCACATGAGTCTCTAGCTATGATGACCACTGCCGCTCATGATGGCACCAGTGTCCCATCAGAGTCTGGTGGCTCGGAAACAACTACCCCCATGAAAGATCCCTCCACAAGTGGAGAAGAGGATCTAGAGGATGTTCCAGCCATTAAAGAATGTGTTTCTACACCGATCGATGAATTGGTATAGGTAAACCTTGGTATCGAGGCTGATCTGAGACCCACATTGATCAGTGCCTCCATGTCCCTCGTGGAGTAGAAGTGGTACATAGACTTACTTAAGCAGCACCATGATGTGTTCGCCCGGAGTTACAACGAGATTCCATGACTAGATCCCCAGGTAGCAGTACACCGCCTTGGTCTCCCAACAAACCATCGCGGGTTCAAGCAGCCTCCCAGAAAGATGCACCCATCCCATAGTGCCATGGTTGAGGCCGAAGTTGACAAACTCATCAGAGCTAACTTCGTTAAGGAATTCCAATACCCCAAGTGGCTAGCCAACATTTTGTTTGTCAGGAAGAATAATGGCATATGAGAGTCTATATCAACTTCTGTGATCTCAACAGCCACTATACAAAACATGAATTTCCCCTTCCAGTGATAGAGTTGTTTATTTATGCTATGACTGAGTTCCAAGACCTCTCTTTCATGGATGGGTATTCCGGGTACAACCAGATCCGAATGGCCCTTGAAGACGAGGAGTCCACAACTTTAAGGTCACCCCAAGGTACTTTCTGTTACCAGGTCATGCCCTTAATCTTGAAAAATGCAGGTGCCACCTATCAGCGGGCCATGGACCACATATTCAAGCCAATTCTCAGGATGTTGGTGGAGTTCTATGTGGACGATCTGGTGGTCAAATCTCACCAGTGCCAGGACCATCTCGAGGACCTTTTGAAAGTGTTTAGTTTCCTCTATTCTCGCCACATGAAGATGAAACCACTTAAATGTGCCTTCGGGGTCACCAAAAGGAAGTTTCTGGGCTTCGTTGTCAGATATCGAGGCATCGAGATCGACCCAGATAATATCAATTCCATCCACCCAATTCCTCCTCTAAGAAATATTTGGGAGCTTCGAGGCTCCCAAGGCCATATAGCCTACATACGTCGATTCATTGCAGATTTGGATGGAATGTGTACGCTGTTTTACCAGCTCATGTAGGAAGGCTCTGCCTATGAATGGGACAAAGAGTGACAGACTGCTTTCGAGGAAATCAAGCAGTATATGCTCTAGCCTCTGGTCATGATGCCACCCTTCACCAAAAATCCACTATTCCTTTATTTGATCGCCCTGTAACGGTCTCTCGGTGCCCTTCTCACCCAGAAGAACAATGAGGGGATAGAGAACAACCTCTACTACCTCACCCACATGCTACTCGATACGGAGACCAGATACTCCCCCATAGAAAAGAGATTCCTTACGCTTTTTATTGCTGTACAGAAATTGTGACACTACCTGCATCACCATGAGGTACAGTTTGTCTCTCGGGTTGAACCACTGATGTATATTCTGAACCGCACCATGTTGATTGGCTGACTAGCACGGTGGGCGGTGATCCTCCACTAGTTTGACATCAGGTTCATGCCTCAAAAGGCTATCAAGGGGCAGGCATTGGCAGACTTTCTAGCAACCCATCCAACCACCGCGGATCAATCCCTAGACCTAGATTTTTCGGATGAGTCAATACTATCATTCAATAATGTCATCTCATGTCGAAAAATTCACTTCGACGGTGCCTCCTGGAGCCCCGCCAGTAGGAGAATCAATGATCATAGGCTCAATAGAGTGGGTCTAGGTATTGTCTTCATCACCCCAGTGCAAGCCGTCCTACCATAATCATTCCTGTTGACAAAATTATGCACCACCAATGTGGATGTGTATCAAGATCCCATCACTAGCCTCGATCTGGCCCTTGAGATTGATGTGCCCCATTTTCATGTGAAAGGGGATTTTGAAGTAGTCATCAAGAAGGTCAGTGGATACTATGGGGTCAAGAAGCCAGAGCTCGTGCCATTGTTGGAGTGCACCATCCATATAATGGCCCAGTTCCCTTCTCGACCAGAGGTTACCAATGTCCCTTAGTAATAGAATGGTCGAGCGGATGCTTTGGCCGGCTTAGCTGTGTCACTTGCAGAACCAGAACAGGATGATCTGATTATACATGTAGCACACTGGAGAGTCTTTTCCCCCGTTACCCCATAGGCTGATGACGGCCCACGAGTAATCCATCTTACCATTGGACCCTCCACATCAGGATCCCCAATTTCTTCAGATGTAGTGGTTGAGGCAACTCTGAACTGGAGAGTACCCCCTTTTCAAGTATCTCCAAAATGGTTGCCTCCCAGATGATCGTACCGAGCGCAAGCAAATCCGATGCCACACACTGCAGTTTACCCTCCCGAGTGGTCCTAGTCTTGAGAGGATCCTCTATAAGTAGTGTTTTTTATGATATTATCCTCCATTGCATTCAAGGAGTTAAGATTTCTCTGGTCATGCAAGAGGATCATGCCGGTTCTTGTGGTGCCCACCAGGCTAAGCCAAAGCTGTCCCATCAGATCCCGAGACAGGCGTACTTCTTGCCCTCTATGATCCATGATTGTATTGAATTCTCCAAGAGATGCCATGAATTCAAATTTCATGCTAACTTTCTGCGTCGGCCGCCGGAGCCTCTCCACTCCACCAAGTTCTCATGGCCATTTGCGTTGTGGGGAATCGATGTTGTGGGACATATCCATCGGTGATAGATCACCAATGTAGGTTCATCCTAGCCGCTACAGTTTTCTTTTCCATGTGGGAAAAGGCAGTTTCACCCAAGGAGGTCATGGTCCGTTCCATTGTTGACTTCGTGAGCTCCAATATCATCTACCAGTTTGGAGTCTCTCACTCTGTCCTCGCCGATAACGACACCAACTTCTGAGCAGCCGAGCTGATGAAATTGTACACCAAGTACAATATCCATTCGAACCATACCTCTCGATATAACATGTAGGAAAATGGAAAGAACAATGAATTCAACATGACCCTCTCTAACATTTTGCATAAAATGGTTGGTCCGAACAAGAAGAGTTGGTCGGACAAGCTACCCAACACCCTCTAGGCGTATCAGATGACAAATCGCAATTCCACCCAAGTGACTCCATATTCCCTGGTGTATGGGGATGAGGTCATCCTGCCCATCGAGATATAGCTGCCATCATTACGCACTGTAGTCTATGACCAGTAGGTGCCAGATACGGTGGATGAAACTTGTCTTGCTGAATTGGAAGCCCTAGACGAGAACAGTCTTCATGCCCTGCAAAATCTGGAAAGGAATCAGAATACGATAGCTAGATCCTTCAATAAGAAGGTTCACCTCTTCTCTTTTCTGCAAGGTGACCTAGTATTGGCCCTCTGAGCTCCAATGATCGCCGGCAGGAAACCACCCAAGTTGGAGCCCAAAAGGTAAGGTCCGTACATCATCCATAAGGTTTCCGCCAATGGATCATACTCCTTGTTTACCATTGATGGTGAGTGCATAACTCCTCCCACCAATACAAAGTTCCTAAAACAATACTTTGCCTAAGAATCCAGGTCCCTCATGACCCTAAACTACACCTTTGTCTGGCACGAACTTAAACTGGATGGTCCAACATGACCCTAAACTGCATGATGGTCTGGCATGATCTTAAACTATCCAGTCCTACATGACATTAAAATGTGCATCGTCGTACATGACGTTAAACTGTATCTTGAGAACTATGTATATCTTGATTCCCATCCTCGTGGGATATGTAGGAATGCTCAGATGCCTCGTCTTGAGCCCAACATCGAGCTCTTTTCTTTGATTTCCCCCTTGGTGTAGTTTCCTTGGAGGGTCCTCGGATGATGTGTATTAGGCTTCTTTAACAGCACACATATGAGGTTTATAATGGTTGCACCCTGTTCCCACACCTGTTCTTATATTCTCTCGCGTATTTATTGCACGATGTTAAACTGCATGGCCTTCATGAACTATGTGTGGCTTGATTAGAATCCTCATGGGATACATAAGAACACACAGACATTATGTCCGTTGGCCCTTTCCAAAAGCCAAAATCTTCCCCTCGGGTCAAGACATATGGTAGGGAGTATACGTTTTCCGTAATGCATGTCGACCTAGCCTCGGTCCAGCTATACTTCTCCCTCCCTAGAGATGTTCGCCTCTTTCATAGATGGGTAAAACTTTTCTTCCCCCACTCCTTGACTGTGATTCCATCACTTTCCCCACTTGGAAGGGCCCCTAATTGATATGGATGCTAGGACTAAGGGATCTATTACCACTTTGGGCCAATGCCATTGAGGATGTTGAGCAACAAGTCAATACAAGTCCCTCATTTTGAATGTGGTCAGCGGTCAATACGCATTTGTTGCCCCCATTTAATGTCACCATAGGGATGCTATGTTTTGAACATGGTCAACAGTTTTCCTGGTTCTTAGGGTCCACCCCAAGATGTGCCAAACATCGAGTGCAGTGATTTGTTCTACCCCATCCCAAAGCGACGTACTTCCTTACGGGCGGTGCCAACTGTCGGGCCCCTGGCCTAGGATCTCTATGATGGGATTATGCGGTGTGTTGTGGTGTTACGCCCTCATTCACATCGGGTTACTTTCCATACTGTACACATCCTCAGATGAGACACCTTATACTCTCTTCGTCCTCCCTGCAAGACGTTAAACTGCAAGCCGGTCAGGCCTTCCTGACCGAACACCAGCCTTAGGCCCCTTTTCCTTCTTGGGCTCTTAGCCCAAGTTCTTGCCCGGAGTGTACGGTGTGGTGTTGGATTATGTCCTCATTCAGGTTGGGTTACTCGATGTGCTATACACCTCCCATGTCTAGGGAATCCAATTCCCTAACCCTTGACCTCACTGCAAGACGTTAAACTGCATGTATGTCAGGCCATCCTGACAAAATCCCAACTATCAGGCCCCTTGACCTTTTCAGTCCCCCAGCTCAGGTCCTCTCTTACGGGAGTATATGGTGTGGTGTGGGATTATGTCTTCATTCACGTCAGTTTATTCGTCATACCATACACCTCCCTTGTTTGGGGGTATCCTACTACCCTCTTCATCCTATATTACGTTAAGCTGTATCTTGAGAACTACGTGTGGCTTGATTACCATCTTTATGGGATACCTAGGACCACCCGAATTTCTAGGCTTCATGTCCATCCCCATCTCCCGGAAATATCCATTCCACCTTGGCCCCATGGACTACCCTCCCCCGGAGAGGGGATTATATGGCATGATATGGGATTATGTCTTCATTCGTGATGGGCTTGTAGCAGCCACGCCATGTACCTCTCCCTTCTGAGCATCCCTGTCGACCCTTTTCGCTGGTTCATTAATGTTCCTAAGGGTACTCTAGTTTAGTACCTGGAATGTTGAACTGTACTTGGACAAGTTCTCACCCGCTTTTCAGGCTTTGTGTTCCCCTTCATCAGGTCTTTCATCACTTTTCACACCCAGAGGGACCCCCAAGAATGGCATGGATACAACACCTAAGGGCTCTCCTACAATTACGGGCCAATGCCTCCAAGGGTTTTGGACAACAAATTGATAAAAATCCCGCATTGGAAATATGATCAGTGTTCGATGCTCATTTGTTGTTCTGTCTTCAGGCTAACGTGATATAGATACTATTTTTACACCACAGTTAACAGTTATCTTCCATCTCTATGCCAACCCCATTAGGCCCAAAGTGTCAGTTACATGATTCACATACTTCCCCATATTCTCATGTCTGAGTAGATATTTGAAACTTTTGGTACTGTTCCATAGTGTGCATCTGCACATCAGGGGAACGAAGCCATGGTAAGGGCATCCTATAGGGCTCTGCACCAATTTCCCTTGATGGACCTTCCAAGTATTGCAATAAAGATCTTCCTCCCTTGTTTCCCACATCGAGTTTGACTCACGTGGGATTAGGTATTGGTTCGAGGTCTACGCTTACTCGTAAAGCTACTACCCATTCTTGGTCCAAGCTCTAAGACCCTAAACTATGATCATCTCGGAACTATGTTCGGCTTGATTCCCATCCTCATGTGATACGTAGGAATGCCCAGACCCATTTGTCTATGGGTCCAGATTTAGTTCTGCTAATTTTTCTTCTCTGTCCCACATTCTGGACTTTGACTATGGGACTGCGTGGTATGGAATAAGATTATGCCCTCATTCACATTGTGTTTGCGATAGCAGCACCACGTGCAACCCATTATAAAAATTATCACTCCCATTTTCTATCCCACACAACATTAAAAGGAACCTTTCTAGAACTACGGGTGGCATGATTCCCATATTTATGGAATATGTAGGACCACCCGAATGTCTAGACTTCGGGTCCAACCCCACCTCTTAGAGATCTTCTGATCTCTTGGTCACCTAATCCCCTTTGATTGTCCCTCTCAGTTAATGATTAATAATAGTATCTAAGGACTTGATATCATTCTGGATATTAATAAGATACAACCTATCCATGAAAAACACGGCTTACGTAACAAAACATATAAAAGAAAATGAGTAAGTTAACATCCGAAACGATGATAATACTAAGATATTATTAACAAATCAATGTTAAAAGATCATATATGATAACATAATAATGTATATCATTCTTTTATAATTTAATAACAATTATTTCACCATTATATAGGAGGTTAACCTACCCCAAACCAAGGAAAAGTACAAGGTAAGGGTTTATTTAGAAATCTCTTCATTATCCGAGGTTGTTTATACATAATAATCTACTGGGATTTCATTATCACCCACATCCATGTTTCTTAAAAATTTATTTCAAAACATTTTTACTATTTACTAGAATATGGGTTAAAGTCATTTATACCCTTTTTGACTTTTATAGGTGGTTTATAAAGGAATCTTTCTGTCATTTTCCAAACAGGGTCCTTTTTAACTTTTTCGAAAGAATTAATGTAAGAATTTTTTTTACTTTTATGGCGGGTATGGCTATTTTACGCCATTATAAAATCTTCAAAGATTCCCTTACAAGTTTATGAGATAATTTTCAAAGTAAATGTTTTATTTTATAATTATGTGACTTTTAAATGATTTCAAAAAAAGGGCTATTTTTATGAAATAGTTTTTATTTCATCTATGTCAACATCCATTGATGGATTCTAATCTTATTTGAAGTTGATTTATTATGAAAAAAAACTTCCATAATGTATTGAAGGTTTTGTGATTTGTTTGACTATGGATGTGTTATTTTTATACCATTCATGGTGAATGGATAAAGTATTGATATTTCATATGCTAGTTTTAATACGAATGTTTATGTTATGTTTAAACCTATTCATATGAGGAATGCATTGGACTTAATATGTGACGGGTGCAGCCCTCTATAGCTCCTCGATGCATTGGTAGGTCTCATGAGAAAAACTAGTGTCTTGGCACAAGGCCTTGACAAAATCTTATTTTTATTCTTGGCACGAGGCCTTGGCTATGTGGTTATGATAGTCTGACATTATTCATTCCATCATTATGAAAGGGATTATTGATATTGCATGTGATTATTCAATTAGTACAATATCCATGTGAATAATTGAATGTCATTATTTCATTTTATTTTTTCCATACTATGCTGATGTTCAAGTTTAAAAGTCTTTTGTTTTAATTATACATTGCCTTAAATGTTTATTCTTATTTATGAATGTTTCCTCTATATTGTTATCCTTATTGGGAATTTGAGCTCACCCATTTTCTATGTTTTATTTTTCCCATGATGTGAAGAAGTAAATTATGAATGACCTGCAGGGATAGTATGAGCGGATAAGAGTGTGGACTATGGAGACTATGTTGTTGTAGTTTTCATTTTTATGATGTAATGTAAAACTTTATGAATATATCTACTGTTTCCAAGGATAAAAAACTAATTGGTCTTTCGAGATTTGATCTTTCTTGTGATCATGCCAATGTTATGTAATAATGCACTGACTCTGGGTAACTAGGGTAGTGGAGTTACAGTTGGTATTAGAGAGAGTTTAGTACAAACCTTGGAAGCTAGATTTAGATAAACTCTGATTAGAGCACATAGAACTAAGATGGACTTTGAGGATTAGTATTGAAGAACATCCGAGAATTTTGGTATTGTAGAGATTTTGTGTGTTTTCCGAGAAATACATCCCTGTCTAGATACGAGCAGGTAGAGACGGCTCTGGCATAGATGTACCTAGGGGTAAAACCCAAACACACCTCTTTGAGCTAGACTCGAACGAGAACTGGTGCACGACAACGGGCCTTGCTGAACTCTTGGTTACGACACTCCTGGGGGATATGTTTAGGATAACTCTCATATTATTTACAAATAATTATGAGGGGTTTATGAATATACAATTCCTCAAAGAAAACATTCTTATGATTATGGATTATATCCATAAATAGATCAATTTATGTTAAGTGTTTTATAAGTATGGAATTATGTATTTTAATTCATAAACAGATCTATTTTATGCCATTTTTTAAAAATGACACCTAGTGGAAGATATGGAAACCGTATTAATGCACTCACTCCATGTAGGGATTTCCCTCCTGCTCATGATAATTATAGTGGAGCTGGTGATGCAGCTGGTGCTGATCAGCTAATCACCATACTGGGACAACTCACTCAGGTTATGAATAATAACCTTACCCATATGGAGAAACCTGATTCGCAGCTTGGAGGATCAATGTTAGATGGATTCATGAGGCAACAACCACCAATGTTAAATGGGAGTAAAATCCCCTTAGTAGATGAGAAATGGATAAATTCCCTAGAAAAAATATTTCAGGCGCTGAGGAGTAGTGAAAGAAAAAAGTTATCATAGCAGTTTACCGCCTCACTAGAGATGCAGATCAATGGTGGTCATTGATTCAAAACATGAAGGAAGAGGATGAAGTATCAAATATGGAATGGAGGGAGTTCAAAGATCTGTTTTTAGGAAAATACTTTCCTCGTGACCATCGAGCAGATATGGAAAGACAATTTCTAAGTCTGAGACAAAAGGAGGATGAGAATGTCGCAAAGTATGAGGCTAAATTTACATGGTTAGCAAGGTATGCTAGAGATTATATACGTAACCGAAGAAGTAATATTGTTCATTTCTTTGATGGGTTAAAACCATTTCTCTGTCGAGCATTAGTCTCACAATCCTTCTCGTCATACGAAGACATTGTCTCATGTGCTATCAAGACCGAAAAGGAATTCTCTAGGTCTTATAACTTTAAATCAAAGCAAGAGAAGAAGAGATCTTCTAATCAATCTGAGAATGGAAATAAGGGAAAGAAGGGAAAGGTTGTATATCCATCCAATGCTAAATGTGGGAAGAAACACCCTGGTACTTGATTAAAAGGAACGAGAGTCTATTACAAGTGTGGTGAAAAAGGCCACCAAGCTCGTGATTGCAAAGGGAAGAAGGAAGCTACTGATGTTCAGTGCTACAATTGCAGGGAGATGGGACATTATGAAAATTAATTTCCTAAGTGTCAGGGGAACATACCTCAGAAAAGGCCAAGGGATCAAGGCCAAGCTTATGCTATCACTACTGCTGAGGTAGAAGCTCCGAAAGACGTGGTGGAAGGTAATTTAATGGTTTCCTCAAGTTTAGAAAATGCATTAATTGATTCTGGATCATCGCATTGTTTCATATCTTCCTAGTTTGATATGAAAATTAGATATTTCCAATTTTATTTAATAAGGGAGTTGTCAATTAAAACTCCTAAGGGAAGTAGCATTGTAACAAAGTTTTGTGAATCAATCCCCATTAGAGCACATAAATGTTCTTTATCTGCGGATCTCATCATCATACCTTTGATTGAGTTTGATATAATCCTCGATATGGACTGGCTTTCGGACCATGATGTGAAGATTTATTGTAATAAGAAGGAGTTTATGATTTTTTTATGATGATGATAAGGAACACCTTATCTTTAGAGCAGAATCGTCACCACCTAATTCTTATCTAGATCCACCCCCAGTAGCTCAACTAAATTCAATTACTGGGGAGGAAGAGAATTAAATTAATGTGGTTGAGCAAAGGAATGTTCAAATAGAGGATGTACCTATTGTGAAAGAATATGTAGATGTATTTATGGAAGATTTATATGGACATCCTCCAGAACGAGAAGTTGAGTCTTCCATTGATTTAATTCATGGATCAAGGCCTACATCGAAGACCCCTTATAGAATGACCACTGTGGAATTAGTAGAACTAAAGAAACAACTAGAGGAATTGAGTAATGAGGTATTTATTCCCCCTAGTGTTTCTCCATGGTGAGCCCTTGTTCTTTTTGTTAAAAAGAATGAAGGATCTATGAGTTTATGTATCGACTACAGGGAGATCAATGCTATAAAAATAATGAACAAGTGTCACCTACCTCACATTGATGATTTATTTGACCAACTATATGGCGCTCAATACTTTTCAAAGATTGAACTTTGACCTGGATACCATCAGTTGTGTGTGAATAAGGAAGAAATTACGAAGACATCATTTCGAACCAGGTACGGGCATTACGAGATTAAAGTAATGCCTTTTGGATTGACTAAAGCACCCTATGTATTCATGGATATGATGAATAGAGTTTTCAAGGAATATCTCGATGAATTTGTGGTGGTATTTATTGATGATATCTTGTTATACTCCAAAATATATGAAGATCATTAAAATCACTTGCGCATTATCCTGAATACTCTGAGAAGACATGAATTATATGGGAAGTTTAGCAAGTGTGAATTCTGGATTCAAGTGATTTTTTTCTTGGCCATATTTTCTCTAAAGATGGAATCTTTGTTGATCCTTCTATGGCCAAGGAAATCCATGAATGGGCATCACCTATGAGTATAACTATGGTACATAGTTTTATTGGTTTAGTAGGTTATTATCGACGTTTCGTCCAGAATTTTTCCCGATTGGCTAACCCATTAATGAGGCTCACACATAAAGGGGTTAAATTTTTTTGGACAAAAGAGTGTGAAGAATGTTTCAAAGAACTGAAGAGAAGATTAGTCAATGATCCTATATTGACTCTAACATTGGGGAATGATGGGTTCATTATTTATAGTGATGCATCGAAGAAAGGACTTGGTTGTGTCCTTATGCATAATGATAGGGTTATTGCCTCTGCATCACGAGAGTTGAGAATTCATGAAAAAAACTATCCTACTCATGATCTTGAGTTAGTAGCTGTCATCTTTGATTTAAAGATATGGAGGCACTACCACTATGGTGAAAAATGTGAGATTTATAATGATCACAAGAGATTGAAGTATATATTCTCACAAAAAGAACTCAACATGAGGCAAAGAAGATTTCTTGAATTACTCAAGGATTATGATTGTACGATGCACTACCACCTGGGGAAAGAAAATAAGGTGGTACATTCTTTGAGCAGAAAAGATCATGGAGTTTTGAACAATATGAGAATTGAAAGGGATCCAATTTTCATGGATCTAGTGAAGATGGACATGGGAATAACCAGGGAAGGTGAAACATCAATTCTTTTTCAAATGGTTGCCAAACCATCTTTACTAGAAAGGATTAAGAGTTCTCAGACCGATGATGATGAATTTCAAAAGAATATTAAAGCTGTGAATGATGGGAGATTGAGAGACTTTGTATATGAAGAAGGAATTTTGAAATTCAGGAAGAGACTTTGTGTTCCCGATATACCTGATCTAAAAAGGGAATTTCTGGATGATTCTCATAGTTCCAATTTCTCTATACACTCGGGGAGAACCAAAATGTATAGGGATTTGAAGGAACATTTTTGGTGGGACAACATGAAGAGGGATATTTTTTATTTTGTGTCAAGATGTATGGTTTTTCAATAAGTGAAAGATAGAACGCAACAACCTGGAGGAGTCATGCAACCTCTTCCCATACCTGAGTGGAAATGGGACAATATTATGATGGACTTTGTCATGGGGCTTCCACAGACTCCTAGAAGGAACGATGCAATATGGGTCATTGTTGATCGTCTTACCAAGTCAGCACATTTTCTTTCTATAATATAAGATCTACCACCAGAACGTCTAGCAAGACTATATATTGATGAAGTTGCGAGACTTCATGGTGTACCCCTATCGATTGTTTCTGATCGTGATCCGCGTTTTTCTTCTAGATTGTGGATAAGTATTCAGAAATCCTTTGATACTAAACTTCATTTGAGAACTGCTTAACACCCTCAAACAGATGGGAAATCAGAACGAACTATTCAAACCTTAGAAGACATGTTGAGATCATGCTCACTTGACTTTCAGGGTATGTGGGATCAATATTTACCTTTGGTAGAATTTTCCTATAACAATAGCTTCCATTTGAGTATTCAAATGGAAACATATGAAGCTTTATACGGAAAGAGATGTGACACACCAACCTGTTGGGATGACCTTGGTGAAACAAAACTTATAGGCCCAAAACTGGCGGAGGAAACGATGGAAAATGTTATGGTAATCCAAAACCATATCAAAGCAGCTCAAAGTAGGCATAAAATCTATACTGATAATCGAAGGAAGGATTTGGAACTTCATGTCGGTGATCATATTTTCTTGAAGGTATCTCCATGGAAGGGAGTCATATGTTTTGGTAAGAATCGTAAATTGAGTCCTAGGTACATCGGACCTTTCGAAATTCTAGAATGAATTGGGGCTGTAGCTTACCGATTGGCAATGTCTCCAAGTCACTCCAAAGTTCACGATGTGTTCCACGTATCTCTATTGAGGAAATACATTCCTGACCCAACACATTTACTCACCTATAAGGAATTAGAACTGGAACCCTATCTATATTATTGCGAAGAGCCCATCAGGATTCGTGATATGAGAGAACCAGTACTGAGAAACCGGACGACGCGTCTGGTAAAAGTTTTGTGGAGAAACCATAAAATGGAAGAGGCAACGTGGGAACCCGAGGAACTTATGATGAAGAACCACCCAAGTCTTTTCATGTGGTAGTATTATAGAAATTTCTAGTATGAAATTATTTGAAGGAGGGGATAATGTAACACCCCAATCTTATACGGTACGCTTCTCTTTGAATAATGTGATACCGTGTGTTGTACACATCATCGAGTTCTAACACACCACAACCAATCAAACTAGCCATTATAAATAGTAATACCTACTTATTGAAATTTTATAAATTTTATCTCTCAAAATGGACTTCATTTTTTGATTTGGAATATCAAATTTATCCTAGGGTGATATTTTGGAACTTTTTGGATAACATTTATATTTTTATGAATAGTGAAAATTACTAAATTTTAATTAAAAACAAATTTTTTAATCGAAATAATTTATATTGATAAATTATGAATTTGAGTGGTTTTAAAGAATACTTAGAATATATTTTTACCATTTAATATAATATTGGTCATTGTACATAATTTTACAATTAAACCGGGCATAAACAAGTTTCAATCTTTTGATAGTTATTATCTCTTAAAAACACGTTTTTTGTTTTAACAACGGGAATTAATTTTAAATTAATTTCTGCCACTTATATGTTTTGAATTTGGGAAAATGGATTTCATATTTGGAATCAGGATGTTCATATTGTGTAAATAGACAACTTTTATTTTTAGACATTTTGAATAATTATTTCGGTAAATATTTTATTTACCACGGTTAAGGGTAAATCTGGTAAATAAGGGTTAGAAATAAAATTATAATAATACTCAATTACCCTAAAACGTGTCCTAACCTTATTGGTGGATACATGTCCAACCATGGGCATCTTTGGGTCTATTTTGGGACCCCATGGATCCACTTGTAGGTGATAGGGACAAATTATTTTAATTAAGTTAAAATAAATACAAAAATGACATAAGCATATATCTTTTAGCAAAAAAAATTTACATAGGGTTATATTTGTTTTATTTTAGACTATAAATATTCATTAGAAATATAAAAAGATTTCCTACATAATGATAGTTTATTTATAATTTTTAGACATTATATAATTTAATTTATTTATGACACAATGGTTATGCAGTAATTACTAAATTAATGAAAAATTACAATAATTGATATTATAAATACCCAAATAAATGTAATTTGAGACTTTTTATAAATAAAAATAATTTTATACGATAATATAACATGCTAGAATTTATTTAATTAACTTTCTTTGAAGTAATAATTCTGTTATGATTTTTACAAAAATCAATTATTGAATACTATCAAAATTGACATAAAAGAGTTTTTAAAAAACATATTATATTAGTAATTGATATTAAATTTATAAAAATCTAAGGTTTGGCCAAAAGACTTATATCATGATAGGTGTATCATTAATGGACCACTTGGGGGTCTGTTGGATGTATATAAGAATTTTATTAACCATATAATATAAAAATACAAAGAGACATTGTAAAATTGAAACTAATTAACTAAGAGTTAATACATAAAGATAAGGTTAATATAGTAACCCAAAACTATCTAAATTCTATTGGTTGAGTGTTTTTCGACCCATCCCCACCTTAGAAATTAAATAATCCACATTGGAGGCATTACAAACCGAATATGAATTTATTATAAAATAATATTTCTAGCTTTTCCAAAGGTGCCCCTCACTCCTCTTATAAAATGGCACTCCCCATTCTCACTAATTAACACATTAAGAGCCTTTTGGTTCGGCCAACCCCTACCCAAATACTATATAAACTTCCCTAACTACAACTTATAGGTCTTAATTTGATCATAAATCCAACATAAGGAGCCCTTTTTGTCAAATCAAAAGGAAGAACCCGAAGAAGAGGTAATGTTTTCACCACCCTTTTCCAAATTCATTTCTTCTTGAACATCTTATTTCTTTGTTATTCCCATTATAAAATAATTAATACAGTATCTCCTATATACTTTAATATTATTATAAATATGGTATAACCATATTCATTGTTCTATCCATCCTTTGAATGACATGTCACCATACACACGTACGTACGGCTTACCGTCTCCACGTCGTGGTGTAATTATTATTCAATATATTATTATTTGGATGAGTATAATAATGATTTTTAATTCATGTAAATAATAAATATAACTTGATAATGATTCTGTATATGTGATATACCATCCAATTAAATATTATTTTAATATCAAAAGATTGATATTGTCGCTCGTGCGAACGTACTGACTACCGTCTCCACTAATGCGATGAGATTCATTCTCCATCGTATCCATCCAAGTCTAATTCTCAATTTATGATTAATAATAGTATCTAAGGACTTGATATCATTCTGGATATGAATACGATACAACCTATCCATGACAAACACTACTTACATATCAAAACATATAAAATAAAACGAGTAAGTTAACACCTGAAACAATGATAATACTAAGATATTATTAACAAAGAAATGTTAAAAGATCATATATGATAACATAATAATGTATATGATTCTTGTATAATTTAATAACAATTATTTCACCATTATACAGGAGGTTAACGTACCCCCAACCAAGGAAAACTATAAGGTAAGGGTTTATTTTGCAATCTCTTCATTATCCGAGGTTGTTTATACGTAATAATCTATTGGTATTTCATTATCATCCACATCCATGTTTCTTAAAAATGTATTTCAAAACATTTTTACTATTTACTAGAATATGGGTTAAAGTAATTTATACCCTTTTTGACTTTTATAGGTGGTTTTTAAAAGAATATTTTTGTCATTTTCCAAACAAGGTCCTTTTTAACCTTTTCGACAGAATTAAGGTAAGAATGTTTTTTTAACTTATACGGAGGGTGCGGCTATTTTCCACCATTATAAAATCTTCAAAGCTTACCTTACAAGATTATGAGAAAATTTTCAAAGTAAAAGTTTTATTTTATAATTATGTGACATTTAAATGATTTAAAAAAAGGGATATTTATCTCAAATAGTTTTGATTTCATCTATGTCAACATCCTTTGATGGATTTTAATCTTATTTGAAGTTGATTTATTTTGATACAAAACTTCCATATTGTATTGATGATTTTTTGATTTTTTTGAATGTGGATGTGTTATTTTTATACTATTCATGGTTTATGGAAAAATTATTGACATTTTGTATGCTAGTTTTAATATGAATGTTTATGTTATGTTTAAACCTGTTCATATGAGGAATGCATTGGACTTAATATGTGATAGGTGGATCCCGCTATAGCTCCTCGATGCATCGGTAGGTCTCATGAGACAAATTAGTGTCTTGGCATAAGGCCTTGACAAAATCTTATTTGTCGTCTTCGCACGAGGCCTTGGCTATGTGGTTATGATAGTCTGGCATTATGCATTCCATCATTATGAAAGTGGTTATTGATATTTCATGTGATTATTTGATTAGTAGAATATCCATGTGAATAAGTAAATGGAATTATTTCATTTTACTTTTTCTATACTATGTTGAAGTTCATGTTTAAAAGGCTTTTGTTTTAATTATACATTGCCTTAAATGTTTATTCTTATTTATGAACGTTTCTGCTATATTGTTATCCTTGGCATTTGAGCTCACCCATTTTTAGTGTTTTATTTTTCCCAGGATGTGAAGAAGTAAATTATGAATGACCTATAGGGATAGTATGAGGGGACAAGAGTGTGGACTATGGAGACTATGTTGTTGTGGTTTTCATTTTTATGATGTAATGTAGAACTTTATGAATATATCTAGTGTTTCCAAGGCTACTAAACTAATCAGTCTTTCAAGATTTGATCTTTCTTGTGATCATGCCAATGTTATGTAATAATGTACCGACTCTGGGTAATTGGGGTCGGGGCGTTACCCCCTTGGCCTAAAATTCCCCTCTCGGAATTACGTACGGTGTGATGTGGGATCATGTCCCCATCCACATCGTTATGTTTCATGGCACCATACACATTCCCCACCTAGCATCATCTCTACTACGTATGCAATGCGTGACCTTAAAATGCATGCTTGGTCCTATAACATGACCCTAAACTATGATATTATCTTGCTGGCCGCACGATGAAAAACAGCACTGCATTGTGATGTCATTCCCAAGGGGACACCATGTTTAGCATCAGTCACGTGTTGTACCATTATTCAACGCCTACTACAGCTTGATTCTTGTGGCGATTCCAGGGCATGCTACCCTAGGCATGTCGCTTCACAAAAAAAACCACTCACTTTAAAATACAAACAAGATTTATCAAATAACGCTTCCCTTGGTGTGAGGTCTAGACCCGCACACCACTTTCATCTTCTAGAACTACGTATGGCTTGATTATCATCCTCAAGAGATACGTAGGAGCTCTCAGACACTTCCTAGCGGGCCCAGCCTAACTTTCGTGTTCGGTCCCTTGACTCGAGCACTTCCCCAGAGAACACATGGTATGTAGGGATTATGTCCTCATTCATTTTGGGGTTTTTAACCACCTTACCATGTGTCCCCTTATCTCTTTACCCATTCAGGGTCCAAGTTCTAATACCTTAAACTAATACCCTCTCAAGAACAACGTGCAGCTTGATCCCCATACTCATGGTGTACGTAGGAATGCCTCTGCACTTCACTTCAAGCCCATATCAACTCTCATTTTTGGTCCCTATACCTAAAACCTCTCCACATGAACACGTGGTGGTCAGAACCCTCGGATCCCATTCATGTCGGATATTTGAGTTAGCCCACCACATGACTTCTGTGCTTCCTCCCACCCATGTTCTAAATTCTTTGACCCTAAACTAAGATATCCCTATAGGAAGGTACTCGACCCCCTCTATCTAATACATATCATTAACGTATTTTAGATGAGTTTTGACAATGATCTCGAAGTGTGGAATTCTCATGGAGACATTCCTCTCATTCCATGACCAAGATTCGTGAGCTCACCATTTGGATCCTCGCCCTCTTCCACACCACAAAGGACCCTCAGACTACATGGATGATTTTCTAAATGGAACTCCCTAGATGATGGGCCTAAGGGATCTCCAATCATTTCTAGCCAACATCCCAAAGGATTTCAGACGACATTTACGATAGGTCCCGTGTTTCGAACATGATTAACGGTCGACCCCCATTTGTCTGTCCTTATTCCAGGCTAATGCGGTATGGATGCTGCGTTTCCACCACAGTCAATAGTTATCCTCCAACATCACGCTTCCATAATTTTGATCCAAATTCTAAGCTTCATGATTCACACATTTCCACTTCCTCATGGTGAAGTGGAATTCCAACACACCCATCTTTATCTCTTCGTGCATCTAAGTGCACTACGTAGATGGGTTTGCATCATTGGGCTGTTATTTACTGAGCATCCCTTCTCCCTAACATTCCCCTTCCTATGTCAGGAATATTCTCAATTACTTCTTGTTTCACACATCGAGCATGATTCATGTGGGATTAGTAGTTTTGGGGGGATGTGTACCGATGCAACCAGACTTCTTATCATCCTGCATGATGTTAAACCATTCTTCTAGAACTACATGTGGCATGATTCCCATCCTCATGGGATACATAGGGACACCCTGGTATTTTACCTAGGGTACAGACCCCAGGAGTCATAAATCATGTTCATCCCCTTTCTGTCCCCTTGGCCAGACCCTTTGGGGGGAACTATGTTACTGTAATTTTTCCCTGAAAAAGTTTGGGATGCCCCACGATATTGGGAAGTGACAGACCCCTCGCTAGAGATGCCATATCCGAAATAAGTAATGATCCAAAATCAAATAGGTGTGTCCATCCAATGTGCTTCCACCATGATTCCATAACCTCAAGATTGTTGTATTCTATTTGAACAAACCCTTACCCCATATTCCATGCTTTGTGTGCCCCCTTATTCAGACCCCCGTCCTCTTTCAGTTCTGGAGGAACCCCCTAACAGTATAGATTCTCAGCCTATGGCCCGCCTATTGTCCTGGGCTAGTGTTTTGGAAGACTAAAGCATAGAACTTTGAGATAGGACCCATGTTTCAAACATGGTCAATGGGAAACACTCATTTGTTATCCCCGTTTCAGGCTAATGAAAGAAGGATACTGTGTTTCGAACAAGGTAAATAGTTATCATTTATTGTCACACCCTCCCATAGTGTTTCATTTTTTGGGTATTGTGATTCACACCTTCCACTTCCCTTTGTTTGAACTAATCCTAACACCCCTGGTGTTACCCCGCTCGTGCACTAGAGCACATAAGAAGAATGGCTTGTCGATTGTTATGAGGTCCTAATCCTCCGATCGGGCCTCTTTCATGTCTTCCCGGATGATCCAGATTCTTTACTTAATCACCGGATATCCAAAGCTTGGTCGACACGTTATGTTTAGGTGGAATATCATGGTGATCACCCCTTGTTTATCACAACGGGCTCGACCCGCGTGAGCTTAGAGGATGACCACTGGACATTTCACGGGAATAAAAGACGCATATGTGGCCATCCTTGATGATGAGACTCATGAATATTATGGTATAAGATAACTCAATACATGAAAGTACATTTGAGATTTTTTTATCCTTATAACACTCGGGGGTTTATTCCTCCCAGGGATGTGTTGACCCTGTCAAAAGAGAGTTGGAATTCCACCGCCCTTCGACTAGTGGCGTCTAGGATTTGTTGTCACTAGCTCAACTCCCGCTCCTCCTCAGCATCGATGTGGCGCAATTCATCAGCCTCAGTTTGGGCCTGCTCTACGTCGGCCGAAATGATGACAATATCTTCGGAATCCTGCCTAAAACGCTCTTCTGCCTCTACCAGCTGGGCCTTCAATCATAGGATCAACTCATATTGTGCATTAAGAGGGGCCGTGTGCTCATCCGCTCAGATCCATAGCCGTTGGATCTCATCTTCAGCCTCCCGGAGATTCTTTATGTTGGTCACCCTCCTCCGATGCCAGCCCATGCTGAGGCCATGATCATACTCTAAGATCTTCTCCCCCATGAGATTTCAGATGAGCAGATGAGGGTGTTGGGCATCCACCTCCCCAGCACACAGTTCGCACAATCGCGAGTGAAGTCATTCCATCTCATCCAGCCATGATGCCTGGGGGGTTCTTTTCAATAAAGCGCATGATCAGCTTCCATGATCGGTGGCAGACTATGTCGATGTCCTCTTCATTAGAGGCTGTTTCATCCCAGTCTGCGCAATTGGCAGTTTTGTATATGGGATACAACCTCAGGAAATTGTCAGTGGGATCTATATCTGGTGTGGGATCAGGCACAACATCTGGCATTGGATCAGATGCGGTGGGACTTGGGTTGACCGGCATATCCTCATCATTAGACCCCAACTTAATGACCTCAAGCATGACCCCGCTAGTGGTCCTATCAATAATGGAGGGGGCTGCAGCTCGTTTGAGCTGAGTAATGATCTCCAAGATCACCGTCATGCCACTAGGAGGGATCTAGCCAGAAATTCCGATCAGCCTCACCGCAGCATCCCATGCCAGTCAAAGAACTGTACGTGATAGATAAGGTAAAGGAAAAAAGAAAGGTTAGACCACCCTATTTATAGGTGGAAGACCTCAGAGCTTCGCGGTGCATCCATCCCACATGGTGCTTCGCAGCGCATCCGGCCCGCATAGCCCCTTTCCACCTCGCGCACCCTCTTCATGAGTCAGCACCGGGAATGACCAATGATTTTGGAGATTTCCCTCAGACTTTGACCCTTGATCCCACTATAGATCCATGTTTGATGGGGGGATTTTGTTGGTTCCAAAATATATGAACAAAAGAACGGAGAAAAGAAGGCCCCACAAGCTGCCTCGTGAAGCCATGGTGCAATGCTCCACCAAGCATCGTGACCACCACAAAGCAAAAGTGGCAGTACCCCTTTGCGAACGCCCCTAACATTTGCGAGCTTGCCGCGATGCAATGGAAGTGATACCCCTCAATGAACTTTGTTGAAGTTCACAACCTGGTGCGAAGCAACTGAAGCCCTCTTCGCACCACGTCAGCTATTCTCCACGGTGCCTCTTTCCTATAAACAGCGAACTCCCCCTGATCCCCAAGATGGAAAATCCGTCCTTTCAGTTTATCGGCTCCCGAATCGTGAAACACACTTTTCTCTTTGAACCATGAGCTTCATGAGGTAGTTTTTTTCGCGAGGAGCCTCTGCATTATCTCGTTTGGACCCCCTCTTCTAAGAGGGATGCCTTTTGCTAAGCCTAAGGCCTTTCGCGAAGGAAGGGGATCCCCAATGGGACCTGGGTTGTCAAAGAGTGTTTATGCTTCGTGAAACAACCCTCCTATACATGTGATCCACATGCCAAGGCAGGGTCACTATACTTCACGAAGCACACTACTTCATGGAACTTTGCTTCATGAGGCACCTATGCTCCGCGAGGCAGTGCTCTACGAAAACCCTTCCACTTCGCGAAGCACCTCCCATCTGCACCTCCATCCAATGATAAGGCTAAGGCACCCCACTTCTTGAAGCACATCCCTTCGCCAATGCCCTCCACTATGAAGAGCAAACGAGCTCCACAAGGCCCTTTCCTGTGGACCCCTCTACTTGGCAATTATTTTTCCCATGCAACCCTCCTAGTTTGCATGATGTGAATTCAAAGTCCCTTGAATGATACCGCCTGTAGCGTTGATTCACCTAATAATTATTTTCATAGGCATGCTAATGGCTATTGCTTCTTCGCAATGCCACGGTAATGTGTACCCCTCGATGGTTCGCTCTGTGACCCCCCTTTGCCACAACATTGTCAGTACCTTCCCTACCAGAAAGAGTAGAGGGTACCGGTCAAGTAAGTCTTAGGGGTGTGGAGTAAACCCACCTTGTTCGAGCTGCAGGACGTTAAACTACCAAGCACCCTCGTCCTTAACACACGATGTTAAACGGTGACATCACCTCGTGACTCTCACGCGGGGTTCCCCCACCTTGGAAATTATTCACAACCCCTGCTCTCCACATGGGAAGATATCCTCCTTCTGGGAGTGGCGTTTTTCCACGGGGATGGGAAGCCTCTTTGGTGTAAGCCCCTGGGATTTCATGCCGAAGGTAGCACCCATGCACCTCTGGACATCCCCTCTCCCTCTGCGCTTTTTTGCTATCAGGCCTCCATCCTGAAGTAAGTCCCAACACCATGGGCCACCCAATGCGTATTCCCCTCTTCGCTTCCCACGGATGCACAATTCGCGACATGATCATCAGGTCTCTGTCGCCTCTTGTTTCCCACACCGAGCAATACTCACGTGGGCTTAGAGAAAGCATCAACTATGACACCATCTTCCGTCCCACATGACATTAAACTGTACACCATTTTGAACTACGAGGTCTTTGATCCTTGTCAAGGCATGGTACATAGGAAGCCTCCACAAAGTTCTAGCCCTCCGCCCGCTCATTTCTTCACGTCAAGTTCCACCCCCATCCCGCATGATGTTAATCAACATTCCAATCAAGTGGTAAGCCATTGTGACTAACCCGAACTATGAGGACATTGATCCATGTCAAGGCATGGTATATAGGAAGCCTACCTAAGGTTCAAGACCAATACCCACTGGACCCCCGGTTCATTATCACATCGGTTCTCCGACATTCATTCTGAACTACGTGGCATTTGATCGATGTCAAGGCATGGTACGAAGGAAGCCTTCCTAAGTTTCAAGCCCACCACCACCTAGACCAAGGTCCTTATTCTTGTCGGTTCTCTAACACGCCATCGTCCTGCATGATGTTAAAATGCATCCCAATCTAGCGGTAAGCCGTTTTGACCCTACCATGCAGTTGTTCTGACACGCCTTCATGTCAGTTCAACAGCCCCTTTTCAACCCGAACTACAGAGACTTGGATCCGTGCCAAGACATGGTACGTATGAAGCCTCACGAGGTTTAATCCGTCATCCATCGGACCAATTTCCATCTTCATGTTGGTCCTCCGAAACACCTTTATGTACTACGGGGTCTTTGATCCATGTAATGGCATGGTATGTAGGAAGCCTCTCTGAGTTTCAAGCTCACCATCCATCTGGACCAAGGTACTTCTTCACATCGGTTCACCGACACCCATTCCGAACTATGTGTACTTTGATACATGTCAAGGAATTGTACGTAGGAAGACTCGCTGAGGATCAAGCCCACCACCCATTGGTTACTCTGACCCCCCCTTTCATGTCGGTTTTCACCAACTAAACTATGCGGACTTTGATTCCCCGCCACGGGGATACGTAGGAGGTCTCTTCTAGGCTCTAGCCCATCACTACCGTCATATCCATGATGGTCCCGTCTCATTCCTCCTTCACCCCATTCAACTATCCATATTCCATCCTGATTCTTAACCAGGACACCACGTCCCTATGAGGTCATGCCACCGCATTCCCCTCCACAACATTCGGGAAGCTGCCCACGAGCTGGCTCCGATGTCAATGTTCCCTCAAAGGGGTTCCTCAATCTGATCCACTCCTGCTAGTGTTCTGATCAGCCCGATCTATCCCCGCTAGACATTAAACTTATGGCATACCCCGTGTTAAGCATAAGAAGATGAGGAAAACCTCAGATACATGCCTATGGAATATGATTCCCCTCACTCGATGTGGGATGCCTTGGGCTCTCGTGCCCTTGAGAAGCCCTATAATAAGGGAAAAAATACAGACACACCAATTCCCCAACGTTCAGACATGTTAGTGATGCCTCGACATTACTTCTCCCTCAACTGAAGGATGCTACCCAGACTGGACCCCTTGGAATGTCCTGATAGAAGAAGTGTAATTAACCGATGTCCATGGAAACATGGCAATGGAAAGAGTTTCCCAAAAAATGTATCAAATCTATGAGGGAGTCCCGACTAGGTGACGAGTTCCAAGGAGGAATCCACTGAAGGAAGAACCGACATCCCATCATCCCATTTTCGATCAAGGAGCAGATGTCCCTTATAAGGAGCGAATGTCACCCACATTTGGAAAGAGGGAATTCAAGGAAACAAAAGCCATGCCGACATCCCCTGAATGCGACCGACGTGCATGCCCTATCAAAAACGTCAGAAACAATCATATTTTCAATTTTAATAATATAAAAAATGAAATTTGAAGGTCATGATTCTACTAAAGTGTTTACTGTGTGAGTTTACAATAAATTGAAAAGAAATATATCTAATGTAAAATGAATAAAATGTTAGTGATGATAAGGATGAGTGGCCATAGACATCATATAATAAGAAATAAAAAAACTAATAAATGAAGTTTATATTCTAAACGGTAGGATGTGATTATATATATATAAATAGAGACTTAGTATAAATTTTTTATGATAGTGATAGGAGTGAACAAGAATATGATGTTTAGAATTTGAGTGATGTTGAATAAAAACTAACAGTTTCAAAATTCAATGAGGAATATTCCACAACCAATTTATGTAACTATGTTGGGACTCAGGAATAAAAATAAATTTAATTAATTATAATGATATAAATCATGGAATGTATTTTTAATATATCAAATTTGGATAAAAAGATAATTTTTTGAAGCAATATAATTAATTTTCATAAAACAATGATTATTCTAAAAGAAAATAAAGAATTAATGATGATGAAAGATATTATTGATTTGAAAATAATATATATATATATATTGAAATAGTAGAAATGTTTATAATGATTGAGATTGATCATGAAACCATATAATTGAATTATATTACTTATAAAAAATAATTTGATAATTAGAAAATTAATTTTGAACGTTCTGTTCAAGAATATGGAGAATCCTCATAGAAAATAGTTGTGAAAGAAGTTTTTGATTTGAAAAAAAAGATGTGGAATTAGTTTTAAAAGTAAATACACTAAAAATTTGATAAATATAATGGATATATCATTGAAAGGTCTCATTCACTATTAGATGTTAATGAGATCATGTTATTGAAAACACATGATGATTATAAAATATCTATATATTCATTTAATATTGATATGAAAATAAAAAATGATCAAAAATGATATTATAAAAAAAATATTTCGATTATTTTTATTAAACATAGGGGGATTTTTGGATTCCACAAAAATTTCATTCTTTAAAAAAGAAAATTTATTTACGGTCAAAGAAAGAATTAGTGATGCTGTTAATATCAAGATAACATTATATTTATTGAAGTATGTTTCAATTTAATGGATAATGATGGAACTGTGGTGGATTAAGGAACATGGAGGGATTTTTTTTATTATGATTAATATTTATATAAGACTATATATTATTGGATTAAAAGTTTGAATTTAATTCATCCCACTCAACAGAGAAATGTTTAGATGAAATCTATAAAATCTGAACATCAGGTTTGGAATTTATTTAATTAATTATAATAAATTTATAGAAGATGTGACCATTAAGCTGACATTATTGGATAACATATCACCATAATTATAGACTATCTTAACTTGAATCTCAGTACACAAATGTCTCTAGAGATTAATGACAATGGTAAGGATGATCCTTTTATTTATGAGTTAACTTATATTGTATATTAAATTGAATGTTAATTAATTCTAATAAATATATATTCATTGCAAATGATGTGAGATTTAATGTTATTGATGGATGATTAAATGGAAAAATAAGGCATTGTGACATTTGGGATGGATGAGTCAAATGATATCAAAGGATTTATTATAAAAATTATTTTAAATGAGATGTTGATTTCAAAGAAGACATTATTTTTCTAACTATTTGAAACTAAATATATTAGGCGAATTATTACTATGTGATAAACATAAATTTTTTTTGTATAAATAATTTTTTTTGATTTTTTTTATGAAATATGTTTATTTATAGTTGGGAAAAAATAAGGGAAAAAATATTTCTAAATGTCAATGTTAATAACTCAAAATACTTTATCTTGAGAAAAGAAAATAAATCTCGGAATCAAAGCCTTTATCCTCTAGTTCAAAAGAAAATTAGAGTGATTATAAGATGAGATTATTAAAAGTATGTGACTATGATGAAATGAGAGAGAGACCATATGATCTGTATCAGTCAAACTGTTTTTATTGTAAATATTCCACCAAAAAAATTTAAAATGAAATAACTCATCCATTGGAGTTTTTTCATTCATAAATTTGTGGTCCTATGAGAATACATTATTTAATAAAAAATTTATATTTTATTTAATTTATTAATGAGTTTAATCATTTAGATGTTTTATTTTAATTATGAAATGTTATGTGGATCTAAATTTTGTCGTGATTTTTTTGATTGGATGAGAATGTGTTTGGACTCTCCTTGAAATTCTCCAAAAGCGAAAATACTAAATAGTATACTAGTGTTATATTTGAAGTATTTATTGAAAAACATGGTATTCAAAATCAACTTCAGATATCATGTAGCCCACAAAAATGGTGTTCATATACAAAATAATTGATTTTTGATGGATATCGATTATACCATAATAATAGAGCATTAATCTATTTATTATTTTTCTGTACATGTAATTTGTGTTGTGATTAATATTAAAATTAATGATTTTCACTTAATAAATTATGATATGTAAAAAAATATCATTTTTTAATAATATTTCTCAATTTTGAAATGATTTAATGGTCTTTAATATTCCATATATCATTGATTTTTAAGGTGAAAAAACATAGAATGTTTGAGATGATATGAGTTGATGAAATCATCACATTTTATTCCCCATATAGAAGATATTACTAATGTTACCAAAATGTGAGATGAATAATTATGGATACTAACTGTGCAATTGTTTGAATTAAAAAAATAATTACATTTAAATTTGAAAGAATGATCTTTAATTTATGATTATTTTGTGGTTTTTGTTGAAATTAGGAATAATTTTCTTGAAAAAAATGAGTACATAGAAGAAGTGTGGAATGAGGTGCCTATTCAGTTTCTTCTAGTGATGAATATCAATATCAATTAGCTCAGCTGAGGATGAAAACACATATAGTGGCCCAAAATATTATTGCAAAGGAGGGATACATGGTAATATGTAGAATAAATTTTAGGACAAAAAAATGTACCTCATATTTATTGTATGTTTAACAATGACATGTAATAATATTAAAAATAATGAGAGGGTTGATTTTAGGAATAAATATTTCGATCATATATAGAAGAATTAAACATTTTAGTTAGTACCTAATATTGAAATAATTTTTTTTATAAAATATAGGGATATTATAAAAATATTAATAAATAATGATGAGTTATAATAATTAGTGAAATATGTTTGAATAAAGGGTAACTACATGTTAATGTAAGGTATTTTGATGATATGTGCCAACCAATTTCTTGACTATAGTCAATTATGAAATTTCAATCTTTTATTTCATAATGTCAATATATATTCTTTAAAATTAATTTATTGTTTTCCTTTATAAATTTTTTCATATAGTGGAAGGTTTATGTTATGTTACCCTATGGTTTCTATCTTAGTCAAAATGAATATTTTGTGTGTGGTTTATAGAAGGATCTATATTGGTTAAAAAAATCCCCAAGATCATGGTAATATAATTTTTATTATTTCATAAAGTAGTTCATGTTCTATAAATGAAGATGGATCTAATAAATAGTTTGCAAGAGATTCTCATTTCATTAAATAAAATAATATTATATGGTTTATTAAATTCAAAATGGATTATGGACTATTGTAACAATATTGGGGGGGATCTTATTATTTATATACATAGATGTGTATTGGGATAAAAATGTCGATGATAAAAGATCAACATCCAGTAGAGTTGTATTTTTGGTGGAAAGATGTTTTTATTAAAACATAATGAAATAGATGGTAGTGATATTCAGTATCACCGATGAAAAATATGTATTATTTACAAAATCTAGGAAAAAAATAATGTCTATAAAGTCTTTCTTGGATCATCTCATTCTGGGTGTAAGGTAACCACTACTTGTGGTATATGACAAATAAAGTGATATTAATCTATTAATAAATAGGGTTAACCATTATCAATATTCTCATATTAAAATAATACATCACTTTTTATAACATTATGTGATGAAAAATGAATTAATGTGATAATTTTTTTAAAAAATTAATCAAATTATTGATGTGTACACTATGAAAATATGTGATGATACATTTCAAATATTTAAATTATTTATGGATGTTAAACAATGTTCCTATAAAAGCTACAATATGTAGAATCCAACCACTACCTCACATAGTCTTTGAATATTATATTAAAATAAGAAAAAATTAAATATAATAGTTTTTATGTATTCTTTAATATATTATCGAACTAGGCTTACCAATATTTAGAATAAAATACTATAGATAATCTAATGATTTTTTTTCATAATGGGGGATAGATATCTTATTTAGGTGGAAACTATATTTAGATAGAGTTATTAATTAGAAAAATATTTATGAAATTATGAGGATGTGTGAGTTTTGTGTTTTTAAACCATTCTAACAATCATGGAAACCATGTTTTCTGAAATTTTATATATATTTTATATCAATAAGATTTCATAAGTTGAATATTTATTTTTTCATAGTAATTATCAAAAAGAATAAAACAACATAAAAGTGTGTATGCAAGCCACTATTTTTTATTGCCTAATTTTGTTTTCATTATTATTATTTTTTAAAATGATCTAACTCATTAGTCATACAATTTTTTAATAATGATTCATTATTAATTATATTATTTTTTAATGAGATATGTCTTTAATAGATTCCAAAATTTCGATAGGGGGTATTATTTATATCATGGTTTATGAAGTTACTATAATTTGATTGTGGCCTTAAGGTAGATTTTTTAGACCAAATGATAATTTATTATAATGTGAAGATAGAGAAGAAATGAAATTATATGAGATTAAGTGGTTATTATTATTTTGTTTTCTATTGTTTTCAACATATAAATTTTAATCTAAATTTTAATAAATAATGTTTATTATATGTTGTGAATGATTTTTTAAATGATTCGATTTGTTTGAAATAGGTTTGGTGGTTTATGGAAGAATTTTTCCAGTTAATCATATATAAACTTAATATACTTATGGTTCTAGATTACATCAGAGTCGTTATACTCAGTCATATAGGGAGACCAAAAATTTGATGAAGGATGATGACATCCCTGTATTTTTAGGGTTATTAAAATTGGACATACTAGTGATTTTGAACAACATGGACACCGAAAAAAATTCATAAGTCATTTAAAAAAACATAATTATAATTTTAAAGGTTATCCTAAATTATTATGGGTTATTACCCATTTTATAATATACCTATCCATTTTATGAGGATCATTAACATTTTCATAATGGTCATTTACCCTTTCATAAGAAACATTAAATTTTTTAATCATCATATAATGTTTTAATGAGCCATTTAAGGATTTCATAAGGTTTATTTGTCAGAAAAAATGGATAAAACTTGTTGAACAACAGGAATTTTGAATAAATATTAAAGATTATTAAAAATAACAAATGTGATCTATGGTTTTGTGATTTTGAAAACATAAAATGAATGATGACTCCTCAAAATGCTCAAAAAAATAAATTATTCAATTCTAAATTTTGTTTTTATAGAATAAATATCATGAAAGAAATTTAATATTGAAGCATATAAAATAAATTTTTTATGTCATGGAAATTATTATTACACAATAACATTAAAATTGAGGTGAAAATATAAAGATCCTTGCACAATAAAAATTTAAACAATACAATTACATACTAGTCTATTATAATGGATAAATATAATTCACAATATGAAGGATCTTATAATCTAAAGGATGAAGAATTTTATTTTTTTATATTGAGAAAAATTGTGACTATAATGAAAACATCAAGTTGTGTCATGCATTATTGTTAGAGTCCACCTATAATGCTACAATGAATGAAATAAAATAATAATACTTGGAAAAGGTTGAAAAAATATGTTGAAATATTAAAATAAAGTTGTTAGTATGAATATTAATTTAAAATGTAAATTTTAGTTAACAGAAATAGTTTATGTTATCATATAGGAATGCATTTTTTACTCTTTAGTGAATATAGTATGTATGCATAGATATATAAAAATATTCAGATAATATAGATTTAATGAAGAGTTTATATTTACTTCAATTATTGTATATGAATAATAGGATGAATAATAATATAACATAGAAACACAAAAACAATTAGTTATATGTCTAATAATATTGAAGACACTATTAATCTTGGGAAAATTATTATAACCATTAATTTAATTTGATTTAAATATAAAAAAATAGGAGACAAAACTATAAATTCATTTATAGGATATTGGGAACACTTTATAATACACAACATAAAAATTAGTAGATTATACTATCTCATGGGAATCTAGATCAGGTTGTGAGATCGATACTTGTTTTGAGTAAAGATAAGTTTAAAAAACTATTATGAATTATGTTTTTGTTTGGTTCTATTTAAAAATGATCAATGTAATCACATTAACATATGTTGTTGATTCTCCAAAAGGAAAACAAATAAATAAATTAAAATCATTAAATTACGACTCTTAATTAGTTCTTATTGATCTCACGGGCCATTTTCACTATAATAATCACATAATCACCATCCCCATGATGAAAATAAATGTATATATTCATGATCAAGGAATCAATTATCATAAGTAAATTTACAAGAATATAAGATATCTTGAATTCCAAATCTATCAGGTACTCCATCCAACCCTATTGATGGAAATATAGGTTGCACTATGCGAGGATATAATATTATATTTTGTTATATTTTAAATCTATGAATTTCAATATAATAAGTAAATTTGTCCATAAAAATAATGAAAAAATAGAACTATATACTCACTATAATGGTTGGTATTGTTATATTCATGTAGACCAAAAAGTAATACCCTCTAAGATATCATATATTTATCTTTTACTGGAACAAAACCTTGACCAAGATGATTATTTTTTCAATGAAACATGAATATGGCTCATTCCATAGGAATGCATATTCTAGGATTATACAACATATTATATTTAAAATAACTTAATTTACACAAGAAGTTCTCCCTAAACCCAATGATTTATCATTATTATTTACTGTACTTAAGGCTTCCACTATCCCTAATAAATTTGATATGAACAACTTGTAATATCCAATTAGACAAAAAGTATGTTAACAACGTCTTCAATATTCTCGAATTGAGTAGTTAGATATTTGATTTAAGAATAAATACTCCTCACTTGGACATAACTATCTAAGTAAATGAACGACACTTGTTCATAACTTTCACTTGGATAATATTCCATACAAATGATAGCATTGAAATATATCTAAAATAATCCCCAAATTCTTATCATGGTTTTACAATTTGGTCAAAATATGCTGGTATATGATTAATAAAGACTACCTTACAACAATTCAAAAAATAAAATATTATTAAATGAATCAATGGACCAAATTTTATTTATCGAATTGATGAGATATTCTATGAATATAAAATTTTCATGATGACAAAAAAGAACCTTCATCTGTATATATTTTATATTTATCCATAACTAATGACTCTTTAATAACAACACAATCTTCAAGAACTATCTATATTCTATTAACTAATAGAATAATCAATCCTTGTGGGTGGATAATGGTTCTTCACACTTTTCATGATTATTGATAATTACCCCAAACCCAAAATATATGATCATTATTAATTATAAATAAAAAAATCTCCAATATGAGAGATACTATGCTAGTTTAAACACTTATATAATAAATCATCAAATTGAATCTCTAACTCCATTAACTATAAAGTTGTAATATTATAATGCGAAGTATAAATAAGAGAGATACTTGGTCATATCTCCACACTAAAATTTATTACTCATCACGGGTGAAATTTTTTATCCTTTTAAGAAAACATATCATGGAACACTTACATAAATAAGGGAAAATCCTACATTATGATAACTAATAAACCAAATTACAATATAAATAACTCTGATGTAATAATATTTTTATTACTATAATAATTTTATTTATTTTTCACTCTTAAAAATTCCCACATTTCATTCTATTTCATTTAAAATTTCTCATTGTTGAGAAAAGCGCAATGAATTGTTACATAGAGTATAAGAAAATCATGGAAATTATTTTATCATTTGGTGGTATTTATAATAAAAATAAAAAATCATCTAATTTGTATTTTCCTATTATCATTTCACATTATTGGCATACCTCAATCGATCATGATTTACCTCTTGCTAGTAATGAAACACAAATATTCTAGTATGATGGTCAAATTTAATCCTTAAATCTATGCCTAATAAAAGTGGAAATAGATTCATTGGATTCTGCACAGGATAATATGAAAATGTCAAATTTAAGAAAATTTGTGCCTCTAATAATATATGATCCTCTGGGATCAATATACTCTATCCCATGTAATTGATTACCAATACTACCTTTCCATACATCCCCTAATCTTATCCCCACATTATCCTATAATATCTCATAGTCCACAAGGATGTAAAATACCATTTTATTATAATCTCATATATCTATGAAATATTATTGGTCTAAATACTTAATGAACTATTTGAATCTAGTATGTTTGAAAAGGGAAGAATCATATCGATACATTTATAAATGTTGGTCTCTACAAACTATTTGAAAACCCATTATGAATTGTGTTTCAAATTTATATGTTTTAAAAACCCTATTGTGATTTTTAAAAAATATTAATTTAATATACACAATTATTTGATATATTATTATAAACAATTTTTTATTGAGTAATGTGATGTTTTAATAACATTACTAATGGGATATCATTAAGCCTTGTTTCTTGAGATTTTAATCATAATCTATGAGGCTTTTTTACATTTTAAATTTATTAAATAAATTATAATAGATAATTATGAGTTGTATTTGACATTTACTATAGCTCAAGAAATAAAATTTTTAAGTGTTTAAAAAATATTCTATAATGGAGTCGTTATTTCACTACAATGGTCAGTTGGAAGAAGAATTTTTCACATACATTACACATACACAACAACATGTACTAATTCCCCCAAAATATAAAATTATTGTTTTACAATTTAATTTTCATGTGAATTATAACTTTTAATTGAAAAATATTTTATTCTATAATTACAAGTCTTGATTTGTATAGGATGGACGAGTTGACGTGTGCACACAACTGGGCATTACCTTGAATAATTTATGCTACTATATCACAAATTATGACATATTCTATAAAATATTATTATGATATATAGTCCACTAAAACATATTATTCATTATAGAATAAAATATTGATTATTATTATTTTAGTTATTACTTGCTGCACTATAATGGATTTCATGAATTTATATAAAAAATTTATGTATGAAATGATTCACCCCAAAAACATGAATCTCATGTTTTGATATGATCATGTTTTCATTTTTTTTGAAATTCATAATAACAAAACAAAACTTATTTCTCATGAAAAAGTTATAATATTGTTTTAATATATATTAGAATGAAACTGAGTAAAACACACAAATAGAAACAAGGCTTTTTATTTATATAAGAACTCCATAGTGTTTACAATGTACCAAGATCACAAGAAACTATTCTAACAAAATATTCGTAATAAAAACCCTCTAAAAACTATGGGAAGACACCCAAATAAATCAATGATTCCATATAAATAAAGGAGATACTTCTGATAAGTCATAACAAAGAACATCAACTTTGTGATCATGAAAACTATACTGAGCATCAGGGGAATTGAAAGCACCATCTTTGTAAATTTCCATTAGATTAAGACACCATAAGATAATGTTTTATAAGGCAACAACCCAACCGTTTCTTTGGGTGACTATTGAATTCTAATGGCTATAATTATAGACGACTTCCTTCGGGGGATTTAACTAAAAACCATTAAGTACAACTTAGTTTTCCAAAATTTATGAATTCGAAATTATAAGATAACTTTTGATTATGGTGAAACATTTTGAATTATGCTTGAGTGATTTTAAAATTTATTGGGAATTAAAAACACATTACAAATATTTCATTTATATTGTAAAGATTTTCATTTATTAAATAGTGTTGTAGATTATGTTTAATTTATTATAATTTAAGTATGTTTTTATTAAACTATGATTTATAATACTCGTATAAGAATTATCATTCAATTTATAAGTTTCAATGTTAAAGGTTCCGTGTTTGTAAATAATTTGAGCTCATACAAATATGATTCGTATTCATTATCCTTATAATGTTTAAGTAAAATTCATGTTTAATATGATAATTTTTACATTTGTTAAATAAATGTAGTATGTTCCCTAAAGACTTCATTTTTTAAGGTTAGTTTTTATAAAACTATTAGGCCTTCTATAGCTAGCCCTGTATGGTTGTGCTAAGGGAGGTAGCTCACACAAGGTGGTTAAAACTAGCCCTCACCCAAAGACAAGGTCGGCCCTAACGTTGGCATAGGATCCTCGGAGAGTGCACAAGAGCATGGGAGCACATGAGCGCATGAGCGCGCCACTGTGGCTGTGAGGCCATGATGAGGAAGGGTTAGGCTGAGGCCTATGGGTGTGAGAGCTAGTGTATAAGGCTCCCTAGGTGTTTGCTCTGTGTTTCTCTGAGCTATCTTTATGAGGCATAGGCTTATGAAAGAGACACTAACATCTTGTCATTTCGATGTGGGACAACTAAAATTGTCAGGGATCTAATCTGGGCCATTGGATCGCATCGCACACGATCTAGGTTGTTGATCCTGATCCAGCATTCGACCCTGAAAAACCGTGGACCACCACCATATTTTTATGAACCTCTAGATCAACCTCATATCTATTATGGACCGTTCGTGATTTTTAAAATGCTGCATCGATCATGGGCCATCCAATCATGCCACAAATCAATTTGATCTGTCCATCACCTTTAAAAATCGTGGATGCACCCCGACCATTGGATCAAAGCCAGATTAAATCATGACCATTCGTTAATTTTCAAATCTTCCTCTCCCGTGTTGTCCTCTTCTTCTCCACCAGCTTTGGACTAGTAACCCTACACCCTAATTTATACCATTTTTCCTCCACTTGACAGCTGTTGGTCCCACATCTTTAACGCTTTGTCCCCAAAGATTGATCCATTGTCTTTTTATAATCCATTTCGGCCTCTGATCCCATACAACTTACATTAAAATAATTATTATAGGTATAGTTTATAAAAAATACACTTGAGGCACACCAAATGATCCCTCGGCTATTCCAAAACTCAAACCTCCAGCAAACATCAGTTAATCCTCCTCAAGCTCTCCACATCCTCGGACCAAGGTAATGGTTGTTTGGTCTTGTTTATTGAGTTTATGTTTTTTATAAATGAACACTTTATATATATATATATATATTTATATTCACGTCATGTGGTTGAGTTTATACCCCTCTTTAGCTGAATTAAAGCATCAGGATTTTCGTGTTTATAGATTATTAGTGGACCCAAATCATGGATACCTCATGCAAACTTATTTTCATACCTTATATAATTAATCGGTTGCATATATATATATAATTATAAATATACACAACCCTAATTTATTTTATAAACCCTTATGTCCGGAATTATGTTCTACTAAAAACTATGAGCGTCAATGTTCATGAAGAACTATAAAATTCATGGAGTCATATTTTGTAGGAAAACATTTATACAAGATTTATATGTTCTTAAATATATATTTATATTATACGAATGTGGTTTTAAGCATTTCTACATTGTACATCAGTGATTAATCCATGATTTTGATAAACATGAAATTGTCAAATAAACTAGGCATGATATCCTTACGTATAAACATGGTGTATAATTAGGTATATAGGTATATGTGTATATATGCCAACTTTGATCCCCGACTGTATTTACAATTTTCCATGTTTTGCGATGAAAGTACAAAACATGTGTTTTAAATTCTGTTTTATTTCTATTAAACACTACTTCTTATGAACAACCCGTTGAAGGAATGTTTTACACAACATGAAACCTTAAGTGTTTTTTATTCCAAATGCTTTTATTTTGATGTGCTTAGTTCATGAGTATAAATAATGAATGCTTGAAACTACATAATCACAAGTTTGAGATACTTTCCACTATTTATATTAAATGAAAATGGTTATGGATGAGTTTCATATATTCAAGTTTTAACATTTAATGTGTTAAAAAAATCATATCTATAATAAATGTTTGAGAAAATGTTTGTTTAGTACCCCACATGGAATGCCGAGTTTACCTTTTTATTTATTACGCACACAAAAAAAAAATTCCATTAAGTAATTGATTAAAATGGCTTTAGTATTTGTCCTTATATGTGATCACGTTGGTATTTCTTCTTTTTATTAGTTTGCATCACAAGTACTCTTAACATGCGTACCATTTAATTACTTGACCACATAGGTCATAGTCTTATGCTAGATTAACTATATAAGTGTAAATACGAAGGATTGTAATTTAAACTTTTATTCCCTTTCCTAAAATTAAGGATTTAATTGTTAAAGGTGGTATTGGAAACATTGAATAAAGTGAATTGTGAAATTAATCTAATCAAGGCGGTATTAGACACATTGAATAATGTGATATAATGAACCATTTAATTCGTGAACATGGTATGATAAGTAATAAGTGATTTAATAAAATAAGTGGAATGTGCACTTTGGTTTAGAGATATGTGGAATGAATTGGACTAATTATGTGATGGGTGGGGCCCACTATATCCCCTCGATGCATCGGTAGGTCTCATGCGATGACTAGAATCAAAATTGACTGTGGCCTTCCCAAACATTGAGTTATGGATTTTGGCCAAGGCCTTAATCCTTAGACGTGTTCGTTGAGGCCTCGACACATTCCAGCATATGAATTTTACTTATTATTATTATGTAATGTAATTAACCAAAAAAATATTCTACTAGTAAAATATACCTGGTTAAAGAGCTTATGGATTTTTGAGGAGGTTTTAGTCATTAGATGTCTTGGCAGCGACCTTGACCATATGTTTTAGAATGTCCAGCATATACACATTCCTCTTTATGAATATGATAAATAATTAACCAAATATTATTCAGTTAGTAGAATATCCTTGGTAAAAGAGCATATAATAATGATAATCAAAATAAGTATAAGTTATGGCATATTATTTATGAAATATTTAGAGATTGTAATGGCCAGTGTATGTTTCAAAATAATAAGGGATGAAATTGTTGTTTGATATGTGCTACTCTAAACATGCATTAATCTTAGTTGATAAAATTGTACTTGTGTATCCATATATCATACTTAGAATGAATGTCTTAAAATTATTACTCTAAAAGATAATTCTTATAATTAAATTATGTTCCCTTGTAATTCTATTGGCATGCTTTAGTTATGGACTTTTATCATTATGAAGTGTTACATTTGTTACAGCTTCTTATAAGAATAATGTTTTGTGGAATGTTTTTAAAAATGTTTTCAAAAGGTATATTGGTTCATTATAAAAACCAAAACGTGGAATTAGTATTCTCAACCTATGTTTTTGATTAAAAATTTTCAGGTTTCAGTTTGATATATAGAAGTAAGATAGAAGTGGATGGTTTCCCAGAACCTGAACCAAATTCGATCCTCTGTTTGGACATGATATGTATTTGATCAGTGATTGCTTTTGTAAAAAACAATTACACATCATGATTCAATTCAATGGCTCCTATTATTCTAGGGGTCAGGTCCTCAAAGTTGGTATCAGAGGATTCATTTTAGAAAAAACTGGAAAAACAGATTTTAAACAGTGAAATATTTACATAAGCCTTACTAAATATAAATTTTTTCCTAATTTTCAGATGGAATATGATGGTAAAAGTCTTCAGTCTCTTCCCAATGAGGCCTTAGAAACCATAATTTCCATAGCCAGTCATGAAAATTTTATAAACTATGCCCATATCTGAATGGAATGTAAACACCTCTATGATGTATCTAAATCTCCCTGAGTACTTCAACTCCAATAAAGAGTGAGTTTGGATTACATCTTATGATGCAAGCCCAATTTCCATCCTACGCACGATGGGGAAAATATTATGAGGGACTTCATAGAGGCTTCACTAATGCAGAATGTATCCCATCCCAACCAACTATCCCAGAAGTTTCAGTAGAGAGAGACCTCCGCGCGACATATATGTGTAAAGTATTGTACTACGGCCATTGTGGTCAGCTAATAGACTTCGACATCATTTAATATGAAGCCACCAGTTCTATGTACAGATGATAAGTATATAGAGACGTCTCCCAATGGTACACCCCTCATACCGGACTCTGGAAATACCATAAGGGCACCCATGATATTGAAGCAGTCTTCTCTGGATGCATTTTGTTTAGGGAGATTCAGAGTTTTGAAAATTATCTAGGGATTCATGTACTAGGGAATAGGGTAAACCATTTTCCCTTTCCTTTCTATGTAAGAATAGTTATTTGAGAATACAACTTGTAATATTTTCTCACTGTCATCATTTCATTGTTTGTACTTTGAAATGGGTTTCACCGATTATAATTTCATAAAAATTTTCAGATGGAAGAGAAGACTCACATCTTATCGCTCACCACCAAGATACTAGATACCATCTTGGTCAAAACCTGTGAGGAAGAGTACCTACCTTTCACAAATTTGTGAAAAATGTGCAAGAAAATTTTCGAAGTGTCAAACAGTTTGGACATGCTCCATTCCTATTAAGATAATTCATACATATACTATATAATAGTAGCAATCCTATTGGACGAGTACATGCAAAGAGGGAAATACCACGGAGGAATTTTTCTAAGCTTTACTCTAGAATGGAACTTCACAGCTCGAGAATGATTTCAGGGGGCCTCTTTAGAGGGAATCCTTTGTGCATTCTATTGGCACCAACTCTTCTGTTTCAACACAATGATAATGAATACGACTTAGATTCTCTCAATCGAGAGTCTTTCTGGCGAATTTTTTGCGAGTTGATCCATTTGGGAATCTCTGAATATTCCAACATTTGTGCCTCTCTCTGGACGCCCGAGTGAACTATGAAAAAGTTCAACACTTTCTGTCAAAATGAATGTGGGAAAGGGAAGAAGAAGAATTGAACTATAACTTTAGAATTCATCTAGTATCAACGGACTGCCCTCCATGATGGAGGTTGTGGTAATGTTGGTGAGGGAGTCTTTCTCTTATTCATTTGTATAATGAATTGGGAGGAAGTAATTATTCATTGGGGGAATAATGTAACACCCCAAAATTAGAATCTCATGTTTTGATAAGTTTATGATTTCATTTTTTTTGAAATTCATAATAACCAAATAAAACTAATTTCTAATGAAAAATTAATAATATGGTATTAATTTATATTAGACTGCAATTGAGTAAAACACATAAATAGACACAAGGTTTTTATTTAAATAAGAACACAGTAGTTTTAACAATGTACCATAATCACAAGAAACAATTCTAAAAAAATATACCTACCAAAAATCCTATAAAAACTATGGGATGGCCCTCAAATACAATAATGAATCCTGGTAAATAAAGAAGATCTTTCGGATCAGTAAATACAAAGAACATCAACTCTGTGATCATGAAAAATTTACTGAGCATCAATGGTATAAAAAGAACTATCTTCTTCAATTTTAATATAATTAAGACACACTAAGCCAAATTTTTATAAGGAAAAAACCCAACCGTTTCCTTGAGTGATCGTTGAATTCCAATGTCTATAATTGTAGTCGCTGGCCTTGGGGTGATTTAAATAAATACCATTAAGCATAACTTAGTTTTCCAAAATTTAAGAATTGGAAATTATAAGATAACATCTGATTATTGTGAATCATTTTGAATTACACATGAGTGATTTTAAATTTTATTAAAATTTTAAAACACTTTAAGAATATTTCAATTATATTTTAATGATTCTCTTTTCTTAAATAGTGTTGTAGGATATATTTAATTTATTATAATTAAACTATGTTTTTGATTAAACTATGATTTATAATACTAGTATAAGAATTATCATTCAATTTATTACTTTGTATATAGAATATTTTGTGTTTGTAAATAATTTTAGCTAATAAAAAGTATTATTTTTATTCATTGGGCTTCCATTGTTTAAATAAAAGTCATGTTTAAAAGAAATTTTTTTTACATAGTTTTAAATAAATGTATTGTTTTTACTTAAGGATTAATTTTTTAAGGTTAGTTTTTATAAAAAATATTAGGGATGCTATGGCCAGCCATTTATCGCTGAGCCAATGGAGGTAGCTCAGACTAGGTGGATGATCCAAGCCCTCAGCCCAAGCCATGGTTGGCCCGAGCGCAGACATAGGTTCCCCGAAGGGAACATAGGAGCATGGGGGCACATGAGCACATGAGTGCGCCAACATGGGAACAAGGCCATGGAGAGGCTGGGGTACGACGAGTCATGCGGGGGCGGGATCCCATGTATTAGGCTCCCTAGGTGTGTGATGTGTATTTTTATGCGCTGTCGTTCGATGGTTCGTGCCTATAAAGGATACACGAACATCCCTTTTTTTCAATGTGGGACGGAAAAAATCACTAAGGATTAAATCTGGTCCATTGAATCGCAACGCGCATGATCTGGGACATCAATCCCAATCCCGCGTTTGACCCTCAGCAACTACGAGGAACCACCTCATTTTTATGTACCGTTCGATCATCCTCAGATCTAACCCTGGCCATCAAATATTTTTAAAACATCGCGTTGATCATGTTCTATCTGATCTTCCCACAGATCAATCTGAGTCAACCATCACCTATAAAACATGCGGATGCCCCACGACCATTAGATCAAACCTAGATTTAATCCTATCAGTTCATTAATTTTCTGACCTTCCTCTCCCACACTGTCCTCTTATTCTCTGCCTGCTTTAGACCAGTAAGCCTACACCATACTTTTCAAAAATTGTTCTCCACTTGACAGCCGTTGGTCCCCCATCTTTCATGTGGTTTCCAAAATGATCAAACCGTAGTCGTTTTATAAAACATTTTTTCCTAGGATCCCACACTACATACATTAAAATAAATAATATAGGAATAGTTTATAAGAAATACACCTGATGCACTCCCAATGATCCCTAGAATCTTCCACAACTCGACCCTCCATCAAACATTAGCTAATCCTCCTAAAGCTCTTCTCATTCTCAAACCAAGTAAAGGGTTTTTTTTTCAAATTCATGATTAATTTAAGATGTATATACATGGAAACATGTGTGTGTATATATATATGCATCATGTAGTTTATGTTTTACCCCTCTTAGCTTGAATTAGAGCTTCAGAATTTTCGAGTATATAGAGTATTAGCGGACATGAAGGATGGATACCTCATGCCAACATATATTTATACCTTATAAACTTAATCGGATTCATATATATATATATATATATATAAGTTTAAATTTACACAGCCCTATGGTTTTTCATAAACCATTATGTCCGGAATTAAGCTCTACTAAAAAAATTGAGCTTCAATGTTCATGAAGAACTATAAAATGTATTGAGTCATATTTTGTAATACAAATTTTATATATGATTATGTATGTTTTTAACTATATACTTATATTATATGAATGCAGTTTTAATAATTTCAACATTGTACTTTGGTTATTAATTCATGCTTTTGATAAACATGCAAGGGTAAAATCAACTAGGTATGATATCATTACGTAAACTCATAATGTATAATCGGGTATATGGGTAAATGTTTATATTAGACTAATTTGATCCCCAAATGTATTTACAGATTTCAAAGGTTTGCAAAGAATATACAAACCATGTGTATTCAATTATATTTTATTCTAACTAAACACTACTTCTTAGGAAAACCCCGTTGAATGAATGTTTTACACAACCTGAAACCAAAAGTGTAGTTATTCCTAATTCTTTTCTTTTGGTGTGCTTAGTTCAAGAGTATAAATATTGGAGGCTTTAAACTACATAATCTCATATATGAGATACTCTCCACTATTTATAATAAATGATAATAGTTAGGGATGAGTTTCATACATTCATGTTTCAACATTTAATGTGTTAAAAAAAAGATTAATAATAATAAATGTTTGAGAAAATGTGAGTTTAGTACCCCAGAAGGATTGCGGAGTATGCCTCTTTATTTATTATGCACCTAGAAGAAAATTCCATTTAGTAATTGATTAATATGGATTTAGGATTTTTCATTATATGCGATCAAGTTTGTATTTCTTTTTTTTATTAACTGTCATCACATATAAACTTAACTTGCATACCAATAAATGTATAGACCACATTGTTCATAGTCTTATGCGAGATTCAGTATATACATATAAATATGAATGACTATAATTTAAGCATTTATTCCCTTTCCTGAAATTATGGACTTAATTTTTCAAGGTGGTATGAGACACCTTGACTAAAATGAATTGTGAAAATAAAATAATCAAGGTGGTAAAAGAAACATTGAATAATTTGAAATAAGGAACCAAGTAGTCCTGTACTTGGTTTGATAAGTAATATGTTATTTAATAAATCAAGTGGAATGTACACTATGGTTTAGATACATATGGAATGTATTAGACTTATTATGTGATGGGTGGGGCCTATTATAGCCCCACGATGCATCGATAGGTCTCATTGGATGACTAGAAGTGGAATTGGATGAGGCCTTTACCAACATTGAGTTTTGAATTTTGGCCGAGGCCTTAATCATTTGACATCTTTGTCGAGGGCTTGGCACAGATCGGCATTAGAATTTTCCTCATTATGATTATGAAATTTAATTAACTAGAAAAATATTTGACTAGAAAAATATACTTGGTTAAAGAGATTATGGATTTTGGTTGAGGCCTTAATAAGTAGAAGTCTAGTTCATGGCCTTGACAATATGTTTCACAATGTCCAACATATACACATTCCTCTTTATGACTATGAAAATTAATTAGCCAGAGGATTATTAGGTTAATAGAATATCCTTGGTTAAATAGCATATTATTATGAGAATAAAATAAGTATAAGTTATGGCATATTATCTATGCAATATTCGAAGATTTTAATGTCTAGTGTATGTTTCACAATCGATAAGGATGAAATTGAAGTTTGATATACGCCAGTATAATCATACATTACACTTAGTTGTTAATATTTTACTTCTCTATGAATATGTAATGCTTATATTGAAGGCCTTATAATTATTACTCTAAATGAGAATGCCTGTAATTGAATGATGTGACCCTGTAATTCTGTTTTCATGCTATAGTTGTGTACATTTATTATTACGAATTGTTATATGTGTTACAACTTCTCGTAAGAAAAATATTTTATGGAAGGTTTTGAATAATATTATTAAAAGTTATATTTCATTATTTTGAAACCCCTTATAGGTCATTTTTATACTCCCCCTACAATTTTGGAAAAAAAAATTCTGGTGTCAGTTTGAGCTATAGATGTAAGACAAAAGTGGCTTGTTTCCCAGAACCTGAACCAAATTCAATCCTCTGTTAAGAAAATATGTGTAGTTGATCAGTGCATGTGTTTGTAAAAAAATAATTACACATCGTGATTTAATGAACCAGCTCCAGTTATTCTAGGGTCGGGTCCTCACATGAAAATTATCTCATCATTAAAAAATTCATTATGGTGAAATAAATCAATGACATGGTAAGAATTTTAATGAATAGTTGTAGACTTTTTTTATATTTTTAATGATATTTTATCCATGAAATTCATATTTTTCATTTAATAATCGTATAACATAATTCAATTTATTTCACCATGATTTATTGACCTTGATAAATAATTTTATTTTTTAATAGTGTGTTCTGAGAAAACATTGATATAACCACAAACACATTCCTTTTATTATTATAGAGGGAAAAAAGAGAATTTTAGGAGAATAATATGGTAAACCAAAGGTACATTTAGTATATAAACATTTGAAGGATAATAAATCGTGATACATGGAAACTAGTACTTGTATTGATGTTTCTTCTCTGTTATTTATTTCAAATACTTATATATTTTGAGGAATAAATTCTCATTACGACTTCTATTATGTGATGATATCATATAAATGATGTGTGATGCATGATAATAACAACTATGAACCCCATACACATAATCATAATAAAAATTGATAGTGATAATTATAAAAAAACAATTTGATTGTGTGCTATTATTTTCATGTCACTAATTTTTGTTGTTATTATTTGTTTAATTGTTTGTAAATTCTGAGAAAATAAAATATTTTTTCTAAAAAATTATTCTTATTTCATTGATTCACTCCCTAATAAGTGTTTTTTAAAATGTTTTCATGGGAAAAACAATTGGTATAATATCTGAGAATACTATCAAGGATATCCTAGAAGTGGTTCAAGAGTGGTTATTATTGGTTCTTTATCAAGAATAACAGTTTAGTCTCTAAATATTTTATATTTTCGTTAAATAATTTTCATATATATTATAAATTCAATAAATATAAAATTGTTCCCATTATTTAGGAAAATTATTTCACTTATAAATAGAGTGAATGATTCCATAAATTTTATCACTAGGGTTATATTTTATTTATATCATTTATAATACTGTCAATATTACAAATATAGTTTCATATTATACATTAAACTATATAATATACAGATACATTGGGGGACTATGCCCTAAATTAATCTCATTACACTCTATTAAAAAATGTTAACTCTATATAGTTGAAATAATACAATTATAATAAAGTAGACAGGACAACGAAGGGATCATAATTTTAAAACAAATAATGTACGAATCAAGGTAATAATCACAATTAATGAGTATTTAGTGGAAAAATTCATTATATATATGAATATAATTTTTAATTTGTATTATATATAGTGAAGTTCTAAAAATATAAAATATATTGACCGAATTAATGAGATCACTACAATAAAAGTTTAATGATATTATTTTTTTCCATGACGATTAATGCTTGGATGACTATAAATTAACAATCAAAATAATTTCTTGAAAGATTCTTTGATAAGAATAGATATCACATTGAAGATTAAATGGAAATTATAGGATGTTATTTTTTTAAAGACTATATTATTAAAAATTAGGGAATATATGAATTATTATATGGAAAATGTGAATTTAATCATAATGAAACGAAATTTACTGAATTTATATCAATTTTATCTATATTTTTGCAAAGTGGAAAATTTTATTTTTAAGGAATCATAAAATTTAATGTTTTTATTGAGAAAAATTAAACATCTAAAAATAATGCATTTTAAAAATTATATTTTCAGATTAGGATGAAAAAATAAATGATCATAATATAGAAAAAATAAGGTTTCATGTGTCATAATTGGAAGGAAATTATATAAGGGAAATGAAACAACTAATTTATCAATGTAGAGGAATTTCATTATCAAATAATGATATTTAATTATAGACTTTTCAAATTTATTTTATCCATTAAAAAATATCTAGATGAGATGTCCAATAAATTTTCAGTTGTTAAACAAAATTTCTAGAAGCCAAAAATATGTGAATCTATTCCCAATTCATTATTATGGGTATAAATAATTTTCATCCTACTACACACCACTATATGGAATTATTTATAAATATTTTACTATAAATAACCTATGATATCAGTCATTTTTATTATTTTTTAAGATAAAAACAATAAATCAAGAAACCTATAAGAATCATGTTACTCTTCAAAGGCATGATCCAAATTTCACAGGTAAAACCAAGGGTAATAATGTAAAGTGGTTGGGTGATCATTTTCTATGATATATTCCCATTTAACACCCATGATTTTCATAAAAATTGGTTGAACATATAGAAAGGGGTCATAATCCCTCAAAATTAATGACCTATACATGCCACAATGTACCCACTTATAATGGAAGATTAATTATTCATGGGTATGCCTCATCTTCCAAGGGATTATATGATGATATATATATAACCTAGGGTATATATGGATATCTAACTAAGAGTTAGAGTCTTAATGATTGTGTTCTTATCATATAAACCAAAAATATTATATAACTCTTCATACAACATACTTATTTCACTTCACCAGTGTTAACTCTGACATAGGATAATTTTGATGAATATTTGAAATTTTGACACTCAAAACCAATAAAATGAACAATTAAACATGTACCCATTTCATAAAATAATGACATGATATTATCAAAGATTTCTTCATGGTTCTCCTCTTCCTCCCATGGGTCTTTATAGACAGTATGAACACATAACCCCTTAATATCAAATACTATACATCATGAAGTGTCATTGACTTATATTTTATCCATATATTACTACATGGTTATTAGGGTATAAATTAAATTTCTATGATTCTTTATTTTCATAAGTCTTATAACATATACCAGTATTGGATTGTTTCATTGTCACACATATAATTTTATCATCCACATAATATGTATAATATTTTCTTCCTTATATAATAATAGGAATAATACCTCTATCAATTATATTTTTCAAAACAATTTACTTAATACCCTTAGATTTAGGACTATAAAAAATATTCCAGTCTTAGTATTATAACCAAAAATTAAAAGAATGTATTCCTAGTCATTTGAACTTAAACTAAAAAATTTGTTTTTTAGTGGTAGAACTGAAACTGAAATACCATTTTCCGTTTTGAATTAACTAAATTAGAATGTCAAAAATCATAGTCACATGACCTCACGAAGAATATATTTTATCCATATTTTCGAACCTTAAATGGGAATATTGTAGCTCATCACTCATGATCATGAATTAAATGGTGTAACATTATACATTATGACATTAATCGATATTTCATACCTATTCACAATGACATAAATTGTATGAATTCTTAAAAAGGAAGATTTTCATTTCATAATTATATGACATTAAACTATTTTCTATTGATTATATTTTGGATAAAAATTTATATCCTTATTTTTAATGAAAAAATATCACACATTTTTATATGCATTAAAGCTATTATATAAAAATACCCAGGTTTTCATTACTATAAATTGTTTATTTTTATGAATCATTTTATATGTTCATCCTAAATATCAGGTTACCTTATTTCATATCTTATAATATTGTTTTCTTCATATATGATTCCAAATTCTATCATTAACCATTTAACATCCAATAAAACACTACACTCTAAAAATAGAGAATTATCTTTATCAAATATATTAAAAATCTTGTGTGAAATGCTTATCACTCTGGATGAAACTAATTTTATATGAAACCATTTTTCATCCATAATAGATATAATCTATTTGTTCAACAATTTACTTCGCTTTAAGACACAACAATATAACATAACCAAAATAAAACTCTTATATGAAACTATTATCTTGTACAAAACAAATTTCATAATAAATGGTTTTAAACACCAATATAAACCTCTTTTCCTCAGATTGTATTATACTATAATTTAATCCCATATGTATTATAGGGGTACCATACACCTTAGTGTAAACCTTTACCATTTTTTATTCCACCAAATTATTGAGTAAATATTTCCTTATTTGAAATAATTAAACTCCACCTTACAACATTTTGAATTATATAGAGACATTATATCCTTCCATAACTCATCACTTTTTTGAATTGATCAAAAACATAAATAAAACCATTAAATATTCTATGTGGATGATAAAATTGAATTATAAACCTTCTACTTTTGGATCATGATAAAATCTTAAATACATTTATTATTTAGTGTCCTCCAAAATAGATATATCTCAATCTACACTTGTTTCATGGTGATAAGGCCATGGATTAGTTTTATTGTGAAGGGAAAATAATATAGGCTTATATATGTATGAATAATGTATAAATTATTCTTATTAATGAGACAATGGGAATGTTTCTTATTAATGATTTGATATATCAATTACTGATGTTTGAAAGAATAATACACAAATAACCATTGACCCATTCGAATTTATATTTAAAATGTTTCATTACCTTTTACACATTATCATAGCTATTTATATTGTGGAATCACCCTTCATTCCTCCCCAGGAAACATTAAACTATAAAATAACTATTTACACTAGTTTGGATGTTGTTAAATTATAGTGTTCCTCCCTATATGAATTTAATATATAATTTTACCATCCTTCTTTATTCATTGACTATGAGATGAATCATTCTATTAAAATAAGAGAATTTAATATATGAATTCTCTTTCCAAATGAATCTATATTAGTGATCACATTTCAGGATTGTTTTTTTCTCTACCATGTTGATAAATATGTAAAACAATTTTATTGTTAATGATAAATATTTCATTGGAATAACATAAAACTATTAGTTTCTTTGGAAAGGAAAATCAATTTTATGTTTAATAATGAAAAATATACATGGATTAATAGTCAAGACTTAATTATAATACCTATATTTATTTAAGGAATGATAATCATAGAAAATATATCTAGATTTGAGAAAAGATGGCCCAGTTTATTTTTAGCCTAATTCTTATGGATCTAAATTGGAATAATTTTTCAATTTATTAAATTATCTCATGGTAGTACGGATATAAAACCATAATTACAGTTTGGTATAATCTTCAATTTTAATTCTTACTTAATATTTTTTTTTATTTATTGGAATGGTAACAATTAAAACTATAAATGTGAATTTCATATAATAAAAAAATGATTTTATGGAATTAAATCTATAATAGTGACATTGGAAAGATAATAATATTTATGTTTTTATGTTTTTAAAACTTATCCTTGTAGTTTTGGGATGTTCATTCCAACATAGACATAATATAATATCCCACTTACAAGGGAAATCAAAATAGGCGAGTGATGAAATATAAGAAATGATAATGGTGAATCTGACATGAAAACCTTTACCAATAAATTATATTGATATAGAATTCCAATTTACATATGATACAACACTGATGGGTAATTTTTACTTATTCACATGGAATCGAAACATGACTTTACTAAATGAAAAATGATGTGATGAAACTCAGACAAGCACACTAATGCCCGATTCTCATTTCTCTGCTATGATATTAATTTTAGGATAAAATTCTTGATCCCCAAATCCATTATCTATGTTTACAGATATTCCATGTGCTATTGTAGTAACAAATATTGATTCACATTTATTTTGTTTTCTGAATATAATAATAGAGTCTATATAAATTATGGTCATGGTGACTATAACCATATCATAAGACAAATAATGGTTATGTTAAAATGTTCATCACTTCTTACCATTTTGGGATTCTCTCTACAAAATTTAACAATAATATACATTTATATTTTGAAGTGGGACACAAATATAATTTTTTGTTCATATGGATACCTAAGAGTTTTTTTCGATAATGTTGTTATCCAACACGACTACCACCAGCACCATGAAAGTAAAGACCCTCACATTTTGGTGTTAGCATTATTCATTAATTTAATTATTAAAATTATTTGGGATAAATTTTTCTCGTAAATTGGACTTAGTGGACTTGGGATAAATGTATAAATATATGTAATACAGGGAAAGGTTTTAGTTCAACAATTGGTAATCAATGGACTTATATAGAGTACCTAATGGTACCTAATGAGATACATGGTTTCTCAACATGACTAGGTATGTGGTGGGACTATACCATGTACCATGGTTATATATAATTGAGGAAAATATTTCCATTTCACTATAAAACATAATTCTTAAACAAAAAATTAATCGAGAAGATCCATCATTTTCATTTATGTGAACACTTCTATAATATTTTTATGCTATTTATTTTATCTCAAAAAATACACATTCAATTATTTTATTAATTACTTATGTGTGGTCTATAATCTCATCCTTTGAATATTACTGGTTAGTACTTTCTATAAAAATTTAATTATTTTAACTTTTTATTACATTGAATTGAATCCCTATATTTTCTAATTTAGTTCTTATATTTGTAATTCATAATTTCCTTCAAATTTATCACTGTATAGATACGACAAGAGTTAATATTATATTAAAAATGGTTATAATTGCATTCTTTTTTTAGATTTATCTCCATTAGTTATCACTTTTTAATCCTTAATTATCACCTCATGTTATGCTAGTTTAATTATTCTAGTAATGAAATATTCCCACACTTGGGATATCAATGGACATTATTTTATAATAAATAATGGTTCCCCCTTATTTCACAATTAATTATAACTATTTGGTCTAATATTATTATTATTAATAGTGAATTTTATAAAAGGGAATTGTTTTTTCTAATAAATCATTTTAGGAGTTATTTTTTGGAAGATGATACTTTTTGGTTATTCTAATATATGTTTCTCTCATTGGTATGCATAATGTGCTATTTAAATTTCATTCCACTCCTTGATTTCTGTCTTGATATTCCATAAGGATTTTGAATTATAAAAGATTTAATAATTAAATTGAATCATTTTAATGTGTTTCTTCCCCTTTAGTCATAATTATGATTTTTTATATAATTATTTTATCCAAATATATGTTTTTATCATTGACTATTAACTTGTGTTTGATATATGTCATTCATGATAAGTATATATTTATATTATTGATAATTTTAAAAAGGGTATTCGATTGTTATATAAATAATGATAAGGTACTCCTCAGTCGAAAACCATTTTAACAGAATACAATGAGATCATAATTATTTGACTAATGATAAGATTTAAACTATTTTTAAGGGATGGTCTTAAATATATCACTATTTGTTACACACAATTCACTATCCCTAGTGTTTCCTTAATTCCTAGACTTTTTTTCTTTCCATATATCATGAATTTCAATCTATGAAATATATTTCAAAATATGATGTATAGAACCTATATGTATTTGATCTTACTTATTGTTAATAAAATTTATGTTGAGAATTTATAATTTTCCATATTGGTTTTTTTCACTCTATACCATTACCTTTATACAATATAAACATTTATATATTTATCATTGGTATGGATGAGATAGTGGTTGGTTAGTCTTTATATCATACTCACACCCTACACATGTCTTACATTTTAGTGTGTTAAATAATTTTTATACGTGTACTTATGAAAAGAATTTCCTTGGAGAATTTGGGTACATTGAACATTGAGTTTTCAGGTTGGGGGTGATTATACTTTATTGGATGAATGGAAAAACATATGAAATATTTATTTTCCATGAGAATATATATGTAAAAAAAATATCACAATAATTTAAATTTTTTTCTTATATTGTGGTATTTAGATGTGTGATTATGTGTAAACATTATTTTATCCGACATCAATTGTATTAACTATATTGTTTCATTATTTTCTTAGATGTATGAAATTGCATGTAATTTTCGTTTATCATTTATTACTGTCTCATTAAATCAATGTATATGTATATTAAAGTTATATTTGATTATATTTTATATGTATATATGAGACATATATGAATTTATTTTGTGAATATTAAAAGATTTAGTGTAGTCATGAAGGGGAAAATTCATCTAATAATAAATAATTATTCATACCAAAATATTTATACTTGAATATGGAAATAGAGAGATGTTTAAAATATAACGAAAAGGAAATTTATAAATGAAATTACCATTATGAATGTTTATGCCCCATTATATAATAATGTTATAGAAACCACAGGATCATATGAAGTTTTTTGGGAATACTATATCTTATTGCATTTAAAAACTACGATAAGTATCAAACCCATTTAAAATATATCCATTGAAAAATGATCTTATGATTATTATATATTAAAAGTTATTATAATTTCAATCGATACAGATGAAAGATTCAATGAACTAGACTAGTAGTATCATACAATAACATAAAAAATAATTTGCGCTTACAATGGAGATAACATATCTAGAATTTACCATTGATCAAGACCAATAATATTTTCTAAATAAAAATAAATATTACGTGATATGTACTCGCACATTTGGATTTTATCCCAAACCATTTTTACAAAACCACCTCCAACAAGACATAACCTCCACACACCTTTATCGTTATGTGTTTAATGGTGTAATAAAGGGATATGTATCTCAACCATGAGAAATAAATATATAATTATTCTTTTCAATTAAATAATTATTTTATTTATTTTTTATTTTTTTACTATATAAATATTAATGAAATTATTTTTTAAAAAATGTGATTTCAGTACGAAAAATATGAAATTGTAATTTTGGGTAATAAGATATTTCAATTAAGTCACTCCATTTAAGGACTTCATTACATTTGCAAAGAAAATATTTTAATTAAGTGTTATTATTAAATAACATTTTTATGTATATTGTCAAATATAATTTTATGTAGTAATTTTTTTTATTACTGTCAGAAAACTGTAATTGTAAAAAAAATTAATTTTCAATAAATAATGATTTTGATTTAATAATATAAATTTTATATATTGAGATTTATTTGAATAAAACCAATATTATTATTGGACTCTACGTGTCAAAATATTCAAACAGTTATTTTTCCATAATTTTCCCTGATAATCCAATTATCAGGTAAAAATTATATACAATATAAATATATAGTATGTATTATTACCTCACAATGGCCCAATGAACTTGTAATATCTTACAAAAGAGGTATCAAAAATAAAATATATATTTATACTTTAACATAATGTATATTATGGTAATTTGATAAATTTTATATAGATTATATGAATGATCTAAAAACATTAATATATATTATAGTTTTAAAATCATGTTTTTATGAACATGATTCAATTCCAAGTAACTGAGGGTAATATTAAAATAATTATATTTCAATAATTAAGAGTATAATGTAATCCACCCAAAATAATTGTAAACCATTGGCAAAACCTAAGGGAAGGAATATTGTTTTTAATAATTTGTTTTATGGAGTCCAAAACCTTTGTTTAGGAATTAATAGATAACTTGTTGAGAAAGTGTTGTTTTCAAAAATAATCAATCTTTTTATGATGATTTTGACATTAAAAAATACCCTTATTTGTTATTATATAGATTTTAGTTTGATTATATTTCAAAAAATTAATATTATTTATTTATATATTTTCAAATAATATTTAAGCATTTTTATCTGGGTGGAATATTAGACAAAGTGTTCGGAAATAATTTTTAGCACTTTCGTGTGTTCTAGAAACGTTGTTCATGCTCTACGTGTTCAGAAATCACTTTAGTGTGTTTTGGAAACACTATGAATACCCAATGATAAGAATCATTGTGAAAGTTGAGAATCCATCATTTACGGCTTATGAGAAAAGTATGGAAGAAGAACCCTACGTTAAAAAAGAACTATACGTTCGAGATATGATAAAAGTATGGAATAAGAACCCTATGTTTGGACGGAACCATATGTTCGAGATATCAGAAAAGTGTAGAATGTTATGTTTTTTCTCAGAAGTATGGTTCATCAACACTAGTTTTGTAAAAAAACCCTTAAGTTTAGATGTTGATAAAAGTATGGATTATATACTGTAAGTTTGAAAGATGAAGAGAAAAGTATAGTTTATCAACATTATGTTGTGAACAATACGTTGTGAACCTTACATTGTGAAAATTACATTGTGGACCTTACATTTAGGGAAGGTATTCTCCACAGTTCAACCATATATTTGGCGTCAAAGGTTCATACACAAATTTATTAAGTAATAATCTATTTGTGGATTGTCATGCAGATTTCAATCCAAATTAAAAGCCTGAGTCTAAATCACACCTTTGATAGATTCATATCTATTTATTTATGATTCAATGGAACGATTTGAGATAATATTTTCATGCAGAATATTTAGGAGAGTAACGATTTCTCTGTTATTCAAACTATTGAATATCATGATTCTAAAGGAAACTATTGTGGATCTAAATATAAACAGAGAATCCTTGTCTTTAGTTTATATATACATATATTATATTGTATTATTAAGAGAGGCGAATAATTGAAATGAAGAAAAATATATATTATGTTGTTGGGTTTTTCATTACTATAATTTACAGAGATAATCGAGACTTACAGATCTGCTGTTATGAAGAGTGAAAAAGATCTGTTTTCTGAAGAAGAAGAAGAAGAAACATGATTGAATATTCACCAATTCTACATCTAATATCTTTTGTGAATCTATTTTTGTTAAAGTTGTGAATTATATTTCAATATATAATGCAACTGGATCGACCTAGAACAATTGTTACCTAAATAACATCACTTCAGAAAATCGAGGACCCATCGACTTTCAATTGTGTTCTGTTGCAATTGGGGAAAACAACTGGAAAGTATTTCAAAGAACATATACTCATTTACTTTGAGTGACTGGCTTCTCATAAAAAGATGTGTGTTAGGATCTGTGAATGAATTAGAAGGCTATGTTTATCCTTATAGTTGTAGAGGTGTCAACTGCCTACATTCAGTTGTGGAACGATCTGTTGATAAGAGGACCAGATAGTGAAAATCACCAAGCTCGTGGAGTAGAGCGTTGGTGGAGTGGACAAGGGGACTTCTATTCCATGAACAAATATACATCGTGGGTTCTTTGATATTTATTTTTCACTACTTAATCATTCTGATAATGTTAAAAGGATAGATCATGATTTCATGATGAAATTTTAATACACACAATTCACCCCATCTTGTTTATATTTGGTATAACCCAATCCAACAATTTGTATTAGAGAAGGTTCTTTTGTAAAATCTATAAAACACAGAATATTTTTCTATTATACAAAGCATAATGGATGATACATGAGAGGTAATGTCAATGGTTCATGCTCCATACTTCTATGGTGAAAATTATGGATGCTGGACATCTATGATGATCATCTACTTAATGAACCTTGGATATAGAGTCTACTCAAAAATTATATCTCCCTATGTGATTCCATAGAATCTGAAAAAATGGAGTACTAATATAGAAGAAAAGTATGACATAAACTCATAAGATATGAATACTATCATCTATGGTCTTGTACTATATGAATTTAATAGAGTATCTCAATTATCGGTGACTTATGAAATGTGGAAGATGATTACAGTTGCTTATGATGGAACTGACCATGTCATACAGATGAGTTATGCAACAAAAAATTGAAATTCAACACATTCAAGAAGTTTGAAGGAGAATGTATCACCCAGATGAATGGAAGGCTTACTGAAATTGTTAATAACATCATTGCCTTGGTTGATCCTAGGAAACAAGCAGATCAGGCCCAAAAAGTTCTAACAGTACTACCACCACGATGTAGTGGAATTATGGTTTCCATTATGAAATCATCAAGAGTAAAAAATCATAAAATTAGAGAGTTAATTATAACTCTTATGATGTAAAAATACAAGATAGAATATGAAGTGAATGAGCATAAAGTATTGATCATGAGAGAAATACTACATTGAAAGTAACATCTAAAAAGGAAGAACAATAAAAAGATGAAAGAAATCAATGTGAAATCATAAAATTATGATTAATCAAATTCAGATGTGGAACTGGCTTTGCTAGCCATAAAGTTCATAAAATTCTACAGAAAGAAGAAAGGATTTAGAAAATCCTTTAAAATCAATGAAAAAGAACAAATAGAAGTCAGATTCTATTAACGCAAATAGACGGATCACATCAGACCTGACTGTCCTCGATTAAAAGGATAAAAGAAGAAGAAATATTTCAAAAACAATGATTCTGAATAGAATGGAAAAAAGAGCAATGAAATCCACCTGGAGTATTTCTAAAGACTCCACGAGCTCAACAATGTCTGACTCAGAAAAGATGTGATAAAATCTGAAAGCAAATATGTGCTTTATGGTAGAAGCTAATGAGGTGAAATCCTATTACTCATATAATTTGGATTGTACTTATAGCTGTTCAAATGATAACTTGTATCCTAATGAAATATGAAGGATGATAAATATGATTCCTTATTTAAGAAACATAAATCACTGAAAAATATTCAAACTACTGTTTTAGGAGAAAGAGACACTCTTCTAAAAAACAGCAAGAGTTAATTGAAAAATATAACTCATCAAACAAAAACTGTATCGATAATAAAACTAAAATAAATACAATACAAGTAGAAGTATAAACATACAAAAGTGCAGATCTTATTTTTACAAAATGAGAAAATACTCTAAATGAAATACTTTGAAATAATGTTATTAAAAAAATATGTCGAATATGCAGTAATGGTGGGAAACCAAAACTAGATAAGAACTATTTTGTCCCATTTACAATAGGTAAAATTTTAACTACTGTGGAATGAAAGTTCACATATCTAAAAATTGTTATTTATTGAAACTGAAAATAAGTGGGATTAATAAATCCTTTGTTACAAGAAGTTTATATGATTCTATTGATTATAGAAAATCAAAGTTAGTCTAGATTCCCAGTCTTTGCTAGCTAACACTACTAGAGCCAATAGAATATGTGTACCATAAAATTCATTGTTTAAATGCCATTGTAGGAAGCAGGTCACAGAAGCTAATCTGATATATGGTATATGGACAGTGGCTGCTCTAAACATATGAGTGGATATACATCAAATTTATGAATTCTAAGTCAAAATTTTGGTGGTCTAATCACATTTGATGACAATGAAAAATATAAAATTATTGTGATTGGAATTCTAGGAGATCTAGAATTTGTCTCTACAAATAATTTACTGTATCTAAAAGGATTGAGTAACAACATGATAAGTATCTATCAACACATTGATGATGGTTATATTGTTGAATTTTATAAAAACATATATTCTATTTTTAAAGATTAATTGCTTAAATTAAGAGCACCCAGAACTGATAATGCTAATACCCTAGACATAAATTCCTTGTATAAAAAAAGGTAAATTCCATAAATTCTAAGATAAATTAATCATGTATATTGCACATAAGACTTTTACATTTCAATATACATGCTTTACATAATTTATCTAAGAGACAATGAGTTTCTGATTTTCCTAGTATCAAATTTGAAAGTGATAGATTCTGTGATGTATGTCAACTCAGAAAGCAGGACAAATCATCCTTCAAATCTATTAACAAAATTTAAACATCTATACATCTAGAACTCATCCATATGGATTGGTTTTGACCTTAAATAATATCATGTTTGGATGGTAAATTATATGTATATGTTTTAGTTGATAAAGTTTCCAGATTTACTTGGATTTATTTTCTAGAATAAAAAAATGATGCTTTTACTATATTTGAATGTTTTTAAAAAGAAATTAAGAATGATATAGGTCATAAAATAATTTTATTAAGAAGTAATCAAGGTGGGGAATTTTAGAATCTAGAATTTAGTTTATTTTTCTCAAATATTTGTATTAAACACACCTTCTTTGAATTATGAACACCTCAACAAAATGAAATTCTTGAAAGAATAAATACATCTAATCAAGAAATGGCTAGGACTATTCTAAATGAATACAGTCTTCCTACCTATTTCTGGACAGAATCTGTAAGAACAACCTATTATATAATTAATTTATTATTAATGAGACCATTTTTCTAAAAGACACTCTATAAAATCTAGAATATTAGAAAACCTAAAGTAAATGACATTAATGTTTTTGGATTCAAGGTTTACGCCCTAAACACAATGTACAATCATGGTATGTTTGATAAAAAATATAATGAAGGTATTTTCATAGGATATTCTGCTACAACCAAATCATATAGAGTTTTTAATAAAAAGTCAAGGATTGTTAATGAATCTGTTCATTTGAAATTGGATGAATCTGATCACTTAGAAAAAAGGAATGACCAAAATGAAGAATCATCCTCTAATTTTAAGACGATACTTGAAATCTTGAAAGATGATTTTGAAAAATATGTTAATAAAATTATCTCATGTTCAAAAGATCATGACATTGAAGAACCAAACAGTGTACTACCTAGATAATCTAGAAGCCTAAAAAATCACTCCTTATAAACTTTTATAGTAGACCTTGACACTAGAATAAAATAAGAAGAAATGTCAGAAATCTTGTTGAAATCATAGCCTTTCTATCCCAAATAGAATCTAAGAGATTAGAATAAGCCATAGTTGATGAAATTTGGATGATAGTAATGTAAGAAGAACTAAACTAATTCCTGAGAAATGACGTAGGTATTTTAGTTCAAAGACCTCATAACTATCCAATTATAGGTATTAAATGGGTTTTTAGAAATAAAAAAGATGATCAAGGAATAATAACTAGAAATAAAGAAAGACTATTAGATAATGTTTATAATCATGAAGAAGGTATAGATTATGATGAGACCTTTGAAAATTTAACTAGATTTGAAGCCATTAAGATCCTTTTAACTGAGGAATGTTATATGAACATTACATTATTTCAGATGGATGTTTCATCTGCATTTTTAAATGGTTGTTTATTGGATAAAGATTATTTTGAGAAACATACAGGTTTTGAAAATACATAAAAACCTGGTTCTGTTTTTAAGCATACTAATGCTCTTTATGGACTTAAAATAACACCTAGAGCTTGGAATGAAAGATTTAGTTATTTCATTTTAAAAAATTATATTACTGTTGGGATGGAAGATCCATCATTTTAAAAAAACTGTCAACTCTAATATTTTATTGTTTCAAATATATGTTCACGATGTAATTTTTGGTTCAACAAACCATAAACATTGTAATGAGATTTCAAATTTAATACAAAAAGAGTATCAACTGAGTATAATGGTAAATTTAATTTTATTTAGGTATTCAAATTTATCAAACAGATTATGGAAATTTTTTAAATCTATGCAATTAAATTACTGATTTACTAAGGAAAATTGGACATGAAAAGATCCAGACATATTCAAATCTTATGTGTACTGATATAAAATTTGATTTGGATGAAATTGGAAAATTAGTTGACAACAAGTTATATAAGTTATAATTTGATTTTTTTATATATTACTACTAGTATGCCAGATATAATGTTTTTATTATGTCTTTGGGATAGTTTTCAATCGGATCCTAAAGAATCTCACTTAGGTGCTGTCAAAAGAATTTTTAGATATTTAAATGGAATTATTTTTCAGTAACTTCTCTATCCAAAAACATCATATTTTAATTTATTTTCATTTTCAGATGCGAACATTGAATGTTGTAGATTAGAAATAAAATTCTACTCAAGTAATTTTCAGTTTTTAGAAAAATCTACAGTGTCATGGTCTAGTAAGAAATAACACTCAGTTGCCCTGTCAATAGTTGAGGTAGAATATAATCTAGAAGAAGTTTTTGTGCTTATGTTTTTTGGATGAAAACACTCTTATTGAATTTGGACTAAATTTTAATAATACCCCTATTTTATGTTATAATAAAGTGATATAAATATTTAAAAAAACCCCATTTTTCATTCTAGAACTAAGCATACTAATACCAGATATCATTTTCTATGAGATCATGTTCTCAAAAATGATATATTCTAAGAATTTGTTAGCATAGAAATTCAATTAGCTGATATTTTTACTAAACCACTTCCCACTACAAGGTTTTATTCTATTAAGGGGGAGATATATTTATTTATTTGTAAATGAAATTTTTAATTTTATATTATTTATTTTAATTCATATTTTATCATTTTTTATTATTACATATTTTTATGAATTTAAAAATTCCTCAGTTCATCTTTAATTTTATTCTGCATACGTTTTTACTTTTTAATGTAATAATTACTATGTGCATAATGGCATGGGAATTAAGGATTCTTGAAACCATCTCAAATTCCAAACATTTTTTTCTCCAAAAAACCCTTCGAAACCCCATAAACTTCTACCTCTCTTCTCTACTCGCACCTAAACCATCCAAACCCTATATTTTCAATTCTTCAGAAATCTATGACAGCAATGGATAAAATCAAAAGGACAGATGAGCTAGAATCTAAAAATGCCAAGCGACAACACGTGGTTGTATGAATGATTTTTCTACGAAAAGTGATCAATCTGGAATGGTTAAACCAGATAGATCTGATGCCAAGGTAAGCCCTAACATTTCATAAACTCAAGCCAACCTTCAATAAAGACTATACATAGTATCAATAAGAGGTATAACTTCGTTGAATTTTTAAATTGTATCATTTTAGTTGTGGAGAAGATGAAGATTCAATAATAGTTCTGATCAAGGGCATAGAATTTTTATTTTGTCAGTGGATATAGAAAAAATTCATAACTTCCCTCATAATGGAGCTTGGAATTTTGATTTCATGAATATTGGTTAAATTTCTATATTTCTGAGGAAATTATTTCTTTTTTGTTTGGATCTACAAATATTAGGGAGATGTTAGTGAAAAATCTAGATCTAGGCTAGAAGAATTTAGTTAAATTTATGAAAACATGTATTTCACCTAGAATGTCAAATATGGAGAAAATATTGAACCATAATATGTACATACTGTTTCTATTTATGAGTTCTATTATGTTTAATTTTTCGAGATATATGGTGAGATATATCAATTACTGATACCAATCAGAAGTAATGATGAACTTCTATCCATTTGGAAGGTTCATTTCAAAGATTTTCTTTATGAATGATATTATAAGGAAGAAGAATGCCCATGTTAGTTGACACCATAGCAACACATTTAATACTGGAACACTAGGTAAGATTGGTTTCTTTTGGAGCACAATAAAATAAAAAATCACACCTGTTGTAGAAGACAAAGAACAAGAGTGTGCTCAAGAGATACCTGTAATATCAAAAGAAGGGGTAGCAAAATCTAGAACCAGTGGAGTATTAAGGAGGATACAATTAGAATCTTTTTATGCAGATTTTAAGAGAATTCTGGGAGGACTTTATTTTCACAGTACCAGTTTTAGTCAAGCTATTGAGGATGCTACCATGCCATCAAATATTTCATCCACTTTATATTTGTTAAGATACAATTTTTGAAGAAAAAATACTATTGGATAGCTTCATCATGGAGTTGTGGCTTAGAATGAGTTGACTCCTCATGTGGAACAAATCATTTTTCCTCTGGAAGAGGCTGAAGTACATGTAGAGGCTTCATCTTGAACTGACCATATAGAATCTAATCAAAATGATGTTGATCAAGAGGAACCTATTTTATAAGAGTATATCTTGGAGTAATTTAACTAAGAATATGATCAAGAAGAGAAACCTACATCTAATTTTGAAATTTAAGAAGAAAATTTTTCTATGTTTTATATTGTACTGTTGAATGAATTTTGTTTTGAGGATTCTAGGATAGACTCAAGGGAAAAATCTTTCCCAAATCCAGTTTAGAGAGATAATAATGAAACATCTGATGCACAATCTTTTCCATTGGTACATAGACATTAAATTAAAGGTGAAACTAATAATCAATCACCAAGTACCTATGATTATGTGAATGAAGGAGTGGAGGATATAAATAGAATTGAATAGATTTGAATCTAAAAATGATGCCATAAGAAGAGAATTAGAAAAGGAACATCTGAAATTTCAAAGAGCGGAGGCCCGTTATATTTCTAAGAAAAGAGTTGAAAATTTCAAGAAGGAAATGTTGGCTGAAGTTGTAAATCAAAAATATAAAATGTTGATGATGTCATATTTACTAGAGTTTAAATCTTTCATGGAGAAACAATTATCAAATATCAGAAATAATGATGCCAGTATATCAGGTACTTCACCCGATCTGATAAGAAGATATCAGGCCATTAGAACAATGATAGAAAATATGAATGATGGATAATAGGACCATCAATGCAATAGTGCTCCTTTATCCATGTTGTTGGACAATCTAATGTTTCTTATAGAGTAGTTGACCTCGAATGAACTTGGAAATAGAGGTTTGATTAATAAGTTCACTGATAATTTGGTGCTTTTTATAGAGAAGGAATAGAGGATAAAAGTGTTCTTCTGAGTCAACATGATTGAAAATATTCATCTTACTCTAGAAGGAAGATATATCATTATCATGTTAGGAGATGGACTAATGAAAATACAACAGACTCAGTTGGTAGAAATTGAGGATATTATTCAAAGCATATGAAACCGATATCATACTGTAACACGACCTTGATTCATGTTTTCATTCATGTACTTTTACTATATTTTAAATAAATTATTTTTTAATTCTATGTTTATGTGTTATTGGTTTGTTTTAATATACTATCCATATTAAAGTTTCAATAAACCAACTTCAAATATTGATAAATTGTTTATAATAGCATTTACATTAGTTATATGCAACATTAAAATGTGTTATCTTTCTAATTCCATGATTATTTTTTATATCAAAAAAGGTGGAGAAATTTTGATAAACACAACATTTTATTTTATGCTTTTAAATCATTTATTGTAGGAGAATTTTAATTTGGATAAATAGTGTGTAAGTGTTATCTCTTTGAGAGAATTTTCATTTTAATTTTTTTCTTTTAATATTTTACTTGGAGGGAGAAAAGACATTCTATATTACTTTATAAAGGGGGAGAAATTTGAAATGTTTTCTTTTATGTAACAATAGATAGCACAATGTTTCTTTCGTGATGAATTTTATTTGTTAAAATAAAATATTTTCTTATCTTTGAAAAATTCTAAACTATATTAAATTAATATTGTAAGATAATGTCATTGGTTATTTCATGGGTTTTGTGATCCTCAAAAGGGGTACATGTTTGAGCATGTATCGTTTTCAACAATACTCTATCATTTTATAATGATTTCTATGTTCACAAATACCCTTATTTATTATTCTAATGATTTAAAATTGAGTATATTTCATGAGATTATTTAATTTATTTCTCTATTTTGGAATAATATATTAGAGTTTTTTATCTATGTGGACTATTTCACAATGTGTTTGGAAATGATATTTAGTAGTTTAGCATGTTCTAGAAACACAGTTCATTTTCTATGTTTTCATAAATCACTTTAGTGTGTTCTAGAAACACTATTCATATGCTACGTTAAGGAGCATAGAGAAAGGAAAAAATCCATCATTTATGGGTTATTGAAAAAGTATCAAAGAAGAACCCTATATTTGGAAGGAACCTAATGTTTGGGATATTAGGAAAGTATGGAAGAAGAACCCTGCATTTGAAAGGAACCATACATTTGGGATATCAGAAAAGTATGGAATGTTATGTTTGTTTTTCAAAAATATGGTTCATCAGCCTTAGTTTTGTAAACAATATTATGTTTAGAAGCTGATAAAAGTATGGATTATATATTGTATGTTTTAAATTTGATGAGAAAAGTATGGTTTATCAACCTTATGTTGTGAAACTTACATTACTAACCTTACATTGTAAACCATACGTATAGAGAATGTATTATATGATGTTATACCCTACGTTTGGCGTCAGAGATTCAAACACAACTATATTGAGTAATAGTCTTTATGTGGATTATCAGGCTGATTTCATACCAGATTAAAAGACCAAGTCTAAAGCACGCCTTTTACTGATTCAAATACATTTATTTATGATTAAATGGATTGATTTTAGAGGAGCTTTTCATGATTAATATTAAGGATTGTAAGGAATGCACTATTAGTCAAACTTTTGAATATCTTGATTCTAAAGGTTATATTAGTGGATCTAAATATAAAATGATAATTCTCATCTTTATTCTCTATATACCTGTATTAATTTTTATTATATATGGAGAGGTGAATCATCAAAATGAAGAAAAATATATATCAAACTCATGTGTTTTTCATGGATACAATTTATAGAGACAATTGAGACATAAAGATCTACTGTTATAAAGAGCGACAAATCTCTTTTTCTGAAGAAGAAGAAACATGATTGAAGATTCACTGATTCTACACTAAATAACATTTTTGAATCAATTATAGTTATAGATACGAATTATATTTCATGATCTACTACAACCAGATAGACTATGAACTACTATTACAAAAATAACATCATTTCTGAAAATCGATGATCCATCGACTGTCAATTGCGTGTTGATGCAATTTCTAAAATCTACTAGATAGTATTTAAAATAACAAATAATATTTTACTTTGAGTGACTAGATTCTCATACTAATTTGTTTGTTTGGTTCTTTGTGTGAACTAGAAGGCTTAGTTTAACCTTAATTTTGTATTGGTGTCAACTTCCTAAACTCTGTTTTGAAATGGTCTGTTGGTAAGATAACTAGATAGTAAAAATCCCCAAGATCATGGAGTAAAGTGTTGGTGGAGTGGACTAGGGGCCTTCTATTTTGTGAACCAGTATACAACATGCGTCCTTTGAAATTTATTTTCCACTTCTTAACCATTCTGATAATGATAAAAGTACAGATCACGATTTCACAATGAAATTGTAATGCACACAATTCAGCACCCCTCTTGTGTATATTTGGAATAACTCCATCCAACAACCCCCCCCCCCACTATTTTCCTATATAACCCCACACAATATTCCATTTTTATTCACCCAAGTTACTTGTATTATATCGTTAAATTTCCATTCTATATCAATATCCCTATAAAGAATCCCCAAGATCCAAGTAATTTCTTCTCAAATATTTTGATATGCTCTCTCGGGGTAAAGGATCTCCCCCTCTTATTTTACATTCGAGATCCTAATTTGTAATTAGAAATTTTAATATCATTTTATTATACATTCATTACATTATAAAAATTCCAATGTTTTACCATTATTTTTCTAATATATTGATATCATTTATCCCATCACGTTATGACCATTACGTAAGTCTTTTCCATGATGAAAGTATGAGATTCCCACCTTCTCCAAAATATTCAAGGTCCTTCATTATGTTATGAAATTTTAATTTAAAGTACTATTTTTGGGATAAGTTTTTACGCCTACAATATACCGTCCATTTTATTATCAAATTAACTTAGACCCCTTTCTATCTCATCAAACCATTTTAAAAATCGTTCACTTCTGCTGTTATGAAATAAAAATTTCATTTCAATGATTCATCAGTAATGATTTAGAAGTGAATTCCCACTCACATTTCACCCATGTGTATTCACTTATGTTTGAATATACTTATTTGATTCATAAATTCCATGTTTTTAATCCAAAATTCTAAATCATATGGTTAATATAGTTGAAATAAATTTTTAGGTTATATTATCTTTGTGGTACTCTTATTCTTGTAAATGATAAGATTATAATGGGTGATCCTGATAGAGCCCCAATTATATGGTATTTTTTTAATCTAATGAGATTACATTTATGGTTAACATTATATTATCATAAGTACACTACGTCATGATGTTTTGGTAATTTTCCATTACTTATTTTTAGGATGCGTTATTCTGTAGTTGTTTTAATATTCCAATGTTTTCATTTTTTTATCGAGTTTTATCAAGACTCATTGTTAAAAATTATGATTATCACCCACTTTATGTCCCATTGAAGTAATTATTGACTAAAATATAACTCATTCATAATGTAATGAAATTTTTATTCCCTTAAAAGTATTTATATCTCAAACCATTATTATGTATGTTCCAAGTATATCTCATGTAGTTATTGAAGAGTTATAAATATTTAGAAGCATGTTAAGTATGTTTTTAACAAATTTATTTAATAATAGTGTTATAATGTTATGTTACATACCAAAAATCCCAAAGACAATATTCATCCTAACCTTTTCAATTTTATTATGTTAATATTTACATAGTAAATAATTATTTAATTTGAAATAATGATATGGTTTTTCATAGATATAAAATAATGAATGTGTTATTATTTTAAAGATATTGATTTGAAATCTATATAGATAGAATTATGAATAATACTAATCATTGGAAAAAATACCTATGTTTTGGTAAAATATATTGTGTGTCATTACCAAAAAAATTATTAATTTTAGATAGTAATAGTTGAAGTAGTTGTGGAATAAATGTACTTAGGTGTAAATACACTACAAATAAGTTATTATGATAGGGCTCATAGGGAAATGGTCTAATACAATATGAATTTTAGAACACCTCATTTGACGCTAATGGGGGAATTAATTGTTAATATAAATAAACATTATGAATAATTATTATAATAAAAATCTATAAGAGTATATGATTAAAAATTGATTGTGGAAAACATATTTTGAATCCAAGAAAGAGATATGTTAATAATGTAATCCATTTAACATTTTCCCATTAATATGTTTGATTTCCCTTTTATATGTTTTCTATATTGAAATGTATTATCCATAAGATTATTTTGGATGATGTAAATGACTATAAAAATAATCAAATAGTTAAAGGTATAATTATTTCTAATTGTTATATGAATTATTTTATATCTATAAAGTTTAGAATAACTATTTAAACACCTCAATAATTCTCAAAAGTAAAAATATTAGTGAAAATGAAAAAAGATTAAAATATTTCATCACATGTATATAACTCCTCCAATGTGAATATTTCATGGCTTAAATTTCCAGTGAAAATTCTGATACAACCATTTTCATAATGAGATATTATTACAGTTGTGTACTAGATTTACTTATGTAGAGATTACATAAATTGGTGGGAGAAAGAATCCACCCCATACCTGGAATCACCTTCAGATTATAAACATATTAACGAAGGATGATGCAAGTTATTTTTTATTAACATCTCAACCAAGAATATTATTTTCTTATTGGAATGTGTGTCTTTTTAAAATAATTATTACTATGAAAATGAATACCCTTCCTGAAATTACACTGTAGGTGAATATATTTACTTGTTTTCTATATAATTACATGTTATTATTTTTCTAATAGTGTTTTTCTTATCAATTAAACATATGATAGGGCCATGTAACATTCATGGGTTTTTTCATCACCCACAAAGGGATATCTGTGGATCCTTTATAAAATGGAAATGATTCAAGGGTGGCCTAAAACAATATCTATGACAGAAATGTATAGTTTCCCAATATTAGTTGGTTATTATAATTATTTAATGTTAAATGTTTCAATATTGTTTAGAATCCTAACCAAGATTACTCATAATGGAGTTATGTTGGTTTAAAATGATTTATGTGAGGATTTTTTTAAATATCTAATGATTTGGATAATCATAGCACATGTACTCACATTTCCATCTAGTAGGGAAGGATTTTTGATCAATACTTATGCATATAAAAAGTTATTTTTTTATGAACTACTCAAAATTGAAAAAGTTATAGCATATAACTCATGTCAACTAATTATCCAATATAATAACAGCTAAACACATTATATATAATTGGGTTTAGTGATCTACTTGTTTGAGATATGGTGAAATTATCTATTCCAAATGAAGTGGGATATATATACTCACTATAAAATCATCAATTATATATTCATAAAAAAACTATATAATTTGTTCCTATGATGGTGGTTATAAATTATAAAGGATTATGATTGATCAATCAATTACTATCTTGGTACAGAAAAAAATTGGTAGATTCCCTTATTATAAAAGTCACCATAACTCTATCAATGGTGGATAATGTATGGATTCCAATATTCATAACCATATAATGGATGGATGTGGAAAAAATAAAAGGATCTTCATCCTATATTTCTCAAATAACTACTCAACCATCAGTTTTTGAGAGGTTCAAGGTGGTTAAAAATGAGACTGTGTTTCAACAGAAGAAGGTAGTGAAGTTGATGGAGTTAAAATATGCAAGAGATGATGTTATATGGTTTGTAATCAACAAATGTGTCCCATATTAACTATAACTAAAGATGTGAATTTTGGGGTATTCTATTAGATCAGACATAACTACTCATATAAGATTAACTAAGATTTATAGATATTTAAAAAAATGTTTATGGTGCGATAAAATTAAGAGACTGGCTATTGAGTTCTATCTTGATGCATGGTATTCGATAAATTCGTGGCTGAATGGAAGAATCCAATTGGTATGATGAAACTATTTCCCATAAAATAATGGAAATGGGAAAACAAAACCATGGATTTCACCATTAGAATCCCAATGATGCATAAAGGTAATACCACTATATTTTTTGTAGTGAATTTCCTTACAGAGACTACAAAATTCATTGCAATCAAGGGAGATTTATATATTTGAAAACTCCCTTTGATATATATATGTGAGGAGGTATGATTTAATGGAGTTCCACACTCTACTAAATCCGATTGAGATCAATGGATTACCAAAATGTTTTAGAGAGGCCTTATGAAAGCATTAAATATAGAATTGAGCTTTTACACTACTTATAATCCTCAAAAAAATGGTACGTTTGGAATGATCATTCAAAACATGGTGGAGATGTTGTGATTATGTACAATGGATTTACAAGGATGATGGGATAGGCAAATTCCCCTAGTGATGTTAAAATATAACAATAGTTTTTAATAATGCGTTGAAATGGCCCCATATGAAACATGTTATGAGAAGAGGTGTAGATTATAAATATTTTATGATGAATTTGTTGGATTAAAACTAATAAGTCCTAAAATGGTCTAGGAAATTATGGATTATGTCATGACCATTCACCAAAAATTCAATGATACTCATAGAAAAAATAAAAGTGATGAAAATGCAAGATGAGACCATGATATAGAGGTTGAAGATGAGGTATTTCTCTCTATATATCCAAGGAAGAAATTCATTTGGTTTGGGAATACGGGTAAGCTATGTATTTGGTTCACTATCCCCATTGATGTTATCAAATACATTAGATCCATGGCCTATTTACTAACCTCTTAAAAACCCTGTCTGAAGTACATGAGACAATCTACAAACCCATATAAAGTAATTACTTACCATATCCCTCACTTGTACTGAATTTATAGGTGGTACCATATGAAAATTAGCTTTTACATGGTGATATATTGGTGAAGACCATGGATCAAAGTGAAAAAATTATTTGAAATAAGAGAGTGCACCTAGTCAAGGATCCATGGTAGAGCAAAATTTTCAGGAAGCAATGTGTGAACGACCTATTGCAATGAAAAAGAAATTTCCACATTAGTTTTAATATATGAAATGAAAATAATTGGGTATAAATTACTAATGGTAAAATAATTTAAATATATGATCATTTATTAATCAAATTCCTTATTTTAATGAATTTATGTTTTATTATGTGTTATGGTCATAGAAAACACATGAAATTTTTCATGTTATGGATTATTATATCATACTGGACATAAAATAACCATTATGAATATTAAAAATTAATAATATATACATTAGACCATGACCTTATGATTATTATATATTAGAATGGATTTAATTTCAACTGATGTATAAGGAAGAGTCAATTGAATATAACCACTGGATTATACCCTATAAAGCCCATTTATATGATCTTCTCATTGAAAATTTCATCTATAGCCTTTTACCTTGTCCAATCCCATGTAAGAATTCAAAAACTGATCAATGAGTAAAAACTTATACTGGATATGGTTAAGCTTATCAAGATCAAGTCCAAAATCATATTCACCATACCACCCCCAAGAATGTCTCACTTTCACACATCATACCCTTAGGTCATTTTCTGATCTAACAAATGGATATGTATCTCAACAAAAATAATAAAAATATATAATTTTTATTTTTATTAAAATAATATCTCTATTTATTTTTATTTTATAACATTATAAATTATTAAAATATGATTTTGATAAAAAAATATAATTCAATATGATATATAACAAATATTATTTTTTGATCATAAGTAATTTTAATTAGGGCATTAATTTTAATAAATTCCTGAATTTTGAAAATAAATTTAATTTTTTAGAAACTATATTTATTAGATATTATTTATTAAGTATAGTTGATAATATAATTTTAGGAAGTAAAAAATAATTTTTTAGGGGATAGAAAACTATTTATTTAAATGTACCTTATTTTTACAATAAATGTGGATTTTTATTTCAAAATACAAACTATAATAATTATTAATTTATTTGAATAAATAAAATATTATTTTTGGATAAAACACATTTAAATAATTAAATGTTAATTTTTTCTTAATTTTTGGTAGAGTTGTATTTTTTGGTAAATATTAAATATGGTATCAACATACAATATGTATTACGAGATAATAATTTCCCAAAAGTGATATATTATATCACATAAAATTTAACCATGTCCAAATATATATTCACCCTTTAATATAATTTTTTTGATGTTATTTGATTAATTTTATAAATCCTTTATGAACACTCCAAATCCTAGACTGTATATTAAGGGTTTATGATCTATTCATTATGAACCAGAATCACTTGCAAATCACTATGAGAAATATTTTAATTAGTTTGGTTATTTCCATTATTAAATAATTTTAACCACTCCTCATTGGATGAATCCTTTAGAAATATACATGGAATGATTTTTTATTTATTTTTACTATATTATATAGATTAAAAACCATAGTTTATGAAATAATACAGAACTCCCCAATCATTCTCTATATAAACCAAAAAATTATATTCTATTTATGTTTAAAAAAAATATAGAAATTCTTTAGTCATACCCTCCCCCTCAAGATAACAACAATGTGTCCCTAAATCAGTCATTCATACACTCCCAAACACTTGGATACACTCTCCAAAGGTAAAAGATTTCCCTCTCTTATTTCCAATTCAACCACCTTTTTTTAATTATCCTTTTGAACCTTAATTGGCTATGTTCTCCTGAATATATATAAAACACTATTCATTAATATTTAGTTTATAATAATGAGGGGTCATTTATTTCATCTCTCTAGGAGCTCTATCATACAGGTTACCTATACGAATATAAGGGATCATCCCCATCGAATCTTTATTAAAGAACCTTTTTTTATTTTATGGACATGGATCTCAAATTCCAAATGTTTTGAAAAAATTTTATGTGTCCCAAATAATTTAATATTTATGAATGAAAAAAGACCCATTTAAGTCTCATTAAACCAATATATTCATATTTATATACTGACATTATGCTATCAAAATTTTGATAATATCATTCATACCAAATGATAGTGAAGCGAATTATTCTACCCATTTCCTCTTAATGGTAGAAATATTTATGAACCTCTACATTTTTTATTTGGGAATTAAATTTATACAAATAAAATAACTCAATTTTGGGGTAATTATATATAATTAAATTCTTATGATATGTGATTTTGGGAAAAATTATGCATGTACTGGATATGATTATAAAGGGTGTACCTAGATAGTGCTCTAATGAATTAGGTAATGTTTTAATTTCATGATACTATATGTAAGAAGAATGGGAGGTTATCCTTAGAGGAATATTTTTTATAACTTTGTGGTTATTATTAAGTTTTAAATATGATGAAATATTTTAATTTTTTCCAACTTTCCCATATTGTATTTATTCTATCATGTTGTATCATTCCTCCTTATTCAAGATTATGATATATAATCCCTTTATGACCCATTTACGTTTATATTGACTATCATGTGATAATGCTATATTGTTATATTTATTATTCCCTTATTAGTAATTATATATAAACCCATTCTTATGTATTTCCCATGGAGATCCTATAATAGTTCCGAAGAGCGGTGTATGTTTGGAGAATGTTTTGGATGTTTTCAATAAATTCATTTTATCACTTTCTTGTGACGCTATGTTTTGTAAATAGTCTTGCAGAGACACTAGTAATCTCAATCTTCAAGTATTTATTAAGTGAATATTTATGTAATAAATCTTGAATACATATATAATAATGATATGTGTTGTAGTATATGTCTTGTTGTATTGACATGAACTTATATTAATTGAGTATTTAGGTAAAAAAATTATAAAAATGAATTATAGGATACCAATGGAAAATATATATGGGATTTTAGAGAATCTTAATTAATGTTTAATTATGACATATCATGTAAGTAATAAATATTCATTACTTGTAAAATTATGATTGAATATTGATCTACAAGTGTTAGTCTGGGATATATTTTTATATTTCTATGATCCAATCATATATTCTCCAAACTCATTCCAAATTGGTAGACATATATAGGTAGTAAAATCTATGGTATAATTATAAATCATGTTATTTCCTATGTATACCTATTTAGTGTATTTTTAAAATAAATTTTTATTCAAATTAACTAAAACATCAAAAAAATAAATATTTTTCCCAATTTTTTACAAATGAATAAAACAAAAATATGTAATATAAATATTTTTAATTAAAATATATAAACTTATTATTATTATTTAATAAAAATTTAATGAAAATATTTTCAAATGTATTTTTTAAAATTACCTAATGAATAAAATATTTGGAAATAAATTAGGGGAATTACGGATGAGTTAAAAATGAATTTTAACATGTCATTTTAAATAATATTTTTCTTTTTTATAGAAGAACATTTAAATTCAATGATATAATTCATTATAGAGTTTTCAACATAGAAAATTACCTTATTTCCAAGAAGTCATGGGAAAATTAACCTTCACAAGTCACTCAATATGTAATTGAAACTTGGTTTTAGGAAGGTTTTCTATACTGATCAAGATTTGATTTCAAGGATTCCCATGAAGAAATAACAGTACCATTATATTTATTGGTTAATTACTTCTTGTTGTTTATTTTAATTATATTTTCATACTTTCTAATGTATGGTGTCCACATAGACATACCTGTGATACTATAAATTCATATCAAACTTAGAGGATGGGTGGTAAATATTATCAATAACTATTGTGTGGAATTATTCGCTACATGTGGACACTCTTATGGACTATAAACATTTTCATGAAAAATAAAAATTAATATTGATAAATTGAATATGGGTTTAAATGAATTATATAATTTTATTATATATTAAAAAAATATCTCCATCTTCTCCCATTTCAAGTGAAAGAATTAAATTTTACTTAATGTATAATTATCAGTAACTCTAGAATGTAATTTCATCCATAGAGACAGTTGGTACGTGATTTTTAGTATTAGTACCATTAAAAAAATTTTCATGTGTCACTGTAAATTTAATCAGATCATGTTTAGTTTGGTTCCACTTAATTTGACACATTGTATCATTACTGTTTGTGAGAGAATGAATAATTAATAGTTCATTAAACTCACATAGAATTGAATTTTTAGGATAATCGGTTCCTATATACAGTTGGTGTGGTATGTATATATATAAAAATATAATTTGTTAATCATGGATGGAACATACCCCAATGAGGTTTGATGGGATTTACTTGTTGTAAAATAGACTTCAGAAATTAAATTTGATTTCATTATTGATATATCATAAAAGAAACTTATGTTGTTACCCATATAGAAGATGTACCTCTAGGTGGATTAATTTTTAAGAGGCTGTTCTGATGATGTGAAATATTAAGGAATACGATCCCAAAGAAAATATTGTCATACTTATAAGATATAAGACCTTTATATAGGGGAATTAATTCATTAATAATATTATCTGATAAAGGAATACAATTTTAATGGGTGTATATCATAGTTGGGTAATAGTGATAGATGAATATCAAGATTAGGACTTGAAGGAAAATCCAAAAAATACTACTAGAGACAGGAATCAAATCCCATATTTATGAACTTGCATACATTATGCTAATATGCCTGGAAAATACCATGTTGTATAATATCATAAGGATTTGATGTTATGGGTAGTTTAACGTAGTTTGAAAACAACATAGGATACATTGATCAACAAGATATCATCAGTGTGTACGTGTTGTGGAATGAGAGAAAACCTATAATTGAGTAAGGATTTAATAGATGAGGCTACCTAGAGGCAATTCATTAGGAATATATTTCATTTAAGGAATGCATATCATGGAACATGAAATAATGTAAAAGAGATAATATAATTTTTTGGACTCATAACTAGAAATGATGACCATAATGAATGTCGTTATTAATGTTAATGGAATGATAAACACAAATATATATTATTAGGAATGTCATTATATCTTTATGAAATAAGATATGATGGAAGATACGACACATTTCATGGTATCATAGGATTCACTTGATGGTGGATTATGCATTGATGTGGCCCATATAAAAGATGTGACTTGAATTTACACCTCAATATGAGGTCTAATGTAATTTTTTATAATTTTATTAATGGAATGATGAAAATATGTCTGAAATCCCACTTGAGTAATTATTAGTATGAGAAAAAAGAGAAAATTCATGATAAATATGATTGAACAACTTGATTTTAAGGGGATCTATACCTGAAGTTGAATCCTGAGAGTGATTTGATTTTGGATTATACCTAAAGATGACATCTATCTGTGAGTATTCCAAGAAAATTAATATTATTTCCTATAGGAACTATCATATCTATATGTCTGGGAGGGGAATTGAATCTTCCCATCTTCCTACCAGGTAGTATTTTGGGTTGGTGTATAGAGGTAGTAGTGTGGTACCCTATAATAGATTTAAGAGGAATTCTAATCGAAGGATAGCCAATAATCCTAGATCAATATACTTAGATGAAATACATTACCACTCCATGGTATTCCACAACATTTGATTCTTCATTAGGGCCTCATTATCAAGAGAATAAAAAAATAATGTTCTCCCAAGGGCTCTAACCATCTCAGATAATGACTTTTAGCTTCTATTAATCATATGAATATAAATTTTAAATGGTATATTCTCATGTGAAATCCCTAATTGTGTGGTTTAGTTACCCTTGTAAGACTCTTCATATTGTATATTTTATTGTTTTAACGTCACTTAATGATAATCATAGAGTTATTCAAAACATGGTGAGCCTGACATAAAAGGACATAGGAAACATACATCCAAAATAAGGGGTGATATTTTTATATAGAGGTAGTTCATGGATTATTTGTGGTGATGGGATAACATAGATAGGCTATATCATTGTTGGCTTCACCACCATGTGGTTAGATTCACCTCCGTGAGGTGGGATTTTCCATGTATGGTTGGTTTCAACATAATCACATTCTTATAGACTCATAATGTTATTTGAGATTCAAAAACCTATACTAGAATGAATAGAATCATGAGAATATACTCACAAGATTTGATCGACCTCTAACTAGTTTTTTCAGTAGCCACGTACATGGTCATTTTATTTTCTGTATAGATATATAGGGTGAGTTTTATAAGTGGATGTTCTTAGATATTGAATTTCTCTGCTTATTTTCTATGTAAATTCCATTTTATATAATATTTAATAGTTTTTAGGGGTTTTTTAGACACCAAAATATTTATGAATTATAAAAATATATTGAAATGTTTCCATGCGAGTAAGGATAATCATTAAATTTTCCTCATAGAATTTAAAAATTTTCACCTTTCAATATATTATTAGACTATATAATGATTCATAATTTTCAATTGTATTCAATTTTTCAAAAAACATCATGTGTTTTGACTAAATCACTATCACTTCATAGTCTAATAATGTAGAGTGTCTTGGATCATGATTTTTCACCGTGTGTTTTAACCATATAATAGGCTAAGGGACCTAATGGGGCATTTCAAATAATGATCCCTCACCTCACTGTAGAGTAATGAGGTGGGACAACAGTGCTCATGGGGAATTAGAATCTATCCACCTTTATTTTAAAATTAATTTAACAAAATTTGTAATATTAACTTTTAATTATTTTAATTGTAACATTATGGTGTTTTGAACATATTTAGTGTAAATAAATTCTCCCATGGAATTAGGTATATTTGGATTGATAAGGAGCCGATTATTAGGAATTAGTAAATCTATCTTAATTTTGATGTAGTGAATTACTTGGAGTGATAATATTTAAATATTAATTGAGGCCTTAATTGTTCCTTTTCTATCCCCCACAAAGCTAGAAAATCTCTATATTTTCTTTCATAACTGACTGTTCTACATATTCATGATCTTATTTTCTTAATCTATTATAATCACATACGGTATGTTATTTTAACTCAATTAAAAAATAATTTGAAGTCATTTCATCCCATAGGGTCTTCCACATAGACTAGGTGAATCTATATCTAACATGGGGTTAAAATTTTGATCTAAATGATTGACCTCTATGTTCACTTGGTAAATGACATTGTTTATCGGTTTACCTCAAAGTAACTTTCTTTTGGATTTTTTATTTTTATCAATATAACTTTAAAATTACATTCTTAATGTCCCATTAGTATTTCTAAATATAAATGACACAAAAATAGGTTTATTAAGTTTCCATTTATGGGAAGGATAATATATATAACAATGTTAATAACTCTCAATGTATGTATGTTACCCTGTATCACATCATTATTTTTAATATGACAGTGATGACCATTAGTGCCAATTTATTGTCATGCAATATATCCTTAAATGGACACCTTATAAATTATTTTTCAACTACCACAACATAATGTGATATGAACATTACAATCAACTGGATTCATCGTAATAAAAAGGTGCCTTGGGAGAATGTTTCTATGTAGGCACATTTTATAGAGGAATATGAATATGATGGTTATAACTTGGGGTATGCAACTTGGATTTTTAAATATATAGAGATGTGATAAAAAATAATTATATATAGACATAGGATATTAATGTCCAATGAATAATAAAAAATTTGTTTGATATCATACAAGGAATTCCATTTTGGTTGTTTATTCTTGACAGACTAGGGCTATCTATCTAACTGAACTGGCATTGTGTGAAATTGTTGAAGGATCTCTGAACTGCTAGGAAAATCAAATTAGTAAGGATTTTTTAATATCTAATCAATCAAGAATGTAATATAGAATCATAAATATGAAACAAAATGAGTCCAAAAAACAAACTATTTCTATAAGACACCTAAATAAATTTGGATTAGCCTCTTGGATGTGTAAAAGACCGACAACTCATTAATTTTTAGAGGTATTTTTTGATATGTTTCACATGTGGATAGTATTACTAAAAAGGATTACTCTATTCATTAAGGAGTAAATAAATATGTAAAACAACATTCAGAAAAAATATCATTACTCAAATATAATTGTCTGATTTATTACATCAGTTGTAATTTTTGATTAACTTACTAGTCTAGAGCCTAAGGGGAAAAGACTACGGAAATAACTATTCTAAATCTATTATGGTCTTACAAGAATATATTTTCCAATTTTAGAGTAAGGGAATTATACCACATGGGGTTGGGACGTTGATCTATGAGTTGACAAGGAAAACTATCAAGAGGACATCATCGAAACATTCATCAATGGGTATTTCTCTTTATAAAGGAGGATAATACAGGGGTAGGAGTTGGAATTTTTTTAATGGTATCCCATATATCCATATGAGTGTAGTTTATCCTAGATTTTTTAATATTAGCTAAATACTATATAAATTACGTAAATTTATACCATAGAAGTCCCCCAAAGGGTTTTATTCATATTCCAAATTCATTAGTAATGGATTATAATGGAATGAGAAGCTATCGATTTCTAACAAATCAAGTGATAAAAAAAACATGGTTCTGACCTCATTATTATTGTTTGGTTAATTTTCTGAATTACAAACTAATGTAATATGATTATAATTACATATTGAACAATTATTTATAGTTTTCATTTACATTGAACCTAGTTCTAATCAACATAGTAAGAGAAATGCTCCCAACATTCATAAGAAACTGTAGACATTATGCCTATATGGAATGATGTTTTAATTTTATGAATTGATGATTATTATACATTTGGTTTATAAATATATTAAGGTTTGGGCATGGTTTCTATTATGTTATAAATGAAATCCATTATCCTTAATGAAACAATTAAAAATAAATATATCTATTGACATGTAAAAAATTCCAGATAATGCATACATTAGAATATAATGGGGATTGATACCTCCTACCATCGTATAACGCTAATATTATGCTTTTTTTACTATACTTGATTACGTAAATGTAAAAACAATAATGGTTAGTTGTCTAGGTTCGTGAATCAACCATTAAGGCAAGTATTAGATTGGAATGATTGAGAAGGAGATGAGTTAGTGGTAGTATAAAACTGGTAGCATCTAGTAGATCAATAGTAGTGGCTAGGCCTGAATATAATGTGAGGCTTAAATTGGATAGGGAGCTTATAGGTGGTATACATCTAGGGAATCTATGTGATTTGATTCCTATAACGATGTCGTTTATGTGATATAGAAATGGTTGAGTCAACTATATGCTCCACCTTAAAAAAGAAGGGTACTACCTATGTTAGGGGAAAACCCCTATCCATTTTTTCATTATGATGTATTCAGTATAGAGACATAGTGGGAATTGGGTTCTTATAGGATGTATCATTCTATTATATCATCCTTGGTGTCTATTTTGAAATAGTTAGTGTAATCTGATGGGACTTGGGTTCATATCTTCCAAAAATACTATCACCTAGGTAGATCATTCTATTGAGGTAGAGCAATATCTCTTGGATATTTTCCAGAATCATTTACATGATTGAAGGTGGAGTCTATTGTTATGTTGATATGTTATCAAGTATGATTCCATTAATAGTTCAACTGATGTAGAGAATTATAACTAGAGGACCATAGGCAAGGAAATATAATTCCATAAAAATACATTCTACATAATTAATTTTTATATTCATTGAAATCCAATATGATATTGTTAGGGTACCAAGTTGTAACTATGACACAATGAGATTTTAAAATAAATTCATTATGTTTTATATCATATTCAACATGAAACCTTGCAATTAAACAACCCACAAAATATATAAATGATATAAACATTCCATTAAAATTATTGAAATGAATTGTATTAAACACTTATTGATATATATATATATATCCATATAAAGTTTGGATAAATCATAGTATTTAATAAATATATTTTTATTCAAATAATTTTATTCTTTAAAAAAAATTATCTTTAAAAATATTTTTGTTCATTTGTGTGAGAATTTTTTTTTATATTTTTATAATTTATAAAATTATTTGTATAACATTAAAATAATTTTTTTAATAATAAAGTAAAAAAATTAACTTATGTTGAAATTTAGGTATGTTTTATAATATATTTATTTTCAATTGAATAATTAAAAAACTATTTTTTTATAAAACTATCATTCTATTTTAATAAATTATGTATCTTAAAATTCCATTCATGTATTAAATATGATTTTACATAAAATTTATACTCGTTAGTCATATATAAATCACCTAATTATATTTGAATAATATTTATACTGTTTAAAAAAAAAAGAAATTTATATGTTTTAAAAATGGTGTATTTCTGAAAAGTACTTTAAAGTAAAGAATATTTTTCATTTTAAATTATTTGAAAAATAATTTAATAAGGACAGATTCAAATAAAATTTATAGATTATATATTAATAAATAATAATTTTTTTCATACAAGTATTATTATAATTCATATGTTTAATATAAAATAATCGTTTCCTTGGAAAATAAACTTCTACAAAGACTACTTTTTCTTCGTCTCCATGGGTATATTACTGAATTAAGTTTTACCACATATGTGAATTGAATTTGGTTAAAATGTATTCCATATATGAAAGAAAACTAATCAATATTACATAATAATAAATAAAAATTAATTTTTGATCATAATTAATATTGAAAATAGTAAAAAAATATTTAATGTAGTTATGGTGAAAACAAGTTTACTTGGGGGTAAACTAAAAAGATAAGATTAAAAATGTCATAAAAACAATTAAAAAAAATATTTTAATGGACATATTATGACATTATAAAGTAAATATATCATTAAAGGTACATTTTTATACTTTTCTCATTTCAAAACTATAGATACATATGTTTATTATATAAATTATTAGTATTTCACTCACCTCACTTATAAAAGTCCACCTAATCTTCTTTTTTTCTTTACATAGTCAAAGAATTTTTCCGAGCCTCTATTTTTATAATTTTATTCATAAAATCCATACCAACAACCTATATCACTTATTATGACCATAAAACCACCCAATTAAGGATTTTGGTGCTTACCTAATAATTTTGTCTAAAGAAGAGGTATCATGTTAAACTGTGCATTTCTATATTATTTATTTTTACACCTCCACCCAATATTCTTAAATTATTACATTAAAAAAAATAGTATCTAAAATATAAATATATTTTTACATCTTAATTTCATATCCTATATATTTATCATCTACTATAATATTGGACTCTATGTCCAAATTAGTGTGTGTGGCGTACTACCGCCTCACGAAACCATTGGACATCATTTTCCATCATTACAGCTAATGAAAAGATATAATGGTGTTATTAAATTAAATATATGATTTTTTACCATATAAATAATTTTTAATTTACTATATCACAAATTAATTCTTACATTATATTTAGTGGGTAGTATGATAACATCAATATTTTGTGTGACAGACAACTACTTAGTAAAGTGATCTAATTATTTTTTCACTAATTCATTAATGTTAATTGAATAATGATATAGTTAATGATTATATTTGGTATAAATGAAATACATATTTTATTAATTAAATATCTAAAATTATTAAGAATTTAATATATATATTTCAACACTAAAATTTGATAATGTTGATTGTGTATACATGTTTATTACTTCCACCACTATGTAATGTGATTCATTATTCCTTCCCAAAAAATAGATGATATATATATATATTATATATAATGAAATAATATTGATTTATGCTATAGTTATCATTCATAAATGTGGAAATTTAACTTTAATTATTTCTATTATGATTTTAAAAAAATGGAAACATTACTCATATGTACGTAAGTCCTACAGTATTTATGAATGTAACATAGTTTATTTTTCATAAACATATTTCGTGGCTATTTTTAAAATGATAATTGATTTAAAAATAGGATAAATATATCAATATTATTGTTATAGTGATCATTAAATAAGATCATTTCATCCATGTTCATAACAGTAATGAAATTTTTCCACAATGAGCTGAACATCCTCAAATCCCCTAATGTGGATATATCTAATTAAATATTAAAATAAGTCAAAAAATTAATTAAATAATTTATTTCAATACATGTTATGAAACATGGCAATTTATACTAAAAATTGATATTATTTCAGTAATCTTACTTTATCAGGGTTAACATACATACAAGGACGTTAGACAATATATAAGGGTTTCTCATAGAACTATTATTTTAATGTTATATATGTCATATTCAACAAAAAACTTTATGGGTGTATAAAAGTCACATGAATTAGTTTGATGATTTTTATAATGGAAATTATCGGTATTTAAAAATCCCTAGGATGATCCCAATTTCTTGTGGTTTTGATCTAGATATTACCAAGTAGTAAGTGACTAGGTCTTAATTTCCCTTCGTTGAGGAATATTTTATTATTTTTCAACTAATTATTTTTATATTGTATATATATATACTAACAAAAAAAATCAAGATATAAAAATTATCATCCAATATTAATGGAATTTTCTATTTCAATTTGACCAATTTCATCCAAGGGGATTTTTCATGAAATTTATCAATTGGAAAATAACTTCATAACTATTTTTTTTATTATGTTATACTACTTATTCGATGTCATTGAAATTATAATAATATTGGTGTAATGGAATTTGATTATATTAATTTTTATATATTAAGGGATTTATATTCTATGTAAATAATTTATTCATTGACTAATTCTCACAACAACATTATGATCATTATTAGCGATTTATTGTTTCACATTTTATTTCTATGGGATATATGGAATATTCAACACTTATTTTAATTATCTGTTGTGTATAAATTAAATTTTACAATTAATAAAATGAATACATCATTTATCATGGTGTTTTTTTCTATTTAAATTATTTTGTTCATAGGGAATGGACATGGAACATACAATGTGGTAATGATTTTCATAACTCAAGTACATTAAATTGAGTAATATTACTACTTCATTGAGATTATTATATCAGGATTATATGTGTAATGAATCATTAATATTTTAAATTTTATTTCCACCTATATTGTATATTTTCTACATTTTATAAAAATAATAAATAAAATTATATATTCTATAATGAAATTTTATAATTTTTATAAGTGTTATTCATCTCAAATTATATTGTATTGATACATATGATTAGGGTATTCACATATATTAATTTTTGAGGTCTATATACATCCCTTAGACATGTTATATCATAAAAAGTCATTATTTTTTATGATATTTAAAGTATAATTATATTTTATTCTATCTTGTGGCATACGATTAAATAGTTTCAAATGTAGAAGAGAATTTTGGTTATAATCTCCTTTCTATCTAGATTGGTTATGTTCATGGTTCTTTTAAATAGAATAATGTGATCATATATTCATGATCCAAATATATTTTATTCTCCAATGTTTTTTATACTTTTTTACATGTTTAGTTTTAATTTCATTCATTATTTATTAATGGATCATCATGAAATTTTCTTGTAAGTGAAACAAATGTTGTGTTTTATTTTACATAGAGAATCATTCTCATCCATAACCAGGTTTTCTAAATTTTTATAATTTTTTTTAAAAAAATATTACTATTAATGTTTAAATTCTTTTTTACACAAAGTTTTAATTTTATGAAATTCATTACAAATAAATAATCATGTAGTTTTCTGAACAGGGTACTGTTTGTCATTTCGCAGAATATTGTGAAATGAATTATTAATTTTAACCTATCTATCTTGAAAATGATAACACTGTCATTTAAAATCAATGTTTTAAATATTTTCTTTAATGTTTCAATATTTATCTTCAATGGTTATATTTTCAATGTTTTTTTTTATTTTTTTGTTTTTTGAAGTTGATTTTCAAAAAGAAATTTTTATTGTCATTAAGAATGTATTTAATGTTCTTTTAATGGTATTTAAATTCATCTTTGAAACCCGCCATTGATGTTACATATACTCCTCTATGGATATGTGGAATTTATATCATCCTTATTGTTTTTACAGAAGGATTATGTTATTGAAATTGAAATTATTTCTTCTTCACATCTGAATTATGAAATGAATGTATAATAATCATTATTATGTGAGAAAACTGACTGATTATTAATGATTTATTCATGAATGGTACATAAAAAATATTGATGATCAATTGTGTTCCCTGATAGAATTAGTTGATCCTATTAATGCTTATGTGATGGATTTTCTATGATAGATTTAGGTGAGTTATATATAGATTATAAGATAGTTGTTCCTAGACAATGTCGAGTGATCCCATAATAGAAAAATTAATGAGTTCAAATAGATACCAATGCAATGAATTGGGTAATGTACTATGTCATTAGAGGAAATAAGGATGGAGTAACTTTTTTTTCTCTCTTATGGATTTAATTAGGCTCTAGTAAATTATGACACATTTTTTAAATGGTTTATGAACATAATGTTCCAAACTTATAAAAAATCATTATTCTCCATGTGGTATATAAAATATTTCCTTAATCATAATTAATATCACATGGATCTTAATTATAGTTTCTTATGAATCCTTCTATTGTTAGACCAATATGTCCTTCCACAAGCTTAAGGATCCAGTTGGCAGTTTTGAGTTATACAATGTTATTCTATTTATCTTTAACTATGTCAACATACCCTTATTATTATTTAATTTTCAATAATGATAATCAATTTATAACATGTATGTTTACCATTAATAATATTTTTAGATGATACTTCATTGGTTTCCTTTTCCCCAGGTCATCAAAAAGGATTTTAAATGAATTGTGTCTAGAAGGGTTTCATATGGATGACGGTGATTACCTAATTTGGAATATGAAAACCTTGTTATTATGGGATATTATGTTCATCATTCTGAACATTTGTTTAGGAATCAATGATGTTAATAGTTTTTCCAAATCCTCTAAAACTGTAATTGTACAATGAATATTAGAATAAGAGTAACATAATATTTTCTATTTTTGTATTATGTTTTGGAATAAAAAATCAGGTTCACTTTCATAATTATAAAATCCATAATTGTAATTTTTTTTTTATTTTTTGATCCATATCTAGTACTATGGGTTCTGGGATAATATACTTAGTATTATAGGATTTTTTAGATAAATTTTGAATTAATATGTTTTTTATGTGGCTAACATAATTTCTATCGATACAATCTTTATTTTATAAGAGTATTGTTTTTTATTTTTTCAATATATTAATCAATGATTTTTAGGGTTTATGGGATGTTATATTAAAGTAATTAAAAACAATTTAAGAGTAGTTTTATTTGGTTATACAATATGAATTTTTTTACTTTAATTTGATGTATTGTTAATTTTTTTTGAATATAAATTTTAGGTTATTGATAATATTTATGGTTGATATGGTCTTGGATATTGATATAATTTTTGGAAAATATTTTACCATATAGACAATAATGAGGTTGTAATGTGATTTGGTGAAAAAGTAATTAATGTTATTACAGAAGAATATTGCTATATTTTTGTGATTATATAATACAAATTATGATTTAAACATTGAGGATAATAAACTCATTCATATTTGGAATATTAATTTCATCTATGATATTGTTTTATTAATATAAGGCCTGTTTTTTTTAATAATGGAATTCTTCGCCAAATTTTAGAGTTTAATGTACTATTTCATTACATAAAAATTTATGCATTTAGGGAATTATTATACATTGTGATAACCATTTTAGTATTCCTTAAAGATTAAAGATAGTTTGAATATCTTTATTATCCAATTATTGGTTATATGGTTCATTAAAAAATTATTTTATTTCATCTAGCATTGAAAACAACTCTTGGATACACATCCTTTAGAGAAAAATATTTCATGGAAGTGGAAATTTAAAAAATGAGGAAATTAAATCATCAGTTCATTATATTTCAGTTTTAAATCAATATAGATAGTAATTATAATGAAAAAAATCATATAAAATGAGCAGGAAATAAAAAATTACAATTACCATAATTTATGATGATTTCAATGACCTTTTTTACACCACTTTGGTTTATGGTACTATTGCTTTCAATTTTTTCATGACCATTCATATTATTGTGATGAATGGTGTCATTCATAGTCCATAATTATATTGAAATTATTCTTTTATTCAATGTCATAATCTTCACTTCCAACCTTTATTTTCATATATAAATCATAGTATGTGTCATTCTAGATAAAACTAAGACTAACTTTTATCACTTATCAAGAGGATATTCTATTAACCATTTTTATGATGTGGTTTCCCAATATTGGATTTCCTCCAATTTCAAAAAATTAATTACCAAGATCATGTTAAAATTGAGAGGGATAAAAATATTTATTATGGGAGGATGAAACACCCTATTATTTTAAAAAAAGTTTATTGTGTTCAATATCATATTCAACAAACAACACAAAGCATAAACACCATGAGAAATATATAACCATTATAAAATATACATTAAATTAAGGTTTATAATTAGTAATAACTACATCAGTATGTATATATATATATCGTTATTAATATAAATTATTGATAAATTTTTAGTATATAATCAATCAATTCATTGTAAACACATTTTCTGAAAATTAGTTTCTATATAAAATGTTTTTCATTTTTTGATATAAAGTACTATAAATAATTTTTTAAACATTCAGAAAATTTACTTTATATAACAAAAATAATGTTTAAATCAATATATTTAAATTATCTTATGTTGAAATTTTTAAAATTTTAAAAAAATATGTGTTTTACCGTGGAATGTGAAAAATTTTGATTTTTTTATTACAATCATTTATTTTTACTTAATTATGTTATTAAAAAGATCAATTATGTCTTGTAAATGTTTTAATGTTTCATATTTATTAATATTTTTTATTTAATCCAATTAATTACAATTTGATCACATTTATATTGGATTTTAATATATAAAGTTATTTTTGGTTCCTAAAATTGGGATATTTCTAAAAACTAATTTAATGTAAATAATGTTTCTCCATAATAGTTATTTCAAAATGAAATGTTGAAAAATTATGGAAAATTTAAATTATATATTATATTTAAATAATTAGTAATTTGTATTAATAAAATTTCTATTATTAGTCATATAGTTAATATAAAATCATATTTTGTTGGAAAAATAGACTTCATGAAATCTCACTTTTCACCACTTATATATCGTTAATTTTAAAGTCAAATCATTCAACTATAAAAATTTAATTATATAAAATGTATTCCATAATTAGAATCATAATAATTTATATTATGCGATTTATTCTAATAAATTTTTTACCTTAATAAATAGTTAAATCATTAAAAATTTATTACTTTGGTTACAGGGGAATCAGGATTATTGGGATCTAAACTAAAACGGTAATGGTTAAAATGAACTCTAACCTTGCATAAAATTAATATTATGGACATATATTGACATAATAATATTTCTTACACATTAATGGTCATTTTTGGATCCTATTGGAATGTCAAAAATTCGGTAAACCATTTTCTTTTCTAAAAATACAATTGTGCCACTCACCTTACTTATAAAAGGTCACCCCTCTCCACTCCACTTCATACATTAATAGCCATTTTTATTATGAAATACCATAAAAAAGATATTCCAAACATCATTAAACAAGACATAAATATCATATTTTTATCCTAAATAAATACAATTAATGAGATTGGTGCATACTTATGAAGGTTTTTTGAAGAATGGTTATCATGTTTAGTCTTGTGTTTTTATATTTTTTCTGCTTCAAACTCATTAAAATATACCTAATTTTTCAAAATAATATGAAAAGAATCCAAAATACACATATATGTTATTGTGTTATTATAATTAATCAAATACATATCCCCTTCCATAAAATGGGATTTAAAATCATTATTTGTGTTTATAGAGGACTATCACTTCACAAACCAATGTCATATTTTTCATCATTTACATTCTTAAACTGTTATAATTATGAATATCTGGAATTAAAAATTAAATAATCATGAGTTATGTTATTAAATTTAATTTATTTAACATTGTGAAAATTTTTAGGTTTATATCATTAGATAATTAGGCCACAACACATACAAAACAACATAAATAATACAATGTATACACTTAAACTCAGAATAAATTTTTTCATAAAACAAAAACTATTAAAAAGAAACATGTATTAGTTTCTTGTTTAAACATAAAAACAGTTCCTTGATCCAATAATTAACTCTATTATCCCCTAATTCCTGTGATAAAAATTTCAATAGTTGGGATTAAAATAAAAATCTTTGTAAGGGATACACAACGAAAGAAAAGCCTTCGAACAGGGAAAACATGGAAACCATGAATAATTTATCATAAAGTAATACCTTTCTACAAATAGAAGTAGTAAATAAACATTAACACAAAAAATCTCATTTTTCATATTTTGTAATAAAAATATTACCTTAAAACCCATAGAAAACAGTGTGTAACATATAATGGTAACTTTGGATATAATCATACATAAATAGAATAATCATTTGGTCAACTTCAATACATATCATTCTTTTAAAAGGAATATACATCATGATTACTTCCATTCGCAATGAATTAGAGGATATAATGAAACCAACCATCCTCATTTTTTCAAAGAAACACCAATATTTGGATTATTTTTTAATCAAACATATTTATTTTATCACGTAACCACCCACCAATGGACTTATTACCATTATAAAATATTTCAATTATTAATATTTCAATCATAAAATTTCATTTGGAGTATGAAGAAATCATTTCAAGATATTGAAATAGTCAATCCACATTCAAAACAATTTTCAATATCCAAATACCTAAAAGGAAATGAGGTATTTATATTAAATTTTAAAAACATTACGAATTATTTTCTAATCCAAATATCAAATAACCATTATGGTAATACATGTGTTATTGTAGCCGCATACGTCAAAAAAATTACTTTTTTGTAATTAATGTAAAACGCTTCATATAAAAATATTACATTTGAAAAATTTCAATTAAATTAAAGATATAAATAAAATATCATATATATTAAGGGTATATCTAAAAATAAATATGTGAATTAATATCATGAAGAATACGATTTGAGAATTAAGTCATTTAATGTTAACGGTTGTCGCATACCACATTGAACATTTTAATAATTATCTTTATGAATTAGTAAATTTACCTAATAATTATATAATAATAGTATAGATACAATATGTATATCAAACATCATATATTCTATATATACACCTTATAATATAATAAACGTGTATATTATCATGAAATGACCCAATGAATGAAGATTGAGATGAAATCCATTACCTTGAGTCTGATTCATCACGTATGTTCCACGTTCATCCTGGATAATAAACATAGGTTAATTTATACTAACCTATAAATATTTTAATTTTTTTTCCTTTTAGATCATTAAAATAAGTGATATAAAAAATTGTTAATTATTTGATTTTCTGTCCGGTGTTTTGTCAATATTTGGAAATTACGTCGAAAATGAACTTGTTATGATGTCAATCATAGATGTGGAATAAAGTCTATCATCTCTAGAATATTATTAAATAAATTATTATAATTTTTATAGATAAATAATACTTTTAAATCAATTCATTAAGCATGGTTATGAAAAATGTACAATGATATAATCATAGATACAGTAAGTTGTACGTATCCCTGAGTAATATTTTTGATTTTTCATTGATCATTATGAAAAGTGGGTAAGTATTATTTTGTCCTTCCAGAATTATCATATAAATTCTTATAAAATATTGATTATTTAAATATACATATATATTCCATACAATTGATATAATTAATAAAAATGAGTGGCATCTTTTTGTGGAGGTGATAGTTCACACAAACACACAAATAGTGCTACCATTTTTATATATATAGAAAGTAAAAGATAAATGATATATTATTTTATTATAATTTTTAATATGTAATAGATATCAAAATTTGACATTAATTCCAATGTTACAATTATTTTTTAATTTTGGTTATGGTAAAATAATTAAATCGGTTTATAGATGTGATAGTTCGCACATACACACTAACAATTAATTCATTTCCTATTTAATAGTAGTGGAGAACGATTTAGGTTATGATATTAGAAAAATAACCTATAAATATATAAAGCACGATATATTAATTATTTCATAAATAATTATGCATATTGGATTGAAATGGAAGAAGAAAAAATATAAAAATACATAAATAAAAACATTACCTTTATTTTGGATGATGACATTTATTAACACCTCAACACCATGAAGAAGGGATCTCTGCATAAACTGTGGACTGTAGAATATGGTTATGGATTATAAGAAGTAATTTGGGTATATAATATCTATGAAAATGGATTTTTATGTGTTAATGATTGAAAAGATTGAGTTCTTTTTTATAGGAGAGAGGAGGGGCACTGTATGAATTATTTAAAGTATTAAATTAATATAAATTCAATTTCGTTCCTACATAAATAAAAAATAATTTATTTAAACAATAGGATGGTTGTTGGATAACTTATAATCATACAAATAAAATTATACATGTTTTAATATTTTTTAATGAATATATTATTTCTTTAACCCCTTTTAACTCATTCAATTTTATCAAATAATTTACACTTTTAGAGATAAAATAAGTATAAAATCATTTCATATGACAAATTAATTATTCAATAATTAAATTTATAGATCTATCTTATATTTTTTTCGTAATAATATATTTTCTTACAAATTATTTCATTTAATTAGGTATTTTATATTTTAAAATACGAATTATGAACATTTTGACACTATTCAATACATGAGATTTTTAATAAAATCAAAACAACTTGATTACTCAAAGAAATACATTAACTAAATCCTAACATGTCACAGTCATAGATAAAATTTATATATGGAATCAAAAATTTCAAATTATATTTATTTTCATATTATAAATATCATTTATTTTATTCCCCTTTAATAAATACATCACTACACCATCTTTATGTCATAATTAAAGTTAATTATTTAATTCCAAAATTTTTTAAATAAATTACCCTGATATATATAATATTTAAATATTTATATTTAATTTTAATAGTCAATGATATCACTTATATAATTCAATATTAATAATGTTTTATTAAGGGGAGACATTTTTTTGCATATTTTCCATTACTTTAAATTAAATGATATAAATGACCTAATCACACCCATGTGGCTTCTAAAGGTAAACATTTCGTCCCAAGTATGTTCAAGGTCAATAATAACACACCAAATGTATTATGACTAGAGTTAGGGTAATTTTATAATATTATATTATTGATTTTACCATCAATTACCCGATTTACCTTTATAAATGTTAAATTCAATACTAATTTAACTATTCTGAAAAAATATTTTGGTCATATTAGACCTCATTTTTAATACTTAGTACAAATATTTATACACATTTTTGAAAATTCAATTCGCTGAAGTGGTTAAATTAGTTTTAACACTATTCCTGTTGACGGATAAAAAAAAATAAAATAAATCGTTCAAAAGAAACATAGATTTTCATTTAAATATTAATTTAAAAAATAATACAATGAAAATATGTATTAACTAATAAAATAATTATCTAATTAAACATTAAATCCATATAAATGGATAATCTTACAATATAAATATATTATATGAAAATAATGTTTTGAAATAAAATGTTGTACTTTTTATTATTCATTAAAATATGAATTTTATAAGAAAATACCAAAAAATAAACCGAAGTAAATTTTGATATCCAAAATCCAAATTAGATGATTAGTTTTTCAAATATAACATATATTAGTGATAGAAAATTTATTTGAAAAATGTTTTCAATTAAAAGGCGGTAAAAATTCCTTTATTAAAAAATAATCCATTTATTCATAAAATTGTATTTCTTCTTATATCATGTCTAGAAAACATATAAGATGAATTCTAAGAATAAATTTTTAACAATATTTAATTAATTAAATCCAAAAAGAGTGATTTTTTAACACAATTATTCATACTTAAACAGTTTTTAAAAAAAATATCCTTTATATTCAATTGATTTTTATTATCATTTCAAATTAATTTCTTACCAAATAATCTTTAAATAAACTTTTATAAACCCTATTTTCATAATTTAGTTAATATAACTCATACCATCCATTCTAATGACTATGATATAACTACTACTAATATTAATATTATTAAAAATATATTATTTTTTTAAAACTCATTCTTGTTCTAACATAAGATTTCGAAGAAACCCATTATTGCGTTTTGGGTATGCTATCCTACATATCGTAATTTTAATGTAAAATTACTATAAAATTCAATATGATTAAAATATATGAAAATTTGATATTCTATAATTACCTATGATATTACATCCTTACCCCTTTTATAAATTTCATCCTATTAATTTTTTATTTAGGATCTATAACTAAGGTTTTAATTTTCAAAATTACTTCATTTTAATCTATAATAGAATGATGATTCAATAATACTTCCACATTAAAAGAATAAAAGTGAAGTATAGAGGTTACCCAAGATAACCCATTCTGATATTACGTGTAAGAAAACATAGATATTTGGAATAACTAACCATTATGTTCGGATGTATATTGATAGAAAACATGATGAGGAAAAATTTTGCAATTAAAATACCATAAACATGAGATGGGTTAAAGATTCATTAATTTCCTAGCAGTATAAGAAAATAGAAAATGATTTTGTTTTAAGATCCTTTTTCCTACAGTTAAGTAATTATTTTAATACATATAATACGTATTTAAGTCAATATACTTTCTTGAGAAGTATATTTTCATCTACTAATCAAATTCTACTACAAACTCATATTTTTCTCCAAATGATGAGTATTTAAGATTATTTTCCACGCAGGAAGAACCTGAATCCACTTCTATATAATCACAAATTATAGAAAAGTTTGACCATCCTTTTCTACTATCATTATATATTAAACATAACCAAAATTATTAGTACACGATATGATAATAACCCCCCAAAAAATACATGATCACAAAATACTTCAGTCTCCAAAATTCAACACTAAAACTCTCAGATCAATATAGTTCTCTCAAAAAATAACCATACATGAAATTATTCAAAAAATTCCAAAAAAATATTGAAACCCAAAGTCTAGAAGAATTTTGTAAAGAATCATAAAAGTTAAAAAGAAATGTCTTCCAGTTTTTTGGATACACCTTTCTGATACAAGTCGCCAGCCCCTTGTTTATAGAAAGTGGAAATGGGGTAGTCAGGGAATAGGCCCCTGGGGATGGGTCATGATATATTTGACCACATATACTTCTATGTAACATTTTAATATTTATATATAAATAAAATCAATCACTATTAATGTCTCATTCCAAAATGTAATTACCAAAATCACATATTCTCTTTGTTTGGTGATTCATTTCAATAAATAATCGTAATCAATATACGTCCACAATAAAATCACAAATTATCTAGAAATTTAGTCAATCCATTACAAATTCATTAAAACCCCATTATATTCAATTAACCGTAATCATATAAATTTTCAATAATAGTGATCATATTACAAAATATTAATTATCACTAAATTCCAAAATAATATCACAATAATAAGGATATCCAATTGGTAAAAAATAAATTCTAAAAATAAATATATTTTTATTCAAAAAAATTATTTAACAAAAAAAGGAAAGATCAAATTATATATGGAATCATGTATGAAAGTGGTAGGGGATGTACCCATATCACCATTCAGTTTTCTGATCAATCACTGCGACCATTCCGGGTGTAACGGGTTGTCACCCATATTGTGGGTTGTCACTTTTTATAAAACATAACAAACCCTAACATATTTTAACCTTACAGGTTATCTCATACATTTCATTTTTCATCCCAAAATATAATTACACTTAATTACATTAAAACAATTGATCATATGAACCCTAATGGTTATCCATTAATTAACAATCATGTCCAGAAAAGAAAAGAATATTTTTACGTAAATAACATTTTCACATAACAAACATCAAGAATTTATATAAAATAAAGATCCTTCCAATGTAATCCCATAAAAAAAAGCGCATTAATAAATTTAAGCAATTCAACATCCATAGATCTGACAAAACTCTCAAATCCATTATATGTACAATTCTTGATCATTCAACATTCTTCATGTACCCATAACCATAATTTCTTATCTTTTTCCTTAGTACATATTTTCTTAAAATAAAAACATGAATAATGTACTAAGATTCAATTATTTCTAAACATGAGTCATGAAATAATCCAAACCTTTCATATGCCATTTTTAGTTTCCTCATATTTAATTGTATTGGCAGTGGGTATTGTTAAACATATGTTTTTATGGTCTTGTTGATCCGATTCCAGAGCAATATTTTTTGGCATCTATATTCATTATTACTATACTCTCCACATATAAAACAATAAATTGATAAATTGTAAAAAAATTATTTCACGTTCCTAGAGTAAATTTAACATTTCCATTTTCAATTGTAGATAACTTCTTTGTAACCTTCATTACTACCTCAATAACACTATCTCATCCCTTTAAAACATTTTCATAGGTGTTTCATTCCCCATAATTAAAACGTATGTTCATTAATGTGCATACCTTCATGATCATTATTACATGAACATCAACATGAATTTATTTTCAAATATATAATTCATTTGAAAATTCTCCAATGTTAAGTGGTTAATCATTGGTCTTGATATTTGGTTTAGAATAACCATTAGATTTCTCATTGCAGATCCCATTTCATTTAGTTTATTTTTTAGATAACCAGCAAATTTTCTTTAACATCCATTGTCAGTTTGGTGCGAGCTGGATCTAGCATGTTACTAAAAAAAATATTAGTGTTAGTATTACCAAAAATATTTATATATTATCTTATGGGTTAGAAAAACTCTAAGGTAAACTTATTCTTGTTAACTCAAAATAATTAAATTTATCTAAAATAACTATGGATTTTTCGATTATGTTAACCATTTTTGTAATATACAATGTTTTACTTATCCTAAAATATCGTCGCTACTAATAGAGTAATATATACCAACATTTGATACCAACTATAAGGCACCGGTATTAATCATTAAATAATATTCTGTTAATTCATCAATTTTTATATAATTTACATTAAGAATATTTTCATGTTTTGAGCTTTAGTGAATTAGAACATAAGTCATACATAGCAACTAAAATATTACAATTTAGACATTTCTACTCAATATTTATTTTTTATAAAATAAAAACATATAAAAAGAAACATGATTTTTTATGATTAAACCTCATTTCCTTTTCTAGATCCAATCCTTGAATCTATTAATTTTTAAATCCTATGATTTTTTTTTCAAATTTTTGGATCATCATAAAATATCCAGTAATGGATACACAAATAAGGAAAATGGTTAATCTTGTAAAAATATGTAAACCATGAATACATTAACATAATTTAAAACATTTCACCATTAAGAAGTACTTTTTTCTGACTCTTTCTCCAGGGAGGTGCACATCCATCACGCAGAGGACGCGAAGTTGTATCCCCACATTCCATCTTTCCAAAGACAGGTGGCATCCGCTAATTATTCAGGGATGGATACTCCTTGATCAAAATTGGATGATGGGATGTCGGTTCATCCTTCTGTGTATTCCTCTGCAGAAATCTTCACCTAGTTTTGGTCTCCCTCATAGATTTAATATGTAGTTCGTGAATCTCTTCCCAGCGCCATATCTTCTTTGAAACCAGTTAATTATGCCGCTTCTGTCAGGACATCCAAGGGGTATGGCCAGAGCAGTAACCTTCAGTTATGAGAGTAGTCACGTTGGGTATCTCTAGCATCTCTGGATGCATAGAAATTGGCATGTCTATCTTCTGTCCCTTATTATAGGGCTTTTCTAGGGCACGGAAGCCCGAGGCATCCCACATCGAACCCAGGGAAACATATACCATAGGCATGTATCTGAGCATTTCCATAGCTTCCCATGTTTAACGCAGGGTATGCCGTGAGTTTAACATCCAGCGAAGATGGATCGGACTGATCGGAATACTAGATACAGTGGATCAAATTGAATAACTATCTTGTGGGAACACCAATATTGGGACTAGCACGTGGGCGGCTTCCTGAATGCTGTTGAGGGGAATGGGGAATGAAGTGGCATGATCCCACCAGGATGTGGCAGCCCAGGTAAGAATCAGGAAGGACGATGGTCTTGGGCTTAGGTCTTGAAGAGAACTCCTACGTATCCCCATGTTAGGGAATTAATGTTCGCGTAGTTCGATGATATTGTGGGACATCTGCGGAGGTGGCCTGTGAGAATAGACACATGGATGGGACTTGGAAGAAGTTGAACATCCGGGTAAGGTCATGAGCTTCTCAAGACACATATGCTCAAGGGAATGTTCAGGATGAGATAAGATTGACAGGATTGAACCTCATGGAGGATTCTATGTATCCCCATGGTGGGGAATCCAAGGCCATGTAGTTCAGGAGGGGAATATGGTTTAATTTCATGCGGGACAAGTATGGGGCTTACACTCTGAAGCAGCCCATGTTGTTGGTGAACCAACATGAAAGGGGTCAGAATGACCAAGTTGTGGGGATTGAGCCTCGTGAAGGTTTCCAACGTACCATGCCTTAGCACGGATCAAAGTCCCCATAGTTCGGGATGGAATAGGGCTTACACTCTGAGGTGGAAAATGGTGGATGTGGGGCTTACAATCTAAGGCGTCTTAAAGATATGTGGTCAGTGAACCGACGTGAAGGGACCAGGGGTCCATGTGGGCTTGAACCTCATGGAGGCTTCCTATGTACCTTGTCTTAACACAGATCAAAGTCCCTGTAGTTTGGGATGGAATGGGTCTTACACTCTGAGGGGGCCCATTGTGGGTATGGGGCTTACACACTAAGGCAGCCAATGGTGGGTATAGGGCTTACACTATGAGGAGGCCCGTGGTGGTGGGGCATGAACCTTGTGAAGGATTCCTACGTACCATTCCATAGCATGGATCAATTTCCCCATAGTTCGGGATGGATTTTAGTTTAACATCATGCGGGATAGGGGCATTTGGGGCTTATGCTCTGAGGTGGCCCAAGGTGGTCGTGGTTGATGCTTGCTCTAAGCGCACGTGAGTCATGCTCGGTGTGGGAAATAATAGGGAACAAGGACCCGATGATCACATCATGAAGGGTGCGCCTATGGGAAATGAAGAGGGGCTTATGCGTTGATCATCCCATGGTGTTCGGACTTACTCCAGGATGGAGGCCCGAGGGAGAAAAAGCGCAGTGAGAGAGGGATTTGGCACCCTGGAAGAGAAGAGGAGCCTCGTTCCCTATCGCGCCCTCCGCTGGCCTTGGGACCAAATAAAGGAGGAGATAAGATGTTTCCTCATGGAAGGAAAGCTAGGATCTTACACCAATGTGGATGCCCTTCCCCATGGACAAACACCACTCCGATAAAGAGGATATCATCCCTTGTGAGGGTTAATCCCATCCCCGTGGATACATATGTGCGTGGAGAATGTCTGAGGTGGGTGGAACCTACGTGTGAGGATGGGGATAGGTCACAATTTAACATCATGTGTTGAGGATGATGGTGCTTGGTAGTTTAACATCCTACAGCTCGGATGAGGTGGGTTTACTCCACACCCTTAGGACTTACATAACTGGTACCCTCTGCTCTTTGTTGGTGGGAAGGCATCAGCAAGGCCGTAACGAGGGGGTGTCATGGAGTGAACCATTGAGGGGTCCACTTAAGTATTGATATGTGATGAATCAATATCCATTATCATGCATATTTTATGAATCATGAGGCAAAGAAACACAACATGTAGTATCATCCATGGGACTTTGAAGTTACTCTGCACAATCATATAAGGTCGCACGGGAAAACAGTGCATGAAGCGGATGCCCGAAGCGTGAGAGACACCCGCGAATTGTATCCATAATAGGGGAATTGGGTTTTCGTGCAAGGGGGTGCTTGGGGAGTACTGAGGAGATGTCTCGAGTAGATTTCAAGCAACCTGTAAGGCTTGCACATAAAATAGGGGGCCCACGTGAAAAACAACATGATGGCATGAAATCAGTGATTCTTGCGTGGAATTGGAACCAAGGTTTTGCATGAAACATGAAGGGATTGCATGATATAAAAGGGGAATAAGTTTAAAGGAAAGGGTGTACATGCAAATTGAAGGTATTGCGTGTAATGGAAGGGCTTGCATGCAAAGGAAGTGGTGTGCACATAAAGGAATGATTATGCACGACTTGGTCGGACGGCAAGCAACGGAAGGGATTGCGTGCAAGGAGAGGACCCCAAAGGGGTTAGATATTAGTATAAGCCATTAGGTCCCGCATGAGGGCTGACCCTGGGGTGACCTGGTATGAAAAAGAACCATACCTGAAGGCCATATTGCACTTGTGCGGAAGGTGAATTTCGTGCACGAGAGGCAGTTCAAATTATTCAGCCCCGAAACGGAAGGGGTTCGCTTTCTATTTATAGGCATCCGGAGGTGAGAAATATAGGGATGCACGAAATAATTTTCTGATGGAGGTGGTGACATGAATTATTTCTATGCAGATGGAGGTGGCGGGAATGATCAACCATGTGGGGCACGAGCACAAAATTACATCGCGCCTGCGCCAGGGACTCTTTGAGAATCCCAGAACAATCCACGTGGGACACTTTTTTTGCCCGCTTCACCATGTTTTTCGCGTAACACCTCCAGGACCTCTGGACCAGGTCTCCGAGTCCTAATACGACTTCGCTTTGTTTTTTCAAATCATTCTCCAACAATTAACCACTTTTCACCATCTACAAATGCCCCCCCTCGAAATTGGATCGGTGAGGGGTCACAAGAATCAGATTTCAAGGGAATCACCAAAATATAGGGATTTGTGGGTCTTTTTGACTTATCATTATCAAACATAATCACAAAAAAAATTATAAATCCATCCCTAATCTCACATGGGCTGTGAGAAACAAAGGAATCTCATACTATCATTTTGTTTGGTGTTGGGAGCGTCAACCAAGCTTCGAGCATTCGAGACTAGAACCCTGATTTCTAAGGTGAAGAGGGAGGCACAATCAAAGTCAGAGGACCTTAGACCAATCAACGTATTGTCTTCTCAATGTAATCTAGTTCACAAGAGGGGAAATTCTATGGGAATTGAAATCAATCTGAACATTGGGGAATGAAAATTTTGAATCATGTTACCCAAATTCAGAACACTATGGGAGGGGCATGACAATAAAGGACAATGATGACCATGTTCTAAACAAATCGTACCTATTGTGTTAGCCATAAATGGGGACAATAAATGAGGGTCAAGAGCTGACCATGCTTGCAACATGGGACCTACCTCAAATATCGTCGATCATCCTTTCAGAATGGCGGCCGATGACAACAGGCAGACCATAGGTCGAGCATCCATACTGTTTGGGGGGTCCCTTCAAATGTGATAATTCTTCTGGAACATTGGCCCAGGACAGAAGGCAGAACATAGTTCAAGCATCCATACTGTTAGGGGGTCCCTTCCATGTGAAATAGGTTGAAGATCCAAATAAAGGGGACAAAAATCATGAAAAGTGAAGTGGTGGTTTGTTAAAAAAGAATCCAACACTCCCAAGATTACGCCACCATGGTGAAAACATATTAAGAGGAATCATTAATCTGATCATGGATAATCCCTAGATTGAGGTGGGATCTCTCTGGTGATGGAATTGTCGCTTCCCAATGTCATCATGGGCATCCCAAACTTGTTCGTGGAAAATGATGCAGTTACAGCTCCTCGCAAAAAGGGTAGGCCAATAGGCCGATAGTGAGATGGGATGGAATTTTCGGTTCATAGGGCTAGACCCAAGATGAAATTTCTGGGCATTCCAACATATCCCATGAGGATGGGAATCAAGCCACACATAGTTCTAGAAAGGGTCTATGTTTAAGGTCATAGAACTCGGACCAGGGATTGGTAAGGAAGGAAGGAGACACATGGTAAGTATATTATGAAACCCGACATGAATGAGAATGAGGTCTAGATTACCATGTGCTCCTTGCAAACGTGTTTGGGTCAAGGTAACGAACACAAAATTTAGTCTGGGCCCATGGGGAAGTGTCCAGGCATTCCTACGTATCTCATGAAAATGAGAATCAAGCCATACATAGTTCTGGAAAGGGGGCATGCAGGTCTAGCCCTTGAACCCAAAAGAAGAGGCATTTGATGTATCTTGTTTTTCCATTAAGGTGAATGGTTTTTCTTTATGAAGCAACTGGACTAGGGTAGATATTCTTGGAATCACCACAAGAATCAAGCCGTATACAGGCATTGACAAATGGTATGGAAAATGACTGATAACCAATGTGATTCCCTCTATGATGAGGTCATCACAATGTAGTGCCATTTTCCATCATCCACTAGGACCACTCTGGAGAACAAACTACAGTGCGCAGTGTCAGATTCGCTCGCGCTCGGCCCGATCAGTCGGGAGGTACCCATTTTGGAGATACTGAACAAATGGAGCTCTCTAATCGGGAGTTATTTCAACCACTACATCTGAAGAACTTGGGGTTCCTGACATGGAAGCCCCAGCGGTAAGATGGCATCCCCATAGGCCATCATCATACTCTGGGGTGACGAGTGGAATGACTCTCTGATTTTCCTTATGTATAATCAGATCATCCTACTCAGGTTCTGCAAGCAAAGAGGCCAGGTTGGAAAAAGAATCTGCTCGACCATTCTGTGACTGAGGGACATGGGTGACCTATGGCTAAGATGGGAAGTGGGCCATTAGTTGGAGAATTCATTCTAGTAGTAGTACGAGCTTTGGATTCCTGACAACGCAGCCTCTGTTGACCTAATTAATAACTTTCTTGGAGTCCCCTTTCACATGCAGATGGGGCACGTTGATCTCAAGGCCCAGCTCGAGGCCAGTAATGAGGGACTGATACTCCGCCTCATATTTGGTACAACCTTCTGACTATAGGAATGAGTATGGAATGATGGATTACGCTGGGGTAATGAAGACGATACCCATACCCACTCTGTTGAGCCTAGGATCATTGAGTCTCCTACCGTTGGGGATCCGAGAGGCCCCATAGAAGTGCATCTTCCCACATGGTATGACATTATCTAACGAATGGACAGCCTCATCAAGAAAATCTTGGTCCAGGGACTAGTCCATGTAGGTTGGATGGGTAGCAAGAAAGTCTGGCAATGCCTGCCTCTTGATAGCCTTTTGAGGCACGAACCTAATGTCGAACAGCTAGAGGATTACTACCCACCGCGCTAGTCCGCCAGTCAACATAGGACATCTTAGAATGTACTTCAATGGGTCAACTCGAGGGACCAACTGTACCTCATGGTGATGTAAGTAATGTCGCAATTTTTTTTATGGAAAATATGAGTGCAAGGAAGATCTTCTTGATGGGGGAGTATCTGGTCTCCGTATCGAGGATCATACGACTAAGATAGAAGAGGATGTTCTTAGTCCCCTCATTGTTCTTCTAGGTGAGAAGGGCTCCGAGGGACAATTCCAGGGTAGTGAAATAGAGGATTAACAGATTTCCAAAGATGGGTGGAATCAAGGCCGGAGGCTGGAACAAATACTGATTGATTTCCTCAAAGGTGGTCTGGAACTCTTCGTCCCACTCATAAGCGGTGCCTTTCTTCATCAGCCGAGAAAAGGGATTACACTTTCCAGCCTGGTTCACAATGAATCGGCGTATGTAGGTAAAGTGGCCTTGAAAGCCTCGATGCTCCCGAATATTTCATGGGAGAGGCGTCGAGCTGATGGCCTTGATCTTCTCTGGGTCAATCTCAATGCCCTGGTATCTAACAACGAAGCCACGAAACATCATGGATGGGACCTTGAAGGCACACTTCGATGGGTTCATCTTCAAATAGCGGGAATAGAGGAAGCTAAACAATTTCTCAAGGCCATTGAGATGGTCCTGACACTAGTGATATTTGACTACCAGATCATATACATAGCACTCAACCAATGTTCTAAAGATTAGCTTGAATAAGTGATGCATGGCCCGCTGATAGGTGGCACCTGCATTCTTTAGGCTGAAGGGAATAACCAAGTAACATAAAGTAACTTGAGGCACCCTGAAAGTGTTAGAATCATCTTCATCATGTGCCATCCATATCTGATTATATCCATAGTAACCGTCCATGAATGACAGGGCTTGGAACCTGGTCATAGTGTCGATCAACAACTCTGTCACCCGAAGGGGAAAATCATCCTTCGGACAGTGACGGTTGAGATCTCAGAAGATGATACATAATCTGATATGTCTTTTCATATTCCGAACTGGCACGATGATGGTTAAAAACTTGTGGTATTGGAACTCTTGACAAATTTGTCTCTGATGATCTTATCAACTTCGACCTCGACCATGGCATCATGAGATGGATGCATCTTTCTGGGAGGATGCTTAAACGTGTGATTATTTGTCGGGAGGCCGAGGTGGTGGACGACAACCTGAGGATCTAGTCCCAGAATCTCATTGTAAATTTAGGTAAGTAAATCATGGTGCTATTTGAGGAAGTCCATGGACCACTTCTCCTCCCCGAGGGATATAGAGGAACTGATCAATGTGGGTCATGGATCTGCCTCGCTACTGATGTTCACTTGTACCAGTTCATTGACTGTGGTTGGGACGCCTTCTTCAATGGTAGGAGAGCATACTCCAGATCCTTTTCCTCGCATGTGGAGGAGGTATTAACAGCATTTGGAGCTTCCCCTAGATCAAAATAATCTAATGGGAAGGTGTTACTGGCTTGGATAGCAGTGGAAAACACGTCAGGAGATTCACGCGCCGTTGAGACCATGGTGATGAAGGCAGTCGTTCCAATCCCATTTGGTCTTCCTCCCAAGGGGCCACTCTTGAAAAAATCAAAGCAGTAATTTCTCCTCTTCTGAAGCTGACTTATTCCAGCCCGGTGAAACAGACATGTCTGACGCACTACCATTTCCATGAGCCGGACCTCTCGATACCTAATGGGAGTGGGAGGCTTCGGGATCAATGGAGCCTGATTCATGTAGGAGTATGAGGTGATTTTCTACCATCACCTAGACTCGATAATATTCCTCCCTCTTATACCCAAGACAACAAAACAATGTCCCATGTCGGGGGTCGTGGAATCCAACCAATGTATCGGGAAGACGTAGGCGACATTTAGGTGTGCCCAAGGGTCAATTGTAGCGGTGATGGTCTCAACTTCACTTGCTTGAACTTGTTTATCCTTACTCCTGTAATATTTAGTGTCCATGTTGTGGGCATCACAAGAGGTGAAAGGAGACACATCACCTTGGAGTACACCTAATCGAAAATTAAGGGAGTAATTAAGGAATTGGTAATATGATGAGTTGACCGTCGTGTGCAGGTGGAGCCATGGCCTACCCATCAATGCGTTGTACGTGGTGTCCTTCTAGACAACCATGAACTCAGGGCTGGAAACTAGGCCACCGAACTCGGTCGTCAGGAGGATCTTGCTGACTGGGGTCTACATTTTCCAATCATATCCCTAGATTCATAAATCATAGGGAGTCAGTTCATCTTCAAATAGCCCAAGCTTCTGCAGTTTCCGCGTCGGGATAAGGTTGATCCCAGAGCCGGTGTCAACAAGACTACAGAAAACCTCTATTATGTTGAATTGGAAGGTGATGTATAGCGGGCAGATATACCCCTATATGGGATAGACTTCATATTCTCTATAAAATGAGATGATAGGCTAGAATTTGGCATCCTCAACTGTTTCAGCATGAAAAGCTTTTGCAGCTTCTACCTCCGTCTCAAACTGGATGGGTCTTCTTAAAGCCTCACCGTGTGCCTCGCGCATATCCGGTGATAGGAGAAGTGCTTCAAGGATGGAGATCATTGTTGGGATGTTGGTGAGGTTCTTGATAATGTCGTACTTCTGTGCGGGACACGAACTTCTTCTTGCGGGAGGCCGCTCTGTGATTGGAGGCATGGCGGGTCCTGTCGTCTGGACCGATGGCTAACTACTGCTTGGTATATCCTGTTATTCACTAGTCGAGGCCCGATGGGTAGCTTCTGGATGAGGAAAAGATGGTTGGGATCAGCCTGTGGCTGGGTGAAGTTGGTAATGGAATGACCGAAGTGGTTCAGCTTGATCCAGTAACACAAAGGGTGGTAGAGGTGGGCCTGTCGACGCCTGATGAAGAGGTTTCTCATGCTCAGTTCTGCACTGGACCTACTGTATGGCCTCAGTGGCATGCACAACCTGGATAGAGGTTCCCACTAACATGTCTCGATGACTCATGTAGTCGTGGCTCTGCCGATGTTGGTCTTGGCTGGGGACATTGGGGAGCCTCACCTAGTGCTCCCCCTCATCACTAGTCATATAGGGGTTTACCAACTGGATGGTGTTAACCAAACCATACCCAGGACTGTCGATTGACGAATCATCTATCACTGGGAAGATTATGGAAGGGATGCCCATCTCTAAGGGCATAAAGTCTCCGAGAGTGGGAGACGTTGATGGCACTGGAGGGGGGAGTTGCTTGTTCTTGCGCTGCAGATGCCTACTCTTCTAGGAAGAGGTCGGCTGAGATGATGATGTAGGAGTGGTGGATATAGCTTCTAGAGGTTATGGCTAATTCAGGCATGCCTGAATGATACCATGAGTGCGGGAAACCATTTTGCGGGTCATGTAGTCATCCTAAATCTCAGATCTGTTGTCAGAAACCTGCTTCCACTCTCCCTTTTCATTGCTACCACTATCTCACCTTACGAAGACACCCACCACTTGTGTCAGGCCCAGGCCCAAACTGACTATGTTGTTGTCAATCTGGTCTTGGAGCCAGTCCTTGAACACATAGAATTGATTGATGATGTGCCTCAAGATCTGCTGATAAGGGCAGTAGTTGGGGCGATCAATGAGGTGTGCCTCCTCTGGCTTTTTGCACTCAGGTAAGCGCACAATTCCCATCTCTAAGTCACTGTGAAAGTAACTGGGGACCTGAGCCTTGTTGAATGAGTAGGTACGATTTCTTCTTTCTGTATAGGGGGATTTGGGAGCCTAACCTTGATGAGGGGCCGAAGGAGCCTACTAAGGAGGATAAACTTAATTATCTCGCCTGGTCGGTGGTGGCACGTTATGTGAGGGCGCCTGCCAATTTTGAGGATGCAGTTGAGTTGAAAGTTGTGCCCGGGGTGGAGGGACTATGTGAGGCTAAAGGGCCGGTGCTACTGGTAGCAACTCCAGCTGCCTGGGGGATTCTATCTGAGCTACCTTGGTGGACTCAGCTCTTGAAGCCCTCCTTGATGGGATTATAGGAGGCAATGGCCTTGCCTGGCTGGCCTGTTTTAGGGCTTATTTGAGGAGCTGGGCCTTATCCAAGAAGTCTCAGAACCCTCTAGGATAATTCTGAGTGATCAGGGAGGGAACCAGTTCCATCGTGACATTTCCCATGCACATTGTCAGTAATATATCCTGTGTCCGTTGCATGTCTATGGAGTACTTGAGTCCCTTCCACTAGGTGATGAAGTCCGCGACTCGCTCATAAGACATTTGATTGCACATGAAGAGGTCTGTATTGTTCATCTTCCAGGTGGTAGAGCTGAATTGGTAGAGGAACTTCCGGCGAAGGTCCTCCCAGCACATCACAGATCCGACAGGGAGCTGGTTGTACCAAACGAATGTCGTTCTGTAGAGACACGAATCATGACATACATGGACATTACATTACTTTTGCGGAATACTTAGTACATAACGAAAACACAAATACAAGGACCGTAACAGTTTAGTGTCTTTGGAAACTCGGAATATAATCTTCTAATCGTAGTGAAAGATCTTCAACATCTCCCATAAAGATCTTCTTTTTTTATACATAAACCTTTCTTTATATCCTGGGGAAAAGAAAACATAAAAGGTTGAGCTCAAATTCTCAGTAAGGGTAAACAAAAGAAATATCAATCACATCATATACATAAGAACATAGCTTTTGGAAATCTTAACCTGCAAAAAAGAGAGCTCATAATATCATAACATGGGATAAATCATAGAAGTGAAATGTAATCCCAATAATCATAACATAAAACATGAAACTTTGTGGCATACACACATAATCATAGAGAATCATTTCTTGTTAGTCAAGACTCATTGCCAAGACTATCTTAGTGGACAAAGTCCCTTTCTGAATCGAGTCACCCTCGTTTCAGTCCTGTTTCACGGAACCGGTATAACCTACCATTCCAGCCATGTCTATATCATGAGATATAAAATCTTTACCCAATTCATTGGAGGGAGATATAGTCCCACCCATCTCATAATGATACCATTCTTATGTGTGCCACAAAATCATATATTATACATCATTACATAACCCATGTAATAAAAATGGGATTCTTAAACATCATGACATCATAAAACAATTCATATAAGATAAAGGAATTCATAAAAATAATTCCATCACAACATAATAAAGTCAATGTAATAATAGGGATAAAAATATAACCCTTTATTATCTTAGATGGAAAATAATTTTGATAAAACACTTGAACTCGATTCTTGAGGAAAATATCCTTTCTTCTTCAAAAACATTTTTCCTTTCTTAACATGTCATACATCTTTAAACTAAAAGGAGTTGATTAAAAATAAACATGAAAACTTTTAAAGGATGCTTCTTTGAAATAATTTTTTAAAAATCCATTCATGCCGTATAAGTTAAAAAAAACATTCTTCGTACTTTTGTCGAAAAAGTCAAAAAAGTACCTCGTATGAAAAACAACAAAAGATTCCTTTCATATCCTTTACTAAAGATTCACCGAAGGGTAAAATTGAATATAAACTATTTTATAAGGATATAAATATTACATATTGAGGAAACATGGATGTGGATGATAAAATACACCCCAGTAAATACCAAAGTATAAACAATCTTGGATAAAAATGTGATTGTGATATTTCCCTTACCTTAGGTTCGATTTGCTTTGTATGTGTCCAAATCTCCTGTATAATGGTTTAAATAATGTTATTGACTTATTCTAGAATCACATTCATTGTTATTATATCATATATGGTCCACTTATGACTTTATATTACCCGTTCTTTTGTAAATTCATGTTAAAGTAGCGTTTTGGGTAAAATCGTCTCATTTGTCGTTCGTGTTTTTAACTTGTAATTATTCATATGATTACTTAGATCATGATTACTTAATTCCAGAATATAAAACATTATTTATATATATATATTCAGAATATACATATATAATAAATCAGTAAAAGGAAAGAAATACACCGTTCATGGAGACGGTAGTCCGTACGTACGCATGAACGCTGTTTTCATTTCCTTATTGAATTGAATGGAATTAAGTAGATGACATACATATAAATATAAATAATTCCAGTATCATTATTAGGTCATATATTTCATTAGTACTTATTATATATACTTTATAATCATTCATGAATGGTTAATCATTGAGAATGAATCTCATCGCGTCGTGGAGACAGTAGTCCGTACGTACGCACGAGCGATGATATCGTTCCCATGGTCGTGGAATTGTGATTAAGTTTATGTATACTATTTCAGTATCAATATAAATGTATAATAATCATATATAGTTACTCATTACACCTTTATACCCATCCAATTAATGTGGTGGCGGAAAATAGATTACACCACGGCGTGGAGACGGTATTCCGTACGTACACACGCGCGGTGATTTCCTTTTTCCGTAGGATGGATAGAAGGTTAATTAGAGTTGTTTCATATTTATAATAACATATCAGTATATAAGAAATACTGATGTTATTACTTTATCATGAAACAACTAATGAAGAAGAAGTTGAAGAAGAAAGAAATTGAAAAAGATCGGTAATGGATATTACCTCTTTTGACGCGCCTTTTCTTAGCCTCCACTTAAAGAACTAAGGATGGTCTTTGAAGAAGACCAGGACCTCTAGGATGATACTAGGGAAGTGGAGAGGAGAAAATGGTAGGGGTTGGCCGAGCTTGAGTGCTCAAATTTGTGTGAGGAGGAGGGGGATGAGGTGCCCTTTTATAAGGGAGGGGAGGGGCACCTTAGAATATCTCAAAATATTATTTTATATTAAAGTCAAAATCGGTTTATAATGTTCCAAAGGGTATTATTTCGAAGCTAAAGTGGGTATGGGTCGAAATCCTATCAACCAATAGGATTTAGACAAGTTTAGTGTATTATTTTAACCTTATCAATTTGATTTAACTCTAAGTTAAATAATTTAACTTTTACCGTGTCTTTTTGTTTTCTTTCACTATATGGTTAATAAACTTACTATAACATGCCAAAAGAACCCCAAATTGTTTATTATTAATATATATATCTTTATCTAAGTCATTTGGCAGAACCTTAGATTTTTAGGAATATAATAACAATTAGTAATATAATATTTTATTTAAAAACTATTTTGTGTCAATTTTGGCACTATTTGATATATGATTTTTGTGAAAGTCATAAAATAATTATATGTTCGAAAAAAGTTGATTAAATCAACACTAATATATCTTATTAACCTAGAAAATTATTGGAATTCATAAAAAGTCTCAAATTACATTTATTTTGGTGTTTATAACATCAATTATGTCAATATTTCATTAATCAGATAATTACTACATCATATTTGTGTCATAAATAAATTAACTTATTTGATGTCTAAAAATTACAAATAAAATACCATTATGTAGGAAATCGTTTTAGATTTCTAAATAATATTTACAATCGAATTTATCTTTTGTATAACACTATATTAAAAGGTTTTAGTTAATAAACTTTGATTTTAACTTTTTTAGCTCTTCTTTGAATTAAATAATAATAAATGTCCTAATCTAATCCAAGTGGGCCTAAATGATAATATTTTACAATTAAGGTTGATTTTGGTCGAGATAAACCTGTACAATAGGATTAGGACATGTGTTAGGGTAATATTAATATCATTGTTACCCTTAATTATCCTATTTACTTTTAACCGTGGTAAATAAAAGTAAAAAGTTACTATTCACCAAAAATTATTTTCATCTCATTGAACCACATTTTACTTACTGACATCAACCGTGTCTCTCGGATTTATGAAATTCCATTCACAGAAGCGGTAAAATTATGTTTTATGAAAAATTCAGTTTTTTAACTACCACTTAGTAGTTTCACTATTCATAAAAAATTGATGTTTTTCAGAACAATGCCAAAATTTCATCCTAAGCTATATTTCATATTCCGAATTCAAAAATGAAGTCTATTTTACCAAATTCATAACATATAAGTTGAATTAATTAATTTTATAACTAAATCCCGCTGTTAAAACAAATATCGTGTTTTTAAGAAACGATATCTATCAAAAGATTGACACTTGTTTATGTCTGGTTTAAATGTGAAATTACATCCAATGACCAACATTGTATTAAATTGTAAAAATATATTCTAAATATACTTTAAAACCACTCAAATTAATAATTTATCACTATTAATTATTTTGATTAAAAAAGTTGTTTTTAATTATAATTTAGTAATTTTCACTATTCATCAGAATATGAAAGATATCCGAAAAGTACCAAAATTTCACCTTAGGCTAAATTCAATAATCCGAATCCAAAAATGAAGTCCATTTTGAGAGCTAAAATTTCTAAAATTTTAAAAGGTGGTTATTACTATTCATAACAGCTAGTTATAATAATATTTTAATAGCATATCGTTGTTTAGTGAAACTCGGTATTGCATACTACACACGCTATCGAGGAAGGTCGCGATTGCGTGTAATGCAAGGCAAGTCAAGGATGTGTGTTGTGCAAGCACCTTTTGGTGTAGCGTACAACACAAGACATTAATAAAATTAAAAAGAATATTTTTCATAAAATCTTGGGCTGTTACATTCTACCCCCCTTAAAATGAATTTCGCCCTCGAAATTCGTCGGGGTTATAAATGGTTTACTATTCGAATGTTTCTTTAATAGAAACCCACATCGTAAAAAAAGAATACCAAAACTTGGCTTTAAAAACTAAAGTATGAAATGTAACGATTACCCAAATAAACTAATCACTGGGTTTCCACATAGGTGAAAATATTGATATGGAAGAGAAATCTAACCATCATGTTCTGATGGAGAGTGGTAGAGAACATGGCTATGGAAAAGCCAGTAATCACAAATCCGTATATTTGTGATGATATAAGGTACCATCTGATTCATCAGGTATAAGATCACTAGGACAACATTTTTGGTTTTCAAGATCATTTCCCTAAAGTTGAAAATTTGCTTAGAATAAATACTTACTTTATTTTGGTACAATCTCACTGTTGTTCGTGCCTTGAACAATTTCCACTTCATCTCTTAAATAAATGAAGTTGAATTTGTTATTCGTGAAGTGTTAGCAGATCATGTGATAGAATGACGGGTCATTCCATCTGTCTCAAACAAAAGGTTAGAAAAAATTATATACATAAGTCGATCTATAGTGAGATTAATCATATATGGTTCCTAAAATGGACTTATACTTAATATATCATACTGCTTAATATAATAAAACTAGTTTCTACTAAACATGGACTTCCTGTAGGCCAGTGGTAGGTGATAAAGGCCAGTCGCACTTCGGTTATGGGTTCGATTCCCACGGCCTTGTCCGACACCATGGGTTGTCGCCCGTCCTGCAGGTTGTCCTTTTTCTAAAACTATATTACTATAACATCCCATCAATAATATCGAACAAAACTTTTATCCTTAAACAATAATAACTTATGTCCAACATAATCCATTCCAATCTTTAGGCTTATCCATAATACTACAGTCCACTCTCATAACATATTGAAAACGATTACCAGAGATTTAACACCATCGTCGATCCCCATATATCATAAGGTATGTTTTGTTGGTCACATTCCAAACATTCAAAGTCCTTAATCGTGTATTCTCTTGAATACCTTAGTGAAAACATGAATGCAGTTAAAAGTTAACACTTTCCACATACCAAAATCCTCAAAATTATATATACTCAAACCATGATATCACTTAGTCCTTATATCAATCATGAGCTCATGAATACTGTCAAACATTTCATTTTCTCTTTATCACTTCATTATGCGCATATCATCCACTTTCCAAAAAAATATCTAATAACATTTCATGGTTACTAGTACCATTAATCATACACTTTAAAAAAATAGGAAATACAACAGTGTAACAATCCTTAGATGTCCCTTTATTCCATAGTACCATGAGATTACTTATACAACATTACACTTGATAAACATGTAATCATTCCACTACCTTCTTAAACCATTGACTGAGCTTGAACAATTGTTTCATCTCACATATCATTTGTAGTCTCTTCATCATCATCAACATAAATACTTCCCATACGACCATACTTATTCTCTTCATGAGACTTTCCCTTAGGGCATTGGTTTGCATAATGCCCGTACATTCCACATTTAAAGCATTTAACCATTGTTGATGTCGTAGCAATACGATTATCCTCATCCCTGGTGTTAACTGATCCTTTTCCTTTGCACTTAATTGCTTTGTGTCCTTCTTTTCCACACCCAAAGCATCTTCCAATTCCTTTGAAACATTCTCCTTGATGCCTCTTCCCAGATGATTTACATAGGTGAAATTGAACTTTCTTTCCTCTATGATCATCATGAAACTCCATCTTTCTCTTATTAGCCGAGTCAGGAAACTTACCAAATTTTACTTTATTGATCATATTATGAGATTGCTGATTCGGCAAAATAATGATGTTTGGACTTCCAAATCCCATTTCATTTGGTTTCTCCTGAAGAATATCATTCCATTGCCCATCATATCCTCCATTATTTTGAATCATCTTGTTTCCAGCCATTTTCTAAAACCCAAAAAAGAATAGTATGAGAGGCAAAAATCATGCTAGGGAAAACAACATAATAAAGGGGAAGTACCTTCAATATCTAACATCTTAGGTTTAATTCTATGATTGTTAGCGTAATTCTAGTACTATAACCTATACGTATACTTATCATTAGGTACATCCCTAGACATACCTTAGAAATATCTCTAGGGATCTCACTAACGTTTTCGCATCCTAGTTTCCAAAGGTTGACTAAACCTTTCCTCTGATACCAACTGTAGAGACTAGAAGCTTGACTTACATGGACATTACATTACTTTTGCGGAATACTTAGTACATAACAAAAACACACACACAAGGACCGTAATAGTTTAGTGTCTTTGGAGACTCGGAATATAATCTTCTAATCGTGGTGAAAGATCTTCAACATCTCCCATAAAGATCTTCTTTTTTTATACCTAAACCTTTCTTTATATCCTGGGGAAAAGAAAACATAAAAGGGTGAGCTCAAATGCTCAGTAAGGGTAAACAAAAGAAATATCAATCACATCATATACATAAGAACATAGCTTTTGGAAATCTTAACCTGCAAAAAAGAGAGCTCATAATATCATAACATGGGATAAATCATAGAAGTGAAATGTAATCCCAATAATCATAGCATAAAACATGAAACTTTGTGTCATACACACATAATCATAGAGAATCATTTCTTGTTAGTCAAGACTCATTGCCAAGACTATCTTAGTGGACAAAGTCCCTTTCTGAATCGAGTCACCCTCGTTTCAGTCCTGTTTCACTGAACCGGTATAACCTACCATTCCCACCATGTCTATCTCATGAGATATAAAATCCTTACCCAATTAATTGGAGGGAGATATAGGTCCCACCCATCTCATAATGATACCATTCTTATGTGTTCCACAGAATCATAAATTATACATCATTACATAACCCATGTAATAAAAATGGGATTCTTAAAAATCATGACATCATAAAACAATTCATATAAGATAAAGGAATTCATAAAAATAATTCCATCACAACATAATAAAGTCAATGTAATAATAGGGATAAAAATAGAACCCTTTAATATCTTAGATGGAAAATAATTTTGATAAAACACTTGAACTCGATTCTTGAGGAAAATATCCTTTCTTCTTCAAAAACATTTTTCCTTTCTTAACATGTCATACAACTTTAAACTAAAAGGAGTTTATTAAAAATAAACTTGAAAACTTGTAAAGGAAGCTTCTTTGAAATAATGTTTTAAAAATCCATTCATGCCGTATAAGTTAAAAAAAACATTCTTCGTACTTTTGTCGAAAAAGTCAAAAAAGTACCTCGTACGAAAAACCACAAAAGATTCCTTTCATATCCTTTACTAAAAATTCAACGAAGGGTAAAATTGAATATAAACTATTGTATACAGATATAGATATTACATATTGAGAAAACATGGATGTGGATGATAAAATACACCCTAGTAAATACCAAAGTATAAACAATCTCGGATAAAAATGAGATTGTGATATTTCCCTTACCTTAGGTTCGATTTGCTTTGTACGTGTCCGAAGCTCCTGTATAATTGTTTAAAGAATGTTATTGAATTATTCCAGAATCATATTCATTGTTATTATATCATATATGGTCCACTTATGACTTTATATTACCCTTTCTTTTGTAAATTCATGTTAAAGTAGCGTTTTGGGTAAAATCGTCTCATTTGTCGTTCGTGTTTTTAACTTGTAATTATTCATATGATTACTTAGATCATGATTACTTAATTCCAGAATATAAAACATGATTTATATATATATATATTCAGAATATACATATATAATAAATCAGTAAATGGAAAGAAATACATTGTTCATGGAGACGGTAGTCCGTACGTACGCATGAACGCTGTTTTCGTTTCCTTATTGAATTGAATGGAATTAAGTAGATGACATAAATATAAATATAAATAATTCCAGTATCATTATTAGGTCATATATTTCATTAGTACTTATTATATATACTTTATAATCATTCATGAATGGTTAATCATTGAGAATGAATCTCATCGCGTCGTGGAGACAGTAGTCCGTACGTACGCACGAGCGATGATATCGTTCCCATGGTCGTGGAATTGTGTTGAAGTGTATGTATACTATTTCAGTATAAATATCAATTTATAATAATCATATATAGTTACTCATTACACCTTTATACCCATCCAATTAAGGTGGTGGCGGAAAATAGATTACACCACGACGTGGAGCCGGTATTCCGTACGTACGCACGCGCGGTGATTTCCTTTTTTCGTAGGATGGATAGAAGGTTAATTAGAGTTGTTTAATATTTATAATAACATATCAGTATATAAGAAATACTGATGTTATTACTTTATAATGAAACAACTAAAGAAGAAGAAGTTGAAGAAGAAAGAAATTGAAAAAGATCGGTAATGGATATTACCTCTTTTTGACGCGCCTTTTCTTAGCCTCCACTTAAAGAACTAAGGATGGTATTTGAAGAAGACCAGGACCTCTAGGATGATACTAGGGAAGTGGAGAGGAGAAAATGGTAGGGGTTGTCCGAGATTGAGTGCTCAAATTGGTGTGAGGAGGAGGGGGAGGAGGTGCCCTTTTATAAGGGAGGAGAGGGGCACCTTAGGAATATCTCAAAATATTATTTTATATTAAAGTCAAAATCGGTTTATAATGTTCCAAAGGGTCTTATTTCGAAGCTAAAGTGGGGATGGGTCGAAATACTATCAACCAATAGGATTTATACAAGTTTAGGGTATTATTTTAACCTTATTAATTAGATTTAACTCTAAGTTAAATAATTTAACTTTTACCGTGTCTTTTTGTTTTCTTTCACTATATGGTTAATACACTTACTATAACATGCCAAACGAACCCCAAATTGTTTATTATTAATATATATATCCTCATCTAAGTCATTTGGCCGAACCTTAGATTTTTAGGAATAAAATAACAATTAGTAATATAATATTTGATTTAAAAACTATTTTGTGTCAATTTTGACACTATTTGATATATGATTTTTGTGAAAGTCATAACAGAATTATATGTTCGAACCAAGTTTCTTAAATCAACACTAATATATCATATTAACCTAGAAAATTAGTGGAATTCATAAAAAGTCTCAAATTACATTTAGTTTGGTGTTTATAACATCAATTACGTCAATATTTCATTAATAAGATAATTACTGCATCATCTTTGTGTCATAAATAAATTAACTTATTTGATGTCTAAAAATTACAAATAAAATACCATTATGTAGGAAATCTTTTTAGATTTCTAATTAATATTTACAATCGAATTTATCTTATGTATAACACTATATTAAAAATGTTTTAGTAAATAAACTTTGAATTTAACTCTTTTAACTCTTCTTTGAATTAAATAATAATAAATGTCCTAATCTAATCCAAGTGGGCCTAAATGATAATATTTTACACTTAAGGTTGTTTTTGGTCGAGATACACTTGTCCAATAGGATTAGGACATGTGTTAGGGTAATATTAATATCATTGTTACCCTTAATTACCCTATTTACTTTTAACCGTGGTAAATAAAAGTAAAAAGTTACTATTCACCAAAAATTATTTTCATCTCATTGAACCACATTTTACTTGCTGACATCAACCGTGTCTCTCGGATTTTTGAAATTCCATTCACAGAAGCGGTAAAATTAAGTTTTATGAAAAATTCAGTTTTTTAACTACCACTTAGTTGTTTCACTATTCATCAAAAATTGATGTTTTTCAGGACAATGCCAAAATTTCATCCTAAGCTATATTTCATATTCCGAATTCAAAAATGAAGTCTATTTTACCAAATTCATAACATAGAAGTTAAATTAATTAATTTTATAATTAAATCCTGCTGTTAAAACAAATAGCGTGTTTTTAAGAAACAATATCTATCAAAAGATTGACACTTGTTTATGTCTGGTTTAAATGTGAAATTACATCCAATGACCAACATTGTATTAAATTGTAAAAATATATTATAAATATAATTTAAAACCACTCAAATTAATAATTTATCACTATTAATTATTTTGATTAAAAAAGTTGTTTTTAATTATAATTTAGTAATTTTCACTGTTCATCAGAATATGAATGTTATCCGAAAAGTACCAAAATTTCACCTTAGGCTAAATTCGATACTCAGAATCCAAAAATGAAGTCCATTTTGAGAGCTAAAATTTCTAAAATTTTAAAAGGTGGTTATTACTATTCATAACGGCTAGTTATAATAATATTTTAATAGCATATCGTTGTTTAGTGAAACTCGGTATTGCGTACTACACACGCTATCGAGGAAGGTCGCGATTGCGTGTAATGCAAGGCAAGTCAAGGATGTGTGTTGTGCAAGCTCCTTTTGGTGTAGCGTACAACACAAGACATTAATAAAATGAAAAAGAATATTTTTCATAAAATCTCGGGCTGTTACACGTCCCCTCCAGTTTATGAACAAAACAGTGTAGCTTGGTGGCCCCCTACTGCACTGGGGTCCCTAACATTGGCCCACACCTCGAGTTGAAGTGGTAATGGCGCTGTGGCGGGTCCCCCTGTCCTGTTGAAGGGGGAGAAGGTGGGATTTCCGAATCACGGGGGCACCACCATGTCATCCACCCGTGTCGTATATGGCTTACCATCTAGTGGGACTACCACCTATCGCATCTCCAATGCATCCAGGTGGTTAATGAGTGCCACCATTGGATTATCCGGATGGGGGTCCCGGTCCTAACGGGGATCCCTGCCCACGAGCTCATTGTCGGGCTCTTCATTGTGGTAGGCAAGATAAGCATCTCGTGGAGCGGTAGATGGAGAGACCCTTGGGGAAACTAGAGAATCTCAGATGGGGTTCCCTATGTGGTCGCGTAATTCACGAGGGTTCGACAAGACATACCGCACCCTATTTCCATGGGCTCCGTCTCCCATCCTGTCAGTGAATACGGCATGGTAAGGGTTTCCTGGGGGAATCTCGCTTAAGGGTAGTTGTTTGTGCCCCTACTACCCTAAACTAGGGTCACCGTAGTTGGTTCAATGATCTGCAATGCGTTCAGCCAGATGTTCATCGACTAACTTCATCTGATCAGAAAGATGTTGGCGCAACGTGGTCTTCACAGGGTCCTCTTCCTTCTATAGCATCGAGGTGGACGGGTCGGAGTGCTTGACAGTTCCAACGTGCCCTTTTCCCTTTCTGATGTTCTGACTAAGTACCAATACCTCAGTGGGTGGAGGGATACCTGTGAGCTTCCTTTATTGACGGGTAAATCTTCCCTATGGGTCCAGTGGTGGCAGGTACTCAGGGGTGATGTTCCCATCATGATTTACCACCTTGTTATCCCCTCCTGACAGATCGGTCGTGTTAACCGCCACTCTTCTCGGGGGAATTCCCTCATAGTCACTTAGCGAGTCGGGCTACTAGTGAATTGTGCTGAAGGGGAGAGCATTTTACTTCCCCCAGCCACAGACTTGTGCATGGGGGGTAGCCTTCTCAATAACATTGTGGAGTACTTGAAAACTCTGAACGCATTATAGTTGGAGGACCGTGTGGTGGCCAGGTGACTCAGGGTGTCAGATCGCGGGGACTATGGCTAGGGAAACTAGACGGCATTGCTCACCGATGTATTCAAGTTGCACTTGGCTCCTAGGATAAGTCACTCACTGATGGAAAAGATGGAAGTGAGACACCCAGAGGGTTCAACGGAAACATTCAAACTTCTCTGGGGTGAGAGATTCTGGCATACAAAAACACAATCCTGTGACCGACCAAAACATCTCAGGGATGTGGCCAGCTACGAGGATTGTCCAGAAGATTCTCTGCTCAGATCTAGGGTATGACCCTTGATTGACCCACTCTGTAACTGGGGGTGGTTGAGAGATTGTCGACGTCATTGAGGCAGACCACTGGGATGCATGCTGGCTAGTGGAGAACACGGTGAACGTGTCGATTGGCCGACGAACCATGGGATATACAATGAGGATTGTAGTGACCTTGCCACCATATCACGATAGGATGGACCAATGACCAGAGCTCCTAACACATCAGTAGTGTCTATCGGGGGTGGGTTACGCCCTAGATCTTCTGTCATTGACCCAAAAAATAGCTCTGTGGCAGAGGGTGCTTCCAGATTTGTTGGAGGAGACTGCATCTTCGGCCCCTAGGAACATGTCAGGGCCTTGTCCTCCAGAATATACCTTCAGAGGGAGACTGAGATCATACGGGCTTCGGATTTTAGGTGCACGAGGCTGATGCCCCTCGTTCCTGCCCCAACCCTTAACTCTGAGGACTGAGGGGAGGGCTCCTGTGCTGAATCGTTCTCTACCTTAGAGTATGAGAAGTGGACTGGTCGATTCCCATCAGACCATCCCCAGAATTCCTCTTATGGCGGTGACGAACTTCTCTCCTCCCCCTTGGTGGTTCTTCCAGGCAGGGCTGATTTCCCACATGGGGTCCTTCTGCTGCACTAGGGTTGGTGCAGAGATGGTTTCCACCAGAGTAGGTTGGGGTATGATGAGCACCGGGAAAAATGTCGAAAGGAACACAGGGAGGACCTCCATGTTGGCGGGTGACCGGACACGCAGTGCCTCCATACTGGCAGTCCTCTATAGGGGGAGTAACCCCATACCCAATGTAGTGAGTGCGAGAGAGACCCCCATATAGAGTGTTGATCTCATGGGGAAGAACCTCGCTTGGGATGAAGGTGGCACTTGGCCAACCCCCAAACTGAGGTTGGGAGTAGGGAGGACCTGAACCTTCCATAGTGGTGCTGCAGAGTGAGCCTCAACGGTGGGTGGAACTGCTTCGGACTGGTCCACGGTGGCCAGCACCTGCGCCGATGACCGGGAGAGTCGACCCAGCCTGCGCGTGGGGCGGTTGGAGCCTCGATCCAGGTTGGGCATGAAACTGTCCTTGATCAACGTATGCAGGGAGTTGGATGTATGAGTTAGTCATGGCTAGGGAAATAGTAGTCGCCAATGTTGACACCCCACAGCAAGCATCATTTCACTGTTCACCCGACACTGGCACAGGGTCAGTTGAACTGGATCCGGTGGTGCAGGTGTGTGGATTACCTACTCCTCAGCTTAGGGAACCGGGTGGCAGCACTGACACGGCCTGGTGGGGGCCCTCTCCAAGATCCCTTCAATCGGGACTACGATTGGAGAGGCATAGACTTTCCATACCTCTTCGGCATATGGGAGCGAGCTGTCAAGGAGCTCCAGGGATAAGCTCCAGAAATGACTGACCATTTGGGTGGGGAGCAGCAGCTCCCTGTGCGGCCCTCGAGGGTGGCATTGACTGTGAGGCACGAATGCCTCTAGATCCAAGCGAGTCATATCCCTGATGGGGATTACCCCCTCCTCCTCGTACCTGCGTAAAATGTCATTAATTACCCTTCTCTAGATAATTTCTACTAGGGAGAGTGGGTGTGGGTGCCCAACAGTCATGGTGATCGAGGCCGTCATGGAAAATGCAGAACCAAGAGAGGTAGCTGCGTCGATATTTCCCCTTCCCCTGCACTGGTGGGCAGGTGATCGAGCATCAGATGCAAAATATTGATTCCTGTAAGTAGGGATATGAAATCATTTATACTGCTAGGAAAAGGAATCGACAACCAGTGACCTAGCATCGTTCCGTCATCCATGGTCGACAAGAGGGATCCACGCTGACAATGTCACTGAATGGAATGCTCATCATCTGGAATGTCCCAACATCTGGAGAGTTTCAAGTTAGGCCTGTTTTGGGAGACTAGGTACCAGATGATAGGGTCAGCCGACATGCTAAACCACTACTGCCTCAAACATTACTAGCCTTTATGCTTAGGAGAATTCCTTCACATCAGGTTTACCATTTTCCTATTTTTGACTCTTTCGTCGGGATGCGGGAATCCATCACGCAGAGGACGTGGAGCTGTAGCCCCACATTACCGCTTTCCAAAGGTGGGTGGAATCCGCTCCTTATTCAGGGACATCTTCTCCATGATCGAAACGGGATGATAGGATGTCAGTTCTTCTTTCCGTGTATTCCTCCGCAGAACTCTTCACCATGTTTGGGTCTTCCTCATAGATTTAAGACGTAGTTCGAGTAGCACTTCCAGGTGCCATATATTCATGGACACCATTTAATTATGCCACTTCTGTATGGAAATTCCAAGGGGTCCGGTCAGGGAATCGACCTTCAGATAGGATAGTAGTCACGTTGGACATCTCTGGCGTGTCTGGACACTAAGGAATTGACATGTATATCTACTTTCCCTTATTATAGGGCCTCTCAAGGGCACGAAAGCCCGAGGCATCCCAAATCGATTGCGGAGAAACATATACCATACGTGCATAACTGAGGGTTTCCTCAGATTCCCATGTTTAACACAGGGTATGTCATGAGTTTAACATCCAGCAGAGACAGATCAGATAGATCAAAACACTGGCTAGAGTGGATCAGATTGAAGAACCCCCTAGAGGGATCAACGATATTGGGACCAGCACATGGGTGGCATCCCGAATGCTTTTGAGGGGAATGGGGAATGAAGTGGCATGATCCCACTAGGATTTGGTGGCCCGGGTTAGAATCACGATGGATAAAGGTGTTGGGATTCGGTCTCGAAGAGACTTATTATGTATCCCCATGGTTGGGAATCAAAGTCCGTGTAGTTCTATGATATGGTGGGACACATGCAGAGGATGCCCGTGAGAATTGACACATGAATGGGACCTAAAAGAAGTTGAACCTCTGGGTTAGGGCATGATCTTCTTGAGATACATAGGCTCGATGGAAAGGTTAGGATGAGACATGAGTGTAGTGATTGAACCTCATGGAGGCTTCCTACATATCCCCAGGGCGGAGAATCAAAGACCACATAGTTTAGGTGTCGAATATAGCTTAACGTCATGTTGGATGGGTATGGGGCTTACACTCTGAGGCATTCCATGGTTTTGGAGAACCAAAGTCAATGGTGTCAGAATGACCAGGTGGTGGGGCTTGATCCTCATGGAGGCTTCCAACATACCATGCCTTAGCACAGATCAAAGTCCCCTTAGCTCGGGATGCAACGTGTCTTACACTCTGAGGCAGCCCATTGTTTATGTGGGGCTTACACACTGAGGAGGCCCAAGGATATGGTTTCTGTGAACTAATGTGAAGGGACCAGGGGTCCTGGTGGCTTGATCCACACGAAGGCTTCCTAAGTACCATGCCATAACAAGGCTCAATGTCCCCATAGTTTAGGATGTAATAGGGCTTACACTCGGAGGCATCCCATGGTGGAAATGATGATTACACTTAGAGGAGGCCCATGGTGTGTATGTGGCTTACAATCGGAGGAGGCCCATGGTGGAGAGGATTGAACCTCGTGGTGGCTTCCTACGTACAATGGATTAGCATAGATCAAAGTACCCTTAGTTCTGGATGGATTGTAGTTTAACGTCATGTGGGATGGGGGAATTTGGGGCTTACAATATAAGGCGACCCAAGGTGGTTATTTTCGATGCTTTCTCTAAGCCCACATGAGTCATGTTCGGTGTGGGAAACAAGAGGAATCAAGGACCTGATGTTCACATCGTGAAGGGTGCGTCCATGGGAAATGAGGAGGGTTTTACATGTTGAGCGGCCCATGGTGACCAGACTTACTCCAGGATAGAGGCCTGAGGGCGACAAAGCACAGCAGGAGAGGGATTTGGAACCCAGGAAGAGAGGAGGAGCCCCATTCCCCATCACGCCCTCCACTGGCCTTGGGACCAAAGAATGGAGGAGTATGGATGCTACCTCCTGGAAGAAAATATATGGGCTTACACCAAGTTGGCTGCCCTTCCCCACAGACAAACACCACTCCGATAAAGAGGATATCAACCCCTGTGAGGGGTGATCCCATCCCCATGGAGACGAGTGGTCATGGAGAATGTTTGAGGCGGGGGGCCCTACGTGAGAGGCATGGGGCCAGGTCATAGTTTATTTCTATGTGCTGAGTACAATGGTGCTTGGCAGTTTAACATCCTGCAGGTCGGACGAGGTGGGTTTACTCTGCAGCCCTTGGAATTACATAACTAGTACCCTCTTCTCTTTGTGGGAGGGAAGGCATCTTCAAGGCCATAGAAAGGGGATTTCGTGGAGAAAACCATCGAGGGGTCCTCGTTAGCATGGTTATGAGAATAAGAAATATCCATTAGCATTTCTATTCAATAAAGCACGAGGTAAATAAATTGAACAAGAAGTATCGTCCCTGGGACATTGAAGGTACTCTATACGAGCCTAGAAGGTTGTACGGGAAAACGGTCCAAGTCACGGATGCCCGAAGCGTGATAAACACCCACGAATGGAATAAATAAAAGGGGAATCAGGTGCTCGATCAAGGGGGCTCCTGGGGAGTGCTGAGGAGAGGTCCATAGTAGAATGCGTGCAACCTGTAAGGCTTGCGCGCGAAATAGGGGGCCCACGTGAAAAACTCCGGGCCTGTGTGAAATCGGTGATGCCTGTGTGGAATTGGAACCAATTTTTTGCACGCAACATGAAGGGACTGCGTGAGATAAAAGGGGGATGTGTGTAAAGGAAAGGGTTTAGGTGCAACTCGAAGGGATTGCGTGCAATGGAAGTTCTTGCGCACAAAGGAAATGGTGTGCGTGCAAAGGAGGGATTGTGCCTAACTTGGCCGAACGGCATGCAACGGAAGGGATTGCGTGCAAGGGGAAGACCCCAAAGGTGTTGGAGATTAGTCTATTCCATGGGGATCTTGCACGAAGGTAGACCCCGAGGAGACATGGCGCGAAAAAGAACCATACCTGAAGGCCATATTGTGCGCGCGCAGAAGGTTAATTTTTCACACGAGTGGCGGTTCGAATTCATCATCCATGAATTGGAAGGGGGTAGCTTGCTATTTATAGGCATATAGAGGTGAAAAATACAGGTCTGTATGAAATAATTATGCGACGGAGGCAGTGGTGTGAAATATTTTCTCGCAGATGGCGGCTACACAAAAGATCAACCGCGTGGGGTGCGAGTGCGAAATTACATCGCGCCTGTGCCGACGACTCTTCACGAATCCCAAAACATTTGGAGCGGGACACTTTTCTTCACGTCCTTCACCATATTTTTCACACACCACCTCTAGGCCCTCTGGACTGGGTCTCCAAGTCCGTATATGACTTCTCATTGTTGTTTCAAAACATTCTCCAACACTTACGCGCTTTTTGGCGTCTATAGTATTAAATAAACATGACTGAATGTAAGATAATATATTACATTATTTTAATAAAAATAATTTCATAGTACCCATATAATGAAACATATAATATATATAGGTAACATCTGATAAATTCATACATAAATGGAATAACCATTTTGTCGAATTCCATCAATATCATTATTTCCAATGGAATACCCATATGGGAAAATACCATACCCAATGCATTGGAAGTAATTACGTAACCACACATCCTTGGATTATCATATAACCCCCTCTATTTGGAATATCATGTAACCCCACATAATTTTTTTTACATGTAACAACCCATAAAATGTCTATGTACCAATATAATATATTTCAGTTATCAAAATGTCTATTATAAAATTTCATTTTCAATCACAAGAAATCATTTCAAGATATTGAGATAGTAAATCCAATTTGATAACCATATTCCATATCAAAATATACAAAAATTTGGATACAATATTTCTATTCCATTTCAAATCATTAAGGCATTTAGAAAATCCATATATAAAAAAATCATAATGGAGGTAGAGAATTTCTTGTCGTCGAATACATTAAAAAACATACAATTTTTTATTTGGTAATTAATTTGATATTCATTGTAAAAAAAGATTCCTTTTGTAACCATTTAATTAATAGCGAGATAAATTTAAAATATCTTTTATAATACATTTATATATTTAAATTAATATCATGATGAATTTTTTTTAATTAAATTATTAAATGCTCAAGGTGTCCCAAACCTCTAAGAAAATTTAAATCTTAATCTACATAAATTAATACATTTAACAAAACAATAAATAACAATAGTATAGATAAAATATGGATATTAAATTTTATAGACTGTCTATATAAACATTATAAAATAATAATGGTTCATATTATCAAGAAATTCCACATGGAAATGACATTGAGTTGAAAACCCTTATCTTTAGTATGATTCATTACATATGTCACTTATTCTACCTAAATAATAAATTTTGGTTAATTTAAAATTAATTAATAACCTTTTAATTTTTATTATTCTTTTAATATCATTAATTACCCTGCAATAAGACTTATTTTTTTATTTGAGTTCATGTTAGAGTTTTTTTCAATATTAAGAACATGTGTAAAAAATGAACATGGTATGATATAAATAGTCCTTTTGGTAAAAATTCAATCATCTACAGAATAAAATTCATGATATTGTTATTATTTTTATACATTAATTATACTTAAAAATAAATCCATTCATCATGGGAATGAAAAATGAACAACATTATAATCAAGGATATAGTAAGTTGTATGTACTCATGAGTAATTATTTCCATTTTTCATTGATCACAAGGGAAAGAAGTTAAGTATTATTTTAAAATTACGTCATTAATATAATATTTATAATAAAAATATAAATTAAAAAATAAATAAATATTAATAAAATAAATGTACTAATATATATATCATATAAGTGATATAATGAATAAAAACAAGTCTTGTCTCTTCATGGAGGTGATAATTCACCAAAATGCATGAACGATGTTATCATTTTTTGTTCATGGAAAGTATAAAAGTAATTGATATATTATTATATTATAATGATTAACATGTAATTAATATCATATATTAAAATTAATTACATTATCATAATGAGTCATGAGATATTGTTATCAAAAATGAATTAGATCCGTTCGTGGAGGTGATAGTTCACACATACGCACAAATGATTAACAATTTTCTCATTTAATGGAAGTGGAGATGGATTTAGGAGATGATATTAACATAATAACATATCATAATATTTAAGAAACATGAATTATTATTTCATAAAGTATGAATAATATTTTATTTAAATGGAAGGTGAAATAATATATAAATACGTAAATAAAAACATTTCCTTTTCCATTAGATGATCACATTTTTAACACACTAACACCACAAAGAAGGGTGTTATGCCTTAACTAAGGCCTAATGAACGTGGAAAAGGATTATAGGATGATGTATTGATTGTGCATGGTGGATCCAAAAGGGTTCAAAAGTGTTAGAAATAGATAGAAATGGGTGACTCTTTATAGGGGAGGGGAGGGGCGCCCTTGAAATTATTAAAAATATTAAATTAATAAAAATTCATTTTAGATTCAATATGGGTCCAAACTAATTTATTTATTATATAAAAAGACTATAGGTCAATATATAATCATCAAATTATAATTATACACGTTAAAGTATTTTTTTAATTTATATCCTTCTGCTTTAACCCCTTTTAACTCTTACAATTTTATCATGTAATTTATACATAGAGAGTTAAAATAATTACCGAATCCTGAAAAACGACCACTGAATGAGTATTAATGATAATGTTTCATGTTATCTCAATATTGAATCCATATATTAAATTTTTTGAAATTTATTTCCTTTAATTTGACATTTTATATATTAAAATTTGAATTATGGCAATTTTGACACTATTCATTACAAAACTTTTTTTAAAAATTCATAACAACTTGTTTCTTAAAAAAACTACATTTATTCAATCATTACATGTCATTTTAATCCATAAAATTCATGTATGGAAAAAAAATATTTCAAATTGTATTTATTATAATGTTATTAATAATATTAATTTTGTTATTAATTTAATAAATCTTTTACTGCACCATATATGATTAATAATTAAACTTAAGTAATTAATTCCTAAAAATTAAAAATAACTTACCATGATGTATATAATATTTTTATTTTACTACTTCATATCCATAGTCTATGATTGAAATAACGTAACCACATAATAATATTACTTTATTAAACAGAGACATTTTTAGGAAAAAGTTTCTTTTAATTTAAATTAAATGTTATAAATGTCATAATCACACCTAAGTGGTATATGAAGCTCAAAATATCATCACAAGGATTTACATGGTCAATAATAACTTATATAATAAAACTATTGAATGTTTTAGGTTAATTCTATAATATTATAATATTCATTTTACCATTAATTACCCTATTTACATTTAACTGTGGTAAATAAAATACTAATTATACTATTCGCCAAATATTATTTTCATCTTATTGGACCACATTTTTCATACTGAGTAGAAAAAGGTATGTTCTTTTTTTTGGAAAATTTAATTCATAGAAGTTATTAAATTAGGTTTAATGTAAATCCTTTTGGTATATCATGGAAACCTGTTTTTATATAAAATGTCGAAAAGTTCACATTTATTTCAATTTAATTTTAATATAAAATAACATCAAATGAAATAAATTTGTTTATCTACTAGATTATTCTTCTAATTATTCCATAAATATAGGAAAATTTATAATATTATGATTTAAATAAATTAGATGAAAATACAATATTAAATTAAAATGTAGTATTTTTCACTATTTGTTAAAATCTGAACTTTATAAAAAAATATCAAATACTTAACCAAAGTTGATTTAGATGTCTTGATTCAAAATATTAACTTAACTTTTTCCAACACAACATACAAAAGGGACATAATGTTGATTTAAAATGTGTTAAACCTAAAAAGGGTAAAAAAAATACCTTTTTAAATAATTATCCTTTTATTTATAAAATTGAAATTAATCTTATATAATTTAATGATAACATATAAGATGATTTTTAAACAGAGTATTTAATTTACATATCATTAATATAATCCAATAAAAGTTATTTTTTTTATTTTCTACAAAATTTATTTTTACATTAGTATAATTTCATAAAAATGGATCATACATATTCAATTGGACATTATTTTCATTTCTAATTTATTTTCTATCCCATGAATCATTATATAAATATGTTTTTTTTCAAAATTTTGTTAAAATTATTCATTACCACCATTTTAATAGCTATGTAATTACTATAAATTAAAATTAAAATATTAATAATATATTGTCTTTTAGTATAACTCAGTTTTGTGGGAATTTAATGATAATGGGGAAACCCAATGTTGTGTGTTGTGTACGCTATCAGATATTGAGTCCTTTTAATTTAAATTTACAATCTAATTAACAATTATTAATAAGAATAAAAATGTATTCATCAATAATTACATGTGTTGTTTCAGTAATGTTGTATACAAATTATATAAATTATATTTTTATCATGTTTATACTAATATAGTTTTTATATCACAGAAATTTAATAATTTCCATTCTATTGGGGATATGATAATGTCATTCATGTGTATGGTAGACTACTATTTTGATGAAATGTGATTGATTTTTCATTAACTCGTTATAAGGATTGTAATAAGGATACTTCTCATGAATATATATGATATAAATGATTTAATTGTGATATTCATGAAATTTTTATCATTATGAAATAATAAAATGTCATTCTCAATCTTATTGTGTAAAATCATAACATAGTTGGTCTATATGTATAGAATACCACCTTCAAGAAGTATATTGATTACTTTTGTATCCCCAAAACAAATGGAATAAATATTTAAGTACATTTAATGAAATATTATTTTTCATATGATATTATGATAATTATTTAATGATAGAATATTAGTTACAGTCATTTTATAATGACCGTTGAAAAATGGATATGTTACTCATGCATATGTATACCTACAATCTCATTGATTATATGTCATTTCTTTTTTTCATAACCATATTTCAGGATTTTTTCAGAAAATTAAAATTTTTATATAAATATGATATATATTTAATTATTATTATGATTGATTTTTTAAAATACTTAATTATTTTACCACATCCAACAGAACAAACCCTTCTTGAATGAAGGAATCAAGCATCCTCATTACACCTGATATAGACTTTACTGACTTAATATATAAAAATTTAATAGAAAATATTTATATAATTTATTAATATAGAAGGGATTAAACTAGTGAAATGTTATAATGAAATAAGATAATTTATATATATATAATATATATGATTTAAATGACACTCATGAAAGTATAAACAGTCCTCAGGTTTTGTCGTCTAACATTTATTTATTTAAGAAATATGTTATATTCACAATTTATTTTTATTATGTGGTGTATATACTAACCTTGAGTGAATTTATTATTATATTCATTAAAATGATTATTATTTAAAATTCTATATTATTTTATATATTAAATAGGTTCTTGATCCAGATATTACCATAGTAGTAAGTGACATCGTCGCAATTTCCTTTCATTGAGGCATATTTTATTGTCACAGACCTAAATTATTTTATATGGTGTATTTATATGCTACTCATTTTAAATATAACTAACCTTCATAATTAAATTTATTGTAATTTTATGTTTTAATTATTTCAACCTAGGGGCTTTGACTTGAAGGGAACAACATTTTAACGAATTTCATAACTCAATTTCTTCTCATTGAGGTACACTATTTCTACACGGTCATTAATATTACATGTTTATATAAATAATTATTGTTTGTAATATTATGTTTTATATTAAATTTTTAATGTGGATATACATTTTACACACTAAATTTATTCATTGATTAAGTCTCACTTCAAGGTTATGAAATTTGAAAGCATTTATGCACCTCATATTTTTTAGGTGAGTAATATGCCATAAACACAAAAAAAAATTATTTTAAGGTGTATATACTACCAATTTTACAAGAAATAAAATGAATCCTCTATAAATAATTTTATTTTATTTATCTATTTCAATTATTTAATTCATCTGGAAATAACACAAATCATACAACACGGTAAATAATTTTTTAACTCAATTTGATTTTAATAGGTTATATCACTTCTTCATTAACAAACTTATGTAATGATTATGTGTATAATAAATTTTTATTAACTAATGTTTTATTTCAAATTATTTTGTTGATTTTACTTTTGATATACACAATAAATTCCTTATCTAATTCGCAAATAAAATGGTATGCTTTTTGTAATGGTTATTGTTCAAAAAAATCAATACCTTTGAGATATTTGTTTAAAATATACACCTATATTAATTTTTGAGGTTTATATACTAACCTTTTAAATGAAATATATTGAGACTCCTTATTTTAATGATATTTAATATATCATTTGATGATATTCATTCTTGTATTTACAAATTAAGATTTACTATTATGGAAATGTATGATGTTACTTTCTCATTTCATCCAAGATTGATTATGTCCAAGGTTACTTTTGATAAAATAATGTGAAATTATATGATTTAACCATATCGATTTTATTATCCTTATGTTATAAATGTGGTTCACATGTTTATCATAAATTTTTTCTCTTGTTAATTAATTAAGTGTCATGAAATTTTATTATATGTGATATTCAAGTTTTATTTTTTTAGATCGAGAATATTTATGTTTTATATCTACATTTTCTAAAAAATAAAATAATATTTTCAAAAAATATTAACTATGAATTGTAATGTTATTTTTACACATTATTCCCTTTTTATAGTTTTATTTTAAAATAAATTTTCTTCTCATTCTCTGAACATGGTACATTTTGACTCTTATTAAAAAAATTAAAGAAATAACAATTTTTAATGTATTTGGAATGAAAAAGAACATTATTCCATAATGAAAAATCAATTTTTTAAAGATTAATATTTATGTTTCAATGGATATTTTAAAAGGGAATAAATTTATCACACTTTTTATGAATTCATTTTTTTATAAATAGATTTTGAAAATAGAGATTATATTTTTATCAACAATTTTTTAGTAACATGTTAATGTAATTTTTTTCTTAATAGAACAAAACATCGATGTTACATACACTTGAATTAGAATTTATGGTATTGATGCCATTTTTTCGACCATTGGATGGATTTAGATATTTACATAGAACCCATTTCAATTTCATTACTAAATAAAAAAAATAAAAGATAATGATTATTAATATAGAAAAAAGTTAAATATGATAAATGTTTAATACATTAATGGAATATGGAAATTATTAATGATCATTGGTGAACAAATATAATTTTGGGTGAGATTGTTATATCTTATTCAATGGGTGTTCCAATATAGAACTTATGTGATCCCATTATATCATATACGATAGAAGCTCGAAGATAGCACTATGTGATCCCATTATAGCTAAAATATTGGATTCTCCCAGAGATTCCATCAATGCATTGCGTAATATTTTTTTTAAATTAATAGGAAATAAAGAGTGAGTTACAACAGGGTTTCTCCTATATATATTACATGGTTGTAATTATTTATAACATGGATTTTAAAAGTGGTATGATGATGAAATTTTAAGATACTAACATGTTTTTTGTTTCATTCAATTAGTTAAAATGATTTATTTGGTCAAGATTTATATCCCCTGGCTCATTATCTTTTATTATACTAACTAATTCCATTTTTAATGAGTAATTTCATGCCACAAGTTTATTTGTCTTGGTCTATAGATTTGAGTTCTCTAATATTATTCTCATTCTGTTTGATTATTTCATCAAACTCATATGTTCGTGTAATATAATCCAATGACTTTTAATTTTTAATGATTTGGTTATACCATTATTGATCATTTTATCTCACCATTCTAATGTTTCCTTTTAACCTAGATATCAGGAGTGATATTAATTGAAATATGTATTGAATTGTTTATTATGAATAATAACATTGAACCATTATGAATATTAAAAGATGGGTTTACAGGGAGATGATTTTTGAAATTTTAATCATGTTTCTTATAAATTTATGATGTCAATAGTTTTTCTTAATTCCATAAAACATTATACATAAACAGTCTATGAAAATTTAAGTGTTCCAATATTTCCTTGTCATGTTTTTTTGATGGAGAAATATCATAAGTGTCAAATACGTAACTGTAATGTTTATAATTTTATCTCTATATATGGGATACTTAGTTCTAGGATATTGTAAGAACACTTATCATTACTATAAAAAAATATAAACCATTGGAGGCACACTAATATGTGTGATTTGGGATCCTAAAAATAGAGCTATAGAGTAATGATCTATTATTGTATCATATAAAATTTAAAAAACAACCACAAATATCATTATAGAATTTGTAAAATATAATTTTATGATATAATAAATCATTTTTACATTTATAAATTTTAAAAATATTTATTTTTTATTTATAAAATTATTAATTAATTTTTATTGAAATAGGAAATTATTATACTGAAATTTTCATATAATGTGTTATTTAAAATACTAATTTCTAAATTTATGAATTTTATTTTTTATATAATGATTATAATAATTTAAATAAGGGAAAAAAAGTTTATTCGGTTTAAATTTTTTGGATTTATTTAAAAATATTGATTTTTCTGTGACTAGTAGAAAATAATTATTTTTAAAAAAATTATGTATTTTAAGAGTCCAAATATATTTTGAATATTATTTAATGTAACCTAATTATTATTTATGATATATTTAATCAATATAATAAAACATTAATAATATTTATATTTTTTTAATATAATTTAGTTATTTGGATTAATGATGGGTTTTTAAAAAATCTATTTTAAAATGCATAATTTTTCTTCTATAAATTTAATTTTAATGATTTATATTGAGTGAATTTTTAAATGAAATGTATATATTATAAATAATTAAATAATAAATTTTTTAATAAATTTATTGTTAACAATAAAATTGTTAATATAGAATTATCTGTTGCTAACAAAATACTCTTATTAAAAACTCATTGTCTTGGAACTTTTTTGGGATTAATATTAATTAAAATTTTGAAACATATTTTAATGTAATTTGGAAAAAGGATTCTATAATTTTAATCATATTAATGTATAATTTCTAGTATCTCTAACTTTATATTTGAACAAATATATTATCTAAGGAAATTAAAATTAATAACATTGAATGGGGTTTGAATGAGTTTGCATTGTTGGAAAACAATATACCTTAGGGGTAGAAGACCTATAAAACTTTTTAAAACCCACTTTATTGTAATATTTTGACCATGTCTCTTCTATAATGAATTTTGTTGCTTTATTGGGGCCTATTGAAATAAAAAAATAGAGGTGGAATTCACTATTTCAAAATATTACATGTCCATCATTCACCACACTTAGAATAATCCACCACCTCACCTTCTCTCATGAGACCTTCAAAACTGATGGGATAAGACTCTAAATAACTAAATAACCCTTCTACATCCATTATATCTTCTTAGAATCTTTATTATTTTATAATGTGATTATTGGAAGGCATTTGGTGGATACCAAAATGAGTTATCCGTAGAAGAGGTCACATTCATCAACGTGAATTTTTATTTGTTTTCCTTCTAAACCCCCATAAATTATTATTATAACAATATTATATAACAAAATAAATATATTATAAAGACTATTAAGTTTTTATGTTATTTTTACAACCTATACAGACACTCACTTTCATCAAATGGATTACAAAATCATTATCCTTGTGTACAATGAAATACCACCTCATGAAATGTTGTTTTCAATATTTCAATTGCAACAACTCACATATGTGAATAATGAAGGGTATATACATTATATATGATATATATTAAATAATTATACTTGTATATTCCTTATATCATACACATACTTTTTATATTCTAATACCCAATGGATGTGATACTATCTCAATTTTTGCGAACGACTACCTCATCATGATGTGATCTGATTTTCATTGACTAACATTTTGTACGGAAGGTAATAAGGTTAATGACTTGTTAAATACATGACATGTTTCTGATATTCGTGTCATATTTTTATTTTTGATTGTATATTACAAAATATTCTATCTTACCATTCTCTCATTGATAATGTAATGACATCATTAGTATTCCTATAGACACCTGCCTCTTCAAAGCTATGTGACTCCCTTTTTCATCATCACATCACATAAATGGAATATAAGAGCATATATAATAAAAAAATATCGTATTTTTATAAAATAATTATCAATATTGTGAGATAAATTTTACTTTTCTAGTTTCCCAAATGATCATTGGAAAAATGGTAATTGTACTTATGTGCACATACGACCTGCCATATAAATGGTCATACCGTTGGATCATTTCTCATAACCATATTTCAAAAAAGGTTTTAAAATTACAATTTGTTTACAAATATGTTAATTAATTCAAGATTATTATTTTGGAGATATTATAATAATTAACGCTTTGACAATATTTGACTTATGAATGCTATTTCAGAAACATAAAGAAGAAATAGTCAAAACATTCGACGTCATATTAAATGATTATAAAATTGTATATTCCATGATAATAAGTGAAATAACTGATATAATAAACCTCAAAATGGTTATAAATTATGAAAATAATTAATATAAATTTATTATTCATGATGATAAAGAAACATGTGTCATCTCAAGAATAATGTCCAGGACCTCATCTTAATCTCCTTTCATTGAGGCGTGTCTTGATTTTATATATAATTATTGTTCTATGAGGTTTACATGCAAAACCCATACCAATATATGTAATTAATTTAACTACTATAAATATTTTTAACATTTTTTACAATTTTATTACTTTATTGGGATTATGATTTAAAAATTTCCCAATTGAGAAGGTACTTCTCTCCTATATAAGTCCCCATTTAAAGATTTCCTTAAAACTATATATCTTGCATATATATATTTTTAGAAATACTTTTCAAATACCTTTTTATTGAAGTAAGTTTTTTTAATGTACATTTAGTCCCCTTTTAAATTATATTAATGATTTCCAAAATATTTTCATTTTATGTTTTTTATGTGGAATGTTTGGAAAAATGAAAAATTAAATAGCATATTCTTATTGTACAGAGTGAAACAAAAGTTTCCACTACCATGAATATTATTATATATATTTATTACATTAAAATATTTCATTTATTCCTTCAAATAGAACAAATTGTTTCTCTTATTTGGGAATTTCTATCTTATAATGAGGTTTTAAACGAAAATATCATTATTATGGACTTTTAAATGAAAACTCAAATTTGATATCCCAAAAAGATTTTCTTATGGGTTCAAAATATTTCTGAAAATTTTTAATGATTTAACTGAGAAATTATATTTATAAATATAACAAATTTTTATGTTTCATAATTATATGATTGGGTGGCATAGATTGCATCAGGTGATCCCTTTATAGCTTATATGATGTGAAAACAGAAATAGAAAATAGTGAGCATGTAACATATTTGATGCTGGTGCAACTAAGATAACACTAGGTGATCACATAATATCTTAAACAATGGTTTCCCTATACACCACTGCAATGGATTGGGTAATGTTACTTGTATTAATAATAATTAATGGGAGAGTTACCTATGGTTTTCTTATATTGATTTAACTAGGGACCAGAAACTTTTAACATTTTTTTAAAATTTATTATGATTATTATGATCTAATATACCGAGAATGATTTACACATTTCTTAATTTGTTATTTAATTATTTTCCTTGATAAAGATAAATTAGATTTTTTAATGTGAATTATTTTACATCAACATCCAATAGAAATATCAGTACAATGATAAAAGATATATGATTTTTTATGTTTTGAATCTAATAATTGTTTTACTTAATTTATACCCCTTTTATTTTTGGGTTAATTTCATTTTTAGTTGATTTCAAAAGGATTAGTATGGGAAAGGATAAAATCATTTCAATATTCATGAAGATTATTCATAAAAAATTAATGTTTTGTTTAAATAGTTTTACATTGAGTAATAGAATGTATACATATTGGTAGTGTTCTCCTTGTACTCTATGGTTTTAATATGTATAGGTTATTGTGTAACTTTCTAAATGGTAAATAATAAAAGACCATCAATTGTATGAGAAATAATTATTGAAATAAAACACAATATTATCTAATATTTTCGTATGGTCCCATATAGTTGGAATGAGAGTCAGTTTTAGATAAATATAAAGGTTATAATAATGATAAAAGATTACCCTTGGAAGGTTTTACCTTCTGGATAAAATGAATTGATAATGAATTTAAGGATTACCATAATGATTTTTCAAAACTATTTCTTTTTAGTATGGTTTTTCATATAGGAAATATGTAATATATTGTTGGAAGGAACCAAGAAGAAGATATGCCTCTAAGTTATAATCCTAAGATTATAGAAATCTGAATAGAAATTTTTATTGTGATGGCTCTATTGACACTAGACGAAAATGGTTGTAGTATTATTTTATGAGAGGAACCTGATCTACCATGAGAGAATAAGTATATAGTGGAACGTTTCATGAGGAAAAATCATCCATCATTCAGTGGATCATCTAATTTATTAGTAGATTAAAGAATGATCAATGGACTTGGGAATATATTTAATGACATTAGATATTTATATCATCAAAAGGTTACTCTTTACCTTTATGATTTTTAAGGTAAAACTAATCTATGGTGGTCAGTAGTTGAGAATACCAAATAAAATTTGATATTGATTCCATTGAATGAGAAATAATCAAGAATATTTTACTTCAAAAATATTTACCTATGGTTTTTCATAATAGTGTCGAAAAAAAACTCTTACAATAGAGAAATAAAGTTGAATATTATGTAGATACATAATAATAAAATATAACTCGATTTTACTAGTACATGCTTGATTTTATTCTGAAAACTAATTGTAAAATTAAAATATTTTAATAAGATTTGAAAACAATTTTACTAAATCTTTCAAACACTCAATAATTAAAAATTTAAAAGAAGTTGGCACATTTCACAGAAAAATTAGAGATATATTTTTCTAAAACATATAATCCTCGTGATAGAAATAGTACGTAAAGGTCAATGTGGATGGAAAGAGATAAATAACCAAATAAGAAGTCTAGAGGAAAGACCCATAAATGTTCCATTTGTGGAAAATAGAAATTCAAGAAATACATGTAGTGATCATGGAATTGTTTACACTATTGTTAGTTTTGTTACAAGGATCATGACTACCAATAAAAGTGTTACGAAAAAACAATGATTTGGGTATCTTATGAAACCGTATATTTTAAAGGGGATTTTTTGTGAATGAATTAAATTTTTATTTAGGTCATCAAATGAACTATTTCAAATATTTCTTTCATATGACACCAACATACCATACATTACACAACACTATCGTGATGAAGGATAAACTGAAAATCGACTTGGTGTACGTTACACACAACATCGACTTGGCGTACATATATGAAGCACTTATGTTTCTATAAAACATAACTTTACTATTATGATTATTTAAACGATATAATTATAAACTTTTTATTAAAACTATCTATCTAAATATTTATAATTACTTTTAAAATATTTTTTTATAACTTTATATATATATATATACAATATTGATAATGAAAGATAATTTTTGGTAATGTTTTTATTTGTTTAAAAATATTATTTTCTCAGATGAATTAATTTTATTGTCCTTATATGAAAAATAAAAAATTAATTTTAGACACGTTTTTAACATTAATTTTATAAAATAATATTATATTTTTAAATTATTTTTTTGAATTTTTAAGGTTATTTTATGTGATTTTTATGAGAATCTTCATTTTTTGTGAATAGTGAAAAATACATGATTTTAATTCAAAATTGATTTTCCATCAAATTTATTTATATGGTTAAATTATATTTTAATTTTAAATAAAATATTGATTAGATAATATTTTTATCAATATAACCAAATGGGGTCATTGGGAAAATTTCACATTAAAATTCGACATCAAAAATTAATATGCTTTTGAATGACTTTACGTTAAAACCCTCCATTTTCGACCTAACTGTGGGATTAATTTTAAATTAACTTCTTTAAAATATGTGATTAGAATTTGGAAAATGGATTCCATATTTGGAATCTGAATAATTTATAATTTCTAATAATGTCAAGTCAGTTATTGACAAAAAATATTAATGAATTTAATTAAAATTAATTACATTAATTAAGGTAAAATTAATCTTTACAAATGACTAATCCATAAATATAAGAAGTAAAAAAAATATACACATCAAAAAATGTTCTAGACATTATAGATCAACAAATATTTCATTATTTATATGGGACAGTTTTTATGACTTTATTTTTGATAATGCATGGGTAAACATAACTTGTTTTCCAAAATGCATTGAGGGTCCTTTCCCTTCTCTATAAAAGTCACCACCTCTCTCCCTCTTTTATACCTCACAAAACACTTTGGATATGAAAGGATATTCCATATAAACTTAAAAAATAAGACTATTCCTAGTAAATACCTTTCCTTGATCATAATGATAAAAAATGAAAACTTTTGGTAGAAACCGAATAGTGTTACACGTTTAAGAGGTAATGTCTTCTCTCAGGATCCTTTAATTTATATTATTTTTCTACACCATAAAATCTCTATATAACATGCTTATATAATAAAATATGTATAATAATATACTATTTTTTTCTATGTTAAATGTTATACCTATACTTACACACACATTCATATAATTGGTTACAAACATATTGTTTATGAGTATGACAAACTACTGCCACAATAGATGATGATTGTTCATTTTTCCATTACTAGAAATCATGACTAAAATATTGATGGAAAATATATTTATATATGTAATATATTATAATTATAATGTATTTAATATTATTTAATTCTTTTATAACATATATCATTATACATTCTTTTTGGTGTAAATGCAATAATTTTGTTTCAGGATTTGAGCAACCCCCCCCCCTCAAATTGAAGTGATTCATTAACAAACTGTATGGAATGTTTTAAGGATGGATTTAGTAACCATATATGATATATATGATATAAAAATCATCCTATAATAATTATTTATATATATACACTGACATACAAATATTATTTCATTAAAAATTGATAAGGATGACAGAACGATCGTTTATGGATACATATGATTTATTGTCTCCATTAACAGTGTATTCCATTTCATAATTCAATATTATATAGATTTTTATAAAACTATATATAATGAATATAAAATATATTTATAAATTATTTTAAATTCTTGACTCTAGATATAAGTTAATGTATTAAAAATCCAACAAATCAAGGCCCATGCGAAGAACAAAGAAAATATTCCCTGAAGTAAAACATTAACAGAGGATAATTAACAAGGGGGTAATATAAGGTCATTATCAAACTGTATATGGTATTTAATAAAAAAATATGGTTATTTAATATATTTATAAAAATCATATATTTATTTTAAAATAGGTCTTAAAGAGTATAATGAGTGTCAAGACACAAGGTATGTGGATTTAATCTCAGTTTTTATTTCTATGTGAAACATGCTTTATTCAGCACCCATTCCATTTTTGTGGGGTTTATATTACCCATGGATTTATTCAATGATTTATATAATTTAATTCATTTATATTCACATATAAATTTTTAAATATTTCTTTCACGGGGTTTATGTTTCAAATGATACCAAATATGTAAGATAGTTTTTTTCTAAATTTTCCTTCTTTGAGAGACATGTTTTGTTATATAACTATATTTTTTCATGGAATATATAATTCTATTTGAAATTTTATAACATGAATATACTTATTTTAATTATATTTTATGTTTCATTCAATTTACTTTTTTTAAATGTATATTATGACGACATGTTACCATGTGATAAGAGTTAATTGAAAAAACTTCATTGTTTTTTGATATTGTTTAAGATTTTTCTTTAATTAACAAAATCCCATGATCCATCTCTCTAGAAAAAAATTTAATTTTCATATCCTATTTTTATCAATGAAATATTCATATATTGTTACCAAATTCACACTTATTTATATTGAAGATAATGTTTTAAGTGAAATATGATCATCTCTATCTTTAGTTGAAAATATATTTAATTCAAGAACCATGTTTTCAGAATTTTTTTTCAAAAAATATTTTAAGATAATTTTCAAGGAAAAAATATTTTTATACGTTTTATTATTTTCAATGATTCACTTATAATTTTTCAAATCTATTTTCAGATAAAACATTTTCAGAAGAAATTATTATTTAGAATGTAATTTTCAATGTAGAATGGATAATTTCCATATGAAATATTTTTAAAATATCAATAATAATATTTATTATATAAGAAAACATCCATTGGTGTTACTCAAGTATTTTTCAAAAAATTAATCATTGATTCCATTAATATTATTTCTCATATTTGATAATGTTTTTATGGAATGGTATTGTTGAAACCCAATTCTCTTTCTTGGGATATATGCATTTGAAACCCAATTTTGTCAGAGGTTATGTATATGATTAAGTGATTGTGAAACATTTATTTTTCAATAGGTTATGATTTTATTACATATTTATAATACTTATTTCATTTCATGTGTTAGGATATGGTTATTTGTTATCTAGTTTCCCATATTTGTATGATTTCACAATGAGATGGGTGGGAACTAAATCCCCTTCCAATCACTACTGGAAATAAGATCTATACCAGTGGTATTAGGAAAACCATTGGTATAGTTCACTTATATGGACCTATACCGACGTTTTCTACAAAACCGTTGGTATAAGTCACTAATTTGGACATATACCAACGGTTTTTAAGAAATAGTTGGTATAGGGGGGACCTATTCCAATTGTTTGGGGAAGCTCATTCTCATAGGTCACTTAAATGAACCTATGCCAACAGTATTGGCCAAACCGTTGGAATAGGTCCATAATAGAGACTCTATTCCAACAGTTTTCACCAAAAAGTTGGTATAGGTCCCCCCTATACCAACAGTTTGTCCAAAGCCATTGTTATAGGTCCAAAAATCAATGAATCTATACCAAAGGTTCTCAAAACCATTGGTATAGGTCTATACCATCGGTTTTGAGAACCGTTATTATAGTTACTTGTATTTTTTATGGAATATTATTATAGAGAACATTAAATAAATCAAATTTTAAAATATTTATGATAATACATATATATATTTATAAAATTTTGTTCACAAAAACTCATGATAGGTTAGTGATTGGGTCGTTCAATCATAATCCGCAGGTACTGAGATCAAAACCAACCAAATGCTTCTTTTTGGAAATACATATTCCATCGATTTTACAGAACTTTTGGTACATATTTTTCATATTACTTATAACAACTATTTTGTAAATCATTGGTACAGTTCCACACAAATGATTTTTTGGAAACCGTTGGTCTATACCTATCCCCATGGCTTACTTGGCAACGGTTCTCCAATCCGTTGGTATAGGATATACGAAAGGTTTGGAGGCCTATACCAACAGTTTTATACCATTCGTATAGGGTGTTTTTCTACCAGTTAATTCAATGGGAAAGGATTTATATCCAATGAGATTGACCAAAACTATATTCGGAGTAATCCTTGACAAGTATGATGTCAATGGGATTGAACCATGACTTCAACGATGGTATTTGGAGTGTACTCTTACTATTAATATGTCCATGAGAGTGAACCATGAATACCAAGATGGTATGGGTAGTGAAATAATAAAACTATGATAGTTTTTTCTGACTCTTTCGCCAGGGCACGTGCGTTCGTCCGCTTGGGCCTGACAGGCGCGACTTTCTTGTTTCCCTGCATTCCAAGGGCGGGCGGCATACGCTCCTTATTCTGGGGCATCTGCTCCTTGATCAAAACTGGGATGATGGGATCTCGGTTCTTTCTTCCGTGGATTCCTCTTTGCAGCTCATCACCTAGTCCGTGTCTCTCTAATAGATTATATATTTTGTTCAAGAAACTCTTCCCAATTCCATCTTTTCATGGACGCCGGTTAATTACACTGCTTCTATTAGTACATTCCAAAGTGTCTGGTCAGTGCAGCAACCTTTAGTTGGGGGATTAGTCACATCGAGGCATCATTGACGTGTCTGAATGCTGTGGAATTGGTGTGTCTGTATTTTGTCCCTTATAATAGGGCTTCTCGATGGTGTGGAGGCCCAAGGCATCCCACATCGAGCGTGGGGAATCATATGCCATAGGCATGTATCTGAGGTTTTCCTCAGCTTCCCATGTTTAACACGGGGTATGCCACAAGTTTAATGTCTAACGGGAGTGGATCGGCATAATCAGAACACTAGCTAGAGTGGATCAGATTGAAGAATCCCCCCCCCCCTTGAGGGGATGCCGATGTTGGGGTCACCTCGTTGGCGGTTTCTCGGATGCTGTGAAGGGGAGTGGAATGGCATGATCTCACTAGGATGTGCCATCCCAAGTGAGAATCGGGATGGATGATTGATGGATGAATAGAGTGGAGGGGGAATGAAATGGGACCATCACAAGGACGACATTGAAATTGGGATTAATCCTCAATGAGAGCTCCTACGTATCCCCATGGCAGGGAATCAAAGTCCACGTAGTTCGGGGTGGTGCTGGTAAATCCACGTGAAGGTGGACCGTGGTCCGATGGGCGGTGGGTTTGAGCCTCATTAAGGCTTTCTACGTACCATGTCTTGACACGGATTAGAGACCACGTAGTTTAGGTGAAAATGGGGGGGGGGGGGGTGGACTTGGCACAGCGACAAAGAGTCAGTCTGGGCCAATGATTGTTGGGCTTGAACCTCAGGGTCTCTTCCTACGTACCATGCCTTGACATGTATCAAAGTCCTTGTAGTTCAAATGAGATGTGGAATACAATTTAACATCATGCGGGGCGGAGGTGAACCAACGTGAATGAGGTCGGAACGACCGAGTGATGGACTTAAACCTGATGGAGGCTTCCTACGTACCATGCCTTGACATGGATCAAAGTCCCCGTAGATCGGTAAGGGTTGAAATGGAGGTTGTCAGTAAACTGATGTGAAAGAAAGGAGACCTTGGTCTAGATGGTATGGGGCTTACACACTAGGCTTCCCACATGTTGGTGAACCGACGTGAGTGAGGACGGAACAACCGGGTGATGGACTTGAACCTCAAGGAGGCTTCCTACGTACCATGTCTTAACATGGATCAAAGACCATGTAGTTCAGGTTGGTCACGACGGCTTACCACTGGGACGAAATGTATTTTAACGTCATGCAGGATGAGACTGAACCCTGACGTGAATAAACGATGGGCGGTGGGCTTGAACCTCATGAAGGCTTCCTACGTACCATGCCTTAGCACAGATCAAAGACCACGTAGTTCTGGTGTGCAGTTTAATGTCATGCTGGATAGGGCATACAGTTTAACATCATGTTGGATAGGGGTGGAACCTGACGTGGAGAAACGACCGAGTGGTGGGCTTGAACCTCGTGGAGGCTTCCTACGTACCGTACATTAGAACGGATCAAAGTCCCCGTAGTTCGCTTAGGGTGGGGGTCAGGATCGGTGCTCACTCTAAGCTCACGTGAGTCACACTCGGTGTGAGAAACAAGAGGTTGCAGGGACCTGACGATCATGTTGCGAAGGATGCGTCCATGGGAAACGAAGATGGGCTTACATGTTGGGCAGCACATGGTGCTAGGACTTACTCCAGGATGGAGGCCTAGTTTGCGGCGAAGCACAACAAGAGAGGTATTTGGGACCAAAGATGGAAGGTTCCTCATTCCCTATCTCACCCTCTACTGGCCTTGGAAGTGGGGAAGTACGGAGGTGTATGGGTACTACCTTACTCAAGAGAGGCTTGGGGGATTATACCAAGGTGGTTTCCCTTCCCCTGTGGAAAAACGCCACTCCAAAAGGGAGGATCTCATTCCACGTGAGGAAGATTCAATTCCCGTGGAGACGCGTGGTGTAAATAATGTCCAAGACGGGGGGACCCTACATGCGAAGAACGAGGTCAGATCATAGTTTAATGTCATTTGTTGAGGATGAGGTGCTTGGTAGCTTAAAGTCATGTAGCTCGGACGAGGTGGGTCTACTCCGTACCCCTAGGACATACATAACATGTACCCTCTACCCCTTAGGGGAAGGAAGGTACCAACAATGTCATGGTAAAGAGAGGTCGTAGAACGAACCATCGAGGGGTCCACGTTAGCGTGGCTATGTGATGATGAAATAACCATTAATGTGCCTATGCGAAGGATCATTTTGTGAAGCAACTCTATAGGTGATGTTGTCCATGGGACTTTGAAATCACATCATGCAAACCGGGAGGGTCGCACGGGAAGAGGAATTTCCAAGCAAAGGAGTGTGCTTCGCGAAGTGGAATGCCTTGGCCTTAGAATGTGGCAATGGTGTGAATGGGAGGTTCTTCGCAAAGTGGAATGCATTGGAAATAGCATGGGTCATGGGTATGAATGGGAGGTTCTTTGTGAAGTGGAATAGTTTTCGTAGAGCCCTGCCTCGCGAAGAAGGGTTGCCTCACGAAGCAAGGTTCTTTGAAGCAGTGTGCTTCATAGAGTATAGTGACCCTACCTTGGAATGTGGATCACTTGTACATGATGAGTGTTTCGTGAAGAATAAACACTCCGCGACTACCCGGGTTCACTTGGAAATCCCCTTCCTCCGCGAATTCCCTTAGGCTTCACGTAGGGCATCCCTCTCCGAAGAGGGGCTCAAAACAGGACAAGGCGATGACCGCTCGTGAAGCAAAAATACCTCACGGTGCCCATGATTCCCGGGGTGAAGGATGCTTCGTGATTCGAGAGCTGAGAAGCCGAAATGTTGGATTGTCTGTCTGTTGGGCTCAGGGGGAGCCCGGTATTTATAGGGAAGGGGTGCCGCGAAGTAGAGCTGACATGGCGTGAAGGGGCAGCGATTTCTTCGCATCGGGTCACGAACGTCAACTGGGTTCGCAGAGGGTTACCACCTCCTCTGCTATGTGGTGGGATTGCGAACATCAGGTCATTCACTAATTAGTACCACCTCTGGGGCTTCGTGGTGGGATCGCGAATGTCAGGGAGTTCGCGGAGCGGTACCACCCTTGGGGCTTCACGGCGGGCTCAAGAATGTTAGGACGTTCACAGAGTGGTACCGCCTCTGGGGCTTCGTGAAGGGCTTGTGAATGTCAAGGTGTTCACGGAGGGTTACTGCATCTAGTGCTTTGCGGCGGTCTCGCGAACAAGAGGGCGTTTGCAGAGGGTTACCGCCTCTGAAGCTTCAGGGCGGCCGTGCTGCTCATGGGGGCTCCGCGTCGGGGCTTCGCAAGGCAGTGCATGGGCTTCTTTTCATCCTTCACTTTATGTCCAATATTTTTTGCACCAACAAATTCCCCCCCTCAGACTTGGAGCCATGGAGGGATCAAGGATCGAAGTCTGAGGGAAAATCGCCAAAATTATCAGCACTTCGCGATGCGACCTCACGACGAGGGCACGCGGGGCGAACAGCTGTCGTGCGGTTCGGACGTGCCACGATTCTCCGCGCGGGCAGGATGCACCACTAGGCTCCAGGGTTTCCTCCTATAAATATGTGGATCTGACCTCTATTTTTTTCCTCTCGCAAATTTTGTCTTTTTACACTATCGACTTCAGGAAGCTTCGCATACTCCGTGTGTGCTCTCCGCGACTCGAGCATTGCGGCGAACCGCGAGTCTCTGACTCCGAGAATGCACCATGCGAACTTCTGTTTGCCAGCCAAGGCTAGGCTCTGCATCTTTTTCTTTGATCCTAAATTAACATTTCTTCAACGTGATCTTATGCACGAATGGTGTGACGCCATGGTCGCTGAAAGCGGTATGAACAAATGGAAATGGGAAGTGTGAATCACGATACCCAAGATTCGGAATACTGTGGGGATGGCATGATAATAAAGGATAAATGTTAACCATGGAGGGAACACAACATCCACATTGCATTAGCCTAAAATGGGGACAGACAAATGATGGTCGACCATTGACCTTGTTCCAAACATGGGACCATGTCACAAATGTTGTCAAGAGTCTTCCGGGGTGTTGGCCCAGGATGGTAGGTGAGCCGATGCGGCATGAGACCAGGCCGTTAGGGGGTCCCTTCAGACATGAAAGTGGACGAGGGTCTGAATAAGGGGTACGCAAAGCATGGAATAGGGAGTGATGATTTGTCCGAACATAATCCAACACTCATGTAACTACACCAACGTGGTGGGAGTACTCCAGATGGGCGCATCAGTTTGATCATGGAACATTCTTTATTTGGGACAGGGCCTCTCTGGCGATGGGGTCTGTCGCTTCCCAATGAGATCTTGGGGCATCCTGAACTTGTTCAGGGTAGAGTCATACTCACATGGTCCTCTACGAGGGGTCTGGCCAGGGGGCCGGAAAGGGGAAGAGCATGATTAATGATTCCTATAGGATGGACCCTAGAAAAAATACCAGGGTGTCCCTACGTATCCCATTAGGATGGGAATCAAGCCACACATAGTTCTGAGGGGTCGACGAGAATCCTAGCCGTTTTGGTACACATCCAACCAAAACTACTATGCCCACGTGAGTCATGCTCGGTGTGGGAAACAAGAATCAGTGGTGGGACTTTCCCGACACAGGAGGGCGCAGGTTAGGGTGAAGGGACGCTTGGTGAATACCAGCCCCATGATACTAACATGACCCTGTGGCACACCTAGATGCGTGAAGAGATAGAGCCGAGTGTGTTGGGATTCCACTTGAACATGAGGATGTGGAAATGTGTGAATCATGACGCTCGAGGATTGGATCACAATTACAATGGTGTGATGATAGAGGATAACTGTTAACCATGGCAGAAACACAGCATCCATATCACGTTAGCATAGAATGGGGACAAACAAATGAGGGCCGACTGTTGACCATGTTCGAAACATGGGACCATGTCACAAATGTTGTCAGAGATCTGTAGGGATGTTGGAACGAAATTATTGGATGGACCTTAGGTCTAGCATTCATGGAGAGCCCTTTAGCCTAGAATCCATGTTGCCCGAGGGTCCTTTTGGATGTGGAAGAGGGTGGGGATCCAAACAGAGAGTTCCCCAAGCTTGGTCATGGGACGAGGGGAATGTCCCCATGAAAATCCAACACATCAGTCTCTTTGTGAAAACACATCTGAATACAACAATGAGGCATATTAGATAGAGGGAGCAGAGTCCTTTCCCATAGTGAGATCTTAGTTTAGGGTTGTAGAATTCAGACCATGAGTGGGAGAAAGCACAGGAGGCACATAATGGGAATTTACGAAAAACCCGACATGGATAGGAACCTAGGGTGTGTACGGTGCAGTGAGAAACCTGACATGAATGAGGACATAATCCCATACCACACCGCAGAAGCTCCCTTGAGAGAGGATTTTGGTCAAGGGGCCAAAATCTGAAGTTGAGCTGGGTCTGAAGAAAAGTGAAAAGGGGTTCCTACGTACCCCATGGGGATGGGGATCAAGCTGCACGTAGATCTTGAAAGGGTCTTAGTTTAAGGTCATAGATCTTGGACTATGTAAGAGTAAGGAGAGAAGGGGACACACGGTAAGGTGGTTACCAAACCCGACGAAATGAGGACATAAGTCCTACTTACCATGCGTTCCTTGGGGAGTGCCCGAGTCATGGGACTGAACATGAATGTTAGGCTGGGCCTGCGGGGAAGTGCCCGACCACTCCTACGTAACCCATGGGGATGGGAACCAATCCATATGTAGTTCTGGAGGGTGACATAATAAGATACCAGTGTTAGGGAAAAAGGGAAGTGCGGGCGTGGCCCTTGCACCGAAATAAGCTGAATTTGATAAATCTTGTTTGTCCTTTAAGGTGAGTGTTTTTTTGTGAAGCAACAGGCCTATGGTCTCATGCCCTGGTGTTTGCAAAAGAATCCAGATTTGGTAGGCGTTAACAAATAGCATGGCACATGACCAATACCCAACGTGATATTCTCTACAACGAGGTCATCACAATGCAGTTCCGTTTTCCGTCGTGCGGCCAGGGTGATAATGTCACAGTTTAGGGTCCTATGATAGGACCGAGCATACATTTTAACGTCATGCGACACAGACGTAGTAGAGTTGATGCTAGGTGGGGAATGTGTACAGTGTCATGTGGAATAACCGACATGAATGAGGACGTAATCCTACACCATACCATGCAATCCTGAGAAAGGTACCTCAGGCCAAGGGGTAAGAGGTGACGGGGAAGAGTTTATCCCCCAAATAAGCTAGACCCAAAGATGTTCGGGCCATCCTACATATCCCATGAGGATGGGACTCAATTGAAACATAGTTCTAAAGGGATCTTAGTTTATGGTCTTAGATCTCAAACTATGGGTGGACAAAAACTTTCCAGATGAGCGCAGACCTCAACCTGATCCCTAAGCCCACGTGAGTTAAACTCGGTGTAGGAAACAAGTGGGGTAAGATCTCTATCACAATACCCGAAGCATCCATCAAGGGGAAGTCGGTAAAGGGCCTTGAAAGATTCATCTAACATGGCTTTGTTCCCCTAATGCGCAGATGTGCACTAATGATTATTATCCAGAGTTTCGAAACTCTACATGGACATGATGAGAATGGATATGGATGTTAAACATGTAACCGACATTTTGGGCTTAATGGGGTTGGCATGGTGATGGAGGATATCTATTAACAGTGAAGGAAAAATAGTCTCCATATCGCGTTAGCCTGAGGTGGGAACAAAAAATGATCATCGACCGCTGACCATATTCACAACACGAGATTTTAATCAATTTGTTGTCCGAAACCCTCATGGGTGTTTGCCCATAACGGTATGAGATCCATTTGGCGTGGTATTGAGGCCATTCATGGGGGTCACTCTGGGTGTGAAAGGTGATGGAAGCCCTGATGGAGGGATACACAAATCCTGAAAAGTGGGTGCAGACATGTCCGAGTAAAGTACGACATCCCGGTAATAAACCAGAGTACCCTTAGGCACATTGGTGAACTGCCGTAAAGGGTCGACAAAATAGCCCGGGAGGGATAGGCACATAGCGTGGTCATTACAAGACTGACGTGAATGAGGACGTAATCCCATACCACACCACATACTCCCCTCGTGGAGGAAGGGTAGGCCGAGGGGCCAAGGTGGGATGAAGATTTTTGAGAGGTGGGGCTAGACCTGAAGAATAGAAATTCAGGTGATCCCACGTATCCCATTAAGATAGGAATCAAGCCCCTTGTTGTTCTAGAAGATACCTAGGGGAAGGATACCCTATCGAGGGCGTGTGCGGTGTAGCAAGTAATGAGGACATAATCCTGCACCACTTCGCACAGTCCCGTAGGAAAGAACCTGGGCCACGGGGCCCGAAGAGGCCAAGGGGTATGATAGTTAGGTTTTGGTCAGGAAGGCCTGGCCTACTCACAGTTTAACATCCTACAGTGAGGAAGAGGATCGGGGAATAGGACTCCCTAGAGGTGTATGGTATGGTGAACAACCCGACATGAATGTGGACAAAATTACTCATCACATCATACACTTTGAGTAAGAATCTAGGCCAAGGCCTGAGAAGGCCAAGGGGCCAGAGGCTAGGCCTTAGTGAGGGAGGCATGAGGCAGGGCCTCGGTCAGGATGGCCTAACTGACTTGCAGTTTAACGTCTTGCAGTGAGGACGGGGGACGTGGGACAAGAATGGCCAAGGGGATTGAGGTTAAGTATCAGTCAGGAAGGCCTGACCAGTTTATAGATTAACGTCTTGCAATGAGGACAAGGAAAGAGATAACTGCATCTCATCCAGGGATGTGTATGGGATGGAAAGTAACCCGGCATGAATGAGTACATAATCCTACACCACGCCTTAAATCCCTCATAAGCGAATCGGGGTCGTGGGCCTGATTTCTAGCACCACCAAATGGGAAGTTTGTTGCTTCGCGATGGGGTAGAACAAATCACTGCACTCAATGTTTAGGACATCTCAGGGTGGACCCAAAGATCCAGGACACTGTTGACCATGTTCGAAACACAACGTCCCTATGGTGACCTGATATGGGAGCAACAAATGAGCATCGACCGTTGACCAAATTCGCAATGTGGGACTTGTATCGGCTTGTTGCTCGGAAACTCTTGGGTGTGTTGGCCCGTATCGGTAGGAGATCCCTTGGGCATGGTATCCAGGCTGTACTTGGGGATTCCTCCGAGTGAGGAATGTGATGGAATCCTAGTCATGGAGTGGGTGAACCACAGATGTACCCATCCACGAAAGCAGCGAACATCTCTAGGGTGGACATGCAGCCGGGTTGAGGCTTGCTCGACGTGAGTAGGGGATAAAGTGTGCACCCTACCATATTTCTTGACATGAGGGGAAGATTTTGGTTTTTGGGCTAGGCCAACAGACGAAATTTCCGGGAGTTCCTATGTATCCCATTAGGATGGGAATCAATCCATACGTAGTTCTTGAAGGACATGTTGTTTAATGTCATGCGGTGAGGACATGGGAGGATAGATGAACGAGAGTGGGAACATGGTGTGACCCTTATAATCCTTGTATGAGCGGGGCTAAGGATTCCTAATCCTCATCATGCAAGGATCCTCTGAGGAAACTATACCCAAGGGGGATAGTGAAAGAGAAGATATTGGGGCTGGGATCAAGACAAAGCGTCCAAGCATTCCTACGTATCCCATTAGAATGGGAATCAAGCCATACATAGTTCTTGATGTGCAATTTAATGTCATACCGGACGATATGCAGATTAACGTCATGCAGGACTAGGGACACATCTCATCTAGGGATATGTACAATAAGACGAGTAACCCGACGTGAGTGGGGAAATAATCCTATAACACACCATACAATACCGCAAGAGAGTCTGAGTCGGGGAGGGGCAAGGGGCCTGAGGCTGGGCCTCGGTCTGGGAGGCCTGACTGCATTGCAGTTTAACGTCTTCCAGTATGGACGGGGTCTAGGGGCCTGAGGCTGAGCCTTGGTCTAGGAGGCCTAACCGGCTTGCAGTTTAATGTCATATAGTAAGGACGGGGGGAGATCTTAGTTTTAGTTAATAGATCTCCGATCATTTTTCAGTTTATCATCTTGCAAGACGATATTGCAGTTTTAATTTCATATAGGATGGTAGTGCAGTTTAGGGTCATGTGGGACCGTAACGTGCAGTTTAGGGCCGTTCGGGACGCAACATGCAGTTTATGGTCGTGCGGGACCATAACGTGTAGTTTAGGGACATGCAGGACTGTAACGTACAGTTTAGGGTCGTGTGGGACCGTACAGTTTAAGGTCGTGTAGGACCATGGGGCTCAAGAAAATTATTTCTTGAGAAACTTGGTTTTGGTGGGATGAGTTATGCACTCACCATCTATGGTCACCAAGGAGTATGCTCTATTGGGGTAAACATTATGGATGACATATGGTCCTTCCAATTTGGCTCTAGCTTGGTCGGTTTCCTACTAGGAACCATTGGTTCTCAAAGGGCCAACACTAGGTCACCCTACATAAAAGAGCAAAGGAAAAAATTCTTGTTGAAGGCTCTGGCTATCTTGTTCTAATGCCTTACCAGATTGTGCAGGGCATGAAGCATGTTCTCGTCCATTACTTCCAGTTTAGCTAGATGAATTTCAGCCACCTTACCTGGCGCCTGCTGGTCGTAGACTGAAATGCATAGCGATGGAAGCTATATCTCTATGGGTAGGATGGACTCAGCCCCATACACTTGGGAATATGGGGTCACCTGGGTGGAATTGTGAGTCGTCATCTGATAAGCCCAGAGGGCATTGGGGAGCATGTCCGACCAACTTTTCTTGTTCTGACCAACCATTTTCTGCAGAATGATAGAGAGGGTTTTGTTGAAAGCCTTGACCTGTCCATTTTCCTGTGCATGGTAATGAGAGGTATGGTTCGAACAGATATTGTACTTGGCATACAATTTCTACATCTTGGCTTCTCGAAAGTTGGTGCCATTATCAGTGAGGACAGTGTAAGGGACTCTAAACTGGTGGATGATATTGGAGCTCAAAAAGTCAATGATGGAATTTTCCTTAACCTCTTTGAGTGGGACTGCCTCTGCCCACTTGGAGAAGAAATATTTAGCAGTTAGGATGAACCTACACTAGAGAGCTATCGCCAATGGATATGGTCCCACGACATCGAGTCCCCACACTGCAAATGGACAAGAATACTGGGTAGAGTGGAGAATCTCTGTTGGCCGATGTAGGAAGTTATCATGAACATGGAATGAGTGGAATCTCTTGGAAAACTCAATACAATCATGGATCATAGAGGTCCATAAGTACCCTAACCTCCAGATCTGATGGGACAACTTGGGCCCAGCCTGGTGGTCACCGCAGAAACTAGCGTGAACCTCTTGCATGACCTGAGAAATCTCGACTCCTTGAATGCAGCGAAGGATAACACCATCAAAACGCTGCTTATAGAGGATCCGCTCAAGATTGGGACCACTCTGGAGGGTTAATTGTAGTGCACGACATCGGATTCACTCACGCTTGGCCTGATCATCCGGGAGGCAACCATTTTGGTGATACTTGAAAAAGGTGCTCTCCATTCAGGAGTGGCCTCAACCACTATGTCTGACGAAGCTAGGAACCCTAACGTAGAAGGTACGGTGGTAAGATGACTTACCTGCATGTCGTCGTTGTCCTCTGGGGTGACGGGTGAAATGACTCTCCGTTGTGCCACATGTATGATCAAATCATCTTGCTCAGGTTTTGCGAGCGATGCAGCTATGCCATCCAACGCATCTACTCGACCGTTCTGTGACCGAGGGACATGGGTAACCTCTGGTCGAGAAGAGAACAAGGCCATTAGACGAAGGGTGAACTCTAGAAATAGCACAAGCTCCGGCTTCCTAACGACATAGTCGCCATTGTCCTGATTGGTGACCAGCTCATAATCCCCATACACATATAGATGGGGCATGTCAATCTCAAGGGACAACTCGAGGCCGGTGATGAGAGCCTGGTACTCTGCCTCGTTGTCGGTGCAGCCTTCTGACAACAGGAATGAGTATGGAAGGATGGCATGCATCGGGTGATGAAGATGATACCCAGACCCACTCTGTTGAGCTTAGTACCGTTGAGAATCCTACCGGTGGGGCTCCGGGAAGCACCGTCGAAGTGAATTTTCCAACATGAGACGACATGATCGACTGAGAGGATCACCTCATCAGTAAAATCCAGGTCTAGGGATTGATCCGTGGAGGTTGGATGAGCAGCTAATAAGTCTTCTAATGCTTGTCCCTTGATATCCTTCTAAGGTACTAACCTGATGTCGAACTGCTGGAGGATCACCGCCCACCGCTCTAGTCAGCTAGTCATAATGGGGTGGTTCAAGATGTACATCAGTGGGTCTACCCGATAGACCAACTGTACCTCATGGTGCTGCAGGTAATGCTGCAATTTCTGTACGACAAACATGATCACAAGGCAGCTCTTTTGATAAGGGAGTATCTGATCTCCGTGTCGAGAAGCATGTAGATGAGAGTGTAGAGGATTTTTTTTATCCCCTCATTGTTCTTTTGGGTGAGAAGCGCACCGAGGGACTGTTCCAGGCCGATCACGTAAAGGACCAGCGGCTTTCTGGAGATAGGTGGCATCAAAACCAGAGGTTGGAGCATATACTTATTGATTTCCTTGAAGGAGGTCTAACACTCTTCATCCCATTCGTAGGCAGCGCCGTTCTTCTTGAGCCGGGAAAAGGGATTACACATGCCGGGCAGGTTCGCAATGAATTGGCGTATATCGGATATGTTTCCTTTGAGACCTCAGAGATCTTGAATATTGCTTGGGGGATGAATTTGGCTTATGGCCTTGATCTTCTCTAGGTCTATCTCAATGCACCGGTATCTAACAACAAAGCCATGAAATTTCCTGGAGGTGACCCCAAAGGCACACATTAACGGGTTCATCTTTAGGTGGTGGGAATGAAGGAAACCAGACACTTTCTCAAGGTCTTAGAGATGGTCCTGGCACTGGCGATATTTAAACACTAGATCATCCACGTAGCATTCCACTAGCATCCCAAGAATCGGCTTGACTATACGATGTATGGCCCAAAGATAAGTGGCACCTGCATTTTTCTGGCCGAAGGGCATAACCTGGTAACAAAAAGTACCCTAGGGAGCCCCAAAGGCTATGGACTCCTCGTCCTCGGGGGCCATCCGGATCTGGTTGTACCTAGAATACCCATCCATGAAAGAGAGGGCTTGGAACCCAACTGTGGCTTCAATCAATAACTCGGTCACCAGAAGGGGAAAATCATCCTTTGGGCTGTGGTGATTGAGATCGTGGAAGTCGATATAGACTCTAATTTTCCCATTCTTCATCTTGACTGGATCAATGTTGGAAAGCCATTTGGGGTACTGGAATTCCGTGATGAAGCTAGATTTGATAAGCTTATCAAACTCAGCCTCAACCATGGCACCGTGAGAAGGGTGCATCTTTCTAGGAGGCTGCTAGAATCCATGATGATTTTTTAGGATACCAAGTCTTTGAATGGATACCTGAGGATCTAGCATGGGAATCTCGCTGTAACTCCAGGAAAAAATGTCACGGTGATGTTTGAGAAAGTCTATGTACTGCTGCTCCTCCATGGGGGACATAGTTGCATTGATCAATGTGGGTCTCAGATCTTCCTTTCTTCAAAGTTTCAGTTGTACCAGCTCATCGACCGTGGTCGAGACGCCTTCTTCATAGGCGGGGGAGCATCCTATAGATCTTCCTCTCTACCCATGGAGGGATTTCCTGCAGGGGGAGTTGCTTCTTAGCTATCAAACCCTGACGAGCAGCTGGTGCCTGCCTGGGGAGTAGTGGTCATCATATCAGGAGATCCATGCGTCACTGAGACCATAGAAATAAAGGCAGTCGATCCTATCCCATCTGGCCTTTGGCCTAAGGGGCCACGTTTGATGACATCAAAGCAGTGGTGACACGTCGGCTTGAGTAAGTTGATTCCAGCCCAGCGGAAGAGACACGTATGACGTACTGTCATTTCCATAAGCCTTACATTCTGATACCGCACAGGGGTAGGAGGTTTCGGGATCACCGGAGCCTGGTTGGTGTAGGAGTACGAGGTGATATTCTATCATCACTTGTACATGGGAACATGCCTTCTATTCATTCCTGAAACAACAAAACACTTCCCCGTATCGGGGGTCATGGCCTCCAATCGATGGATCGGGAAGATGTAGGCATCATCCAGGCCTGCCCAGGGATCACCTATGATTAGGGTGGGTTAATCTTCACTTGATAGGATTTACATATCCTTGCTCTTGAAATAGTCGGCGTCTAGGTATCAGGATTCACAAGAGGCAAAAGGAGACACATGTCCTTGGAGAACACCTACTCAACCATTGAGGGAGTATTTGAGGCATTGGTGATACGACGAAGGGACCGCTGTGTGCAGGGGGAACCATGGCCTTCTCATCAATGCATTATAGGCGGTGTCTTGGGAGACAACCATGAACTCAGTTCTAGAAATTAGGCCACTGAACTGGGTCTTCAAGTGGATCATGCCGACTGGGGATTTCTTGGTCCTGTCGTATCCTTGAATTTTGAGGTCAGAGGGAGTTAAATCATCCTCTGACAAACCCAACTTTTGTAGTGTTCGGGTCTTGATTCGGTTGATCCCAGATCCTATGTCAACGAGACAGTGGCAAACTAGCACTATGTTGAATTGACTAGTGATGTACAGTGGGCAAATGTGCGCATGTATGGGAGGGTCTTCGTCTTCACCGGAGAATGAGATAATTTCTTGGCATTCGTCATTCTCAATTACCTCAGTTTGGGAGGCTTCTGCCACTGCCACCTCCGTCTCAAACTGGAGGGGGATCCATAGAGCCTCTACAAGTGCTTCGCGCATTTCAGACGATAGTAGAATAGCCTCAATGATAGAAAGAATTGCTGGAATGAGGGCTAAGTGCTTCAGGACATCATACTTTCGTGCCAGACGTGAGATTCTGCCTACAAGATGTCCCTCTATAGTTGGATGCATAGCAGGTCCTACCAGTTGAACCAGCGGCTGGCTAGTACTGGGTACATCCTACTACATACTTGTTGAGGCTTGGAGAGTAGCCACCGGATTAGGAGCAGACAATAGATATTGTCCTGCAACTTGGTAAGACTGACCGCGATACGGACGAGGCAACTCTTCCTGATCTAGTAGCACGAACAGTGGTGGAGGTAGATCTTAGGGAATTATATGAGGTTGCGCGTGATGATCTCTACGCTGAGCCTGCTATCTGGTTTCAGTATCATGTATGACCTGACTGAAAGCGCCCCATGACATGCCTTGATGACCCGCGTGGTTGCAGTTCCACTGACGTTGTCGCCGACTGTGGACATTGGGGAGGTTTGGCTGGCATTCCCCCTCGTTGGGAATCATATAGGGCTTTAACAGCTCCAAGGTATTAACTGGTGCATACCCCTAACTGTCACATAACTAATAATCCACCACAGGGTAGATTCTGGGAGGAATCCCCATTTTAGGCGGCATAAAGTCTCTAAGAGTACGGATGACGATAGCAACGGTGGATCGCGTTGCTTCTTTCTTATGTCGTCGCTGCTTCCCCTTTTAGGAAATGGTCAGCTGTGATGACGATGCAGAGGTACCGGCTGCTTCCTCTGAAGGCTCCGGCTGTTTCAGGCATGCTCGAATGATACCATGGGAATGTGCAACGATTTTTTGAGCCATCCAGTCGTCATATTTCTGGGACCCACTGCTAGGAACCTTCTTCCACTCGCCTTCACTGTCGCTACCGACCTCCAACCCTACGAAGAAACCTGATAGTTTTTTTGGGGCCTATCCCAATATGAAAATTTTGTTTTCGACCTAGTCTTGAATCCAGTCATTAAACACATAGCACCGCTTGAGGGTGTGCCCCAGAATCTGGTGATAGGGGTAGTATTTGGGGTGATTGATGAGATTCGCCTCTGCCAGCCTTCTACACTCGGGTAAGCACACAATCCCTTGATCTAGAGCACTCTGGATGTAGCTAGGGACCTGATTCCCATTGAACGAGTAAGTCCGGTGCCTTCTTTCTGGATAGTGGGCCTTGAGACCTTGGTCCTGATGAGGGACTAAAGGGGCCTTCCAAAGAGGCCGTGCTTGGGTGTCCCGCCTAGCTGGTGGTGGTGCATTGCACGAGGGAACCTGTCGATTCTGAGGTGGTCACTGCTAGGTAGGAGCTTGCTCTTGAGGTGGTGGACCTCTGTGGGTTTGTGGGGCCAGTGTCGCTGGCAGTAATTCTAGCTGCTTGGGGGATGCTATTTGGGCCACCACGGTAGGTTCAGCTCTAGCAGCCCTCCTGGCTGGGATCACAGGGGGCAGCAGACGTGCCTGACTAGCCTGTTGTAGAGCTTCTTCGAGGCGCTGAGCTTTATCAGAGAAATTCGAGAACCCTCCAGGGTAGTTTTGGGTGATCAGGGGAGGAACCAGTTCTGTTGTATCATTCCCTACACACATCACTAGTAATTTCTCCTGAGTCAGTGGCCTGTCGAGGGAGTATGTGATCCCCTTCCACCAGGCGATGACTTTCGTGACTCGCTCATCATGCCTTTGTTTACACTTAAAGTGGTCTATGATGCTGGTCTTTCGCATGGTAGAGGTGCAGTGGTGAAGGAACTACTGGCAGAGATCCTCCCAGCCAATCACCGATCTGATTGGGAGCAGGATGTACCCGACGAATACAGGGCCCTCCAATGTATGCATGAAACATCGGAGTTTGGAGGCTTCTTGCTGGGCTGGGGTCCCCATCATGGGGACACATCTAGAAGAAAATTGGTCCAAGTGCTGCAGCAGGTCCCTTGTCCCATTGAAGGGTGAGAAAATGGTGTTCCCAAAACCTGGAGATGCAGGCATATCATCCACCCACATGGGATATGGTTTGTCATCTGGTGGGACTGCCACCTGCCACGTTTCCAACGCCTCGAGGCAGGCGATGAGTACTGCTATAAGATAATCCGGGTGGGGGTCCTTATCTTGACGAGGGTCCCTAATCAAAAGTGATTTGTCGGGTTCTTAGACACGGTAGATGGCTGCATCAGCTCATGGAGCAACTAGCGGAACTGCCTGTGGGGTAGCTGGGGGAACCTGGGCTAGATTCCTCAAATTGCCCCATCGCTCAGGAGTGTTTGGTGAGACGTATCACACCCTCTTGCCATGAGTTTCAGCTTATGCACTGTTTGTAAGAGTAACATGATCAGGGTTGCCCATAGGCATCTCACCGGGGAGGAATTGTTCCTGCCCCTACTGCCCCGACTTGGGATTACCATAGTCGGGTCACCGCTCTATAGCGCGTTTGGCCAGAAGTTCGTCGACGATCCTCTTCTACTCATCGAGCTGTTGGCGCAATGTGGCCTTTTTGGGGTCTTCATCCATCTTCTGCACTGAGGCGGATGGGTCGGAGTTCTTGATAGTTACTACGTGCTCCTTACCCTTATCGGCCATCTGACTGAGTACCAGCGACTCAGTGGGTACGAGGAGCCCTAGAAGGTTCCTCTGCTGACGGGTAATCCTCCCTAACGGGTTTAGCAGTGGTGGTACACCCTCAGGGGGTAAGTCTCCATCGAGAAACTCTATCTCGTCCTCCTTGTCCACTACGTCAGCCATGTGGACCACGACCCCTCTTCGGGGAAGGTCCTCAATGTCGCATAGCGAATCGGGCTTCCGCCAGATAGGACTGAAGAGGAGTGCGACATACTGTCCCCAACCACAGATTTGCACATGGGGGTGACTTACCTAATGATTTTGTGGAGTACATTGAAACTATAAATGCATTTTTGTTGAAGGGTGATCTGGCAACCTTGTGATTCAGAGTGCTGGGCCACAGGGAGTGCAACCAAATCGACCAAACGACATTGATCGCCGATTTCTTTGAAGTGCACCTGGCTCCTAGGGTACAACACTCGCTGATAGAAAAGTAGAATATGTGTTTCCCATAGGGTTTGGAAAAAGTACTCTACTTACTTTGGGGAGAGGGATTCCGGTGCAAAAAAGATCGATGCTGCCACCGGCCAGAACTTCTTCGGGAAGTGGTCCGCTGTGAGAATGTTCTAGAAGCTCCTGGGCTTGGATTCATGGTCTGACCCCATATTTCCCCATTCATCAAATGGGGGTGGCTGAGGGACCGGTAGTGGTAATGAGGAGGTCCTCTGGGACAGTAAAATGGGAGGCGAAGAATACGGTGAACGAGCTGACTGGCCCCCAAATTCTTGTCGATCCTCTGAAGAGTGAGGTGACCTGACCACAATATCACAATACAATGGGCTGATAGCCACAACTTCTGACACAGGAACTGCAGTCACCGGTGATGGGTCATGCCATTGCTCTACCGCTGTTTGTCACCAAAATAGATGTTGTGATCTCTGGTATAGGTATAGGGCACTTCTGGTGATGACGATGGTTATTTCACAGTTGGAACCTACAGGATTTCCACAATTTCCTCCTCCTGGATGTACTTGAAGAGAGAGGATGGAATCCGGTGGACTTTGAATTCTAGGAGAATGAGACTCACACACCTTGTTCCTTCCCTAGTCCTTGATATCGAGGAACATGGAGAAGGTTCCATTGCTGAGTCGTATTCCGCTTCAGAATCCGAGAAGCGAGATATTTTTACCTCCACCCGAGCCTTCTCATGACTCTTCTTATGGTGGTGAAGACCCGCTCTCCTGCCCCTGGATGTCCCTTCAGTACAATGCTGATTCTCAACATGTACTCTCTGAGAGGTGGTTACACCATGGAAGAGAGAACTTCCGCTTGAGACAGCCGGGGTGCGAGGGGAACCAGGGAAAATGTTGAAGCCTATATGGGGTGGACCTCCACATACAACACCCATGTGGGAAGAACCTCTATTGGAACCGACAAGAGCATGGGGAGGACCTCCATGCTTAGTGCAGGTGGAGAGAGGCTGACCTTCACCCCTCAGGTTGTCGGGGCGAGAATAACATTCTCCAATTCTAGATAGGATGTAGGGAGGTTCCCCACGTTGGGGGGGGGAATGGATGGGAAATACCTTCACATCGATGGTCGAGGGCAGGAGGAGGGACTGCATACTCGGTGTGGTGGGTGCGGGAGAGACTTCCGCACCAAGCGCCACTACCGCGAATCAGGTCTTCATTAGAGATGGGGGTAGCATGAGGCATGCCTCCATGAAGAGCTTTGGAGTGGAGAAGGCCCACACTCTATGGAATGGTGGTACGACGAGGCCCTCCATACGGGGAAACATCACCGGGAATTGGTTCGCGGTGATCACCACTCAGGCCTGTGACCCAGAGTGTCAACCCAGCCTACCCATGGGGTGGTTGGGGCCGCGATCTTGGTCGGGTGAAGGAGTGCCCCTTCTCAGTGTATGCAGGGAGTCCATGGTGCACGTTGGAGGTGGATTGGACCATAGTAGCTGTTGACATCGACGCCCCTTGATGTGCGTCCTCAGCTCAGGCCCGAAGCTGGTGTCAGGTCAGATGAGTTGGTGCAAGTGGTGTAGGAGTATAGCCTACCTGCTCCTCTGGCAAAGACGGATGGTGGTGCTGACACGACCAGCTGAGGGCCCTTGCCTGGAGTCCTTGGACTGGGACTCCGACCGGGCTAAGCCAGACATCACCCTTCTCGTCAGCGTAAGGAGAGGTGTCATGGAGGCGTTCTGGGGATAGGCTCCTGAAACGATTGAATGTTGGGGTGGGGAGTAGGGGAACCCTATGCAGCCCTTGAGGGCAGCATTGACGGCGGGGCCTGGACGCCTCCAGGTCCAGCCGGGCCATATCCCGAGTTGGGATGACTCCCTTCCTCCTCGTACCTACGTAAAAGGTCATTGATCACCATGCGTTGGATAATCTCTAATGGATAAAGGGGACATGGACCTCCCGCATTCACGGATGTAGAGGTCGTTGTGATCGTAGTGGAGCCACGCGGAGCATTTGTGCTGGTATTTCCTTTTCCCCTGCGTAGGAGAGAAGGCAGTGATCGTGTCTCCATAGCAGCAACCTAGTTCCTAGGAAGTAGGGATGTTAACTCGTTAGCACTGCGAGGACATATATTTGACAACCAGTTCCCCAGCGTCATTCCGTCTTCCATGTCCGGTAAGAGAGATCTATGCCGACAACGTTGCAGAATGAAATTCCCCTCATTCTACTGCCCCAACATCTTGTGAGTTTCACACCCGGCCCATTATTTGCATAGTGTGGCCCGGTACCGGATATCTGGATCCAGTAATACGTCAATCTACTGATGTCTCGAGTGCTACTAATTTCCACATTGAGGAGAAGAATTTCACATCGGGTTCACCATTTCTCTTTCCGACGCTTTCACTAGGGCCCGCGCATCCGTCCTCTTGGGTGCGACGGGCGCGACTTTCTTGTTGCCCCACATTCCCGCTTTCTAAGGTCGGACGACATACACTCCTTATTCGGGGACGTATTCTCCTTGATAGAAACCGGGATGATGGGATGTCAGTTCTTCCTTTTGTGGATTCCTCCTTTGAGCTCGTCACCTAGTCCAAGTCTCCCTCATAGATTTAATACGTTGTTCGTGAAACTCTTCCCAGTTTCATCTTTTCATGGACGTTGGTTAATTACACTACTTCGGTCAAAACATTCCAAAGGGTCCGGTCATGGTAGTGACCTTCAGTTGGGGGAGTAGTCATGTCGAGGCATCATTGACGTGTCTGAACGCTGGGGAATTGGTATGTATGTCTTTTTTCCCTTATTATAGGGCTTCTCGTGGGCGTGGAGACCCGAGGAATCCCACATCAAGTGCGTGGAATCATATTCCATAGGCATGTATCTGAGGTTTTCCTCTGCTTCCCATGTTTAACACGAGGTATGCCGCAAGTTTAACGTCCAATTGGGATGGATCGGCCTGATCAGAACACTAGCTTGAGTAGATTAGAATGAAGAATCCCCCCATGAGGGGATGCTGATGTCGGGGTCTGACCGTTGGCGGTTTCACGGATGCTATGGAGGGGAATGGAATGGCATGATCTCACCGGGATGTGGCGGCCCGGGTGATAATCAGGATGGATGATGGATGGATGAATGATGTGGAGGGGGAATGAAATGGGACCATCGCAATGACAACAGTGAAATTGGGCTTAAGCATTGAAGAGACCTCCTACGTATCCCCGTGGTAAGGAATCAAAGTCCGCGTAGATCAATGTGGTGCCATTAAATCAATGTGAAGGATGACCGTGGTCTGATGGGTGGTGGGATTGAACCTCATGAAGGCTTCCTACATACCTTGTCTTAACACGGATCAATGACCACGTAGTTCAGGTGAAAATTGGGGGGGGGGACTTGGCACACCAACAAAGAGTCAGTCTGGGCCAATAATTGTTGGTCTTGAACCTCACGGAGGCTTCCTACGTACCATGCCTTGACATGGATCAAAGTCCACATAGTTAAAATGATATGTGGAATACAGTTTAATGTCATGCGGGACAAAGTTTAACTAACGTGAATGTGGTCGGAACGACCGGGTGATGGGCTTGAACCTCATGGAGGCTTCCTACATACCATGCCTTGACATGGATCAAGGTCCCCGTAGTTCTCCAAGGGTGGAAATGGCGGGTGTTGGAAAACCGACATGAAAAAAGGAGACCTTGGTCTAGATGGTGTGGGGCTTACATAGTAGGCTACCCAGGTGTTGGTGAACCGACATGAATGAGGTCAGAACAACCGGGTGATGGACATGAACCTCATGGAGGCTTCCTACATACCACGCCTTAATACGAATCAAAGACCATGTAGTTCAGGTTGGTCATAACAGCTTACCATTGAGATGAAATGTAATTTAATGTCATGTGGGATGAGAGTGATCCGTGACATGAATAAACGACAGGCGGTGGTCTTGCACCTCATGGAGGATTCCTACGAACCATGCCGTAGCACGAATCAAAGACCACATAGTTCCGGTGTTCAGTTTAACGTCATGTTGGATGGGGAATAGAGTTTAACGTCATGTTGGAATGGGAATACATTTTAACGTCATGTTGTACAGGGGTGGAACTCGACTTGAAGAAACGACCGAGTGGTGGGCTTGAACCATGTGGAGGCTTTCTACGTACCATGCCTTAGCATGGATCAAAGTCCCCGTAGTTCTCTTAGGGTGGGGGTCAGGGACGGCGCTCACTCTAAGCACACATGAGTCATGGTCGATGTGAGAAACAAGTGGTTGTAGGGACCTCACGATCACGTTGCAAAGGATGAATCCGTGGGAAACGAAGAGGGGCTTAAGCGTTAAGCGACCCATGGTGCTGGGACTTACTCCAGGATGGAGGCCCAGGGTTTGGCGAAGCACATTAGGAGTGGGATTTGGGACAAAAGATGGAAGGTTTCTCTTTCCCTATCATGCCCTCTACTGGCCTTGGTAGTGGGGAAGTACGGAGGTGCATGGGTGCTACCTTCTGCAAGATAGGCTTGGGGGATTATTCCAAGGTGGTTTCCATTCCTCCGTGGACAAACGCCACTCCAAAAGGGAGGATCTCATTACATGTGAGGAAGATTCAATTCCTATGGAGACAAGCAGCGTAAAGAATGTCCGAGATGGGGGGACCCTACATGTGAATCCCAAGGTCAGATCACAGTTTATCATCATGTGTTGAGGATGAGGTGATTGGCAGTTTAACGTCCTGCAGCTCGGACGAGGTGGGTCTACTCCGTACCCCTAGGACATACATAATCGGTACCCTCTTCCCCTTGGGGGAGGGAAGGTACTGAAAAAGTCATGGTCAAGAGGGGTCACAGAGCAAACCATTGATGGGTCCACGTTATCATGGCTATAGGAAGTAGCAATAGCCATTAGCATGCCTATGAGAATGATCATTAGGCGAAGCAACGCTACGGGTGTTGTTGTCCATGGGACTTTGAAATCACATTGTACAAACCTGGAGGGTTGAATGGGAAGAGGAATTTCTAAGAAAAGTGGTGTGCTTTGTGAAGTGGAATGCCTTGGCCTTTGCATAAGGTAGGGGTGTGAATGGGAGGTGCTTCGTGAAGTGGAAGGCCTTGACCTTAGCTTAGGGCATGGGTGTGAATGGGAGGTGCTTCGCGAAGTGGAATAGTGTTTGTGGAGCCCTGCCTCATGAAGTAGGGGTTCCTCACAAAACAAGTTGCTGTGAAGCAGTGTTCTTCACAGAGTACAGTAACCCTGCCTTGGAATGTGGATCACTTGTACAGGATGGGTGTTTCGCAAATAATAAATGCTCTGCAGCTACCCGGGTTCCCTTGGGAATCCCCTTCCTTCGGGAATTTCCTTAGGCTTTGCAAAGGGAATCCCTCTCGGAAGAGGGGATCAAAACGAGACAAGGCGAAGGCCACTCATGAAGCAAAAATACCTGAAGGAGCTCATGATTCTTGGGGCGAAGGATGCTTCGTGATTCAGGAGCTGAGTAGCTGAAAGGTTGGATTGTCTGTATGTCGGGCTCAGGGGGAGCCCAGTATTTATAGGCAAGGGGCGCCACGAAGCAGAGCTCACACAGCGTGAAGGGGCAGCGGTTGCTTTATTGAGGGTCGCGAATTTCAACCATGTTTATAGAGGTTTACAGCCTCCTCTTCTGTGTGGTGGGATCGCGAACTTCAGGGCGTTCGTGGAGTAGTACCACCTCTGGGGCTTCGCGACGGGCTCACGAACGTTAGGGAATTTTTGGAGCGGTACCGCCTCTGGGGATTCGTGGTGGGCTCACAAACGTCAGGGCGTTCACGGAGGGTTACCGCCTCTAGTGCTTCGCGGTGGGCTCGCAATCTTTAGGGGGTTAGTAGAGGGTTACCGCCTCTGGGGCTTCGCGGAGGCCATGATGCTCATGGGGCCTCGGCGTCGAGGCTTCGCGAGGTACCGCGCTGGATTCTTTTCATCCTTCCCTTTGCGTCCAATATTTTTGGTTCCAACAATAGTATTGTAATAAATTCCTTGGCTACAATGGAGATCATTTTATATGCTATTGTTTCCGTAACAATTCCATTTTCTATTAAAATGTTATGATTTCTTATATTATGTTATTTATTACCTTAAGATTTATTTATTATGATATGTCTTGATTTATTCCATTACTCATGTATATGATCTTAGACATGCAAGTGATGATCATCAATTTTCATGATTATGTTCTCATACCATTATGATCATGGTTATTCTTATATATCCCCCATGTTTACATTTACTGATCATTTAGGCTCACCCATTATATTTATACATTCCTAATTTATAATGATATGTATTATTTCTGATGTTCATAATAAGGGTTCTATGAAATAAGAACCTAGTGGGAGATAATGTTGCTCATATAGGTATCAGTGGTTCAGTTTCTATGTATCCAATGACACTAAACTACTACAGTGTTGGGGGTCTTTTCGAATAAATATTTTAAGTATTCTTCAAAATCCATGTAATGTTATTGTATGAAATGTTAGTGTAATTATAGTTTTTATTTGTGAAAATGTTTATTTAACCATTGGAATTTTGGATGAGAAAACAATAGTGATTAATCTAAGAACATGTCTAGGGATAAGATTAAGGATAAAGAAAAGTATAAGAAAATTTCCTGGATTATTTCTAAATGATATAGTGAGTGGTTTCCCAGAAATACATCTCAGTTTGGATACTACAAGTGGATGTGGATCTGGAATAGATATACCTATGGGTAACAACATTGAAAGCATATGCCATTCCTAACTTGAGGTAATCTGGTACACGACATCAGGCCTTTCTGCACGCTTAATTACACACTCCTAGAAGATATTTTTGGGAATTCACAAACCCTACATTACACATCATTATGAATTTTAAAAATATTTGGCTATGAATAAAATATAATAAACCTAAGTTGTCATATATTGTGGATGGTTTCGTAAATTTTACATAATATAGGTTAAATTTCATGATTAAGTGGTTCCTCAGTTTTATAAATATTAATTACATTATGATTTTGGTTTTAGTCATAGGTTTGATCCTAATGGAATAGTGTTAATGGTGATTTCCATGGAATAAAGAAATGAGTGTTCCCTAGAGAAACCGAACGGTATGAGAAATTGAATGAGAAAAAAATTATTATCACTCTACTTTGTCAAGATATGAATTTTTGTAGAATTCCAAATGATAAATGGAGGGAAAAACATTCAGTTGAGTTGTTCATGAGGCAACATCCACATTCTTTCGGTGGGTCTACTAATCCACATGTTTCTAAACAATGGATCACTGTTACTGAAAATATATTCCTCATTATCTAGTGCTTAGAGTATGATAATTTCATTCTGGATGTCTATCAATTAGAAGGTGAGGCAGACCATTGTTGGCCTCTAATACAGAATACGAGGCAGAAATATGAAATTGAATCCGTGGAATGGGATGAGTTAAAGAATTTATATTTCAATATGTAATTTCTTCAAATTATTCATATCAATATGGATAAAGATTTCATTGAGTTAATTTAAAGGGATGATGAATTCTAAGGTAACTATGAGGATAGTTTCCTGAAACATTCATTTTATGATTCATGAATTAACATCCAACCCAAATTTATATTTCATAGGTTACTCAGTGGTTTAATTCCATGACTTAGATTGGAGTTTTCCATAAAAGGATTTAGTTTCTATGAAAAGATTTTGTGTCCTGAAATAAAGTATGAAATAAGGGTTGGAGTAATGTATAAATCTCATAGTTTTGACATGAAGAGGATGATTGAGTTTAAAATAAAATATAAAAACCATGAAGAAAAGAAGTTGAGGTTTCTATTATTCTATATGTGTGGGTTGAATTAAGGGCTAAATTTCACAAAGTGTTATAATAAATGTTTCATATATATAAAGTAATTCCATAAATAATATTATTACCTAAGAGATGGAAAGATTTTACATGACATTATTATGGGTTTTATGTGTCATAGAATGCTCCTTCCATGATTTAGTGCTGGAAGTATAAGGATAACTTGCATTATGCTAACTGATTCCCAAACCCAATGGCTGATGATGATGATCGAAACCAACAACCTATTAAGCTAATGGAAAAGGGAAAATCTCTTGCACCCAATATTTATAATGAGGGGAGGAATAAAAAAATGATGAAAGTTTCACATGAAATCCATCATAGAACTTCTAATGTCAATTTAGATTTTTGATCTAACCACTCATTCATATCTAATGAAATTTTAAAGGTTCTTAAAATTCCACTAGTACAATTATATGTAGAATTAGTAGTGAAAAAATATAAAGGTATTATTATTTCATCTCAACTATACGATTCCTCTCTTGTTTATGTTTGTGGAAATGTGTTTCCTACAATTATTATCATTCATCCTTTCATTGAATTTTATTTCAACATAGGCATGGATTGGTTTTCTCTACATAAATCCCACATAAAATATCATGGATGGTAAGTTATGTTTGATATATAAAACCCTATTATGATCATCCATAAATGTAATGATAACTATTAATGTTTATTGGATACTGCATCCATTGTATGAGTCTTAATTCCTATTCAAAAGGTTTTTTATCTACAAATGTTTGGGAGTAAACCGACATTTGTGATATTCCTATTGTACGTATTATTATGGATTTTGATCTAGAAGTGTTTCCTAGACATCCAACAATATTATATGTTGTTTTATTAATATAACACCTACATATATCTAGAATAATTTAAAATACTCCATATAGAATGGATCCAATTGAGTTGCAAGAATTGATGAAAAAACATCCAGAAAACATCGATAAGGGATTAATTCAGAAAAGTTTGTCACCCTAGGGTGGAACCATTCATTTTTTTGAAAGGGATATATGGATCAATTAAATTATGCATTGATTATTGTGATTTGAACTAGATCAAGATCAAAAACAAGAATCATCTTCCCCATTTTGATGTAATTTTTTAACCAACTACATGAAGCTCATTACATTTCTAAGGTTGAACATCATTCTAGATATCATAAATTGAGGTTCATATAGGTGGATTATCCCAATATGGAAATCCATACAAGTTTTGGAAACTATGAATATATAGTGATAGTTTTTGGTCTTATTAATTCCCCATCATTCATTATGGATTTAATGAATATAGCTTATAGATATTACCTGGATTAGTTTTTGTTAGTCTTTATAAATCATATTCTTATCTATTAAATGAACAAGTAAGTGAATAAATATCACTTGATAATTGTAGTAATGTCCATTAGGAAGGTTAAAATATATGAAAAATTTACAAAGTATGAATTTTTCCTAAAAATGTTTTCATTTTTGGGTCACATAATCTCATGAGATGGTGATGTTGTAGATCCATCATAGATAGAGGCTTTTAAGTAATGAACTATACCAACAATGGTGACCGTGATTTATATATTTCTAATTTTATCTAGATATTATCAACATAAATTTAGGGATTTATCATGAATAAATAATCCTCTCTCTGTGTTAACAAAAAAGGGTGTTGGGTACCTCTAGAAATATAAATGTGTGGAAACAATAAAGGAACTCAATTGAAGGGTATTTAGTGCACCTATTATTACATTAGCCTTTAGTGGAGTAGGATTTTTAATAGATAGTGATGCATACATGAATGGATTGGGATGTGTTCCTATGTAGAATAAATTTCTTATCACTAATGTATCATGGTAGATGACCATTTATGACAATAATTGTCCAACTCATGATTTGGAGTTAGCAGTGGCAATTTTTCATTAATGTTATGGATGCATTATATTTATGGTGAAATGATTGATATATATTCAGATTATATAATTATAATATATATATATATATATGCATAGAATTAGTTTATCATTCAACTAAGAATATGTGTAGATTTGATAAAGGATTATGACTACTCAATACCTAACCACCCTAAGAAAGTAAACAAAGTGGCTAATGCATTGGGTCAGAGGGATCATGATAGATTAAACATGATAAGAATAAAAAGATCCAATATTTCTATATTTTGAAAGGATTTATCTAGAAATATACATGGAAGGGGAATAATCATATATTTTTCAAATGAACGATGAACCCTTTACCCATGTAAATATTAAGGAGATGAAGAAGGAAGTTGGGGAGTTTCCAAAGAGATTCTGAAATATTCATGAGTGTATCCTTGATCATGATGGAATGATAATATTAATGAACTGTGTATGTTTTCTCTCTAAACAATATTTGAGTAAGGGGATATTTTAGGAATCTTAGAATTATTCATTATCTATTCATCCTAGAAGTATGAATATATATAGGGATGTGAAAGAATACTTATGGCGGGATGGAATAAAGAGAGATATCATAGAGTTTGTATCTCATTTCACTGTATACCAATATGGTAGGGATAAAAGACCAAATGAAAAGGGTTTTTATCAAATATTAACCATACTATAATGGAAATAGAAGAACATCACTTGGGGTTTTTTCATTGTACTACCCAAAAACTCTTAAGAGTTTAGTTCTTTATGGTTGGTAGTCGATCACCATTATAAGTTATGAAGCATAATCGTTATCAAAGAATAATTTTCTATGGATTAACCTTACAAGATGTACAATAATTATGTGCAATGGTTGCATAGAGTACCACATTCAATTTTATAAGATCATGATCTAAGGGACAACTCAATTTTTTTCTGAATACTTGAGCAATCACTTGATAATGTTTCATGTTTCAAAACTATATAATATCCAAAGATGTTTAGAAATCTGAAGATATTTTCAAACCCTATAGGATATGTTGTGATCTTATTCATTGAATATCAATTGTGGTTGGGATCTAAAATTTAATATAGTTTTGTTTCCACACAAAAATTGATTTCACTCAAGAATTAATGTGAGGGCCAATAGGGGCCTATATACCCTGAGAGGGGGGGTGAATCAGGGTATGGATATTCTTTTTCAATGTTCTTTCTGCCCCACTAGATCTTGACCACTTTATTACAAGGGTCACTTTGATTGCATTTGTGTGGTTACTGTGATCACTTGTCTCCTTTACCTGATGATGATGCTTTGAATGCAATGCAAGGAAGTAAGCAGGCAGACACAGAGATTTTTACTTGGTTCACCACTAAGGGCTACATCCAAGGAGCATACGCCGACAAGTTGCCGGTTCGTACCAAATTCCACTAGACTTCACTAGATGTGGATTACAATGTTCGGTCTAGATCACTTCTATGCCCAGGATCACTGCCTTTACAAAGTTTAGGGTCATCTCACTGCTTTCCCATGGGTCACTCCCTGTCTCTCTCTCTCTGGCTCACTGCTGGTGGAGAGGATCACCTTATTCCACTTCCTAAGATCACTGATCTTGGAAGGAATCCACTCACAGTTTATAGACCTGTAGGTCTCTTCATTTGCATGAATGAATGCATCTTCTCCTGTATGTAGATGCTCTGTTGAAGTTCAACTTTCATCCTTAGATGAATCTCTCTTTTCACCGAAGGTATCGGGAAATGTACTAGCTTCCACGCAGTCCGAGAAGCACCGCTGGAACAAAACCTTACTTGGCGCGCAAGTCAATCTCGGCGCGCAAGTATCGGCGCGCAAGTCATAACGGGCGCGCAAGTCCTCCTCAGAAACTTGCGCGACTCAAGCTTCCTCAACTCTGAACTTGCGCGACTCTATTCCTTTTACGTCCAACCCAATATTGGCATGCAACTGCCAACTCGCGCGCAACTTCTAACACCAGTGCACAACTTCAACCACTGGCGCGGAACTTCACCTGCGCGACCACACACACCACCTGCGCGACCACCACACCTGTGCGACGGGAGCTCTGATTTCTCAAAGAGTTGAACTCCAGTAGAAAATAAGGAGGGGTGGTCCAGTATTTATAGGCAAATTTACCACCCTATGCGACGGCGCGCAAGTCACCCGCGCGACCCAGTTTCGGCGCGCAAGTATTCTCTCCTTTTGGACACTTGCGCGACCAACCCCCAAACTTGCGCGAACCTATTTCCTTATACATATTTTGATCTTCTGATCTTGAAAAACATATGGCGTGCAAGTTTCCTATACTCCACGTCCTCGGTGCGCAAGTCCCTTTTCCAAAAACACTTTTCTTCATTTGCTGATTTTCAGGCCCTAAAATTTGGCAAACACTGGAAAACGGCACCACCTTGTATCTGTTCTTTTGTACCGCCTCCAGATCATCCATTCCTTTTATCGACGTTCTTGAATCAAACATGAATCTTTGAACTCAGCTCTTGAACTCGACATTCCACCATGAAATCCTCTTTTTCAATAAATTTGTATGTCATTGTTTTGCTTTGTCAACAATCACTACTCAGATGTCCACTTTGTCAACAAACACAATCACCTCAAAAATGCGTCAATGATACCTTGAGGGATTTTTTCCCAACAATTAATATAGAACCTTATGAAGACTTATACGGGAAGAAAAGTAGAGCTCTAACATGATGGGATGAGGTTGGAGAAATAAAGCTATTGGTACTTTGGATAACTAGGGAAATGGTCGAAATGATTAAGACCATTTAGTATAATATAAAGGAAGATCAAAGTCAGTAGAAATGTTAGGATAGTAACCATTTTTGTGATATATAATTTTAGGTGTCTCAAAAGGTGTTTCATTGAATCTCACCGCAGAATAATGTTTTGAGATTAGGGAAAAAGGGAAACTAAACCCTAGGAAAATTGGTCCCATTCATATTCTAGATTTTATTGGATTTTACCCTATCACATGGGTCTTATTCCAAATAACTCTCATATCAATTATTTATTTGATGTATCATTCTCATGGTAGTAAACCATAGACCCATATCATGTACAAAACGTAGAGTTGATACTACTGAATCAAGATCTTTCAAATGAGGTGAGCCCATTTTAAATTACGGATCTTACAATGAATGTTCTATGAAACAATACCACTCCCCGTGTCATAGTTCAACAGAAAAATCAACAAATAGAGAATCCTATATGGGAAATTAAGGATATAATAAAGTAGAGATATCATCATTTGTATTTACCTATGTTATAAATTTATTGATTAAAATTAATTTTAAGGGGGTTATAATGTAATACCCTATGTTTTTATGTATATTTTTTTCTCGATTGAATTAAGTTTAAATTTATGTTCTGAAAATTACTATTTCAAACATTATTTTCACAGAAAATTGACATAGTATATGTTACATGGATAAAGATAATAATACTATGCAAGTAAAATTGACTATAGATATGTTACATACAACATTGACTATATATATGTTATATGAAACTCATACTTGGCGTACATTACAAACAACACTAATAATTCTACGAAATATGATTTTATTGTTATCATTATTAAAATGTAAAAATTATAACCAATACACTAAAAAATGTTATATTAATAGTAAAACTACTTTTTAAATATTTGTTAATGGTTTTATATAAATAAAACATATTGATATTGAAAGATATAATTTTTTGTAAGGTCCTCATACGTTAAAAATGATATTTTCCAAAATAAACTACTTCTAATGTCATTCTTTGAAAAATAATAAAATTAATTTTATAAATATTTTGAAATTGAATTTATAAAATAATATTAATACATTAATTTATAATTTAAAAAAATATTTAGGGTGGATTTATGAGATTTTTTTGAGAAACATCATTTTTAGATGAATTAATAAAAATACTAGATTTTTATTCAAAAATGGGTTTTCATCTAATTTATTTATATGAATAAATTATATTTTTTTTTTTAAAAAAATATCTATTCGGTAATATTTTTATCAAAAAACACAATTTGGTTCGTTGAAACAAATTCACAGTGAAATTTTATATAAAAACATAACATATTTTGTAGTTTTTTTCTTTAATAACCTTCATTGTCGGGCCAACTGTAGGATAAATATTAAATTATCATGTGTCGTTTTTGTGATTTAAATTTTGAAAAATGGATTATATATTTTCATACAAAAAATTTTAAAATGACTAATTTTTTCAAAATAATTTTTATTAAAAAATATTAGTGATAAAAATTAAAATTAATTACATAGATTATGGTAAACTTATGCATAAATAAAGACTAAACCTTAAATTTAAGACCCATAAAAATAGTGAAACTTTTCGAATCCACATTTTTGGTTAATTATATGGCCATAAACCTTCAATTATAATGTTTTGATGGTCTGGTATGACTTTTGATAGTAATATGTGTGGGTATTCCAAAATTGTTTTCAATAAATGACAAGTGTATCATTTCCCATATCTATAAATAGACACCACTACCCCCTTGTTCAATCCACTCAAACCATATAGGTTCCAAAAATATCTAAATAATAAACTTCCGAACACACCTACATTTATCTTATAATCATCATCTAAAAATAATTCAATCCAATGATTTCTTTGGGTACAAACCAAAATGAATTACACAATTAAGAGGGAAGGTTTTTTCTGATGTTACATTCATTTATTTTCATTCTAAAAACCACACACTATCATTATAGCATGATTATATAAAAAAATAGTATATTCAATATTCTAGGATTTTTTTATGTTAAGGGATTGACCAAAAATTACAAACGCATTCATCAAATGGGATTTTACATACTCTTTATGTGTATTGTGAACTACCACTGAACTAAATAATTTTTTTTCATTTTTCCCTTACCACCACTCATGTTGGAAATTATGATTGAAAATATTTTTACATAATAAATATTGTATATTTTATATATTTAATCTTCTATAATTCATTTACAAAACCAATATTTTATAATTTTCATTCAGTTTAAATACAATAATTTTGTTTAAGAATATGCAGACTATCGCCCCCTTGATGTAATGAGATTCATTCACAGACTACATGAAATGCATTAACTATGATTTTATTAATATTATATTATATATATGATATAATATTTCTAATATAATAATTATATAAATACACCCACATATTTTTTTGATTTACCTTTTTCAATAAAAATTACAATAATGATAGAAAAAATGTTAATGTGTACGCACGACTTACCATCTCCATGAACGGTGAAATACATTTCCTAATTATATATTATATAGATTATTATAAAATAGATTTTCAAAAAATAAATGATATTTATATAATTTATTAAATTCTAGTCATTATATAATTTTAATGACTGAAGGCACAATAGATTAGCGTACATGCGAAGATCAAAGATAATATTACCTGAATTAAAACATTATCATATGATTACAGAAAAGAGAATAATATAAGTCCCAACTCTAAACATTATAGTATTAAATATGATAAAATGGTAGTATAAAATATTTATAATAGACATATATTTATTATATAATACTATTGAACGAGTACGATGAGATTCAGGACACAAGGTTATGGGAAGTCATATCACTTATTTATTTCCACGAGATACATGATTTATTCACAACCCATTCCTTTTATGTGGGGTGTATACTTTCCATAAATGTATTAAATGATTCAAATAATTAAATTTATTTGTATTCACATATCTATTTTATTATCTTTCCTTCATGGGGGTTATGTTTTAAAAGGTTTCTAATTTTTAAGACAGTTTTGTGTCAATTTTCATTCTTTAAGACACATGTTTTCATATAAACATACTTTTTTCAGGTGTATATAATGAAAATTTACATATAACATCATGATTATACTTATATTAATTATATTTTAATCTTCATTTAAATTCATTTTTCTAAATGAAGATTATGATACCATGTTACCATGTAATAAGAGTTTATTGAAACAATCTCATTGCTTTTCAATATTTTTTATGGTTCTGCTTAAATTAATGAAATATCATGATCCATATCTCAAAAACACTCATAAATTATACTATACAATAATTAATTAATACATAGTCATGTATAAGTATCATTTCACTACTCTTTTGTACTTAAAATAACATTTTTAATAAAATATGACTGCCTCTCAATTCAGTCAGAAATCTATTATTTTGAAAAACCACATTTTCAAAAAAAATATACCAACATGATTTATAATATCAATGAATACCATCATCAATGAAATAATATTTTAAAAACATATTATATTTTTCAATTATTATTTTATAATTTTTTAAATAGTTTTATTGAAAGAAGATTTCAAAATGTTTTGTGGTGTAAAAATAAATTTCTAATTATAAATTGATGTTGTTCACAAGAAATGCATAAAAATTATCTTTCAAAATTATTACCTATTTAAGATAGCACCCATTGGTGTTATTCATTTATTTCTTGGGAAAATAATCAATTTTTTAATTCATAATCATTCTTTGGATGTATTATATTTTGATAGAATGATAATGATGAATCATATTTCCCATTCATAGGTTCTATGTTTTTTAATTCCTTTGTATTTTAAAGGGTAATTTTTATGATGAAATGATTTCAAAACATATATTTTTCTAAATGTTATGATATGATTACATGTTTATAATACAAATTTCATTTCAAGTGATATGAAATAATTATTTATGATCTTGTGGCATATGTATGTATGATTTTACTATAATATGGGTGGGAAAAATACCAATATCCAATGAATTAGGTAATGATTAATATATAATTAGATATACCAATATTGTGTTGGGAGTTAACCTTGACTATTAAGATGGCCAGGTGAGTTAACCATAATAAAAAATATGGTGCGGGTAGTACAATCATGATACTATGATGGAAATTGGGTTTTACCATAACTACTATGATGGTACGTAGAGTGAACTCATACTAAGAAGATGGTGTTGGTAGTAATTCCATGGATACAATAGAAATAATAATACATTATTATTATTCGTTCCCAATTCCATGTTCTATTCATATGTTATGATTTCATGGCTTATACTATTCATTTTATTATTATGTATTTATTATGAACTAAAAATATTTATTTGAGGATTCATTTATATGATCAGTGATATGAATGTTTTGATTATCTATTTTCATTATCATGTTATTATACTCATTGGATCATGATTACTCTTACAATATTTTTTTTTACCCTTACTGAGAATTTAACCTCACCAACTTTTTATGATTCCTTCCCTAGTGTATGAATATATGTATTCTTTCTGATGTGTCTATGATGATTTCTAGTAAAAAAGAACATAGTTTGATATAATGTAGCTCAATAATGTAATAGCTTTTTTGTTTCCATGTTTCCAGAGGAACTAGAACAATACAAGCATTAGACATCTATTTTTAAAATGTTTTATGTATTCCTCAAAAGTTATGTAATGTTAATGTATAATAATATAGGGTCTTTATAACAAAAATATCATTACATCAATGAGGTGTTTTGTTTCCCATGAGATGGTTCATTAAGCTAATTTATGTACAAAAATAGTGTCATGATATGAAAATCATCATGGATGGAAATAAGAATTTTTTTTTAAAATCATTTTCGACCACTAAAATTGATGTTATGCCATAAAATGATATAGTTATAGGTATGATAATTATGTATCCAAATTATTCCAAGACCCTTTTTACCCTATATCATTTCCTTCGTTCATTTATGATAAATTTTAAACTATATTGGATATATCACCTCATGAAAGTAAGATATACAATTTTCTAAAAAATATGGGTAGAATTATTTAAAAGAAAAATTTATAGTAATATTAATATGGTTATCAGTGCGATGGTCATTCCATTAATTCTTGTAAAACTATCCATAGTCAAGGTTGATATCATTCTTTGTATGGATAAAATTTTATTTTTTATGACATGATAGATTTTGATGATTGGAAAGTCGTGTTCCATTATTTCATTCCTTTACACACATACCAGGATTCTGAGAAATTGATTATAAATGGAATTGAAGGTAACATAGAGCATACAATTAAAAATAATGAATCTTTTCATATTTGGGATGATCAAATATTAATTGACTACATAAATGTATTTCCTATTTTATTATTAATTAAGAGGTAGATATTACTATTGACTTAGTACCTTAGATTAATCTTCATTCTAGTCCCATTTATAGAATGTGTCACATGGAAATTTTATAATTGAAATGAAATTTGATGTGTTATTAGAAAAAAGATTCTTCCGACATAGAATAACATTGTGCATGTTATAGTTTTGTATGATAAAATGAAATATATTTCTATGTGACTTTTCATTTATTTTAGAGCTTTGAATAACATCTCTATTACGAAATATTATAATTTTTCTCTCATCGATGAGTTAACAGATTAGCTGTATAGAGGAATTTGTTTTTGAAGGATGACCTCTGATTATGGAACCATTTATTGATATTGGAGTAATAATAAATTCTATATATCATGTTTTAGACTACATATAGTCACTATGAGTTTTTAGTTATTCCATTAGGGTTATCTAAATCACCTTAAACATTTATAGACCTTAAAATTTGAATTTTTTTATATGTTCTAGGACAATGTTTTAGATGTTTTTGGTGATTAAATTTTAGTATATTCAAAAATATAAAAGGAGGATCAATGATAAGTAAGATATTTGTTGATACCATCAATGAAAATTATTTTAATTTCAAAATTAGAAATTGTGAAATTCAGTTGGAATGTATTTGATTCCATTATCATATTGTTTCTAGAGATGGAATAATTGTTGACCATTCGAAAAGAATATTTGATAAGGAATATAAAGTATCCAAAAAATATTGTAGAGATTATCTGTTTTCATTGTTTAGTGGGTTACTACTATGTGTTGCTTTAAATCATTTATTTGTTCTAAATACTGATAACTAACTCAACTTTAATAGGATTTAAATTAATCTAGATAAAATAAATAAATGACAATTTTTTGGACATGAAGATAATATTTTTTAATGATTCAGTTTTTTCCATGACATCAAGAAATGACATTTTTTTATTATATGGTAATGATTCATTGAATAGAGTTTGTTATTTCCTAATTCAGAATGATCAGGTAATTTATTATGCTTCACCCCAATTGAATCCTCATGAATAAATTACCCTGCACTTACTGAAATTTATATTTATTTTATTATTGATCACTTTTGATAAAAAAGTGAGAAACCCAAGTATCAACCACTGAAAGAGATCACAGTTCCATTACAGTATTACTTAATCCTACTGGAATTAATATCCCTAAAAAGTATCCAGGAGATAGTGTTTACCTTTGTATCTAGGTCATCTAAAAGAAGATCTACGAATTTCGTATACATCATTCTACATGGATGAATATACTCATCTAGATTTATCTTCCAATCACTGAACCCCATTATCACAATCAGATATTTCTTGTCAATCCAAGGACAATGCTCCTCATTAAGTGAAACTATCAATAACATACTTATCATCCTACTAGCATGTTCTTCAATAGATTTAATCATCCAAACTCTTTCAATATTTTCCTCTCCCAATTGAATTACAAATTCCAATGATTTCTCAGGAACTGCACTAGACTCCACCTACAAGCAGACAACCTTAAGGGGTTCACTATCCACATGCTTATCATTCAACTTCATCGCAGATTTAGTATCCATATAATGTAAACAAATGAGAGTATTATTTCACATATTTTAAAATAATATTATGTATCTTTAGTCTCATCGGGCTAACATCGAAATCTCAAGAAAAATGGATGGAATTCTCATCAATAGACTCGCTCTCATAGTCCATCTGCCCGTCTATAGAGAACTAGGCAATATCATTTTCATGCTTCTTCACCGAATTTTTGTTAGATAATAATTCAAAATGATTACCTAGATCAACCTCAACTACCTCCCTTATATAACATTACTTGATTGGTTCTATATTACATTCATCCAAGCCTATATCAATTGAACATTTCCCCTAGAAGTCTACCACAATATATTTAATAAATATATATTGATTGGGTACATCCTCATCCTTCCGTTCAAATTCCACAAATGAGTTATGATTTGTACCAAGTTAGACATATCCTCCTTGAGAACTAGGAGATTGATATTTCAAACATAACTATCATTCACTATGATCAACAACTCACGAGCTTCTATCACCTAAATCCATTTCTGTACACTAAATCACCACGGTAATAATTGGACTCCCAACTATTAGATCATGTTTGAGTTTGCCAAATATATTAGACACCTTCAGATCCAGATGAACGTTCCTGGATTTCTTTGGAAGACCCTTCAATGCCTCTTGAAAATATAGAATCTCAGAATCGTGGTTGTGATATCTATCATGATCACCCGACTCCGAACCTGCAATTGGACCATTACAATCCACCACCAAGGGTTTTTCAAGAACATCAACAACCTAACCTGGGACCAATCATCGATTATCACTCTATCCATATTTCTATTGTCTGGACCAATGTTTATAATTCATTTTATAATTGACCATCTACTTGTAATCAGAAAAGAATTTAAACCACAATTCATACACCAAATTCAGCCTACAATGGTATTCATATCGCATAGTATTCCAAATAAACTCATAAGGATTCATTGTAATGTCTACTTCAACACACAAAAAGTGATTAATAGGATGTAAAACTACTATGATTGGGATATTAATATATAAATGCCATCCCATGAGGTTCCAAATCATCCAAATAATCAATGGGATTTGAATTGGATGGGGTATATTACGGAAAATCACTCATATCACAACCATATGGGAGTCCTGCATCATATAGAATTCTTAGGTCCATCTGTGGTGGATGAAGTGGGACTCATTGCTGCAATGAGTTAAACAAGTCCAAGAATTTAATAGGTCATCATCTTATGTGAAATGAATCTTGATGCTATTTTTCATGAAACGACACAGTAACCCTATATTTTAAATCCCATGAATTTAATAGAAACATATTAAAGGATTCCACCAAAGGCCTTTTTTTAATAATCAATCAACCAAAGTCAGGCATCAGAGTGTTGAGGCTTCGTTGAACACCACCATAAATAATGGATGATTGGGGTATCCTTCATACAACATGGGATCCTTAGTGAATAGAAAACATTTTTGGAATTGGAGAAGAAGGTCATGGATGGAAAAGGGGGTGAAAGATGGATCCAACCCCTTAGAGGATGAAGAAGGGAAATCCCCCAAAGATGGGTGATGGACCAACATAGTTTTCATTTCCCTAATAATGTGGGAGAAGGAATAACAGTTCTCCACCCTATGAGAGTAGACCCATGATGTGTTTGGTCTCTTTAAATTACCCAACATGTGATTTGGAATTAGGTTACTATGGATTTTCATTAAAAATTTTCCTGAATAATATATATGGGCTAAACACTGAAATATATATAATCACACCATTTTGAATTATATAATAAATTATAAATAATTCAACATTGGAAAAAGGATATATATATATATATATCCAATAAAGGATTATGATAGAAAAATTCATTATTATCCTAGAAAATCAAACAAAGAGGCAAATACTTTTTATTTAGAAATTAATAGTAAATTAAAAATGGTAAATTTGTAAAATGATCCTTTGGATAATTATTTGTTGAATGGTTTTATATATTTTGGGGATATAGTCACATTCTTTATTTAGTATCTTGGTTTAGTACAATAATAAAATTCTTGAAAGAGATAAGAAATATCATAAGATAGATCAATCAATGAAGGAAAAGGTAAAATCCATTAAAAGGGTAAATTTAATGATTTTAATACAAAACTAGAAGGAGTATTATGATTTTAGAATAGTCTATTTTATCTATATGAATTATATCAGAAGAGACATTTTCCAATCAATCTCATTATTCTATGCTTTTCATTTATCTAGGTCGAACTAAGATATACAAATACATTTGTTTGTTCTTTTCATGGCATGGAATGAAAAGAGATATTGATGACTATACCTTGATGTTTTTTACTTGATAGAAGGTCATATATTAATGAAAATTTTAAAATGGTTTACATCCAAATTTTAAAAATATATTGTAGAAAGGGGAGAATATATCAATGGATTTCATTGTAGGATTTCCACGGACTTCAGGTGGTAGTAATTTCATTTGGGTTATTGTTAACCAGTTAATAAAATATACAACTCTCTTTCCCATTTGAGACAAAATGTATTTACATCACCTTTATAAAAATTATCTAAAGGTGATTTTTATTATACATGGAATTATATCTCTCCACTGTATTAGACTATGACCCTAGGTTCATATACTATTTTTTGGATGGATGGAAGAACTCAATTGGTATACAATTAACATTCAGTATAAATTTTCCTCATTAATCGAATGCACAGTCAGAGTGGAGGATAAATACCATGAAAGATATGATTCATTATTTCCCAATGGATTACCATTAATTATGGGATCAACATATTTCATTTTTTTATTTTTCTAATAATATTAGTTTTTATTCTAGTATAAAAAATTTTACCATGTGAATCATTATATGGAAATCATTTTCATACACCAGATTTATTAGATTAATTAAGATAATTGTTGTTTATGAGAAATTTTTTAGTAAATAAAATTAAAATTATATTTATTTTATCCATAAATGTATGCATCTTTCTCTGAGAAGATATAAATATTAACAGGTTAATTGGAAGAATGATCATTTATTTGAGGTCACTGATCAGGTATTTATCAATGTTTCTTTATTGAAAAGTTTGATATATTTCACTAAAAATTAATATATAATCCCATAGTTAATTTTAGAATATGAAATCAAGGTGAAAGGTGGATATGTTTCAAAAAAAGTGGTTATCCCTCATGTAATCTCTGGTACACAACATATTTCTTGTTTCAATATTAAGGCATTATGATTTGAATTATGCTATTGCATTGATACCTAAATTAATTCAGTAGGGAGTGAAACTATCAAATTATTAATAGCCTATTTATATTAATTTCCATTTAGAGTAACAATTGTGGAATAAGGAGATTCATTATGTTTTGGTTTAAGTGAATAATATTATTGTTGAAAATGCATAATGGGAATCTGTATATGCAAGGAGTGAAATATATCCCCACTTATTTTAAAAGTGAATTAAATTATGAGGATGGAATTTTTTAATGTGAACAAGGATTTATAAATCTAGTTAATTATATAATAAATCATTTTCATATTAATTTATTTTAATTTGATAGATATTTTAGTTATCAAAATATAATTTAATTTTTAATCAAAAAAATATTTTTTTTATTAAAAACTCTTATTATAATGTTTTATTTAAAATTCTATTTTCTAAATTTAATAAAATTATTCGATAAAATAATTATCATTTATGAAATTCTGATATGAAAATTTAGTTTCTGGGAAATTTTGGGATTTATAAAAAATATTTGTTTTTTAGTGAAGAGTGAAAAATAATTTTTTTTTTAAAAACCTACTTCTTAATAAATAAACAATTTACAAGTTATAGTATGTGTTGAATATGTTTTAATGTATCCCAAATATTATTCATCTTATATTTATTCTTCATAACACATTTTAATAACCATTATATTTTTTAATATATATTTATTTTTGTTTTAAAATAATGGATTTCAAAAAACAATTTTAAATTGAAAAAGGATTGTCCGTTTACATTAATGAAAATAATTAAAAAAAAATTTATATCTAAATTTATATTTAAATAATATATATCAAAAAAAAATATTTCAATGATTATTATAATTGATATATTAAATATATAATCATTATTTTCTAACGAAATACTATTCTTATAAACATACTATCTTGCAACGTATGCAGGATTAATATTAAATTATCTATTTCCACTTATGTGAACTGTATTTTTCAAATTTATTCCACAATTTAAATACTAATATATTATAAAGTCTAGTAAGTTTAAAATAACATTTTACCGATGATAATATTTTAGGATATTAATATTTATTACAATTATTACTTTAAAAATGAGTTAACTTAGTGGTTAAACATTAAACATATTGGGAAATATTTCCTAAAAACATTTATAAAAACAATTTTATAATAAAATTTATCAAATATAACATATATGATCTATTGTGTTTCATAATTTTGTTAGTAGAAGAAGACAAAAATGAAGGTAGAATTCACTCTTTCAAAACATTAAATGTTTTCCCCTAAAACCACACATAAAAGGCCACCACCTCTCCACATATCCTCACACATTAAAAAAAATTGGTTCAAACAATCATTAACTAATGGATTTATTCACATCCATAATAACTTCTAAAAAGCCTAAATTATTTTCATAAAAACATCCAAATTAATTCGTTTGCTCAAACTAATAGGAGTTACCCGAAATGTAGGTGTTGTCCATCAATGTTTGTATTTGTTTGATTTATTTATCAACCTAATTCAATTATTATTATAATTGTATTATATAATAAAATACTATAAATATTTTTTTTGAGATTTCAAATGTTAATTTGATGACATATATCTATAATCACATCAATCAAATGGGTTATTAAAATCGACATTCTTTTTAACGGTTGACCACCACATCGTGTTCCGATGTTGTTCATTTTTCTATTACCACCTCTCAGGTTTGGAAATAATGATTGATGTATTGTTTACATGTGATATATTATTATATATATGTATTAATTATATAATATATACCATTTTTATACTGTAACATCCCCAACCTAGTTGTCACTAAATCGGTTCCCCATATCGGGTCTTCACATGACCTCAAGCACGACTCCTCGTATTCTAGAGGTTTTCGACAAGAAGAGAGTGTCTATATTTGTCATGATTGGAGACTATACCATCTTAGAGTAGTAATAAAGAGTAGAAAACATATATAAATGGAGATAACATGAACAAATTAATGATGAATTGTAAAAGAACATTTCTCATCTGGGTATATACCACAACCAACAAAAAAAATGTTATGCCATGCTATAATACCAAGTGAATAGGGACCCAAAAAAAAGAAAATAGGAGAATACCCAAGATGGTACTGACTTCAAATTAGGAGCCTCATCCATTAATGTCACATGTCTAACTCACCTACCTAGATTAGTCCACATTCCCTTTTCTTGATCTGCAATCATGAATTCTGCTCGGGTACCCAACGATAACTCTAGCAGGGTGTGAGTACAACATTGAAGGGAACCACTAAAAGTGTGTAAAAAATATCCAGTATAAAACAATTGTGAATTCAAGTAAAAATGAATGAAATGTTAGTGAAATAAAATACATGGGGTAATAGTTGATAATCTATACATTGATATTACTAATACTATTATTATGCTATGTTAATTATTTATTTTATATAATTGTTTTTTTAATCATAGACATGAAATTCATGATTTATAAATTTACCTCATTCACCCATTATTCTTGGTATTTATCATTCTTCATATGATAACAAGTTCAGTTCATATCTCTCTAGGGTTGATCATATCTTGTAATCACCACACTTACCATGGAGCCTTAGTCCGAATATATTCATTGAATAAAACAATTGGGGGCCTAGAGCATCAATCCAACTCCCCAACCAGTGCATTCATGGGTAGGTTATAGCATAAATCTAACCATACATGTGGGAGGAGAATCAATACATTATACAACCACTATGAAATGGGAACGTTTTTATATTTCCATTAACTACATTTATCCTTATACAACCCAATACAACTGATACATATAACAACCATGATTTACCACCATCAACATGGTATTATATGTTATGCCATAGCCCATTCAAATTTCTATTTTACTATACATAACCCATTATACCAATTGTCTTTAACATATATCATACCATTAACCACATTCATCAATTCAAAATCCATTAGCATTCCCACGTGGTCATTATTTCATTTACACCAACCCACTTAGGGTTTCATCATAATTCATTAGCCACAAATCAGAGTCCCCATTTAACTAATTTAACCCTTTTTTATTACTATTCCAAACAATCCCTCATGTCATTATTAAACATAGGAACATGCCCATAATTCATTTTTACTCCATTTAAACATGTAATCATGCTTAAAAAAGGATACACATTATCACATGACATCCATGTTCATACATAGGTAACATATATGTCCCTAAAATATCATCGCACCCCATAAGTGGCCCAACAAAGGTCTAGTCATCCTCTAAGTGTCCCATGGTGTATATGAGGGTTTCTATTCATCATTAAGACATTCATTATACCAACTCTCATTAAGGATAAAAAACACAAAAAAGGGTAACCAAGACTAAACCCAATCATGCACAAATCTCAAATGAAACTATTTAATACAACTTGTAGATGACCAACCTTGAATCCATTAATGAACGCTACCTCAATCAATGCCATTGATCCTAATTGAACCAACCCTTGAAGCCTTATCATGTATCTCCCAAGAAATGTAGGGTTTTAGAACATTTGAATAATATGGTAGAAAGATGTAATCCCTAATCGACGAGGGGAAACAAGGAGGATATTAGACTTACCCGGATCTTGGATTCACAACTAATGGAACTCTAAATGACCTAACAATGACTTAGAATCACCCATGGATTCACTTGGTATCTATTCATTATCACTGCATTTGCATGGGGGAATAGAAAGGTAGAAATAATGAGTGAAGGTTAAAAGTACTATAATGGATTTTTAATAATTATCTCACCTTTACTCGGCTACATGGTTTATCAGAACAGTTTTCAAAACCATGCACAAACAGAACTGTAAAAGCTATCCCAAATTACCTCATTCACATAGTTTACCTATAGAATTTTATATATGGTTCATAAACTATGTTAGTGCTATTATCCCAAAATAATTTCCTCACACGGTTTCCTATGATACTTACCAATGTTTTCACTAACCATGCGCAAATCGTGCAACATTCCCCAAACCCCCTTTTCCTCTTTTTTATGTACCAAACCCCCAAAACACCCATGGGTCTTCCTTTGAACTTGGTAAACCCTTATATAACCAATAGAAGGGACTTAATTTGAAACACAAAAAAACATACCATTAAAAAAATACTAGATCTTACAACAACCCACCGTAGGATAGATTATTCTAGACCCGCTCGTCCCAAGAATCATTAGAATTTTGATAAAAATAGATTTGGTCACCAGGCCGACATATATGATTCTATCCCCCATGTTTCTTCCTAAACGATTAAATGATACTATAGAACACAAACCAAAGTTATAACCTTGCCCCCAAAAACCTTCTCACTATAATCTATAATGTGAACACGATGCTCTTGAAAGGATGTGTCTGGATCAATTTCCACATCATCAATGATTATGGAATGAGATAGATCTCGATGATAATACTGAAGTAGTGAAACATTATAACATCTTGCATACTGCTATAACACTGTGGAACATCTAACTAGTAGGAAATTGGTATAATCCTCTCCACAATATAAAATATCCCCACATTCGTGGGTGCTAACATGCCCAATTTCTATATGCAATGGTGACCAAACCTTATCGACACCTGAAAAGACACTCAATCCCCCACCACAAACTCAAGATGTCTACAATGTCATTACTAATTTGAATAATTCACACTCTGAGCAGTAATCACATTATTCTAAATCAAATGAACTTTATCTGAAATCTTTCATTTGAGAAATGGTCCAACAACTTAGATTCCCCAGCCTATAAATAACACAACATAGATCTACATGGTCTCCCATAGAGTGCCTCAAAAGGCACAATATTAATCGTATATTAGAAACTATTAATATATGAACATTTAATTAGTGAAAATTTATTTTCCCATGAACTGTCAAATTACAAAACACATGCTCTCAACATTTCCTCAAATACCATAATCATTCACTCAGACTACCAGTTTCATCTGCATATGATAAACCATACTCAACAACACTTGTGGTTCCAGGAATCTTCTATAATACCTTCCAGAAGTATGATGTGAATTATGGATTGTGATCCAAACTATATTTCTCTATATATCATGAAATAATAAAATTTTAAAAATATACCACTCACCCAACTGATCTAATTTGTATGTCTCTGGGATCAGTAAGAAATGATCCACATTAGTCAAAAGATCCGCAATCACCCAAATTGCATCATTATATCGAGGCATCCTTTAAAGTTCCATGGAGAAATCCCACATTAAATCATTAAACATCAGTTATTGAATGGGAAATGTCTATAACAATCATCTTAGATATTGGTTCTTGGAATTTACCTATTGATAGGTAATGAATCACACCATAAAACTTGTAACTACTATCTTCATTCCCTATAACCAATCATACTAATGATGATGATGATACATTTTAGCCAAGATATGATTTACTTCCCACATTGAGGCATGTAACTTGCACATTATGTCTTCTTGAACATGTGTCAAAACTAATTCATGGCCTAGAGAATAGACAACTCCATCAACACCCAAATCCCAACTAGAAGGCGATTCCCCACTATTAAGACTAGTTAATATAGCATAACACTCTAGATCCTTTAGCCAACTCTCATTAACACAAATCAAAACCAAGGAATCATTCATGATATCCACAAGGTTTATTTGATAGTTCCCATCATGCATCTCCATGTACATCTTAGTAAACGAAGACATCATTTTACATTTAGAATTCGATTCATGATACACCCAATACTGATTCTTCTAGATCATAGCATCAGCAACACCATTCCCCTTCCCAGTTTGTAAGCCAACTGAAAATAGATGGATTGTAGGTACTAAACCCATAATTATTGTAACTGATTGAAATATGGCTGACAGAAGATTTACATAAGACTTTTATGAACGTTTAAACCCATGAACCACTCCCCAACAAGTAGTTCCTCTAATACATCAAGGCATAAACCATGTCAGCTAACTCAAGATAATGTGTAGGGTAATTTATTTCATGTGGTCTTAACCGCCTTGATCCATATGCCACAACCTGGTAATATTACCTCAAAACTGACCCATATTAATCATCGAAAACATCAACAAAGATTTTTTATATCCTATGAGGTTTTTCTAGGATTAGAATCAGTGGCATTGTCAGCTACATTGGAAATTTTAGAGAAGTATATTCAAACACATTATACCACTCAAACCTAACACCCCTCTTAGTTACAATTGAGAGTGGAAATTCCAAACGATAGAAATATCAAATGATCATTCGGTAGTGGCCTGTCAAAACCAGAAAACTACGGATATTAGAAACATTATTGGACTAATCCTATGACACCAAAACCTATACAATCCTTGGATCCACCAAGAATCTTGACTCAGAAATGATATTCCTGAATAAATTCATATTATTAATCCAAAACTGACACACTGACTGCTTAGAGTAATGCATATACTCTCTTACTATACTGAGGATGATGTCAAGATGTTGGCCATTATCATTAAGAGTTCATAGAGTACACAAAGATTTCTTCCATGAAGACGACCAAAAAAATACCTAGATATGGGTGAAATATTATGTTAATTAAATCAACAAACACATCAAGTGAGTTGGTCAACCAAAACGAAGTCACCACAAATTAAATCCACCTGTACCTACTCTGGAGATCTATTTTCCATACATCTGAATGCCTCAAAATCATTTGTTGGTATCCTAATATCGAATAACTATTTCATAAAACCAAATAACTGCTCAAATGCTCAAATATGTCTACAATTAAAGGAAGAGGGTTTTTGTTCTTAACTGTCATCTGATTCAACTTCTTATAACATACACATTAAATAAACTATAAGTCTACCTTATTTCCAAACAACACAGGTTATTCCTAAGGTGATGTACTTGGATGGATAATCCATTTATACTCCAACTCCTACAAGTGACACTTATGATTCGGGTCCTCTACCAATACCATTAGATATGGTGGAATATAAAATGTTTTCCCCTATTATAAACTCATTTGGAAACTCAACATTTCACTTTGGATGTATCACAAACAAGTCCCCAAGAAACATATCCCAGAACTCATCCACCTTAGGAGGAACAAATAGTTTTCCCAATCATCCATTATCAATAACAAGGCATTCAACATTGGTTTTGATCTCTCCCAATAGGTAAAAAATGACCATAGAGGTAATGATTTAACATCTCACTCACCACGAAGGACATAAGTTTCTTTCTGCAATATTCTCTCAACTAGTTTAGTCTAAACTACGATATCAAACCAATGATTTTGTAGGACCCACAACATATAGGCTTATAACATAACATGCTTCACAAAAGGAGTCTCTATATGATCAATTATTATCTAGATATAATATATCCATAACTCTTCTTCCACTATCCCACATTCTCTGGTAAAGGTCGGAGGGTGCTATAATTGAAAGTCAATGGTTAACTTTAACATACTCAATGTATCCCGCCCTAGGTCTTATTCAATAATTTGTATAAAATGATAATATTTCTCAAGGAACTGATCATCCCTATCATATTGAACCATGGGATTTTTATTCTCCACTACATGGGGATATTTCTTGGCAACATCCTCTTGTCTCCCAACTAGAACAGTCTTTCATGGTGGCATTTCCCTACAAGGCCAAACACAAAATTTTGAGAATTCAACCATGAAACATTGAAAATGTATAATAGAGTGGTCATCACTATCTATAAACAAAACTATTTTTAAAATAATCATTGGGGTTTATTTTATCCAAAAAACCCCTCAATAATCCTTCCTAATTCCATGGTTAAAAGGGGTAACTAACTTACATGGTTACATTCCCTATATTTTGCACATTTTCAAAATGATTTCCTTATCCCAATTTAATCCACCAACATTTCATTTCACATACCACCCATTATCTAACATAATTTATTAATTATATATTGACATTTTCTCCCACTTTTATCCAATTTGTATTGTTTCATTAAATCCAATTTTCCCCACTTTTAAGATAGTCAAATGCATTATACCTTTTCCATCCCAAACATCATTTCGATGTTGGTGTGCCTACTATGATTCATCTCCCTTATATACATAGGATCCTAAAATAATGCATGAATAAACAACCTTATTCCATTTTTTCAATGATAAAAACAACAAAAAATAGAAACATAACACCACATGTGCACCACCCATTGGTGAGATATCATCAAATGTAACAACACAGAATAAGAACAACTATTACCAATAGGGTAACTTGGGTTTCCCCCATTAGATGGGTAAGCTACTCCCATAAATGATCATATGACCATGTCCCAAAAATTTCCTAATCTCTCTTTTACCATCACCAAATGGTAAGAAATAAAAAATAACTAATATAATAAAACTTTGTAACGTCCACGAACCATATGTCACTAAATCTTTTCCTTGATTTAGGTTGTCACATGATATGAAGCAAGCCTTACTATATACTAGGGGTTTCCAAAAAACCGCGAGGGTGTAGATTAGACACGTGGGAAGACTATACCCTATTTTCATTGTAATCAACAAAAAAACATATATCATTGCATATAACATGATATAATCAATAAACAATAAAAAATGAATATTTCCAAATAGCATATGAACAACAACCAAAATTCAATATGTTATGTCATGATAAAGGTACATGTGAATAGAGACCCAAAGACAATAGTGTAATCCATATAATGGTCTTGAATTTATGTCAAGAACCAAATTGTGGAAAGTCCCAAGTCCAACTCAACTCCCTAACATATGGCCCTTTCCCATGTCCAGACATGCAACCATGAACTCTACTCAGCATCCCAATGGTGGGCTGAGAATGGTGTGAGTAAAAATGAATTGGCCACAACCAACAACATCTAAAAATTATATAATATAAAATGATACTTCTTTCATGTAAAAATGAATGAATGTAAGGGGAAGACAATACAAGGGATACTATTTAATAATATATACTTCCCTATTTCTTATAGAATTATTGTGACAATTTTATTATCTAAATCATCTCATAATTTAGTTTAGCATCAACATGTAATCTCTGGATTAGACATTTACCTTCTTCAAAAAATATCTATGGTTGTTATCATTCTTCATAATTGAACAAGTTAATTAACTATGTCACTAGTGATGAGCATATAAAGTAATGACCACACATAACTTAGAGCCTCATTCAAGTTATTTTCACTGAATAGAACCACTAGTGGTATAGAGAGTTAGTCTAGCTCCCAAAACCATGTATTCTTTTGTAGGATAAAATATCAATCCAGCCCTAACCTTGGTAGGATAATTATTCTCTTATCCCACCACCAAGCCATGTTCAGATGCTTATTTTTCCATTCAAAAATATATTTCCATATCCCACACAATAAAAACAATACATATATGAATCAAGATTCAGAAAAATCAACATGGGAGTCAATGTTATGCCATATCTAATTCACAAATCCATTTTAAAATATATAGACCATTAACCCAATTCTCTTTCACGTGCCTCACCACGTTAACCATAGTCATCATTTCAAAAGCAGCTACCAATCCCACATGTTAAAAATTTCATACAAAAAAACCCTCATAGATATTTCAACACATTTCATTCTCTAGAAGGCACAATACCCATTAAACTAATATAATCTATTTTCATTTCCATTCCATACAATCCCATATGTACTACTAAGAGTAGGAATATTCTAATAATTCATTTTATCTATCATTAAACATTTTAACATGATTATCAATTGATCTACATTTTCACATTACATACTTTCTCATAAATAGCTAACTTATATGTCTAGAAAGTATCGTTTCATTGCATGCGTGGTCGTACAATGGTCAAGTCATCCTCTATGTGTCTCATAGGGACCACATGGGTTTTCATTCATCATTTTGACAATAATTTTTCCAAATATCAATAAGGGTAAAATACAATGTAATGTGTAACCAATAAAAAACCCAAGCATGGAACATCTAAACCAAAACTATGGGATAAAATTTTAGACCACTTACCATGAATTCATTGATGTGTGCACCATAATTCGTATCATTATATATATATTCAACCAGAACATGCAGGATCAACCTAATATCCTCAAAAAACGATTATTTTATTTCTTTGGATAGAAATGAGAGAATGATGTAAACCCTAATCAAGTAGATGATGCAAGGTGGATATTTGAAATAGTCAGATCATTGATTTGCAACTGATAGAAATGAAAACAACTGAGTGATATGGGATAATCACCCAAGGAATCTCTTTAGAGCTCTTATTTATCAATACGATTGTAAGGGGGTAAAAGGAGGAAAACTAGAGTGGGGATTAAAAATCTTGTATTGAACGTTTTTTAATTTCTAAACTATACTAGGATGAACATTTTACCTGTATAGTTTTCAAATCATGTAGAAAACATGTGACAGATACAATCCCAATATCACCATTTTACATAGTTTACCTTCACAATTTTCAAAACCATGCGCAAACCATGGAACATGACCAGAAAACGTATTTTCCACATTTTTCATGTCCTGATCCCCTATAACACCATTGAGTCTTCCCATAAACATTTTAATCTCTTAGTTAACAGAATTAAGGAACATAAAATGAAAGAAAAAAAAAAAAATCTTAAAATTTCTTGAATCATACATATATACAAACACGTAATGGATTCTATAACGTCTCTATTGTGTCTAGAAAACTTCTGCCTTAGGAACAGATGTGATATGTTTTAAATAACACATTACCTAGAATTTATTAATGATAATGGGAAAAATATAAGTGATATATATTAAATAATTATAATATTAAGGAAATATTTATCATTATTTAGTTATAATATATCATTTTATTTTTTACCTTTTCACTCACCAAAAAAGAGATAATGTTGTTCGTGGACATGAGGACTACAACCTCTTCATTGTGATGTGACTCTCTTTTTCATCAAAATTCAAAAAATGATATACATAAGTATGTATATTTAAATATTAATGTAGTTTTCAAATAATTATAAATATGGAATGATCAATTGTACATAGATTTTATCTATATTGATCATTGGAAAATTGGTTGCATTATACATGTTTACATAATACCTACCATAATCATGATCATTTAATTAGTTCTTTTTTCATATCAATCATTGATAATTTTATTAAAATATTAATTGTGGTATAAATATGATAATTATTTTAGGATTATTATTCCATATATGTTTAAATAATTACCCCTTACAACATTGAAATCCATCCAAAGTCTGTTTGGAAACATAAATTAAATATGGTCAAAATATATGAGTTAATATTAACTGATTAAGTAAAAAATTATAAAATGTTAATTAGTGAAATAGAAGTATTTATAATCATTAAAAAGTTTTTTTTTTCAGGGCTTAAATCGAGGCTGTGGGACCATATATCATAAGATTGTCCAACTTGGTCCGCTACCTCATGGGTTTGTTCTTCAGTGGGGCTCAATTACCACTAGGGTGGCTCACTTAAAGCCTTCATCTAAATATTCCTTTTGATGGGTTGGGGATGGATGGGGATTATATATGATGCACAAATCTATCTAGTTTCTAATGGGGGATAAATTCCCTACACCCTGTAACCTTGACCATATGTGTGCACTGCACTCATTTGGGATTCCAATAATCTCTCTCCTAGTGGATTCCCTACGACCAGAGGCCTAACTACCAGTCATACAAATTTTAGGGATTGAATTGGAAATTTGGGACCTTACATAACAATATTATCTTCTTTGGATCATTACCTCATGGGTTTTTTATGAGGGATCACTACCTAACATTGTGGCTCACTACGCACACTCTTCTGGAAAGGCCTTGTGATGGGAGGGGGATAGTTGGGTATTATATATGATTTCTGACACCCTCAACATTCATATGTGTTATAGGTACCCTACACCCAGCAACCTTGAAACATAGGCTTTCACTATATTCATTGGGGATTCCAACAGTTTTCAACCAAGAAAATAATTAAAATATGTTTATTATTCTGGATGATAAAGACACACATGTAAAATCAATCTCAATGGAAGATACTTCATCTGAATCTCTTATCATTGAGATATATATTGATTTTTTATAACACTATTCTTTTATAAGGTGTATATAGATCCCCTTTGACATTATATTTCATTAAATTATAAATTCATATGGTTATTAATGTTATATATAATGTTATTCTTTCAGGAGGATTAGAAATTTAATATTATTGCAATATGATAAGAGAATTTTATTTTAAATTAATATTATTTTAATTTTTTCCTTCAAAATAGATGATTTTTATATGTCATTGATTTTAAAATTCAGTTTGAAATATTTATATTTTGGTGTGATGTACATTTTTTGTCTCATTTAATTTATTTCAATAGTTTTTCGAAATGATTTTTTACTTTTTTATGTTGAAAATATCTTAAAAAAATGTCATATTTATTATGAACATTTAGAAAATGACAATTAAATTTCAATTGTAATTTTTTATATCCAAAGTACTTTTTAATCATTCATTTTTCCAACAATAAAAATACATTTTCATTAAATTTTTTATTATTTTATATAAAATTTCATTTCAAAAGTAAATTTTATTATTATGGGTATTCAAATTAAAATGGTATTCGGATATCCTAAAGATAATTTCTTGTAGGTTTAAAATAATTTATCAAAGGTTTAATGATGGAAACAATAAAAAGGGATTATTCATGATATGGTACATGATCATTATAGAATGGGGCTACCTAAATTGGACCATGTGAGCGCATTATAACTTATACTATGGGGCGGCCATGATAGCTCTTGGAGAGCCCGTTATAGTTTATACAATAGGTAGTTGGGAGAGAACATGTTAACCCAATTATATATATTAAATGATTTTTTCTACTATATATCTATCTAATTCATTGGGTAATTTTTATTTTCTCAACAAAAATGAAGGATGGAATTATAAATGTGTTTTATCTCTAGTGTTAACTGGGATCCAGTTATATCTAACTAGGGGTTAAAATAGATTATTATTTTTATTCTTTAAGTTACCATGATGGGTTTTCAATTAATCGATATGGGTTTTATTTTTTTTAACTTAAAAAATATAAATTCATTATTTAAACTATTTTTTATTTCATGTTATAAAGTAACATTAATGATAATGTTATATTCAATATGACATTCCATGTTTTAAGTGGAATAACCTTGTTACCACATTTATGTCGCTTAGTAATATTTTGGTTCTTATTCAATGTTTTTAAATGTCTTATATATGATGGGTAAGGGGAAATATGAACTCAAGTTTATTTTTATGATGCGTTTTAATGAAATAATGAATTTTTTGTTTAAACCATTTTTACATTGTTCAATAAATGGATATTGACAAAATGTTTCCACTTTGTAAAATATAGTTTTGAAATGTATGATTTATTGTCCAGCTCTCTAGAATAGAAAACCTGAAAAGATCTTAAAATTTAATGTAATGGATTATTGACTTAAAAATAATTATTTGAATTATATCCATAAAACAAATTCCATTTACCATTTTTTTTGAAAAATCCCAAAGGGGATTGGGAAACAAGAGAGGAAATATAAAGTAGTGGTCAATATTTTATTATCATGGATAAGTATATGAAACTATAAAATCAACATTTAGGTCAATTATATATCTAATTTATTAATTGTTTATTCTTCTAGGTATGGACATGATTTCATGTTCTAAGATCATCATATTTACCTATGCGTCTCATTATTGGGACCTCCATGGGTAACATTCATATATGTCCCAAAGAAATTGATTGTAATGATCCCATCTGGATACATAAATTATATTAACTATGAAATAAATAACAATAGAGGGATTTAGGAAACCGATACTATTAATCATATTTCATTTAAACTATTTAGGGACATTTCTCTAATCATACACCTTGAGGAACACACCAATTAGGAGTAGATGAACCATGAACATTCAGTAATAATATTTCATAGGATAGTACTAAAGGGTGAAGAGAAGGATGGATCCTTTTCAAATCCCATCATGGTAGTAGATCTAAATTTAAAATCAATTTTTTCTCATCATTTATAATATTGAATATGTGATAGTCTACATATTAGTAGATTTTTATTCATTTGGGGAATAATTTGCTAATTTAGTTATATCTTTTATTAACGGTATGATAGATAATGAAAAGAAAATATTATCTATTTTTTGATTATATACATTTCATATATAATTAATAATTCAAGATATTTCTCCAATTTGAATAAAATATATTTCTTTAGGACATAAGACTATAATAGAGGTTTATATTTTACATTATTAAACATTCTCAACCTGTGTAATAAAATTATGGTTGTAGAAGATTCATGTATGTACAAAAAAATGAGGATCAATATATCTAAATCATCGAATATTTACCCAAAATTTTCTAATTATTCACGAAATTTTGAATTCTTTACCTTAGATAATGGTTGAATAAATATATGGCACAATCAATCCAGATTCATAGAAGGTGAAAATGGTTGGAACATAAGACGATTGAAAATAAGATTTACTAGGGGATCTCAACACTAGATATTCTATAGTTATCCTTGAACTATAATCTGTTCCACCATATTATTTAAATTCCCTTTCTGGTCGGCACATACTCAATGCTCATCTGATCACTCATAGTTCTATATTGGAAATTATATAAAAGCTTTTTTCTATGACACCATTGGATGAAATACTTATCAATTTTCCATGAACATTTCACTTATTCTTGAATCTAAGACTTGGTATGATATATTATAAAACAATCATATATAACCTAAAATACATCATCCAAAACTAAAAGTGTGAAAAATATTTCATTCTGACACTTACTTAAGTGGATTTATCAGCATCTTCGATGACCCTTGGGGATGTCTACATTCCCAAAGACTCTAAGTGTGTTGTATCTATAATGATGGTTCAGAAGAAAAATATATATGAACATTTATTTGATGAATAAATTTTTGATATTCTTTCCTATATTCATGTGAAACAATCTAAATTATATAAGGAACTCATTGAGTATCAATTGTTGGTTGAGGAAGAGTAGAATTCTATTGGGGAATGAGTATAATAAATGATATATTGATATGTCACAAATATGATGAATAAAAATTTATATACATATTTGGAGAAAATTTCATCCAATTAAAAAAATCTAATATGAATATTTATGATTCAATGGAATATATGTTCTTAAATTCCATTAGCTTTTATAATAATTAAGAAGAGGGTTTAGAATTTTTATGTTCCTTGATTAATTTTTATCTATGAATTAAATCCAAAAATAGTTACCTATTTTTCATTGAATTTATTTTTCTATTATATTTCATTTTCATATGTTTCATGTTGCCATGTGAACATTTTAGTGGTAATAATCAAGATAAATAAAAATAATTCATCATAAATCTTTAATGAACTTTTCCAATCAAAATTCACAAATCAATTTAATCTAAGGGGTCCCCTTCTAGGTGTGTCTCAAAGATTGGTTTATAGTGAAATATTATCACCATAAAATATAGTTTTTTATATGGATGAACAATGTGACTCATCTTGTTGAGGAACAACATTTTTAACAAGCAATAAGGACACCAATGATTCAAGAGGGCCCTAAAATAATGGATAATTGAACAATATTTTTTATACTTCAAGAGTTCTAGAGATAGTATCTTAACTTTTATTGAGGTCCTATTAGAGACCCCCTAAAATGTGTGTATATTTTATTTTCTAGAGACTGTAACCATATACTAGGTTTTATATAGGGGGAAAACTATTGATAAAGAAGTTGTATTTTTCCAAAGACAACAATTTTGAGTTGCTATAAATGAATGTTTTATTATTTCTGTCACTATATATTTAAGGGTAATGGATTTGAAAAAAAGAATATTTTTTTAACATTAAAAAAATTTGAGCTAATGTCACTAAATATTACAATCATATTGATTTTACCAAGGGTGGTGTAGTCCCTAAAGTAACAAGATGGAAATAAAAATTACAAGGGTTGGAGCCAATTGTCACAGATTTAACCAAACATTGAAGGTGGTTGATGTTGTTTTGGGTCAGAGAGAATATAAAATGGGTCATGGTATTTAGGATCACATGAAAGGGGTAAAAAGGATCATTAATGAAATATCATATTCTCTCCCCAAAACAAGATATGACTCATATTGGTCTTACATTGAAGATATTGAACCCAATTGATTTATTCAAAAATGTATGGTGTAAATAACTTTCCAATGATTTTGAATGAATGAAAATAAAACATGAAAGATAAATTTTGAATTATAACTAATCCTATCTAGATGATATATTCAGTTGTGATACATTTCTAACATATTGAGATTATATTTCACTCCCACCAAGATGTTATGTTTCTGTATAATAGTCTAAAATGTTGTCACAAATATTCCGTTGTATTTGGAATATATTCATTTTCCAAAAAGTGTCATCATATCCAACTAATCTCATTACTAACAACCATTTGATGATAATTCCCATTCAATGTATTGAAGAGATATATAAAAGTGTTTATACACCAATATGTGGTGATAAAATATAATACCCATAAGTAAATCATCCAATACGATAATTTTGAGCTTGTATACTACACAAATGCAAATTTATTTAATTAGCATCATCCATTTTCATTATTATATGTTTTATTTTGGGATTACCATTTATTTACCACCATGTAATATATGGAAGGGTGAATCTGAAAAGAATGTGGTTTTTTATATTGACATTCTTCAATATTATAAGAATATTGTTAGGTTCACTGTTTCTATTTCAATATAATATTCCATAGATGGGTGAAACCAAAGTTGGTGTTATTATTTTCAATCATATTTTCTTCATGATTACATGTTCAATATTTTATTTTTTATTACATATTGTTATTAAGGGTTAAAAAATGGTTTTGTTAAATTATCATTGACCATATTAATTTTTATAAAATTCAAAATGGGTTTTTAATTTTTGTTTCAACGATTTGTTTTTTCAATGTGTGAAGATGATAGTGGGGATGTTATTTTAAAATCATCCATCTTCATTATTTTAATTTTCAAATCCATGTCACTATTTAGTTCAACTGCATAATACATAAATGAATAAAAAATAGTAATTGTTTTATTTATAACCCTAAAATTTTAATTATTATATGAATTACATAGGTTGGACCTTTTTCGTTTCAATGGTGCATTTTATCAAAGGGTGAAGCTGATTGTGGGGGTCTTATTTTGACACTGAACACCATAACAATTATCTTTGACATTTGGTTCACCATTTTTTCGGAAAGTTTTATTGCTTCTACTTCTGAATTCGATGATTGTGATATTATTTTTACATCATCAGTATTTATTCTTATTATATTTCACGTTTGGTTCACCACTTATGAATCTTCCATATATTTCATTTAAATGTAAATATGATAGTGGGGAATTTATTTAAACATTAACCATATTCATGAATATATGATTCATAAGTATTTTACAATATTTTTTTGATTGGGTATTGTATTTTAGTGTGATTCCATCAGTGGTGATGTTAAATTTTCACCAGCAGGCTTGATGATTATTTGAATCATATAGGGTTTACAATTATTGTTTCATATTTTTCTAAATTTATTTGGTTTATTTATAATCAATGTTCCTTCTTAATAATGTTTGATGGTCACTGAGTGATACTTATCACTCTAAAAAATTTCACTAAACAATGAGGATTGGAATTTGTGGTTATTCATATCAAGTGGGTAGAATAATTTCCAACATTGGTAATATCATATGAATTTAATACATATTCATAAAACGTACACATTAATGTTAATAAAAATATTAATAACCATAAAGAATTATGGTACATTGAATATTGGTGTGAGTGAATGAGAATACATTGTTACGTAATATAAGGATTCACTCTCTCTTCCCTTAATGCATAAAGGGATGATAGTTTAGTTAAAATAACTATTATAAATTACCATATAATATATTTTTATATCAAGGGACATTTATAATTATTCTATTTGTTTTTTTGGCTCCAGATATGATTCCTACAAATGCATTAAAATGAAATAATTACTTATGTTGTTTATATAGACATAATTTGTTATATTGCATCGTTTACTGACATGGGAAAATGAGAAATTATAGATGTGTAATGTCACGTAGAATTAAACTTCTAGTCTAAGTTGATTTATGATCAAGTTACTATTTTAATTTTTCATAAGAAATACATATTGGATTCTCTCAAATTGAATATAACCCAATGATGTTGTGTGAGGACATATAGTATGAATATTTTCAACTATGTAGATATATGATTTCTTTAGGGATATATAATTATAGAGGAGATATGATGATAATCATAAGAATAATTTTACTCTAGTTGGGGGATTTGTTTTATTTGGGGTTTGGTTCGATAAAGAGAATGATTAAGGAATATGTCCTTGATGAAAAGATAATAACACTTCTAGGTAATCTGGCCATTCATGTGGGGGTATGACTTCCAGAGGAATACAATCCAATGAAAGTATATAATTGATATACTAATATATTATACTAGAGAATTTATAAATAAAAAATATATATAAGTTAATATCAAGTTCATGTCCTTAATGGGCATCATAGATATCCTATTAGAAAAATAAATCAGATCCCACATAGTTTGATTGATATAGTTTATGTTTATATATATAGATCATGTCATGTAGTTTAATATTATTTGATAATAGAACTTTTATGTTATATGATTTCTGGTGGGTAAGATGTTGCACATACCATTTTATTTTATGATGTGGGGATTTCAATTCTGGGGAACATTCCAAAATCAAAATTTTTTTAGGGATTATTAATATTTAGCTTCCCTATGGTTATTTTTTGGTAATATAACAGTTTTGTGTAATCTGAAGAAAATAATATATCCCTTTTAAGAAGGATATTATATGGTTGTTGGGGATATCATTAAGGATGTTGGCCTAAATTTAATGTGTTTCTACCATGCTAATGGAAGGATAATCCCAAATCTAGAAGTGTGAATGAATCATGGATAGTTTGAAAAATGTGATATGATTGAATATTAGACCCATTTTGTTGCAGAATATGATTGAAATGAAGTTGGTTATACAATATTTGACATCTCAAGTTAAATATGTGATTGGGGATTACTCCTATGGATTAATCCCATATTTAATTTGTTATCATTGTAATAATTTAATATTTAATTTAGATCTCATATACCAAGTTATTCGTTCTCTATGTAAGAATAAATAGATAATTAAATATCAATCACATTAAAAAGATTATTTTATATCAGACATTTACATGAAGAGGAATCCCATAAATGATTTGATTTGGGGTAACACCTACTAAGGAGGCCCATTAATTATTATTCCAAGCTCAGTAATGGAATCTCTAATAGGATCCATCATGGTTTTTAGAATTCGAGGAGAATAATATTCTCATATAGTTCTTCCTATTTGTAGTTATGAGACGGGAATAGAGGCAAGACAGTGGATTCCTATAAGAAAGACAAAGGGATTTTCTCTAAAGGATAAACTACATAGCATGTCATGATATATTGAGAATATATTCATCAAAAAGTGAGGGGATACTATTTTTAAGTATATCTAATAAGGGATCTCATCATCTATTCAGCCAATAATTATGTCCCCAACTAAAGCATCTACCCAAAAGGATGATGAATTTAGGCCTCATTTAATAAATGGAATCAATGATAAAAGTGGTGATTATTGATGTTCAGTCCCTTATTATTTGAGTATGGTTATATTTAAGGAGGATATATCTTATCTTTAATATATTTTAATCTCACTAGGGATTATCAATGGAGGTAGTCGATTTTGGAGAAACGTGAATGATATTTCAAGAATGTGAAATAATTTCCAAATTTTGGGGAAGCATTGCAAATAAGAGGAGTTCGTAGAGTGGGCCTTGTGCGGTGGACCACAGAGATTAGCTGACCTATTAGTGACTTTTCCTTTTGATTGATGGATTTACCTCTATGTGGTTTTCCTGGCCCTTCATTATTGGATTCATCATCATAAGTATATCTTTAAATCCTTTTGGTTTTATCATATTTGTGGTCTTAGCCTCATGTAATTTTCCTTTGAGGAATATAATATCCAGGTCATCTTGATATTTTCATATTCCTTATGAGTGATGTTTACATAGGTATTTCTTTCTTTTTTCTTAACCAGAAAGGGGAGTTCAAGAAGATTATATTCTAAACTCTTTAATCTATATCCATATTTAACCATCCATCTAATAGTTTTTGTTTTATGTAGATAATTTGTGAGAATTTTTAGAAATCCCACTTCCAATGAAATCCAAAAGGACATAGTTATGATTCCACATGGCCAAGAATTGTCCCCAAAATATACACATGAAACATCGAAAAATTTACTAATCACTGCGTGGTCATAGCAAACAGAGCCTCATAATGTAACACCACATTATATTCAAAATATGTATAATATTAAATTCATGAATTACAAAGTCTCTACAAAACACCACTTTGTTATAACCTATCAAGTAAATGTCATTTTTACACCTCTATGATATGAATTTAAATAAATTGACATAAACGGTTTCATTCAATATGTATTTAGAGTCTAATTAGACAAACATAATCTTTGGTGAATAGTAACATACCCTTATGAACGGTAATATGAACCTTATGAATAGTAAATAATATTATCATTTTATTATCATAATTTTACAAGATAATGAGATATTATTAATTTTTCATAGTGAATTAAAATGAATTAATGTTCTAAAATTGTTGTTTTTAGATGAAATTTTTATTTTATATAAAAATTAAATTAATAATATAAAGAAAATTATTTAAAAAAACTATTATTTTTTTAATTCTACACATCAAAAAATGGTTCGGGTGAAATTTTGGGATTTTATGTAAATACATAAATTTTCTGTCCGTAGTGAAATTCGATAATTAAAAAAATATGATAAATAAGTGAATTTCTGCATCATTCTTGATTCATGAAGGATTGATGTGACTATTGGATCGAAATCACATGTACTTATTACTATCCATGGTCACAACAATCAATACAACTTGAATTCATGGAGAAAATAATAAAATAATGGGACACCCCTCATCTACTCTACTATAAAAACCTACCTTACTCGTTATTCTCATCACTCCTCTTAAGCCTTATTACATGTATAAATTTTTCTCAATTATACTCCCAAGATCCTAAACCACGTCCATCATCCCTTGGTCTCATAAAAAGACCAAAACATCTTCCCTAAAGAGGCTCTCTTGGAAGATTACTTCAAGAGTTAGATTCCTCTTTTCATTTCATTCATTTCAAGGTCATTTCATTTCTTTTTCATTCCTCACCTACTTTCATCCATACAAATAGATGACTCAAGTACCTTTCATGTAGAAATATTTTTTTATTATAATGGAAAAATTATTCATCATATCTCATTTCCCTTATTTTATAATAGAAATGAAAACACCATAGGAGATGTGTTAATTTATCACAGTCAAGAACGACATGTTTTCAATTTCTATTACAATTTTCATTTTAGGTCATGAACCCATTTTTATTCTTGAACCATAATATATTATTTTTATTATAACTTATTTAAGTTCTATGATCATTTTTTTTCACTTGATATTAGTTATAAATCAAAATGAGTTCGTTGTGATAAATAACAACTAATTAACCCAACCAATTGTAATTAATGTTTTGTTAAATGAATCATTTTCACTCCAAATAAAAAAATTATTTTTATAGCCATGTAATATTCTGGTTGCTAACTAATAACATAAATCATATATTATTTAGAACCATTCTCATTATACATGTTTATTTGTATATAAATATAAGTAAATTGATCCTGAAAATGAAGAAGAAAACACTCCCAAACTATGAAATTGAATCTCTTAAAACATAAAATGGAATTGAATGTAGGTTATATGTTTATAATAAATCAATAAAATTTATAGGAGGTAATTTATTTATTAATTTTTGAAACTAAATTTTATTATTCATGTCATTAAGATCGTGTGAGAAACACTTTCAGACATAATGTAAGGGTTTTCCACCCAAACCTCCATTTCCTTTTAGTTTACATTTATTTTCAACTTCCCTCAATGAACATATTATTTATTCATATATTCTCAAAAAAATTGTGTTATATATCTATATATATTTTCCATATATAATCATACCTTCATTTATGTGGAGTTGTATATTTTAAAAGGATCATTCAAAATTAATTTCTGAAATTCAATCCTGAATCAAGGCAATTTTTTCCAATTCTTACACATTTTGAAGGTAACACTATAATATATATTTAGAAATAATTGTGTTTATAAAATCAATTATTTTACGATGAAAATATCATATTATTTCACTTCTGGGTTTATACAATTATTTTAACAAAATAACTCATCTTTTCAAAGTAAAAGATATTTTCTCAAGAGTTACATGATGATTTCATAAGAGTATGATCATTTTTTTCAACACTCCTGTTGATATTTATTTATTTTACGGATTAATCTTTATGAAATAATATAAAATATTTAATTCAGTGGTTTGTTATTATTTTGACTATGGATAATATATCATACAACCATTGACCATTTATCTCAAAATGGTTAGTGTTTATGCTCAATGTTCTGGGAAAGATATATGTGTTTCATATGATAGTTTCAATATGAATCTATATTTTTTATGGTCATACCCATTCATATGAGGAATTAATTGGACATATAATTTGATTTTTGGGGCTCACTATTTCCCATTAAGGGATCAGTAGGTCTCATTAGAGAAATAGATTGGGACTTGGTCTAGGCCTTGCCCATATTTAGACATGGTTTTGGCTGAGGCCTTATTTATTTTTATATGTCTTTGAAGAGGCCTTGAAAGTATGATAAAAAATATTTGTAATATTAAATTCACTTATTATGAAGCTATAAATTCATAGTTCATGGGGGTATTTGACTAGTTGAATGTCCATGATTATGTTTTATTATGAAAATATTTAATCAGCTCATATTCCTGCCATAATGTGTTCTAGATTATTTTATTTAAGGATTGTGTTTTCAATTATTCACCTTGAATAATACTTATGTTATGTTATCTTCAATTTTATTATCTACACATAATAAGTATATGAGCTCACCCCTTTCTTATATTTCTTCTTCTCATGACATGAATTAGTCTAATATTAATAACCTACACGGATAAATTTATAGTTGTGAATGTTCCCTATAAAACATTTATTTTTTATTTCAATTCAAGTTGTAATGTTGATCTTAAGTATGTTTTTTCATTTCAAATATACTAAACTATTATTTCTTTCAATATATAAATATCTTGTAATAATTCCAATGTAATGTATTAAGGCTACAGCTCTGGGAAACTAGGTTCAGGTCATAAATATTCGTATTATAAGAAGTTTAGTAGAAAACATGGAAACTTGATTTAGAAAATGTAGATTAGGGAAAAATCATAAGATAATATTTGAGGATAAACATTCATGAACATCATAGAATATTTGAATGAAATATATTTTGTAGATCTTTCTAGAAAATATACCTCTCTCTGGGTACTACAGGTGGACATGATTTTGGAATAGATGTGCCTTGGAGTGAAATCACCAACAATATGTTTTGGGCTGGACCCAGTGAATCCTATTACACGACAACATGAATTATTCACACCTGGTTTGAATTTCCTAGGGGATATGGTTAGGACAATTCACATTTTCATTATAAGCCATTATGAAGGATTTAAATGTTAATTTTCCCTTAATGAAAGCATGTTTGTGAGTATGGGATTAGCCATGCACGAGATTTAAATTTTGGCTATATATTTTTCTATGTTAATATTATACATTATGATTCATAAAATAATCTAGTTTATACCATTATTTATACATTACTCCTAGTGGAAGTAATGAAACCTACACGAACACGTGTATCCCTTTAGAGATTTCCTTCTTTTGCAAGATAATGATGTTGGATTTGGAGATGAGACATGTGCGGAACAACTTATAACTATACTTGGACTACATACTAATGTTATGAAAAATTATGTTACATGTATGGAGCATTCAGGTCCATAATGTGTAGGATCTATGTTACATCTCTTATTACAATAATAAGCTCCATCATTTAATGGGACTGTAAACTCATTCATAGCGGAGTAGTGGATCCATTAATTGGAGTAGATATCTATTGCCATGGGATGTAACAAAAGGGAGAAAGTTTTCAAGGAAGTTTATAGTCTTTTAAGAGATACTGATCTATAGTGGTCACTAGTTCAAAACAAAATGGAGGAGTAAGAGAAATAAAAAATGGAATGGACTGAATTAAATGATCTTTTCTTAGAGAAGAAAATTCATCGTGGACAATGAGCGGATATGGAATGGAAGTATCAATATTTTAGGGAAAATGAATATGATAATGATGAAAATTATGAAGCTAACATCACAAAGTTATAAATACATTCTTTGGACTATATATTTAATTCAAGGAGAATGATTGATCAATTATTTGATGGCCTAAATCCATTCCTCAAGTGGGTGCTAGTCAGCCGACCTTTCTCAACATATGACGATATTGTCTCATGTGTTATCATGATAGAGAAAATGTTCTCTAATCCGTATTTCATTAAAGTAAAACATAAGAAGAAGAGATTTTATGAAAACACTAGGAAAGGAAATAGAGAAGTGCAGAAAAAAGGAGGAGTTGACTTTCCATCCTATGGTAATTTGGGAATGAAACACCCAACTTCCTGCATAAAAGAATAAGGGGTGTGCTACATGTGTAGAAAGAAATTCCATCATGTTGGTGTTATTAAGGGGATGAAAGAATATATTAATTCTCAAATCTATAATGGTAGGGAGAAGGTACACTATGCTAATGAATTTCCAAAATGTCAAGGAAACTTACCTCAGAAAAGGAAAAGGGATCAGGGAAATCTTATGTGATCACAACTGCAGATATTGATGTTCATAATGATGTAGTGGAAGGTACTTTAATAGTTTCTTCCAACATAACTAATTCTTTATTTGATTGTGGATCATAACATTATTTCATATATTCCCAATTTTCCCTGAAAATTAGATATTTCCAATTTGATGAAATATAGGTGTTTTTAGTAAAAACTCCAAAGGGATATATCATTGCAGCATATTTGTGTTAGGTAGTCCCCATTATATAATATATATTTTATTCATATACTAATTTAATTATCATAGACCTAATTTAATTTGATATAATAATCAGTATTTATTGGATTTAAGACCATGATGTGAAATTTTATCTCAAGAAGAAGGAGGTTAATTTTTTTAGACATTGTAGAATCCCTTATATTTAGAGAAAAATCATTAGCATATTATTCTCATCATGATCCATCCCCAGTAGCTCTACTGAATTATATTATTGGAGGGAAAGGTATTTCAATAACTATGGGCATGGAAATTAATTTTCAAATAGAATATGTACCAATTGTGCAAGAATATGTTGATGTGTTTCTAGATGATTTACCTAGATAACCTCCTAAGAATGAAATTGAGTTTCAATCAACTTAATTCATGCATCAAGACCTATATCAAAGACCCCTTATAGAATGGAAACTATGCATTTAGTAGACCTGAATAAAAAACTAGAGTAATTGAGTGATAATGGATTTATTCCCCCTAGTGTTTCTCCATAGGGATCCCCTTTTCTTATCATTTAGGTGAAAAATGGATCTATGAGGTTGGGAATTGACTACAGAGAGATCAATTCTAAAACAATAAAGAAAAAGTATCCCCTAAATCTCATTGATGATTTACATTGTCATCTCCTTAGATCCCAATATTTTTTACTAGATTGATATTTGATCTTGGAATCATTATTTTCATGTGAGGAAGTATGATATTCCAAAGATATAATTTTTAACCAGGTATGGGCATTACGAGTTCATAGTAATGCCTTTTGTCTCACTAATAAACTCTTTGTTTTCAAGGATTTAATTAATATAGATTTCATGTAATATCATGATGTCTAGGTGGTGGTATTTATTGATTATATCTTGGTAAAATTCAAAGTCTTTAAAGATCATGAAAATCCCTTACACACTATTTAAAATAATATTTGAAAAAATTAATTATATTGGATGTTTATAAAGTGTAATTTTGGCTACAACTAGCACCTTTCATTTATATATTGGTATTACGGATGTAATATCTACTGATCCTTCCATGACAAAGGCTATTAAAGAATGGTCTACTCTAACTAGCATAACTGAGGAACATAGTTTTATTGTTTTGGTAGTTTATTATCAGTGTTTTGTTTAGTTATTCACCCATTTATCCAATCCAATATCATATCTTCCATATAGAGGTGTCAATTTCATATAGACAAAACAATATGATGACTGTTTTGAAGAATTGAATAATATATTACTGAATGATCTGGCCCTAACTCTATAATTAGGGAATAATGGTTTTGTGTTATATAATGATGCATCCAGGAAAATACTTGGTTGTTTCCATATGAATAATTATAGTGTTATTGACTATGAAATGAAGAAGTTAAAAATTGATGAACAAAAGTATCATACTTAGGATCTTGAGTTAGTAGTGGTAATAATGTTTCTGAATATATGGAAAAATAATACAAAGGGTGAAAAATGTGGGATATATATGGATCACATAAGTACAAAGTAAATATTATCATAGAATGAACTAAACATGAGGCAATGGTGGTTGCCTGAACTACTCTAGGATTATAATTTTTCCATACACTACCACCATGGAATGGAAAATATGGTAGTAGATTCATTATGCCAGAAGAATCAAGGAGTTCTCAACAAAATGGGGTTCTATAAGGATCCTTTTTACATGGATATAGTGAGGATGTTTATTGGGATTATCCAAAAAGGGGAAATCTCACTACTTCCTAAAATGGTTTCCCTATCATTATTTTTGTAAATAAATTATTCCTCACCATCTAATGATGATAATATTCAAAAGAAAATTAATGCTCTGAAATATGGTAAGTTGACTGACTTCATGGGTGCAATAGGAATTCGAAAATTTGGGAAGAGGTTATATATTTCCTCTATACTCTAGAATAAAAAGGAGTTATTGAATGATTATTATAGATAAAATTTCTCTATATACCATGGTAGCACTAAAATTATAGATTTTTGTTGGATCATTTCTGGTGGGATAACATTAACCGGGAAATTCGAGATTCTATATAAAGATGTCTAGTCTACGAACAGGTAAATGCAAAACGATAACATCCTAGAAGATTAATTCAACCTCTACCCTTTCCTATAAAAAATTGGAGAAATCACCAAGGATTTTGTCACTAGAATACGTAAAAACCATGGAATAATGACGGGATATGTGTAATTGTTGATCAAAATATGAAATCTACACATTTTCATCATTATAAGGGAGGATTTGGCACTAGAGAACCAAGCATGACTATATATCAATGATGTTGTGAGACTTCACGGAGAACCTCTATCAATTGTTTCTCATAATGATCCTTGATTTACCTAAAATTTATGGAAAATTATCCCGAATTTTTTTGATATTGAGCTTCGATTAAGTACTTTATATCCCCCATAAACAAACGAGAAATTAGAAGTACGATCCAAACCTTAGACTGCATATTGAGATCATGTTCACCTGACTTTCTAGGTATGTGGGATCAATATTTACCTTTAGTGGAGTTTTCCTATAATAATAGTTTCCACTAAAGTATTAATATGGAATCATATGAAATATTTTATGGAAAGATATTACATACACTAACCTATTCGGATGAAGTTGGAAAATGGAAGCTTTCAGGCCTAGAGATTGTTGTGGAAATAACAAGGAAGGTTAAGAAAATTTATGGCCATTTCAAACCATCTCAAAGAAGACAAAAAATCTCTTCTGATAATCGAAGGATGTATTTGGAGTTTCAAGTAGGATATCATGTTTTCTCAAAAGTATATCCATGAAAGGGAATTATATGATTTGGGATGAACGAAAATAATCCCACGGTATATAGGCCTTTTTGAAATTCATGAAAGAATTGGAGGTGTTTCATATTTTTTGGCTACACGACATAGCCATTCTAAGGAGCACAACATATTCTAAGACTCAGTACTGAGAAAGTACATTCCATACCCAATGCATATCGTCGCATCTGACGGTATATAATGGAAACCTAGCCTACCATACAATGAATAGCCTATATGGATTTTGGACACTAAAGAACAAGTTTGTGTAATTGGATGAATCAATGGGTAATGATAATTTGAAAAAATCATTAAATCGAAGAGGAAACATGGGATACTAAGGATCTTAAGATGAAGAATATCCCAAGTATTTTTGTGAGATGTCATTCTGGTAATTTTGGGGATGAAATTTTATTAATGAGGGGATAATGTAACACCCCATGATTTTGAAAATAAATTTAATATTCAATGCATGAATTAAAATCTCTCTTTGAAATACCACTTTATTATAACCTTTCTAGTTAACATAGGTTTTTTCACCTATGGGATTTGAATTATGGAAAGATGACATAGATGGTTGCGTTCAGGAAGATATTTAGATTCTGATAAGACAAACATTTTTTTTTGAATATTTACATACCCTTATCAATATTAATATGAATAGTAATATGAACCTTATGAATATTAAATAATATTATTATATTATTTTCTTATGGTTATAAGATAATGAGATCTGATTAAATTTTCAAGGTGATATAAATCAAATTATAGTTTTAAAATTGTTATTTTCCAAATAAATTATAATTTTATTTAAAAATTAAATTATTAATATCAAGAACATTGTTTTTAAAAAAATGGATTTCGTTTTAATTCTAAAAGTTGAAAAATGGTTGGGAGAATTTTTGGGATTTTTCTAAAATACATAAATTTTTGGTGAATAGTGAAATTCGATAAATTACAAAATATGCTAAATACATGTATTTATGAATCATGATTGAGTAAAGGAAGATGTAAATGACAACTTGTTCAAAATCACATGCACATACTAATATTCTCAGTCACAATAATCAATATTATTTGTTGTCTTTGTTAATATAATAATATAATGATTAAAATAATGGGAAAACCCTCCTCTCATCCACTATAACCCCTGTCCCTCACTCCCTATTCTCATCACTCATCTCAGGCCCTGTTACATTTCTAAATTCTACTAAATTATCTTTCCAAGATCTTCCCAGACATCCATCAGCCCCTGGTGTCATAAAAAAACATCATCCCTAATGTGGCTCTCAATTATGTTAACTTGAAGACATTAATTGCTCTTTTCATTTCATTTTTTTCACGTAACATTATTTTATTTCTCTTTACTCACAAAATTTCATCATAATTTATTGATGAATACAATACCATACATATACGGGAATGTTTTTATGAAAATGGAACAATTCTTCATCATCTCCCTTTTCCATTTCTCTTTTACTAGAAAAGAATACACCATCCACGATGTGTTAATTTATCACATTCAAGGATGAAGGGTTTTCAATTTCTATTACCATCTTCAATTCCAGTCATGAAACCATTTTTATTGTTTTAGAAAACTATAATATATGTAAAATAAATTATTTAATGTTTGTAGTCCTTTCTTACACATGATATTAATTTATAAATCAAAACGAGTTCATTGTGATCAAGAAACGCCAATTAACCCAAAAAATTGTCATTAAATATTTCTATGATGAATTATCTTCACTCAGAATAACCAAATGAATTTTATAACCATTAAATATTATGTTTTTTCACTAATATCATACAAATTCTATTTTCAACAACCATTCCCACTATGCATGTTTATTAGTACATGAATATAAGTTGACCAATCATGAAAACCAAGGAAGAACACAATCCCAAACAATGAAATTGAATCTCTTAACCCATAAAAAGGAAATTAATTTACCAAATATATTAATTATAAATCTATTACATGTAGAGAAGTTTCTTTAATAATTAATTTACGAACCGAAATTTTATTATTCTGGTCATATAGATCAAGTGACAGACACCTTCAATCTTAACGTAAGGGATTTCCACCCGAACCTCCATTTTAATTCAGGTTATTTTTATTATCTACATACATAAATTAAATTATTATTAATACATATTTTATCATCATATTTTCTATTTTAATTTTATTTATATTTGTTCCATGAAAATCATACCTTCATTTATAGTGTTCTATATGTTTTAAAAGGAACTTTAAAAAATACTTCCTGAAATACAATCCCGATTCATGGGAATTATCAAATTATTATCCATAATAAAGGGAACTCTATATTCTATTTTTAGAGATGATTGGTTTTCTAAAATCACTTATTGTATTATGATAATATAATCATACTTCAATTCTTGATTTATACAAATATATTTCCAAAAGAACTCTTCTTTTCAATGTAAAATGGTATTTATCTCCAGAATTACTCGATGATTTAATAAGAGTATCCTCATCTATTTCAACACTCCTATTGATTATTATTTAAGTTTCATTTTAATATTTATGAAATCATATAAAATATTTAACTTAATTATTTATTATTAGTGTGGTGGTGGATTGGCTATCTTTAAATGATTCACAATATTACTCTGAATGGTTAGTGTTTATGCATAATGCTTTGGTAAAGTTATTTATGTTTCATATGTTAGTTTTAATATGAATATATGTATTGTTTACATTTATCATCATTCTTATGTGGACTTCATTGGACTTATATTAAGTTGTGTGGGGACTTCTATATCCCCTCGATGCATCACGAGGTCACATGGGACAAATAGATATGGTCAAAGTGAGGCCTTGCCCAATTTTAGATATGGGTTTTGGCAAAGGCCTTCATCATTTAATGATTTCTTAGATAAGGCCTTGATGGTATGTTTTAAAATCTCCGGAATATACATTTCCCATTTATGATGCTATAAATTTATATTTATTATGGTTATTTGTCTATTATAAAACCCATGATTATGTTTTATTACAGAAATATTTACCCATCTCATATTCCTTCCATAATATGTTCATGTTTATTTTTTTATGGAATATGTTTCTAATTATTCACCACGACTACTATTAATGTAATGATATCATATGTTTTATTGTATACTAATTCTGAGTGTTTAATGTCACATATTTATTATGTTTCATCTTCTCAAGACAAGAAGAAGTATATTATGAATGACATACGGGGGTAAATTTATAGTTGTGGATGTTCCCAATAATAATCATATGTTGTATTTAATTTCATGTTTTAATATTGAACATATGTGTGTATCTGGATTTCCAAATCTACTAAACTATTCATTCCTTCATGATAAGACTTTCATGTAATAATTCCAATGCAATGAAATACGACACTAGCATCAGGAAACTTGGGTCGGGTATTTACATTTGGTATTAGATAATGTTTATTTGAAACCTATAATCTTGATTTAGAAAATGTTGATTAAGGAATAAAAACAAAAGATTTTATTTGAAGATAAACATATAATTACATCCCGGAATGTTGTAAAGGAATAGATTGTGTGGAACAGTCTGAAAAATATATCACTATTTGGATACTACATATGAATGTTATTCTGGAAAAAATATACCATGGACTGAATACTCTGACCAGAATTTTCGGGCATGAACCAGGGTATCCTTGTAATCTAAAACAAGCCTTGTGCACCTGTTTTGACACTCCCGGGGGATATGAAATGTATAATTCACATTTTTTACAATCTTTTATAAAAAATTTAAATGTATATTTTTCCTCAAAAAACCCATGATTTTGAACATGGGATATCCATGCATTTGATTTCGATTTATGCTATGTATTTTTCTATGTTAAGATTATAAATTCGGATTCATAACCTAATCATGTGTATTAAATTTTTTAGATATGATGCATAGTGAATGTATTGGAACCCGCATGAACGTGCATATCCCATGTTGGGATTTCCCTTCCTTCCAAGACAATGAATTTGGATCTAGAGCAGGGAATGTTGTGGAACAACATATAACTATACTAGTAAAACTGACTCCGGTTATTAATAATAACCATATCCTTATGTAGAATCTAGATCCACAGTAAAGAAGAGCTATCTTAGATCGCTTAATACGGCAACATCCTCTATCATTTAGTGGGACTACAAACCCATTCGTAGTGGAGCAGTGTATATGTTCCTAAGGGATGGTATTTATCTTCTTGGGATGTAATGAAAGGTAGAAGGAAATCATGGTAATTTATCATATGTCGAGAGATGATAATCAAATGTGGTCACTATTTCAAAACAAAAAATAGGGGGAAGAGATATAAAATAGGGAATGTTCTAAATTTAAATAACTTTTTTTATAGATGTACCTTCCTCATGAATGGTGAGAAAATACGGAAAGTCATTTTATGAATATGAGGAAAAATGATGTTGAGAATATTTCAAAGTATAAAGCTAACTTTAAAAGGTTAACCAAGAATAATGTGGACTATATATGTAATACAATGACCATGATTGATCGATTCTTTGTTTTCCTAATTCCATTCCTTTGGTGGGCACTGGTCTTCCAAAAATTCTCATCATACAAAGATATTGTGTCATATGCTACCAAGATAGATAAAACGTTCTATAATTCATATAATTCAAATAAAATAAAGAGAATAAGAGGGTTTTTTAATCATTGAATAGGAAATAAGGAAATGAGATTGAATGAAGGATTTGACTTTCCACCCTATGACAATTTTGGTAAGATACAACCTAGTTTCTACATAAAAGGAAAAGGGGTGTGCAACATTTGTGGACAAAAATTCCATCATTTTAGTATTTGGAAGGTGAAGAAAGAAGATATTAATGTTCAATGTTATAATTGTTGGGATATGGGAGACTATGATAATGATTTTCTAAGAATCAAGGAAATATGTCTCTGAAAAAGCCTAGGTAGAAGGTACAAGCTTATGCGATCATAAATATTGATATTGAAGTTTATAATGACATGGTGGTAGGTACATTAATCATTTTATCAATCTTATATAATTCTTTATTTATTTCAAGATCATCACATTCATTCATATGTTCACAGTTTCCTAATAAAATTATACATTTCCAATTTGATTTAATAATGGAGTTTTCAGTCAAAAATTTTACGGGAAGTATCATTTCAACAATGTTGTTTCATGAAATCCCCATTATGGAAAATTAACAATATTTATCTTCTAATTTTATTTTCATACCCGTGATTAAATGTGATATATTCCTCGATGTGTATTGAAATTTTAAGCATGATATTAATATTTATTGCCAGAAAAAGGTGGTTACAATTTTAAGTATTTTGTGGAGTCCCATATATTTAGAGAAGAAACATCACCATCTAATTTTTATATAGATCTTCCCTAGTAGCTCATCTAAATTCAATTACTACGGAAAAAGTGAATGAAAAACTATGGTTGAGGAGAGGGATTTTGAAATAGAGGATATATCTATTGTGCCAAAATATGTTGACGTGTTTCCCAAAGATTTATCTGGATATATTCCAGAGTGAGAAATTGTGTTCCCATTGACATAATTATAGATTCAAGTCCCATATTGAAGACCACATATAGAGTTTCCATGGTGAAATTACAGGAACTATAGAAAAAATAGAGAATATGATTGATAAAGGATTTATTCTCCCAAGTGTTTATCCATGGGGAGCCATTGTTCTCATTGTTATGGAGAAAGATAGATATATGAGGCTGGGAATTGACTACCAAGATATCAATGATATTAAAATATTGAACAAGTATCCCCTAACTCAGATTTATAATTTATTTGATAAACTTCATAGAGCCATATATTTTTTGATGATTGCTCTTCGATCTGGATATCTTCAATTGTGTGTGATGAAGGATGATATACCAAAAAACAAAATTTCAAACTAGGTATGGGGATTACATATTTACAGAAATGGATTTTTTACAGAATAATGAACCCTCTTTTTTCATGGATATAATGAATATATTTTTTACAGAATATCTTGATGGAATTGTGGTGGTATCTTTTGATGTTATGTAGTATACTAAAAAATCTATGAATATCAGGAAAATTACTTGTGCACTATTGTGAAGACTCTTAGAGGAAATAAATTACATTGGATGTTTGTAAAGATTGAATTTTTTTCATTAAAAAGTATCCTTTAATTTCCACAATATCTCTAAATGTTGAATATTTATTGATCAAGCAAAGACAATGGCTTTTCAAGAATGGCATAATCCAAAAAACATTACTTAGGTACACAGTTTTATTGGTTTAGTTGGAAGTTATCTCTATTTTTAAAAACATTACATGTTTATCCAATGATATAAATAAGCTTACATATAAAGGGGTAAAGTTTCTATGGAAAAAATAATGGGAGGTTAGGTTAGAATAATTGAACAAGAGATTTGTTAATGCTCTAATAGAAACTCTATCATCGGTGAATGATGGGTTAGTGGTATATAATGATGCTTCAAATTACTGACTTGGTTGTATCCTTATAAATAATGATAGAGTTATTTACTATGAATCAAGGAAGCTATAAATTAATGAAAAAAAACTATCATACTCTTGATCTAGAGTTAGAAGTGGTAATCATTGATGTGATGATAAGGTGATATTATCTCTATAGTGAAAAATGATTGATATATAGAGATCAAAAAAGTTTATAGTATATATTCTAAAATAAGGAACTCAACATGAGCCAAAGGAGATCACTCGAAATACTCATGAATTATGATTGCTCTATTCACTACCTCCCAGGAATGGAAGAAAATTTAGTTGCTACCCTGAGTATGAAAGATCACGGAGTTCTCAACAAAATGAGGAATAAAAAGGATCCTTTGTACATCGATATAGACAGGATAGATATGGGAATTATCAAAGAAGGTGAAACAAAAGTACATTTTTGAAATGTCTTCCATAACATTTTTATTCCAATGAATTAATGATTCAAAGTTAGATGATGATAATATTCCAAAGAGAATTATTGCAATATACGGTGGGAAGTTGACTGAATTTGTGTGTGTAGATGGAATTCTGAAATTTTGGAAGAGGATTTGTGTTCCCTCTATACCCGAGCTGAAATTGGTGTTATGGGATGATGCTCATAGCTCCCATTTCTCTATACAAACCATTAGCACTAAAATTAATATAGATTTGATGGAAAATTTCTTCTGTGAAAACAAGATGAATGAAATTGGTGATTAATTATCATGATTTCTAGTCTATAAATAAGTAAGGGTCAAACTCCAACATCCTAGAGGAATTATGGAATCTCTACCCATTCCTTCCTAGAAATGGGATGAAATCAATATGGATTTTTTCAATAGATTACCCAAAACTCCATGGAATAATGATACGATATAGGGAAAATGTTGATCGAATTATGGAATCTTCACAATTCCTCACTATAAGTGAGGATTTGGCTCTAGGAACCTAGAACAACTCTATATCAGTGATGTTTTGAGACATTATGGAATACTTATCAATATTTTTTCTGATCAGGAGAGACAATTCATATAAACATTATTGGAAATTATCTAATCATATTTGGATACTGAGGAAGTACATGCCAAACCCAACACATATCCTCACATCTGAAGGTATAAAATTTGATCTCAACTTATCTTACTGTGAAGAGCCTATATGGATTATAGACCGTAAGTAACAAGTGTTGAGGAATCAGATGACTCGACTGGTAAAAATACTTCAGAAAAATCATAAAATCAAAGAGAAAACCAAGGATACTAAGGAGAATATAATGAAGAACAACCCAAATAATTATGTAAGATTACCATATGGAAATTTTGGGAAAGAAGTACTTTTAATGTGGAGATAATGTAACACCCCAATATGTTGAAAATAAATTTAATATTGAATTTTTGAAATACCATGTCTCTAAATAACACCATTTTGTTATAACCGACTGAGTAAACATATTTTTCCACATCTTTGATTTGAATTTCAAAAAACTGACACACATGGTTGTGTTCCAAATGATATTTAGAGTCTAATAAAAAACATAATTTTTTGTGAATTGTAATATACCCTTAGGAATAGTAATATGAATAGTAATTTTACCCTTATTAATAATAAATCATATTATTATTTCATTTTCATAATGTTATAAGATAATAATCTCTAAATAATATTTCTATGTGATATTAAACAAATTATAGTTTTAGAAATGTTATTTTTTGAATAAATTATGATTTTATTTAAAAAATAAATTAATAACATGTAGAAAATTATTTAAAAAAAGGATTTTGTTTTTTAATTCTACAAGTTGATAAATGGTTAGAGTGAATTTTTTGGACTTTTCTAGAATAGTTGATTATTTTGTGAATAGTGAAATTTGATAATTTACAGAATATGCTAAATAAGTGAATTTCTCCATCATTCCTAATTCATGACTGATGTATATGACAAATGGATCGAAATCACATGCACTTATTACTATTTTTGGTCACAAGAGACAATAATACTCGTTGCCTTTGGAAATTTTAAAAAATGATTATTAAAATAATTAGAAAACCCTCATTCCCTATGGTATGAAAACCACACTCACTCCCTCTTCTATTAACTTCTCTAAAGCCTTGAACCTTTTCTAAATTATGATCAAATATCCTCTCATACTCCTACGTCATGCCCATAATCCCTTGGTGTCTTAAAATGTCCAAAACATCTTCCCTTAAGATACTCTCAAGTAGGATTAATTGAAGAGGTAAATTCCCCTTTTTCATTTCCTTTGTTTCAAGTACCTTTATTTTATTTTTCTATTCTCACCTCCTTTCATCCAAATGTTGTGATTTCTCCAGCACAATAAACGTTCTGAATTTTTTTTATGAAAAATGAAGAATTCTTCATCATCCTTCTTTTCCCTTTCTTTTATACTAGAAATGAAAACACCATCTGAGATATTTTAATTTATCTAATTCAAGGACGACGAGTTTTCAATTTCTATTACCATATTTAATTCTAGTCAAGGATCCTTTTTAACAGTTGAACTAGATTATAATGTATGTGTATTAACATATTTTATGACTGTAATCCTTTTGTACAGATGATATTAATATATAAATCAAAATTATTTCATTGTGATCAAGAACAACCAATTAACAAAAACAATTCTCATTAATGTTTTGTATAAGGAATCATCTTCAATCCCAATAAAAAATGAATTTTATAACCATGTAATGTTATGGTTTTTAACAAATAACATAACATTTCAATTCAGGAAATCCATTCTCATTCAACATGTTTATCTACACATGAATATAAGCATACCGATCAGGAAAACCCACGAATATTACATTCCCAAACAAAAAAATTGAATATCTTAACCCTTAAAAGGGCATGAATGAACCAAATATAGTTATTCTAAATCAAATAAATGTTTATGAGTCTTTATAATCATTAATTTATGATCCTAAATTTTATTATTCCTGTCATTATGATCATGTGAGGAGAACCATCGGACTAAAAGTAAGGGTTTTCCACCCGAACCTCCATTTTCATTCTGGTTATTTATATTATCTACTTACCTAAATTAAATTCTTATTTATTCATATTTATTCATCATAATTTCTCTGTCAATGTTATATATATTTTTTCTATCTAGAATCATACCATCCTTTACTGATGCTATATATTTTAAAAGGATCTTTCAAATATAAATCCTGAAATACATTCTCGATTGTAGGGAATTTATCAAATTCTTACATATTTTCAAGGGAAATATTTAATCTATTTTAAGAGAACATTGTTTTTCTAAAATACATTATTTTAATATTAAAATAACATATTACTTAATATATGGTTTTATACAATGATTATTCTTAAAGAACTATTCTTTTCAATGTAAACTAATATTTATCTCAAGAATTACTTGATGATTTCATAAGAGTATCTTCGTTGGTTTAAAAACTCGAGTTGGTTATTATGTATTATTGAGATTAATCATTATAAATTAATATACCATATTTATTTGAATGTTTAATGATTAGTTTTACTATGGGTATGCTATCATAAAACCATTTACCATTTTACTCTTAATGGATGGTGTTTATGCTTAATTTCTGGGTAAAATTATTTACATTTCATATATTAGTTTCAATATGAATGTTTTTATTGTTTACATTTATCCCCATTCATATTATAAATTCATTGAACTTATTATGTGATGGGTGGAGCCTGATATATTCCCTCTATATATCGGTCGGTCTCATGAGACAAATAGATATGGATGTGGCTGAGGCCATTCTCATTTTTATATATGGTTTTTCTGGAGGGCTTATCCCTTTTTAGATGTCTTTGCCGATGCCTTAACTGTATGATTCAGAATTTATGCCTTACATATTTCCCTCATTATGAATCTATCACTTCATAGTTCATGTGGTTATTAAATTAGTAGAATACCCATTATTATTTTTTATTCTAGAAAGTTTTACTCAAATTATATTCCTAAAATAATTTTTTCTTTTTTATTAATTTTTTTAAAGGCATCTGTTTTCAATTATTCACCATACCTAATGTTTATGTTATGTTTTATTATGCTATATTTATTTCTCTTAATAATTGTTTTATCTCACCCCTTTTATATGTTTTATCTTCTCAGGGCATGAAGAACTCTATTATGAATGTCTTGTAGGGGTAAAGCTGTAGTTGTAGATTTTTGCAATAAAACTTTTATATTGAACTTCATGTCAAGTTTAAATGTAGAAATTATGTATGTATCTAGATTTCAAAATCGACTTGACTATTCATTCCTTTGATATAATTCTTTCTTTTAATCAGGTCAATGTAATGTAATACGACACCAGCTCTGGAAAACTGGGTTTGGGTTTTACACATACTATTTTCCCATCACAATGTCATTGGATCACATAGTGAATCTTGAATAACTCTTTGTAACCCCATGGAAGGAGTATGTAGAGTGATCCAAATAAATCTTTATTACCAAATAGTTGATTCATGTAGTGGAACAAGTGATATATTATTCTAAAGTAGAATGATGCACCATCACCACATGGTTCCACCATGTGGGGAGATCATGGCCCTCCAGGTTCCATAGGATCATTTTGAATTTATTTAACAATACATTTCATAATTTTGGAAATCCATTTTATTCATTATTTATAATCTAATTCATTAATATTTTCATACATACTGTGACAAGAATAGCTAATATTATAATTTAATTCCAATTCCATTAAACATAATCATTTTATATTAATGTCTCTCTTTATGAATTCATATAGAGGGTTACATATATCTAAAGAGTATTACATATATTTATGAATCTACTGAAACAGTATGTTAGGTCATCCACCTTTATAATAAGATATATAACTCACTTGTAATGGGATGTTATTTTGGAGGATAAGAAATGTTGAAGGACTTCCAAGGGAAAAAGTATTAAGAATTATCCATTGAACAATTTTACCGTTACACTAGTTAAAGGATCATAAGTTCATGGATATTAACCATTGATCAATGACCATTATATATCATTACACTAAATTTATATACATTATGAACTTCAATCCATACATGTGTATAGATGAGGATTACAAGTTAATTAATATTGAAATGGGGTGAAATGTTCTATTACAGACTCACTTGATAATTTTAAATTTGTCTACCATTTATTAATAGGTAAATAAGGTATTCCTTGTTAGTATGGGATATAAATTAGATTCAGATTTGGGTACATAATTACGTAGTAAATATATGGATGGTAGTTCGTTTAGAGGATGGATGTGATGCGAGGAAGATATTGGCATTAATGGATCATTATAGGAAAGTGAAGGAAGTAGTATGCCTTCATCTCTGAGATAATAAAGACTACCCATTCATTTTAATTATTAAATAAATCAAGGGAATATTAATCCAAATTATATGTTCAATGTGATGTAGTTTCATACATGTCATCAATATATCAATATTGAATAATTCAATAAAATAAGTGTATTAAAATATTTTATGAATCCTCCCCAACTAATCTTAATATCATATGCATTTTTGTGTGTGTTGTGTACTAGTTTTACTTAAAAAAAAATTAGGTTATTCTTTCATAGATTACCTTATAGTTATTATGGATATCCATTAGTTTTTCATTTATCAAAATTGGGATTAATACCATATGATCATCATGAGGAGTTAGGTATGATGTATTAAATATTAAAATGTATTATCTTTTTGTGGGAGGGCCCTTCTTTTATTATAGGTCTTATATTTTTATGTTGTACTTTTCATTATTCCTTATTTTATACAATTTTCAAATAATTTTATCATTTAGACAATATAATCTCTTTAAGAACATAAACTGGGCAACTCATTTTAATTTGCATTCCATGAATCACTTTTAGGAAAATATATATTTTATAAAAAAAGCATTCATCATTTTCATTAGTGATGACTTCTTATTAGAATTATTGGGATCTAACTGCCCATAATATAAAGACATTTTAGGTCATTATTGGATTTGAATTATTAACTAAATTATAAACCGATATTGAGGTGTATAATTTGAAAATTTCTATATTATAATTGGGTGGAAATCAATATACTCTTTTCTCAATATTGTATATTCATTTTGGTCATGCAGTCCTCAATTCGGGTCTAGTAGGAGTGATTACTACTAATATGGATAGATTTGATCATAGACCAGTTTGGGGCAATTAGTGAAATGTTTTTCCACTAGTTTTAAGATCTTGATTTTAATTTTCATTCATTATTTTTAGATATAACTACTATAAGAAATTTTTAGTTTAATCATTATTTACTAAATGTAATGGAACCTATATATACTCCAATATATCATATAGAAACAATTAAATTATATTAATTGTGGATTAAAAAAGCGTTGTTAATGGTTAAATGTATTATAAGACAACGCATATCGATATGGGGTAACATAATTTCAGTAATAATTAATGATTTATATAGTATAAAATTTTAATATAAAATCAAAATTTATTCAAGGGGTAAATAAGGAATTATGAAACATTTCATAAAATGAATGATCTATTTGATATATTTAACATGGGAAAATAATTTTACAATATTTTAATATAGATAAGATATCACTAACTTTATGTAGTTCTCCAAGACATTGTGGTTACCCATTTATAGGGATGGTATTTTCCTTTCACATATTTAGAAATTCCTTTGGATTGATTGAAAATTTAGTTATTTTAATGTAATTAATGACTAGGATTTCTTCCAATTCTAATAATATTTCGATGAATCCTTCATGGATGATCCATGTTATATTCTAATTCACTGGATGATCAAAGTTGATATCATGGAATATTGTTTGATTTTATCACTTTCATTATTCCTTTTAATATTAGTGTTAATAATAGTAATAATAAGTTATATTCCATTAGAATATGATTTTTCTTAATATCATCTCATTAAAAATTAAATATGTGGAATTAGCTGTTGTTATGATTTGTGAATTCATAGTTCACATTTTTAATCATTGATATCATAAGGAGAGGATATATAATATGGGTCTTTGTATTGTTGTAATCTAACAATATCGTAAGACTAGTAGAGGTATTCAATGTCTTGATGGAAATGTTCCAGAACTATTTATATACATGACTATATCAAAATGATGGAAATTTAGAAGTAAACGTTTCTTAGGGAGAACAATATTAATACATTTGAGAAATATTTTTTCAAAAAGGTTATTATAAAATTATTGGAGGGATATGAAACTATATCATTACCTATTTGTATAAATACAATGGTGGAGGTGGTTCTATTTTCACAAAATCATAAATATCCATGATTACTGGTGGAATCCCTAAATGATCAAAAGGTTGTGTACAAAATTTCATTAGCTTGGCCCCACTATAAATTGTTTGGATGGAGTTATTAAAGTATTGGTATATTATTTTAACTGTTTTATTTGATTAGTATAGTGAAATTACTATTTTCAATTATATATTATGACTTGTTTGAATCCTATAATTTTTTATCATTACACACAATTATTTTATTTTAATTTTGTACTTATTATAGGAGTTGTAAGAGTGTGTGTATTGAGGTATTTAAATGTACTACATGGGTTTATATTCTTATAATATTTTATAAATCATTTCATGGGTTCATTTGATTTATTTATGACGCATACCATATCCCTTATTTAATCTTATACTAAGTGATTCCAGTCACGGTGGTTCCAAACACAATTAGTGGTATCATCTATTGTGATATAGCAAGCCTTAGTTCACTCAAAATCAATATTGTTTGTAAAATTAATGTCTCTAAAATATTTAATTGTAGTGGGATATATATATTTAACATGTAATGGAATTGGATAAAGTTAACATTTGTATCAAAACATTTGATGGTGTGGACATTAGATTATAGAGGATGAAAATAGAATTATTTATTAAAGAATAAAATTTTAATCATGTTAAATGGATGAAAAATATTAGAAATGGATAAAATGGAATTTGAATTCCATAATTTGATTTCACTTATCAAGACATTTCTATTTATATAAATTAATATTTCATAAAACATTTAATAAGTTATGAAAACTATAGAATTGATAAGTTCTCTAGTTTATATATATATATATATATCAGAATTTGATAGAAAAGAAACATTATTTATATTTATGTAATTATTCATAATATAAATATAATTTGGAATGGATATAATAGATCATAACGATGACATCAATATGATTTATAGATATTTCTAATTGAGAATTGAAATTTGTATGAATCCAAAGTAACATTTTTTATTTCTGTCATCACTTTAAAAATCCTGGAATGGGATTTCATCATCTCTATCCATATTTATTATTGTAAAATATATCTAATTTATATAGAAATTAATGAACACATTTATTATGAATAGATCATATGGATGAATGTATAATAACCTAAAAGAAATATGTTTAGTGAGGATTATGTATAATATTTCTTCCAACAAAATAATATTATGAATGTGGAAAAAATTATTAATGAATTCAAATTTAGTTCCCTCTCCCAAAACATATATGTTGGAATTAGATAAATAAGTGGTATATAATAAAGTATTATAGATATTATAGGTTAATTTTTTTAAAAGAAAAATCTATAACTTCCATACAAAAAATTGTTTAGGTGGTATTAGTATGTTATAGAGTCAAAATACAACATTGGATCAGGAATTACCAATTTTGATTAATTATTTCATTTAACATCTAAGAGGTCAATCATAACCAACTATGTTTCCAAATAATCATTAGGGTTATCCCTTTAAATAATGAATCTTATGATATCGTAGGGAAACACAATGTAAAATGACACATCCAAATTTGAATTTCTTATGAAATTTCATGGATTTTAGTCAATATTTTATTTATGATTGAATTTAACTTACATTGGAAAGATATAAAAAAAATTTATACAACCACACTAGATGGAGTATGTAAGATCATTTGTAAATCCATGCCATTTCTGTAGGTGTTAAAGATGAGTTACTTATTTATAATATGATGATTAAATTGATTAATGATTATCGAAAAACATTTCAAATTTTAGAGTTATGTATTGGTCACATAAGTGAGAAGAACATGTGAATTTTAGGGGCTAAAATATTACTAAAATTCAGTGACATGTATTTCATAAAATGTTATAATTACACTATAAACAATTATAGAAATAGTTTGTTAAAAAAGTAAAACTATGTTTTAATGGTTAGAAATCAGATATACATAAATTTATTGGCTTTTAAAAATTATTCATAATGAAGGGTAACTATGTTTGGTTACCATTATCAAGGATTCAACTTGAAATGTTGTGTAAAATTATTTAAACTCAAAACATGGTATTTTTAATTTTTGTTTTTTTAATATATGCTACAGATAAAAATAAAAAAAATAATATTATCTGTTCAAGGATTAAAAGGGGAGGTTATTATGTTGATTGGGAATCCGATAGGTTTTACAGTGAAAGTGATCCAGGACTGAGAAGATATTTTGACAATAACAAAATGAAATGGTTTTGAAAATGGGAATAAATCGAAATTGATTGAGAAATCACAATTGATGATGTTAAATATAGGGGTTATAATATAATGATGGTCTAAAAACATATATATTACACTAATAACATTTATCAAATCCCATCTACACCTACGCATCATGAAATATTTTAAACATTTACAGTTTTGAAGAAACTTTTATGTAACTCTTCCAAGGTATTTGGATAATTCCCCTATTTAAATGATCATGAAATGTAAATGGATGAGATTGAAGAAACATTGAATGGATTTTTGAATTGGGTAGAGTGATAAAACTCATGATATTAAACTGTTTTATAATGAAAAACACAATTTTATTATAATCTAAAATGATCTCTTTAATTAAAAGGTCATATGTATGGGTCGAATAATTTTGGAAGATTTTATTAATAAAACAGGATTAACTGGGCATGAAAATGTTGGAATAAATATAAATATAGTTGTTTAGGGTGTTCATAAAATTTTATAATGCATGGCATGTTAGGGGGATCCAACAAGGATACATGTACAAAAATATACATAGAATATAGAATGTCATGGAATATTTCAGGAAGGTTATGTTTATGATGATATAGTTCTAAAAAGGCACAAATTATAGGTCGAGTTATAGATATAAAATAAGATAATTTGACAAACTTTTTTATATTGAAATAGTCTTCATTTTGTTGATATAATGACTGACGGAGAGAATGTGATCCTATTAGTTGTGGTGACTCTCAGTGATTTTAAAATATAAGAGTTATCTATTAATGAATAAACATATTCCTTTAACAAAAATGGGACATGTGATATAGCAAATTAACAAATTTGTAAGAGATTTCCATAGAACAAATGTGTTAGAATAGTCATCAATCTGTTTTAATAGAAGGAAATAACTTTTTTCTCTAAAATTTATCCTCATATTATTAATGATTAATCTATATATAAGGTGTTATGTATGTCATCTTTAGAATTTTTACATCTATAATAGATCAATGTTACCACCAATTTTATATACTTTTATATAGAGAATGAGAAATATTTAAGGAATCTATATGGTTTTATTGATAGAAAAAATGAAGAACTAGTTTTAATTATAAAATGTTTCTATCAAGTTTCAATCAATCCCCAGGGTTGTGGAGAATGCTTTTTCACAACCTCGTTGAAAAATGCAGGTTCACTAGATAAATTATGACCATTGATGTTAGTAAAATGTGTTATTATGGAATTTTTCTTGTTTTTATGGTTTATATTATACAGGGAGATCCATATCCAAGTTAAATTAAGGATTAAAAATGTATTTATCTTGAAGGTTTAAGATCTATAATCTCATTAAATGAAATAATATTTTAGGAATTTATATTGATATTGATATAATTATTGAAACACTAGATTTTTATTATAAGTAAAGATTTAAAAATATGATTGATTGAATTAGAATGAACAGATGTAAATCCATCTCCACTACATTTTCTAAACACATCATGTTATCCAAAATATAATACACCTAATGTAAAATATGACGTTATCTACATTGTGAATGTTTTTAATACATCAGTGTTTGGAATTTTGATCTACTCAATTTTTTGAATGAAGTGAGAAATTTTTCATGTAGTTGGAGTTGATAACTAGTATGTGGAAAATATAGGAATTAATCACCTGGAAGCTATGTATTAGATTCTTTGATTTAAAAATTGTAAAAAAAATTATATAGCCTTATGAATCCAAAAGGATGATCTACTAAATGTATGTATTTGTGTGCATATTATAGGGGATATGGATTTATATAAGAGAATGAAAAAATGTTTTTGCAATTTTTAATGAAAAAACCATAAGTTATATTTTAATATTATAATCAATTGTTTACATTTTAGATATTGAATCATATTACAAAACATATAGAGAAGGAATGAATATATATATAGATAATGTGTTGAATTGAATAATTTGGAATATTTTAGTAATATGATTATTTTATTTTTAAAGATAAAGAATTACTAATTTGTTGAATGATATAGTCATTAATTCATCTATGAAACATATATAGTTGATTTATCATTTAATCTTGACACTACAGATGGCAAAGAATTGGAATAGTAAAATATCAGTGGACATCTATATCTGAATGATATATATCAGAAGTTATTGGTCTAGTAATATTTTAGGTTGAATTGTTACTTAGTGGTATATTGGTGATTCAAAAGAATTTATATAGGAAAAATGAACAATTCATTGGGAGTTGGAGTGTTCAAAATTTAAATATGTATTAATGGGTTACTTGAATACTTGAATGTAGTCTGCATGATGGAGATTATTAAATATCATAATGTCATTTATCATGTTCTAATTACATGATCTTGAAATAAGAGGTTTCAAAACATAATTATTAATATTTCTTGAGGCCTATGATAGCAGATGTCTAATAGTGATGGGAATAGTTTACATTTAAATATAATGGAACCCTTTTTGTATGAGGACATGCCTAGAATATGTATTTGTCGAAAAATACATTAAATATGGTGAACTATATTAATTCCCCATTATATCTTGATGTTTTAAAAAGTTATTTCAAAATCATCAGTGGACTATTTAAGAATATAATTCTCTATTAAATGGAATATATCATATGTGTTGGTGTAATTTTTGGGTAATCAAAGGTGGTCATATTCAATGGTGGGGTCCTCGTTATGTTCAAAAGGAGGTGGAACCTATTTCTCAAGAAGAAACTCACTATAAATTAGAAGGACGGGGATATTTTTTAGTAGAAATTTGATTGTAATATTTATCTTTTACTAGTATAATAAAATAAATAGTTCTATAATGTGGTGTGTGGCTAAAGTAAAATCAACGTAATTTTTTTTATCAATTTACTTTTTAATTTAATGTCAATTATGTTCTTATTCCTGGTGCTTTAGAGTTTAAGTCTAGAAATTTTATGTTATGTTATGGTGGTTAACAGTATTTTCAATTTTTATACATCATATTATATATTTGAAATATTTCAATGAGTTTATATCTTGGTTACTGATTTAAAATTTTTAAGTTCATCTTATCAAGGGATTTTAGATCCAACTATGATGTAAAATAAAACTCATTAAAATATGATTAATAATATTTGTATTTTAAAGATTTCAATATTTGATAACATTTTTATTCCATATTTCTCACATATATGAATTATAATGAAATCCTTGACAAATATTTGAGCAATTATTATTTGGACTTAATTGTTTGTAATATCTTTCCAAGAGATAAATAATATGTTGTTGGAAAATACCAAGTAATCATTTCCATAACTATTTAAATGATTTGACATGTATTTTGATACATCATATGTAGAAATTAGTGGTATATAGTATTAAATTATTATTTAGTTTCATATATTTTATGATAGATAAGACCACATAGATGGAACTTCTTTACCCATCATATATATTTTGATGCTATTTTTCATTCTATATAGTATAAGACACACTATTTATTTGGTGAGAAACTTGTGGTATTCAAAAAAACATAAATAAATTTATTCAATATGTAATTTTAATCAAATATTTTCTTTTATTTGAATGTCACATATTATTGTATTTTTATGTCCAGTATGATCAAAGATAAAACAATGTCCTTTTTTATTATCTCATATAGATTGTTCTTCCTTAAAGTGTGTGAGAGGAAAAAATAATTTTGATTTATGTTGTTAATGGTTAATATCCACATGGATTAGATTAAATCTTATAGTGCAATAGGTAGGTCCCCAGAATATCAGGAGAGGCGAGGGTGAATTAGGGTGACAACTTTTTCATTAAAACTTATTGAACATGTTACAACATTGGTTGGAACCTATTAAACCAATCTAATTAGAATTGGTAGAAAATAATTAATCACAAGAAAATATATTAAAATTCAATTTTACATGGTTCACCACTAAGGAATATTCCATGTAGAATATGCCGAAAATTTTTCATTCATGTTAATGACCAGAAAGCTTCTCTAGTTGAGGAGTAAAATATTTCAAACATTATACCTCTGTTCCAAAAACATTTTCTTTACAAGATTATTTGGGATTGCTCATTGTGTCTCATATGACACTGTTGTCGACTAATCCAAGCTCAATACCATGGGATATGTCTAACATTGTTTATTGACATGATGTTCTATTCAATAGATTGGTATTGAAGTAATTTTCATTGTCCATCATGACAAACTGATTGCATTAAAGTCATAAAGTGATTCCCTTTGAAGCACTGACTGAACAAACCAGATATCCAAAACACAAAAGAAGCTCACCATATCTATTACACACAACACCTGCTGGTGTGCACCAAAATTCAGATTATTTCCCAAGATGTATTTCGTTAAACCCTTATTTTTTAAACACTTTTTATCTTTCAATAAACTACTACAAATGGTTCACATGGTGTTTTCAAAATAAAAAAAAACACATTTCACACTAGTTTAAATTCTTGTAAATCATTCTCATAAAAATCATTCACATGTAAAAGAAACCTAATATTCAATTGAAAATTCATAAATTTCAAGTAGTTGTAGCTTCCTAATAAGTGTCCTCAATGACCCTATGTAAAATTTTCTAACGTGTCTTTGTTGGTTCAGGCGTGTTTCATCCCAATAGTAGATAACACCTTTTGATATCACATTGGGTGTGTAAGACTCTTCTGAGAAACCTCATCTTCCATGCAGGTTTGAATCATTCCCTCACATTTTTTCCATTTTCTTATTGTTATTTAATGATCCCAAAACATACCTTTCACACATATTTCAAAACATCCTTAAATATTTCATGCAACCCTCTTTTACAAAAACACTCAACTACATTTTCCATTTTTTTGGAAGAAATATTTGGAAAACACAAGAAATCAATGCCACCATCAGTACTGTTGTTGGTTTGAATGGTAAGAACATTTTTCCTACACTCTCCTTGATAATAAATATGAGTATTCATAACAAACACCAACCATAATCCATTTAAATCAAATACCTACCTTGTTTATAATAGTATATATTGTAATCATATCTATATTGCCTCATTTATTTTAACATGTTTAATGAAAAGTCATATATATAAAAATGCTTCAATCATTACAGACACTAGATAGTGGGGAGATCCTGTATAATAAGTAAAATTATTTCATTCATTCCTATATATATATATAACAATTTCAGTTCCTCTAATTATGATATAGTATACAAATTATGAATATAGAGATACTATATATTCTATATATTTGAGAGTCATGAAAATGTATCAGGATATTTTTTAGTAAATTTCAATGTATGAAATTAAATATGAATAATATAAGACTCATTTTTATATGATTCCATTTTAAAAGAGAGAAGAAACGACATCAAATACAAATAGATGAACTTAAGAAACGTATTCTACCTCTATGGAAATTGGGTGAGATTATTTATTAATTCATAACTAGAATGATTTCATATCATAAAGGGTGATATTTGGATTGGGTTATTTTGGATTATTAAACTAATATTGAACAACTTAAAACTATAATGGAATCCACATTAGTGGTTTAATTGGAATAATTATATTCCACATGTATTGTCAATCTCCATTGTTTATAAGAATGTATAATATATTAGAGGGACCCAATGTATTCATCGTGGTTATAGAAGGGCTTAAATTGTGATTTCATTATATATGTAAAATATATTAAAATGTCTCACTTTCAAAATGATGTCCTATCCTAGATAACAATCCATTTAGGAGAAGAAATGTTATTGACCAATTTTCAGGGTTTTGATTATTTATAGGAGGAGAATATTTTACTGCTAGAAGAAAATTATATCAATAACTATAAATATTCATCTCAAATGTTTTAATTTGATGACCAATATATAATCCTTTGTTGATATCCACTCTATTTGACTTAAATAGGTGAATCGTATATGGAAATGCCTTATATTGTTTAGTAGAAAAATGATTATGTAAAATTGATAAAAAAAATAATTGGCATGAAATTAAATATAGATAAAATAACAGGTTTATTGAAAAAAATTAAAATTAAAATTCATTGTCAGTGATGAATATTTCATTCCAATATCTCCGATATTAGGAAATTTATGAATTTAAAAACTGGGGGATAAATCACTATGAATTTTATTTATTGTTTCATAATATTATTCGGCCAAAAATTAATTTAATATAAATATACTATAAAAATTATGTTCAGTTCCTTATACAATACCTTACATGTTATTTAATTGAGGAAATATATTTATGACCCCATAAACCTAATATGATTATATGATATTGAGTTATGATTCATTCTTCCACTATAGAGTAATCCATATGTATTATGAGCCTTAATGAAAATTTCATGCCAAAGAAAGAGAAACGGTTCTATAATTTAGATCCTAGAAATGGGATGATAAAATGGAAAAGAATTGTCTGAATTTATTCACTAAATAATATATCTAAAGATTATATGGGACAATAGGTTCAATGGTGGCTGAATATTTGAATTCCACATTATATATAGCGTTTTAATAAATTTGTGTTTATAATATTGAGTTGATTATTTGAGAAGAATAATGAAGGTTGGAGAACATGGACAAGAATACTATTATAACTATATGTAATGAATGGATTTTTTCACTTCTCAGTGGTACCTATATGCATAAAATGCATCTATAAGTACCATTGGGTAACCGGTAGACCTCTACTTGAAAATTTGTAGAATTATATCTTTTTTTAATAATTGAGGGATATTTTTCATTCCAATTCAAATTATATTTCATAAAACACTTTTATTTTTGGAACTGATTTCATTTACAACTCTGTTAATGTATAATTATCTCTATTTTTTATCTATTTTTTTGATTAAAATAAATATTTGATCTTGGCCATTTTTTTTGTTTTCACAAATACTAATATTTTGATAGGTGTTATTGAGAACATCATTTAGTTTTTATTCTTTTCCATTTATTTATGAAAGATAATAAAACGCCTTTATTATGTAATCTAGGTTATATAAATTTAATAATTTCCATTAGATTACATTTAATCTAATTACTATAGGTTATAATACAATGTGAAATAAATATTTTTTAATTGTTCCCTCTAATTTGTAGTAGTTCACACCAAATTCCCCCCCTATATGGTCCACTTAATTATTATATTAGTGGACAATCATATCCCTATGGATCTTAATGGTGTAGTATTCATAAATATGAGAAGTTGACCCCCTCTTCCACTCTTACTATTAAAGTGTTTTTCTATTAGCATTTAGGGAATGAATGAATTTAATTTAAATAAAATGTTTTCATAAAACAAAAATGTTCAGGATTTTTTAATCTAAATTTCCAAAAAAAAAGGTTTTTAAATTCCATGTTTTTTCATTGGCATTAAAAATATGTTATTTAAATATATTCCAAATCTTGGGTGTGTTTCTTGAGTTGTACTATAAATTTATCTTTTTAATATATATGTTAATATAATAATTACTGAATATTGATTTTATCCACCATATTATCAAATATGAATCTAGTTTTTTATAATATTTATAAAATTATATATTATAGAATGATAAATGGTATATTTTTAATATCTTTTATAGAATATATCTATTAATTGATGATTATTTATATCAATGGAAGTGTAATTTTATGTTAAAAAAATAAAAAAATTAGTAATCATTATAAGACATGATATTTTGGTATCCTAAATAAACACATCATCAAGTAAATTATTAAAAAATGAATATATTACTAAAATTATATAATAGTTCAAAAACATTACATTTAGAATAATATCTAAAAATATTGTTTTAGAATACATAATAATATTAGTAACCACTACAATCTTTATCTCTAATGTTTTATACCATAAAAATTATTGATATATAATCATTACTACTATTACGATGAAAATAATATTTAGTGGAATATAAATAATATATTATCTAAATCTGAATATCCATTATTTTTGATGTTAGAATGATGTGTATAAATGTAAGGGTTAGTATTAATATTATATGGGTGGGTTTACTATTGAAATTTGAAAATTAGGAATATCAATTTTAGAATTGCAACTTATCTATATAAATATTGTTATAGTAATATTACCCATATACATAAAATTGTCTAATATATATATATATATATTAATTTTAAGATGATATTAAATTATCTATTAAATTAAACCATGATGAAAAACACATTTATAAGCCTCTCTCATAATGTCTATAGTGAGATTATTAGAGTTTAAAAAACATCTAATAGAGACTTTTCATTATATATTCAAACACCATAGTGCATCACCTTAGCGATCCATTGTTAAATCATTAAAAAATATTAACTATAACACCCCGTATTTGTGGTAAGTTCAGAAATTATATGTCTATTTATATACAAGGGTTCATTAATATTTCTCCAGATAATTTCATAGGATTTTATCGAGAGTCATTGAAGGAATGTAAACGGTTAACATTTGGAACACATATAGTAGAATCCTCTAGGTAACTAGGTGATAATCTAAGGATGTACCTGAGGAACAAAGTAGTTGAAAAATTAGGAGAAACATTATATATTTCCTATGTATCTATCTAACATGTGACATAAGTTTTTTCCATTTTAGTTACATGGTTTTCCAAACTGGGGGGGGGGGGGGGTCTGAAACCCTATAGTCTGGATGTTTGGACATAGTGGATCATGTGCATTTTGCATTCATTTTGGTTAAATAATTTACTAGACCATATGAATCTATTTATAAAATCCTATTTTTTTTTCAAATATGAAACTTCCCTCAAATACTCATTCATTTTATCATGTTCTTGGATATCTAACCTCAACCCTCTTCAATGTGACTTTTCTGATCTAATTAATTTTAGAGGTTTATTTGAATGAATCTTGTAGTGTTAGATATATAATCCAATTTAAAGTATAAATATATTCATTATCCTAGATGATCAACTAATATTATCTTGGAAGGAAACATAGAAATAATCTATCATTGACTGATATAGGGTTTGGGAACCAATTTTAATGGAATTTCATAAATATCCAATGAATCAAATAGATAAAAAATCTAGGTGAACTATTATCATTACAAATTCATAGATAAATTCTTATAGAGGTAGGTGTATTATTACACTCTCTCTACACATCTTCTTGGACATTAAGTATTATGATTTAAAAAATTAATAGGATTCCATAAAAAAAACATTTATGAAATATTATAGAATTTGTTTTGGAATTTTTTATATAAAACAAATAAAATGGGATTTATTATATTTATAAAAGACTTTTTTTGTTAAAAGTATGTTCTTTAGATAAATTAGAATACATCACTGACTGGGCATTGATGATTTCATTTTCTATGTCAATGATGGTATTCACTTGAATGTCTTTACCACTGACCTATATAGAGGTCACCACTAAGTGACCATTTGGTGAAATGATAGGCCACCACTCATGAGTATTAGGGATGTCTTACAATATGAACTGGTAGATATATTTCTCTCTATGGAATGGGTATTCCAAAAATATTATTATTATGGAAAAATAATTTAAAATTTACATTTCTATATAACAATTGAATATGAACCTATTTTTTATTTTATATAATGCATTATTTATAGTTATATTCATATAGAACATTGAATATTATATGTTGTTATAACTTATTGTAGTCATAGTTGAATGTGTTTCATTTTATGGTAATATTTTATATAATATTTTATACTCACCCCACTCATATAAACCTTGGTTTATATGAAAATATTCTTTTTCATGACGCAGGTAATAGAATGATTTAAAATTTCAATAGAGGAGAATCATGATGCTATCGTATTGGTGACAATCACTAGATCTTATAGATATTTGGTTTATGTGTTTTTATGGATTCTATATTTGTGTCATTATATTAATGCCTCCTTTCAGTTTTGAGAGATATTTTTTGTTATTATCGACTACTACCCTGATTTATTAATGTTTTCATGGGTTTTGAGTTTTTGGGTTTACTCTCATGAATAATATTATAGTAGGGATTGTTTATATAATTTATAATTTAATTTTAATGATTAAGGAAAAATAATCTCCCAACAATCTTATATTCACTAATTATTTATTTAAATATATTATTTTAAACTTAATGTCACATATAGTTAGTAGCACTTCCACCTATTACTAAGGTAATAGATTAAGGGCAGGATGTTATAATAATAACTAGTTCTGTAAGGATATTCTATCAATAAGGTAGTTATAGAGATAGTGAAATCAAGAACAATAAATTTATAGAATTAAATCTAATAGCTTACCTTATTTTGTTTAACATCAAGTTTGTATGGTTTTCAGGTATATAATTATTCCATACAAACTATTCAAATTGTTTAAAAACTCATCATCATGGGTTTATCTGATTATCGGATTATCATACCTCCTTAGAGATACTTCATAGTATTATTATATAATTCTTATTAGATTTTATATGTATTGTAATATTTTTTTATGATTCAATTTCATATGATTTTTAAACTCTAATAGACTCTATTTGGATGTTATATGGTGTTTGAGTGTTGTTCTCATCTGTGGTTATTGGTAGAATGGAACTAGTGAGATAGCTAAGAAATCAATAGGACAACGCGATTGAGATTGTGGTCCTGCCTAAACAACATGTGCATCCAAAACTATTCCAAAGTAAAGTTCCATCCTCCCATGAGATTGAAATTTGGAATAATATTTAAGAACCACTCCATAAAAATAATACATTTTAATTTATAAAGTAGAATCCTTCATTCTTATGGTGGTATATAATACATGAATAAAAATTCGTGTCTTGTTCAAATAAATATAATCATAAAATTTATAGGAAGACCAACCAATATTAAGATAAATATAGTTGTATACATGCTTTAATACTCTATAATAAAATGGTGGGATATTTCTTCAAACTAAAAAAGAACAGGACCATACATATAAGTGTTTTAGGTATTGTTAAACAAGAAATTATACTGATATAACTTCAATTTCATGTGGATGGAAAATTTCATTACACTCAAGGAATAAAATATTCATATAATGATGAAGACATATATAATCCAGAATATTGTGGACATATATCTATTGGAAAATATTAGTTTGTATAGAGAATCCTTCATCTTTGAGTAATGGATATGATCATATATTAATTCATGTGTAGTATTATTCTATATTTATTATTAAAAATAAATGGTGATCACATTATAAGTTAAATAAATAGACAATTCTATATAATATAGTGTAACAATCACCTTTATGTATATAAAAATGACTGGGAACTCCAATGATGGATATATGTAGAAGAAGGATAGCTAATCATAAGGAATAATATTAATAAAATGCCAATTCACTATATTAATAACCTTTTTACTACTTCACAATAATTAGATTGAATTCTATTAATGTAGTTTTATTGATAATTTTAGAAATGTATATATAGAACCACAATGATGATGTGAAAACTGTGGTAGGATGGGACACCTCATGCTCTATTGTCCAATATAAATGAAGATGAGTAGAGGAGATAGATCTAATATGTCATATCCAAATTAAAATCAAACTAGACACTCATTATTTAATAGTAATCACCATTATAACTTAGTGAGTCAGTGTTATTATAAGAACTCCCCTACTCTTTAGTAATTCCAATTAGAATTGGGGAACATAGAGTGATTATGGGAACCTAGTAAGTAGTTGTATGGTGGAGTGAATAATAGTCACTTGTGATCATTTTTATCCATCTATTATGAAAGGTGGCATCCTTTTGAAGTTAACTCTTATAATTTTATGGATTGATATAGTAGTGTTATTTCCCATTATTTATACTATTGTTATGAGTCATATAATACTACATGTGAAAATGATATCTCACATATCGAAAATTTAAACATTTTTTCTAAACGATGGTGTATAGGGTTAATATCTGAAATATGTTATATAAAGATTGATGAGATAAATTTTTTGTTCTATTTTTCTATTATAGAATTGTAGATATATTATTTAATTCTATAAATGGACTATTTGACATCATTGATGTTTTATATTTACTAATTTTTCCCATGATGGATTTTTAAATCTTCTGATGGAGTGGTCTTCTATTTAAGGGTAATTGGGATCTAAATATAGGAAGAACATCACCATTGGAAAAATTAGTTATGAATATATCTTACAAGTAGGTAGAAATAAATACAGAAACACTTTGTGCAATTTAGAAAATTGAAATCCAATATATTATAGATCAATATGAAATTTTTTTCGTAAACATTTATAAGGTTTTCCAATTGAATGTTGAGTGTAATATTTAATTGATATATTCAATTAGACCTATACTATTTCACTACTATATTATGTTATGGCACCGAAATAACTGAGGAAATTGAAGAACTAATTGTATGAGAATAAAATTAATGTTTTCAGAAAACCAGTTAAATCACATTGCGAAAATATAGTTTCCTTTAACAAATTAGGAGATGGTTTCCTTTGAATTTTCATTGATTATCATAAAATAAAAGAGATTATGTTAATGAATCAGTATCATATAACATGAGTCTTGTTCTATTTTATAATTTAAGGTTGAAATTTTTCCTCTAAAATTGAATTATAATTTCCTTATCACGATCAATTTTTAATGGAGGAGGATAATATGAATAAATAATTTATTGTTCATTATATTTATATGAATTCCTTATTATCTTATTTTTTTAACATTAATGCACCCGAAATTATTATTGAATTGTTGAAGCATATCATTTAATGGTACCATGACACATACTGTTGGTTTTTAACCATATCTTGCTATATTTGTAGACTAAAAATAACCATGAATAATAGATACAACTTGTTATTAGAAACCTATAGGAACACCAAAACCATTCTAAATTATTGATTTCATTTTTCTTGATATAATAAAATAGATTAATTGGAGACGTTAATTCAATGAAATTATAATTTCTAGTTCATTGAAAAACTATAATCACTAAATGCATTGTAATTTAAAATTAATTCCATTAATATTTGAAAATTTCATAGCTTAGAATGTTATTTCAAACACATTGTTTGGAACATTTCAAATCATTCTTCTATAATGTCAGGTTGGATTAGAAAATTTATTCCATTTGAGTGGAGAAATGAGAGCTAAAAAACTAATTCGAAGTATAAATCCAAACTCACATTGAAACATATATATTCCTTTCCTGAACCAAATAAGGGTAATGTGGTTTATTCTGAATTTTATGTATATTAGTGGGTATGTATTATCATCAAATGATATCATGATGTAGATTATAAATCATTATGGTTACAGGTGTATGGAAATAAATATCTAATGTATCATCTTGATCATGTTTTGGTAGTTTATTCTTTAAAATATGGTCCTCATTATCACTTTTTTCAAATGTTCAATGTGTTTATGTATTAGAAATCATTTAAACATATATTTTCACAGTCATATGTGAAACTTTGGAAATGGATATGAAAGGAATTTCTTAAGATGTTTCTTCGTTAAATATGTTTTACATCAAATAAATGGAATATATTGGATGATTATGAAAGTAAAAATTTATATATTTAGTTATATATTGACAACTATTATAAGTGGAAGTTTGTGACAGTGATTTCCTACAAGCATCTGGATTATGCTGAGAATGATATGGCTGAAATCTTATTCCTGGTGTATCTTGTTAATGAAATAGTGCAGCAAGACAAGGATTAAAAAATATGAAAACCTTATTACATAATCATGATTTTTTGATATAATAGGTGGGATACCGTTGTGGGGTGGATGAATGATGGTAAATAAATTATGTGTTTTTGAGACCTGATTGTAATTCCTCTATCTTCTCATGAAAATGTTATTTCTACATGTATGTAATCAAAATGGGATATTCAACCATGAATAAAAATATTTAAAAATCACTATGTATGCATTTATTTTAGTCTGGTATGAAAATATTTTTGGTAGAGTATGTTTTTAAATTACTCAACTATGATTAGGTCAAGAATGAATATCAAACACCAGAATGTATAGTTAAATAATTACCTGTATCGGTATGAATGTGGGAGAAAATTTTGATAATTTTTGTGATGGGTTTATCAAGAATGATTAGAAAGCATGATTCTAATAGGGTGGTTTTATAATAACTCACTATGTCATCCAATATCATTTGTATCATTGAATCCAATATTATTTATGAAATTAAAAATATTTTTATACTTGAAATAATAATGTTTCGTGGATTTAAAATTTTAATCATATCTAACCACGTTCTATGGTTTTACAATAAGTTTTAGTAATCTTTGTAAAAAGGTCATTATAAGGCCCCAGCCTTAAACCTTACTTAATCTTGAGTAATTACAAGATTACACGTTGAGGATCTTTTCAGGTTTAGAGTTTTAGAGAATTAGATCATAAAACTTGCATTAAATTCCACATATAAACAAAGTGGTTACATAAAGATAGTATTCTTCATTCCCATCAGTAGAAACATATTTAAAATAAAACATGGATTCTTTCTTGACACTTCCTTGACACTATCATCATATCATGTACCCTTCCCTTGACCTGTGAAAATCATTTCAAAAAAAAAACTTGGGATGAGCATAAAAAGCTCAGTAAGGGATATAAAAATATGGAAAGGAAACATGGGTACATATATAACTATGTATGAGATCATACTTTACCCATAAAACATAGGCACTTTAACATACCTCATAAAATCATGAACAAATCATAGAAATCATAAGACATAAAGGTAACTTGAGACATTCATAACATTCTTACGTAAGGAGTAACCCTGTTGGTTACGTTTGGAATACCCATCACAGTATATTCCCTAAATCACTTCGGAGAAACCTTAACGTTTCACTCCTTCGCGTTACCCAATGCATTGGAGAGCTATATCGGGCTCACCCACCCTTAGTTTATCACGGAACCACCCGTCTTCATAATAATGCCCAAGAACCTCAACATAATCGCATCACATAAAACATGCATAAAGGAAACATAACATTTCCAACTTTCAATCACAAGATATCAATACAACAAATTGATATAAAAACATTATGAAAACCATTTTCAATACCAAAATAAAAGATAAGTAAAACATGGTATTTATTTTTCTTTTTAAAAAAAGGTATGGCTTGTAGAGGAAGCCGAAACTGAAATAACGGTCACGACGGCGGAGAAGTCATTGTCGCCGCATATGTACATTAAAAACATTACCTTTTGTCGTTTAGTAAACGCTTTGTATAAAAAATATTACTTTTGAATAAACATAAAAGTCAAAGGGGTTTATACACCGTAAAAAGAAGGTTGTGTATAAAACAAAATATGCCTCAATGAACGGAGATTGAGACGAAGTCCCATACCTCGTATCCGACTTGACCTGACCGTTCTTTAATCTCCTGAATAATAAACTTGAGTTAATATCTAATTTCTTAAGAACCTTTTTCAAGTTCATTATTCCTTTTATACCATGTTATGAACATCATGTAATCATTTAAGTTAATAATGTTCATTTTGTCGGTATTTGGTTCTTAAGTCAAAAATAGGCTTCTTACACTTACATGTTGTTAATTTGGTCAAAGGTTCGTTATATCCAGAATGATATTAATAATTTGGATAACATATATATCATATATATTCATCATATACATGTATTTATAATATTACATCACATTTAGAGGTAAGAAATGAAATGCACCGTTCAAGGAGACAGTAAGCCGTACGTACGCATGAACGCTACTTTCATTTCTATTTAATATTTTATAGAATGGAATCATAATGATATAAGAGTATATTATAATTCCAGTATAATAACATATATAATATCATTAAATTTATCCTTTACACATCCCACATATGTCATTAACGAATCAAATCACTTTTAGGGGGCGGCAGTCCGCACTTCCTTAAATGAAGATATCACGTTCACCCATAATGGAAACCATAAAGGTATGACCAAAAAGGAAAATACAGAAGCTTAAGGAAAACATAAACATATTACATATCATATATAAAAATAGTGACATCATAATGGCCACCTTTGATGGTGTTTAATGAGTATTGAACAATCATCGTTTCGGGAGGCAGAATTTCGCCATCCACGGAAACCGTATGTTCTTTAACCATTTGATGTAGTTGTGTGAGAGTGTAGCTCGAATAAATCTTATAAAAACATCATATTATATTGAGGATACTAGTGTTTTTACAAAAGAAGTAAATAAAAAGAGTTTAGGGGGTTGGAGAAGCAAAATAAAACAAATGAACATGAGAGAATGAATTACCTTTAAAAGTGTAACTCTTTTTGATTTGAGCCTAAAGGCTTCCTTTGAAAAGATTATGCCCAAAGGAAATCCTCTAGGATTATGAGAGGTATGTGTAGAGAGTAAATTGGCAGGGTATGGACGATCCAAAGGCTTGAGGAGTGTGTGAAATGAGGTATAGCTGGGGGCCTTTTATAAGAGGAGAGGAGGGGCACTTTTGGAAATCATGAACCTATTATTTTATTTTCAAACGTGTTTCGATTTTCTAAGGTCCCAAATTGATATATTTCACATATAAGATGATAAGTCTTCGAAATATTCCCATCCAATAGTTTTTGGACAAGTTTAGGGATTAGATATTACATTATCTTTCCATTTTATTTTAATCGTTAAATAATGAGGTCATCGCTGCATCATCATGATGTCATACATAATTTAATTTATATAAAGTCTAAAAATTATGAAAAATATATTATGATGTGGGAAATAGTTTTATCTTTTAGATGACTATTTATAATAAAAAATCTGATCTTTATAACCCCATGTAAATTTTTTTTTCGTAAAACATATGATGTTTGTGTCATTTTTACTTTTACATTAAATAAAAAGTTATTTATGTCATTTCCCTACCAAAGTGGCTCCATGGGGTCCCCAAGTTGACCCATGACTTTTCTTGGTCGTCCATGACACAACCAATGAGGGTAGAACATGTGTAAAGTTCATCTCATACTATTAAAACATTATTTTTACCTTAAACTACACTAATTACCACTAATCACGATTAAGAACATAATAAGTTAATATTCACCAAAAAATTATTTTAATCTCATTGAACCACATTTTACTTCTTAATCACAACCATGTATGTCAGATTTTCAAAATTCAATACACATTAGTGGTAAACATTCATTTAACTGAAAAATCAGTTTGCTTGATTACTACTTAGTGGTTTCACTATTCATCAAAAATTGAAGTTTTTCAGAAAAATACCAAAACTTCACCCTAAGCTATATTTGATATTCTGAATTCAAAAATGAAGTCTATTTTGAAAAATTCAAAACATATAAGTCACATTAATTAATTTAATAATTAATTCCCGCTGTCATGACAAATAGCGTGTTTTTATGAAACAATAAGTATCAAAAGATTGACACTAGTTTAAGTCCAATTTCAAAGTGAAATTGATTCCAATGACCACCATTGGATAAAATGGTAAAAGTATATTCTAATTTCACTTAAAAACCAATTCAAAAGATATTCTAATCATATAAATAAATTATATTAAAAAGCAGTTTTGATGTAAAATGCAGTATTTTTCACTATTCATTAAAAAATGAACATTGTCAGAAAAATACCAAAAATTCACACAAAGTAAATTTTGATGTCCCAATCATACAGAATAAGTTTATTTTGACAAACATAGTTTATAAAATTGTCAAAATATAGATTTAAAAAGGGTTTTCCATCATAAGGCAGTAAAACAATCTTTTAAGAATATTAGTGTATTCCATGCTTAAGATTTCATTTATTTTCATTTTAAGCCTCTAAAACACTATCTAATTCATTAATAGACATAGATAAAAATATCTATTATTCATTACTTACTTGGGATGTTACATCCTTCCCCCCTTTATAAAATTGCGTCCCCGCAATTTATTTACTTATCGAATAAATGGGGGTACTTATCCCTCATTGCATTTTCAGATTTCCATGTTGCCTCTTCCATCATGTGGTTTTTCCACAAAACCATTAACTGCTTAATCACCTTATTCCGTAACCCTTGCTCCCTGTGGTCAAGAATCTGGACTTGTTGTTCCTCATAAGATAGGTTCTCTTCCAGCTGAACTACCTCTGGACTCAAAACATGAGATGGACATGGCATGTACTTTCTCAACATTGAAACGTGAAAAACATTGTGTACCTGAGATAAACTCGGAGGTAAAGCCACTCGGTAAGAAACTGATCCAACTCTCTCCAGAATTTCATATGGTCCAATAAACATTGGACTCAGCTTTCCTTTCTTACCAAATCGCATCACACTTTTCCATGGTGATACTTTGAGAAAAACATGATCACCTACCTCAAAAGAGAGATACTTCCTCCTGTAGTCTGCATAACTCTTCTGCCTGCTCTGAGCTGTTCTCATGTGTTTCTGAATCATCTGAACTTTTTTTGCCATCTCTTCTACCAATTCTGGTCCCATCAACTTCCTTTCACCCACTTCATCCCAGAAATCTGGAGTTCGACACTGCTTCCCATATAATGCTTGAAATGGTGCCATCTGTATACTGGAATGAAAACTGTTATTATATGAAAATTCAAACAAAGAAAGTTGTTGGTCCCAAATTCTCTGATAATCCATAGAACAAGCTCGTAGCATATCCTCCAATGTCTGAATTTTTCGTTCTGACTGCCCATCTGATTGAGGATGAAAAGCTGTACTAAAATTTAATTCAGTACCCAACGACTTCTGAAGGCCTTTCCAAAAGTTAGAATTAAACCTGGGATCATGATCAGATACAATGGAGAGAGGAACTCCATGTAACCTGGCTATCTCTTTAAGATACAAACGGGAAATTTGATCAAGAGAGAAAGTATCTCGTATAGCAAGGAAATGAGAAGATTTGGTCAAGCGATCAACAATAACCCAGATTGCATTATTACCTCGAGATGTCTTCGGTAATCCAACAACAAAGTCCACGGATATATTCTCCCATTTCCACTCTGGCACTGGTAAAGGCTGAAGCATCCCTTTCGGTAACTTCCGCACTGCTTTAACCTTCTGACAAGTCAAACACTTCACAGTAAAATCAGCAATATCACTTTTCATTCCATCCCACCAGTAATACTCCCGTAGATCTCTATACATCTTAGTACTGCCTAGATGAACTGAAAACGGAGAACTATGAGCATCACATAACAACTCTCTCTTCAACTGTGAATCACAAGCCACACAAAATCTCTTCCCAAATCTCAAAACACAATAATTGTCAATGTTTAATTCAGGCAACATACATTTCTGAACCAGCTCTACCTTTTTCTGAAACTCACTGTCTTGCTTCTGTGCTTGCTTGATTTTATCTGATAGAGAAGATCTCACTGATACCTAAAACAAAACAGAAGGACTTCCTGCACCAACAACTTCTATGCCAACGTTCATCAAATCCTTAACCAAAGTATCACGTTCCAAACGCAACATTGCTAATGAAGAATTACTTTTTCGACTCAAAGCATCAGCCACTTTATTTTCTTTTCCCGGATGGTAATAAATTGTACAATCATAATCCTTGATTAATTCCAATCATCTCCTCTGTCTCATGTTCAATTATTTTTGAGTTAATATATACTTTAAACTTTTGTGATCGGTATATATTTTACACTTTACTCCATACAAATGATGCCTCCAAATTTTCAAAGCGAAAACAACAGCAGCTAATTCTAAATCATGTGTTGGGTAATTTACCTCATGAGTTTTCAACTGTTGTGAAGCATAAGCAATTAACTGATCATTCTGCATTAGGATGCAACCAAGTCCTTTCAATGAAGCATCACTGTATATAACAAACTCACCATTCCTGGAAGGTTGTGCCAAAACTAGAGCATTCACCAATCTTCTTTTCAATTCCTCAAAACAATCATCACATTCTTTTGTCCAGATAAACTTAACACCCTTCCGAGTTAGCTTAGTCATTGGACTAGATAACCATGAAAAATTTCTAACAAACCTTCGGTAATAGCCTGCCAAACCAATGAAGCTATGAATCTTGGTTACATTTGTGGGTCTTGGCCATTCTTCCACAACTTTTGTTTTTGCAGGATCAACAGTTATTCCATCTTTAGAAACAATGTGACCATGGAAAGAAATTTGTTGCAACCAAAACTCACACTTGCTGAATTTCCCATACAGTTTCTTTTCTTTTAAGGTTTGAAAGACAACCCTTAAATGTATTTCATGCTCCTCTTTACTTTTAGAAAACACCAAAATATCATCAATGAAAACCACCAAAAACTTATCCAAGAACTCATGGAAAATTCAATTCATTAAGTCCATGAATACAGTAGGTGAATTGGTTATCCCAAAAGGCATTACTACAAATTCATAATGGCCATATCTCGTACGGAACACGGTCTTCGAAATATCTGCCTCCTTAACCTTCAGCTGATGGTACCCCGATATCAGGTCAATCTTTGAAAAAAACTAAGCTCCCTAGAGCTGATCAAACAAATCATCGATATGAGGCAAAGGATATTTGTTCTTAACAGTGATGTTATTCAAGGCTCTATAATCAATTTAAAGTCTCATGGAACCATCTTTCTTTTTAACAAATAAAACAGGAGCACCCCATGGTGATGTGCTAGGTCGAATGAAACCTTTCTCTAATAAATCTTGCAATTGCTCCTTTAACTCTAAAAGTTCAATTTGAACCATTCGATAAGGGGGTTTTGAAATTGGCTTAGCATCAGGAACTAAGTCAACAATAAACTCAACTTCCCGATCTGGTATTATTACAGGAAACTCATCAGGAAAAACATCAGGATACTCATTTACCACTGGCACATCATTAATCTGAACAGTTCCTTTATTTTCAACGATGTGTTCAAGGTAACATTCATTTCCATATTTTACAAGTTTATCGACCTCTTGATAATTTATCAACAGTAAGGGTTCATTCTTTTACACAAACTGAAAGTCTTTCTGAAAAAAAACTTCTTTATCTCTACAGTCAATCTTAGCATGGTAAATAGAGAGCCAATCCATACCCAGGATAACATCAAACTCTACTAGAGGTAGAACAATAAGGTTTGCAAGTAGGTTCTTTCCACAAATAAGGATAGGAAGATTCTTATAAATTCTTTTTGCCTCAACATTTCCCCCAGGTGTTCTTACCAAAAGTTCAGGAGTCATTTCTTGAGATGGTATTCCCGTTTTACTAGAAAAGGTTTCAGAGATGAATGAATATGTAGACCCCAAATCAAACAACACACTGGCATAATCTGAAAAAACAAACAAAGTACCTGATACAACTTCATTTGATGGCCCGACATCTTCTGAACTAGTTGCAAAGGATTTCACCACCCTTTTCTGCTTGTAGTCTAACTGCTTCCCATCACTCAAGCTCTTTGTCGGACACTCGTTTGCATAGTGACCCATCTCATTGCACTTATAACATTTCACTAACTGTAAATAAAATTTGTTTTTACCCTCACCTTGATCCTTTTCAGTGCAATCACGAGCCTTATGTCCCATCTTACCACATCGGTAGCACTTTCCAGAATTCAGAAGACATTCCCCAGCATGCCTTTTTCCACATTTATAACAAACTGGAAACTTAGTTCTCTTACCATCAGATTTTTTTGAAGAATTCTTACCTTTCTCCTGCCACCTCGGTCTCTTCTTCTGCTGGTTGTTATAGAACACTTGGTCATCGGCAAACTCCATTTCCACCTTCTCTGCACATCGAACAAGCTTTTCATAACTTTTAAACTCACGAGAAGCTAATGCCCTTCGATATTTTGGCTTTAATCCTGAGTAAAAATGATTGATTTTACTATCAAGGTCTCGGATAAAATTTGGAGCATACCTTGCCAATCGAGTGTACCTTTCTTCATAGGCAGCCACTGAGTCTTCCTCTTGCCTCAATTCCAAGAATTGTTTTTCCATCCTAAGTCGAACAGCCTTAGGAAAATACATCTCAAGAATCATACCTTTTAATTCATCCCAGTCAAGAGCATCAATCTCATCGGCGTCCCTGATATTTTTAACCATAGACCACCACTGATCTGCTTCACCCTCCAAACGGTAAATAGCAAGACTAACCTTTTGATTGTCTGAACACCCCATGACATCAACAATATTCTCCAGTGCTTTAATCCACGCTTCAGCTAGCACAGGGTCAGATGATCCTCTGAATGATGGTGGATGTTGGCTCATGAAATGTTCCACCACTATCATGTTCCTCTGCTGTTGATCTGGCTGATCTCGTTTTATGGATACCACCACCATTTATCGCTTGAGTCAACTGCGCCATTACTACAACAAACTATTCGGTTCCAATTCCGACCATTTCTGGATGCTGATTCGGAAGGTTATTTCCTTCTGTATGCCTTCCTAGCACTGCTTCCCTATTTCCTCTGCGGAAAACCATTCTGAACAATCATGTCTTAGATGAAGCAACATGGTAATCTTCAAATGCTAAATCATTTCAATTTTTTTTGGATAATGATTTAATAGAATTCTAACTCCTAAAGTTATCTAAACCGACCTCTGATACCAACTATAAGGCCCCAGCCTTAAACCTTACTTAATCATGAGTTTTTACAAGATTACACGTTGAGGATCTTTTCAGGTTTAGAGTTTTAGAGAATTAGATCATAAAACTTGCATTACATTCCACATATAAACAAAGTGGTTACATAAAGATAGTATTATTCATTCCCATCAATGGAAACATATTTAAAATAAAACATGGATTCTTTATTGACGCTTCCTCGACACTATCATCATATCATGTACCCTTCCCTTGACCTGTGAAAATCATTTCAAAAAAAACTTCGGATGAGCATAAAAAGCTCAGTAAGGGATATAAAAATATGTAAAGGAAACATTGGTACATATATACCTAAGGATGAGATCATACTTTACCCATAAAACATAGTCACTTTAACATACCTCATAAAATCATGAACAAATCATAGAAATCATAAGACATAAAGGTAACTTGAGGCATTCATAACATTCTTACGTAGGGAGTAACCCTCTTGGTTACGTTTGGAATACCCATCACAGTATATTCCATAAATCTCTTCGGAGAAACCTTAACGTTTCACTCCTTCGCATTACCCAATGCATTGGAGAGCTATATCGGGATCACCCGCCCTTAGTTTATCATGGAACCACCCGTCTTCATAATAATGCCCAAGAACCTCAATATAATCGTATCACATAAAACATGCATAAAGGAAACATAACATTTCCAACTTTCAATCACAAGATATCAATACAACACATTGATATAAAAACATTATGAAAACCATTTTCAATACCAAAATAAAATAAAAGTAAAACATGGTATTTATTTTTCTTTTAAAAAAAGGTATGGCTTGTAGAGGAAGCCAAAGCACAAATAACGGTCACGACGGCAGAGAAGTCGTTGTCGCCGCATACGTACGACAAAAACATTCCCTTTTGTCATTTAGTAAATGCTTCTTATAAAAAAGATTTCTTTTGAATAAACGTAAAATTCAAAGGGGTTTATACACCGTATAAAAGAAGGTTGTGTATAAAACAAAATATGCCTCAATGAAAGGAGATTGAGACGAAGTCCCATACCTCGTATCCGACGTGACCCGACCGTTCTTTAATCTACTGAATAATAAACTTGAGTTAATCTATTCTTTCTTAAGAACCATTTTCAAGTTCATTATTCCTTTTATACCATGTTATGAACATCATGTAATCATTTAAGTTAATAATGTTCATTTTGTCGGTATTTGGTTCTTAAGTCAAAAATAGACTTCTTACACTTACATGTTGTTAATTTGGTCAAAGGTTCGTTATATCCCGAATGATATTAATGATTTGGATAACATATATATCATATATATTCAGCATATACATGTATTTATAATATTACATCACATTTAGAGGTATGAAATGAAATGCACCATTCATGGAGATGGTAAGTCGTACGTACGTATGAACGCTACTTTCATTTCTATTTCGTATTTTATAGAATGGAATCATAATTATATAAGAGTATATTATAATTACAGTATAATAACACATATAATATCATTAACTTTATCCTTTACACATCCCACATATGGTATTAACGAATCAAATCACTTTCAGGGGGCGGTAGTCCGCACTTCCTTAAATGAAGATATCGCGTTCACCCATAATGGAAAACATAAAGGTATGACCAAAAAGGAAAATACATAAGATTAAGGAAAATATAAACATATTAAATATCATATATAAAAATAGTGACATCATAATGACCACCTTTGAAGGTGTTAAATGAGTATTGAACAATCATCGTTTCGGGAGGCAGAATATCTCCATCCACGGAAACCGTATGTTCTTTAACCATTTTATGTAGTTGTGTGAGAGTTTAGATAGAATAAATCTTATAAAAACATCCTATTATATTTAATATACTGGTGTGTCTACAAAAGAAGTAAATAAAAAGAGTTTAGGGGGTTGGAGAAGCAAAATAAAACAAATGAACATGGGAGAATGCATTACCTTTAAAAGTGTAACTCCTTTTGATTTGAGCCTAAAGGCTTCCTTTGAAAGGATTATGCCCAAAAAGAATCCTATAGGATGAGGAGAGGGATGTGGAGAGAGTAAATGGGCAGGGGATGGCCGAGACAAAGGCTTGAGGAGTGTGTGAAATGAGGTATAGGTGGGGGCCTTTTATAAGAGGAGAGGAGTGGCACTTTTGGAAATCATGAAAATATTATTTTATTTTCAAAAGTGTTTCGAATTTATAAGGTCCCACATTGATATATTTCGAATATAAGATGATAAGGCTTATAAATATTCCCATACAATAGATTTTGGACAAGTGTAGGTCTTAAATATTACCTTATCTTTCTATTTTATTTCAATCGTTAAATAATGAGGTTATCGCTACATCATCATGATATCATACATAATTTAATTTATTTAAAGTATAAAAATTATAAAAAAATTATTATGATGTAGGAAATCTTTTTATATTTCCAATTAATATATATAATCAAAAATCTGATCTTTATAACCCCATGGAAAAAGTTTTTTCGTAAAACATATGATGTTTGTGTCATTTTTACTTTTACATTAAATAAAAAGTTATTTATGTCATTTCCCAACCAAAGTGGCTCCATGGGGTCCCCAAGTTGACCCATGGCTTTTCCTGGTAGGACATGACACAAGCAATGATGGTAGGACATGTGTCAAGCTCATCTCATACTATTAAAACATTATTTTTACCTTAAACTACACTAATTACCACTAATCGCGATTAAGAACTTAATAAGTTACTATTCACCAAATTTTTTTTAATCTCATTGAACCACATTTTACTTCTTAATGACAACCATGTATGTCGGATTTTCAAAATTCAATACACATTAGTGGTAAACTTTCATTTAAATGAAAAATCAGTTTGCTTGATTACCACTTAGTGGTTTCACTATTCATAAAAAATTGGAGTTTTTCAGAAAAATACCAAAAATTCACCCTAAGATATATTTGATATTCTGAATTCAAAAATGAAGTCTATTTTGCAAAATTCAAAACATATAAGTCACATTAATTAATTTAATAATTGATTCCCGCTGTCATGACAAATAGCGTGTTTTTATGAAACAATAAGTATCAAAAGATTGACACTAGTTTAAGTCGAATTTCAAAGTGAATTTGATTACAATGACCAACATTGGATAAAATGGTAAAAATATATTCTAGTTTCACTTCAAAAACAATTCAAAAGATAATCTAATCATATAAATAAATTATATTAAAAAGCAGTTTTGATGTAAAATGCAGTATTTTTCACTATTCATTAAAAAATGAACATTGTCAGAAAAATACCAAAAATTCACACAAAGTAAATTTTGATGTCCCAATCATAAAGAATAAGTTTATTTTGACAAACATAGTTTATAAAATTGTCAAAAAATATATTTAAAAAGGGTTTTCCATCATAAGGCAGTAAAACAATCTTTTAAGAATATTAGTGTATTCCATGCTTAAGATTGGATTTATTTTCATTTTAAGCCTCTAAAACACTATCTAATTCATTAATAGACATAGATAAAAATATCTATTATTCATTACTTACTTGGGATGTTACAGTCATGGTACCTAATTGACCATGATACTGAAATATCATCATAAAATAGTTGATATATTAGGATTTATGATCTATACATTGGATCACATGACAAAATATTATGTTACAGATATTTGTGGTGCACGAGATGATATTTTACTAAAGGTGGATTTCATATATAACAATAGTTATTTAGCAATGCGAGATATGGATATATTTGAATCATTATATATACATACATAATAATCTAAACATTTTTACATACAGATAAGTGTCATATAAATAATTGGACCTATCATCGTGTATGGTAATATGGGGAAGATTCAATGATTAATAAAATAGTAAAAATTACATAGATTTATTTTAACTCTGAAGTTTATCATTCTCACCAACAATTATCACTTGATGTAGGGGAATTTTTCTTTAGTTAATCTATAAGAATATAGAATCACCAGTTGGGTCTTAGTGGAAATATATCTAATAATTATTTTGGTAATTTTATTTACATGAATCGATTGGGGATATGGATTATATTTTCGATTGAGTGGTAAATATCACTTTAGTTCTAAATGGTTTTTAGTTATCCAACTAAAGATATACCATCTTGAACCTGACTATGTGATTTGACAGGTTCATGTTGATATCAAATTGGATGTATCATTATTCCTTACTCTGATAAATTTTATGGAATGATGGGACATGAAATTTATTTGGAAATGTCATAATTTTATGCGGCCATCATGGATTTATGGTCAGATTTAAGGGGAGACAAGATAATAAGAGGACTTTATGATAGTGTAATGGAAATATCTCTCTCAAATCACCACTAATCTCAAAATTTATGGGGATGAAAATACTCTTGGTAGGGATAATGTTACAAAATTTTCATTAGAAATGTAACACTTATTATATTTATTTAGATTGATTTGTTTGGGAATAATCTATTTATTTTTCTAGGTGATTTTTTTTCCTTTTGGGATGGGGTTTTTAAGGCTCATTATCCTTGTATAGTTAATGAAGATAATTTCAATTCCCTATGTAACCATGATAAAGGATAAGGATGTTGTATAAATGTTTAATGTGTATAGGAATCTATAGTTACCTATAATTTTTAAAAATTGATATTACCTCATAATATATGAATATTCAATATATTTCAAAAATATTGGGTCGATGATGATAATTGTGTGGTGTATTTGGAGAACATATACATATTCTTATTATATCAAAATATATCATCATCAAATCCCATAAATATCATCCATTATAAAATACATCAGAGATATTCAATAATTAAATTTTTTTTTTGAATCCTTGTGTTTGGAGATGTAAAAAACGGTGATCCCACATGCCTAGTAAGGGTAATCATTAGCGATGTTAATATAACATGAGTATAAGTGTATAAGAATATGAGAGTAATATTTCATAACCATACCATATATATAATTGATCTTGAAATTGATTAATTTAATAAATCATATCTGTTCATATGATATGAATCATAGTGGAATCAAATTACACGAGCCATGATAACATTACATTGGAATAAAACACATACTTATATAATATAAAAAAGAATAGAAAATATTTTCACATAGATACCCACCTAGATATTCAGAATATGTTTGAATTTGGATCAACACATATGCACATACTTTTTTTTTGATATAAGATCCTGTATATTCTATTTAGGTCTTTGGATATCCTCTCAAATATCTTGTTTCGAGCATTGGATAACTTCATGTATACCATTGCATGGGCTTTGAAAAACATCTCATGTACCTTATGATATCATTGAAAATTATAATTTCCTAACTACTTAGAGTGAGATAGAGGTTCCACATGTCACCTAATTTATAAATTTTTATTCTACAAGATCCAAAATACATTAATAATTACATAATCTATAAAAAGGAACTGTGTTTCATAACAATCTAATCATAGCATAACCCATTGATATGAAATTTGTTTTAGTGTCTTCTCATGAATTCTTCATTTCCAAACCCATGGATAATGGATTAGTTTCGAATAAATACAATTATCATAAACATTAACCCTCAAGAAGAACAATATATATGGTACCATTGGATCATATCCCCAATAAAACAAAAAAAAATTCTCATTTTCATATATGAATAAAAATTCCCTGAAAAGATCATCAAAATATTTTTGAGGAAAATAAACATTCCATTTTTAATTCACATATATAAGACATAAAATTTTAAAAAATAATAAAGAAAAGATTTAATTTTAATATAAATATGAAAAAAATGAAATGTAATCAATAAATATTTTTGTTTCCAAGTAGGTAAAAAATTATGTTCATGTTGTACATGATAAAACTAATATCCCATTAAATATTTTATTAAAATGCAAATACTACATTATAATGAAAATTAAAATAATATTCCATTAAAAATATTTTTCTAGTATAAAATGTATAAAAAATTGTTCAATCTTCCATTTTTGAATAGTAAAAAATTCACCTAACACTTTTATTGGAAAACATTGACATCAATGTAAAATAAATTTTAAATGAAAAGATAATTTAGTCCTTTTTCTAAATATAAATTCATAAAATAAATTACTATATACAGAGAGGAAAATGAAAATGAAACTTTTAAATTCCAGAAATAAAAATATTATTAGAGGATACATGAGTCCTATATGTGGAATTCCATAATATTTCATCATCGAAATATTAATCATAAACAATCTCACTGTGTAATAATATTATCACATAGAACATTTACATTTTTTGTCACAATTAAATTATAAGTCCCATGAATGAATAAAATATGTACTGAGATGTAAATCCCCATATATTTCAGTATAATTATAATTAATGACATAAATGGGTAGCTTATACACCAAACAACAGAATTTGTTAATATGACATGTGCCTTGTCTAAATAAAAGGGACACAAAAGTTCATTACCTCTAGTCATGAATTTATTTATATAAATTTGAAAATCCTAGATAATAAATAATGGTTTGTAATTAATATATTATTGATCCATAATATATAATATTATATATGATTAACTTATTACCGTTGATTACATTTTTATTAACAATTGCTTGTAAACATCATGTTTTGGGAAACAATTGTTTATTTTTTAAAGTATGTTTTTGTTTGGTGTTTCTGATTTAATATCATCATGTGTCCATAATATCCCGAATATTAAACATGTTATAAAAATATTATATATTCATTATATATTTATTCAAATTAATCCAATAATGTTAGATACTGAAAACGAATTACACTATTCAAGGAGATGGTATGCGAAAAATAAGCATCAATGCTATTTCCATTTCTTGATTGAAAGAATGAAATAATTGTAAAAATAAAAATAAATTCCAAAATATATATTATTTCATATATATATAAATATAACATATGTTTATTAAAATTTTCATTAATACCATCCATTTAATGTTTTGGGTAAAAAATTTATATCATTTCATAAGTAGGTTGTCTATCTTACAAAGAAGCGATGTTATCATATTCCCATAGTATGAAAGTGTAAATAATATGTTAAATTATTATTATAGAAGTATAATTATGCCATTAATATCATATATATCCCTTAAATCCATCATTTTATTCAATCATGAGATGTGTCTAGGGAAAATGAATCACATCGGTACGTTAGGCAGTAGTCCTCCAAACACATGTTTGATGGTTCTGTTTCCCATTTGATAGAAGAAGAGTTAGATGTAGGTATTGATATTAAACTAAGAAAACCATTGTATATGAGAGATAATAATTATATTAAATTATCATTTTTGATGAATATTTTAAGGAGTTAGAAGAAAAAATAAAATAAAAACTCGTTGACCTTGACAATACAAATTATTTGGAGAACACATTATCATTACACATAAATACTTCATAAGAGTTTTTTAAAAGATATATTTTACCTCGTAAATTTTGGGAGGGATTTGATGAATGTAATTGTTCAGTGATTAGGAAAATAAAGGGCTATGTAAATTTTTATTGGAGAAGAAATTGGTTAGCCTTTTATAAGTGGCGGAGAGTACACCATTGGAAATTTTGAAAAGAAAAAGGTGTCAACACACATTAACCTTGTCACAATAATCCAAAATGGATCATCATTGAGACCTAAATAAGATAATGTTGCGATATAGCCACAAAATGCGATCCAAACATGTTTTTTGGAAATTTTACTACTGTAATTTTATTTTATTCATCAGTAAACCTATTTTAACCATAAATAAGATAATTAATTTTCACTACAATATCTATGAATTATGATAAAAAATTATGTTGACTGCATAAAATGATATTAATCATTATTGTTCCAAACAAAGAAACCAATATTAATAATTCAATTCACATAAATTTAAAATTATAATTTATAATTAAGCCAATAAACGTGAAGGAAGTTAGTTTCACGATGAGAAAATAATCATATCTAAAGAAATTTTTAAGTTTAGAAATAAAAATTAAATTTATCAAAATGGAGAAAATTTGATTAATAATAATATAATGGAAATAATTTTTATTTAAATACATCTTAAAATTGGATCTTGTAAATTCTGTATAAGAAATGTTTTTTTAATAAAAATCAATATTGTTTAATATTCATCAAAAACATATAATTTTGAGTAAATTTTAATAAATTTGATCAAAGAAAAATTATTTTTTTATATTACAAAAACCAAATTACATAAAAATATGATTTTTAAATTCCTAAAAAATTAATTTTATTATTTGTTCAATTTTTCTGGTGAAAATATTTTTTTTTCAAAACATATAAATAAATTACCAAAAAAATGTGTACCATTATCTAAATATAATATATTTTTTAAAAATAATCATAGATAATTTTTTTATGTTTTCATTAAAATTCATACCATAATATTTAATGTCTAGTTTATAACAGACTTGTTCAGATGATAATATTAATACTATATTACAGTTTTTTAAATTGTAATGTTTTATTAGAATGTAACATATCAATGAAATAAGATTTATTCAAAAATATATATTTCATAAAAACATAAGGTGATATATTATACCGTCATTAAAATTAATTCCTCCCAAATATTCATCACTCCAATACATAAAAAATAATGACACTTTTACCAAATCATATCTTCAGGTTCCCATATTTCTTTTTTCAAATTATTTTTTTCTCGATTATATATTAACTTTGGGAGTGGTATTAATTTGTAAAACATTCTCTATATGATCATGAATCACCATGCCTTTATCTTCATATGAGAGATCTTGTTCAAGATTTATAACAACATAGTTTTGTATATGTTATGGATTGGGTATGTACTTCTATCGGAGATTTAAATGGAACTCATAATGTATTGAATATTGGATCTGTGGAAGCTCCAATAAATAAGATACAATCTGTATAGGATTATGAATTACAATGGTACCAATATACCTAGCCATAATCTGTCCATATTTCAAAATATCATGGACATATTTCATGTATAAATAAATATAACACCATTTAAACTTCTATAAATTCCAGATCCTGTTGATGATTATTCGAAAAAAATATTTTTCTAATTTACGAGGAACTAATGTATTATTGAATGGTTACTTCATTACCTCTGTTAATTTATCTAGAATAGGTCCAAATAGTTTTTTCCCATATAAATCTTATTACATTAGAGTTTTATACATCCCTCCATCTAGAGAATCATAAAGATCCATCTAAATACAAGAGTGAAAACCATTTTTAGAATTACTCTCTATTTGAGGAAGATATATTGTGCTAAAACTAAACTGTATATTATGGTCATGATGAGTAATTCACTGAGAAATTAAGGTAATACATGAATTCCAATCTAATATAATGGAATGTGGTACTCTATTCACCCATTACAATTTCTAAATATATAATCTAGAAATGTGATCTATATAAAACCTTTCTCTTATAATGATGAATTGTGATGAATTTTTAGGGTGATCGACAATAATCTAGAAACAATTATCCAATTTATATGTTTTGGGGAGTCTAATAATTAAAGAAATTACGATGTTTTCCTTGTTCAATTATATTATGGGTAATGGATGTCATACCCCCATATTTTTTTTAAATCAACCTTGATGTTATATGAAACTGTAAAAGTATATAAAATAATTGTGGTATCTCCCTAAATTCCATCACACTAGATGTACCCTTTCAAATATCTATACGTTTTTGTACACATCTGATGAATAAAAAATCAAGAACAATGATACTAAACAAATTTCTTCTTATCTAATATTATATATTTGGAACACATACATTATTACACGACCTTATAATTCGATTAATATCATGGTAAAAAATATAGAAAATTACTGAACATTATCTGTAGCCATACATATATATATATGTGCCTTTTTAATCATTACATAGATAGATAGTTGAACCATTATTTGAAAACGATATTATATTATCCCAAACATCAGGATATAAATATATATATTATTAAAATGTTGAAAATTTTGAAATGTTTTGATCTTAATGATAGATAAGCTAGCATAATTATTTTAACAAAAGGAATCATTCTCATTTTTTACATTAACATAATTGTAATATATAGAGCATCAAAAATATTTAAAGAGCTCAAACCATCATTTATGGATCCTGTTCAACTCATTAAATTTGAATATATACCATAAACATTTATTATAGGTATGTATCTATCAATTTTCCCCATAAATATACTTATTCCAAACCATTAATGTAAAAATTACTATTTTTAACACCAAATAAATATTTTGGTAATGTTTCTGATGAACCGTCAATTTCTATGAGGAAAAAGATATCAAAATATCATTTTAAAATCCCACGATTACCACTGTGATAGTTAATTTGATCCCATAATCATCTTATTAATTATGTTCAATATCAATTAAAATAAATAACTCCATACTAATTAAAACGTCACAAAGTTTAGTGGAATGAATTTCACCCACTTATCCCTTTTAGTATCAGGTTATGTCATGTTATCTTTATAGATGTTAGAGGTTTTCCATATTAAAAAAATTGTATAAATATAACTATTAAAAAATACACATAATGATGATGATCGGACTTGAAAGTAACATTAATAACAATAGATAAAATAAATCTTGAAATTTATTAATGTATTTAAAATTATTAAAATATAATTGTTATCAAATAGTACTTGATGTTGAAAAAAAGTGTTACATATAACTTCTGAAAATAAAAAATCTCCCAATGTGTTATTAATCACAAAAAAGTCACATAAAATAGAACCTAATAATTTAATCTATGACTTAGAACCTTTGATCACTCATGAACTCATTAACACATGATGGAGTCTATAACACAGAAGTTAGTCATTCATGAAGACATATAATCATACATAATTAACAAAAGATATAGATGATTCAAGAATCTTATAACCAAAATACCATTAGTAAAACAACTTATTTTAAATTGGTTATGAATTCCAAAACATACAAACTTTAATAATTTCACTTTAACATTTGGAATAGAAAATGTTCATTACATGATCTAGGGGTTAATCCTTTGTTTAGCTCATTGATTCAGATAATTACCCAGTTACTAATATATAAGACATCAAATTCCATGGAAACATATTCCTTAGTGACCTTTATTTTAATATAGAAAAAAATTTCCCCTATATTTTTAGTTTTCATATAGGTGATGCTTCCCACATTCATAATATAATGGAAGTTAAATCTTGTTTTGTCCATATTCATTACCCCATGAACATTAATAAAAATCCATTCAACTCTTATTTTCTTTGTTAGGAAAATAAATGATGTTCACATTGTTAATCATATATCATGATATATAATTATTAATTATCAAAATATATTTATATCCAGTAGTCAATAAAATTTTTATCTCATAATAAAAACATTTCCCCTCACATTTATTTTAAACATGATACATTTAGTTTTAGACATAGAAAAAACACAAATCCAAGTATGAGGAAACAAAAATCATTATGGGAAACCATAATATCATGAAAAATAATTTACAATATTTCTATATCCTGAAAACTTCTATTAATATATAAATCCTTAGGCTTATCCTAGAACATTTATGGTCATTGTACAAATCATTCATAATGGTTCATAAGGAATTTTTCAATTTTCAAATTATATTCTATATTGTGTGAAACCAGTTGGGTAGGAAGTCTCATTGTAATACACCAGATGATGATTAGTTGATTCTCATTGCACCCTTTTGAATTATTATACTAATGTAACACTAAAACTAAGACACATACAATTATACTATCCAAATATAGATATAATTTCATGGAAACCACTCACTCAATCATTCTGAAATATTCCATAATATTTTCCTATACTTAGACATAAACATATACATACATTTAGACATTTCATTATATATATTACTATTTATATCTGTAGGGATATCATAAATTATTTTCCATCCTAGTTTCAATGAATAACTAATCCATTCTTATGAGGCCAATATTAAAGAACTGATATTTTCATGTATTGAAATTAAATCATAGTAGATGAATATTTGATTCATTCCAAAAATACTTTCCCAAGGTCCGTAATGGTTTAGTGCATTAGGATACTAGATACAAAATATTTTTATCTAAGGAAAAATATATTCAAAATCTCTAATAAGGATCTTAATATAAAATATAGTTCATAGATATACCCTAATTAATGTTATTTTTCCTAAAATTCAGAATAGAAATATAAGAAAGGGTGAACTCAAATTCTCATTATGGGAAAACATGGGTGATTTCAATATAACATGAGAATAATGGTATGAGAACATTATAATAACATTTAAAAACAATACCCTACACATCATAGTTCATAAAAATTAGTCATTCCATAAATAATGTAATTTCAGAAGACACGAATCATAAAAGAATTAATAAAAATGAACCATGAGAACAATGAATTCGAATATTTTATAGATTTATGGAATACCAATACTCATAGAAAATCATATATGAAGGTTATCCACAAATATATGTATAATATTTTAGGATAGGGATAAAAACATATTTGCCTATCTAAGGAATGGGATAACCACTTTGGTACCCACTTTTGGGTTTGGGAATACCTCCCATATTCTGCATTTCATACTTGGGATAACTTCTTATGTTCCCTCATTTAGGATATAGATAACCTATCATGTACCTGGGGTGTTCATTGATCACAAAAGATTACCCAATGCATTGATGGTAGATATCAGTCTCAACAGACAATAAATTAAAAACAATCAGTACAATATCATAAAACACTCATCATGTCACTACCAAATAAAAGGTAATAAATTTTAATAATATTTAACCATGGTATAACCCATGTAAGATAAACATTTTCCATAATCATCAAATCATTTAATTAAATAATTAAATATAGATAAGGGAAAGGTTTCATGAACACATATTCATCATTACTATAATCTAGCTACATAATTAATTGTGATGGTGACCTGGGAAAAGTTATATATTAAAATATACGCAACACAAAATGTTGTCTTCGACGATGAATTGATGTTTTATATAAATATAATTTAAACAATCTTTGGTAAAATATTCATTCCATTTTGAATTTTTTTTAAATCATTGAAATTTCAATATATTACAGATAAAATTATCATTGCAAATAATCATTTAAAAATCATTCAATTATTCAACTAATTGAGTGGTTAGTTTGGTAGATTATTTTGTTCATGTCACACATGTTAAAATAATGATTCCTTTCACATTTTCAATAAATAATAAATAATAATTTGTTCATTAAATATGAAGAAGATACCATTGAATCAATTTTCTATATAGTAAAACATTGGTATAAAATAATTTAATAAATCAATATGGAATCATAAAAAACTACATTAAATCAATTATATAAAACACAAACAAGGAAGAAAAAGGATTTTCTATCGAAGAAGGAAATAAAATACTTTCTCCTCAAAACATTATTTGGGACTCTATAGTTATTAATGCGGGGAAAATAAAAGATAAATGTATATTCTACATAAATATTAATAGAATTAAAATATTCATGAGATTCTTGAGAGAAATATTATAATATTACATCATCAGAAACATAATTATAAATAATCTAGAAAACCAATAATATCAGAACACAAAACAATTACCACTTTGGTAAAATTTTAATCGTAAGAAAAATGAAACAATGAAACCTATATGGACATGTAAATCCCCAAAAAATTAATATTGTTAATCATAAAAGACATTTATGTGTTGTTTACACACCACACAAGTGAACCAAATAGTGTATATGGAATGTGTATCACTGAAATAAAAGTGAGAAAAAATATCAAATATTATGTACCGACTTCCTCAATACACATATAAAACTATATGTTGTCAATATAGTGGTATTATAAATCTATTAAATAAATGTTATTATATATATGATACCCTATATAATTTAATATTGACCTTTTAGTACCTATTTATTAAAAATTCATTGTTAAAATTATGTTTTTGGTAACAACTCTTCATTTTTCTTATATGAATTAGCCTGGTATTTTTAGTCCTTTTACATAGAAAATGGATCAAATATATTTTCCATGTTACTAGTTAAATAAATATTGTATATATTCCTTAAAAATTTATTTATAGTATTTCATTAATGTTAAGAAGAGAAAATTAATTACACTATTCATGGATAGGGTAGGTTCTACATAAACATGAACATTGTTTCCGTTTTATCAACAAATGGATAAAAAGGAAAATTATAAATCACCATTATATAATACTTAAGATTTCATATATATCACATATATTAATTTAAATCACCATTTTTTACTTCCATGTAGAGCATAAGTTGAAAAACATTGCATCACTTTGTGAGGAAGTGGTCCACTATACAAATAGGCAACATTATCCTCTTCCAATGGAATAGAATATAAGAAGTAATATGTGATATTATAATTATTCAAAAATAATTATGTAATAATTAATATTTATGAACATTAAATCCATTATTATACCAATCCTGTAAGGTATTTATAGAAGAAATCCCACCTCAGTTCGTGAGGTGATTGTCTGATGTATACACAATCGATAGTTTCATTCCCCATTTTGATGGAAGATGGGATAGATGTAGGTCATGATATAAAGGCAGTAAAATCTATGTATATGATATATTACTATGTGGTTATATCATTATGATTTAGGAATATTTTAAAGAGTATTTGAGAGAAATATAAGATTTTTTTAGGATTAAAATATTTTTCGGTGAACCATATAAGGGTTAAATATAAAACTATTATAGGGGGATTTAATAAAGAAATCAATATTTTATTACCACTAATATAGTATATTAATAGAGGTGGTGGGAATTTAATAGTCATTTTTAAATTTTAATGTAAAAAACAATCACTGTATATAAAATACAAATGTAGTTGTGCATTGATTATTAAAAGAGTTGCAATAGAAATAATGTGAAAGAAAATAAGGATTTTTAGTGGTTTTTATTAGAAATAACCTAGTAAACTCATAAAAATCATCTAATCCTAAATGATATATGTAACCACAAAATACATCACTTTTAAAGATTTGAGAATCTTGTTATAGATATTTCCTTTCAAATAATCCCATTATCACAACTCAGTCTTGTTAAAGGATACCATCCTATTATATTTACCAGAATTTTGAATAGGAGTCACAAACGTTACATCAAATTATGTGGTGGAATAACTAGATAATGAAATAGTTTCTATTTATTATAAAAAGCGTAAATAATACATGAGAAAATTACAACTGTAATAAGATATTATATGAATAAAATCTAATAAATTGATATCACAAAATGATAGAAAATGTCAAATAAGTTGAATCATGATGAACTTTGATCACATGGAAGGAAACAAAGTCACTGTTCATGTCTGTATGTGATCATATCTTGAGAAAAAAATTCATAGAAGTTCATGAACAATTGAGAGTAATGAGAATGTCAATGTTTCATCCTAATTAAATATGAATAATATTTTCTACACTATTGTTGTTTGGTTCCTTCAAGATATATCCACTATCCATTATATAGTGATCATATCAAGGGATTCCAAGTCCAAAACCATTAAAAAAATTATGGAATAAAAATAAAATAATATGATTTATACCTTTTTTTGTTACAGCTATTCCAAAATACATAGACCAACCACACTTTATTTTTATTTATTAATTTTTTATAAAAACAATTAATATTTTATGTATATCAATTGTAGAAAATAAAAAGTATAAAGAAATTTAATGATAAAATAAAATCATTTCGAATAAAAATGTCCTGAATTTTTTAAAATATGGAATCTCCTGAAATATATTCCACAACAAAAAATGGAAAAAATATAATGTGTTGATTATTTTTAGACACCCATTAAATTATATTACAATAAAAAATAATTAATCATTTAAAAAAATTATTTTATCGATAATAATTAATATAAAAAATAAATTTAAAGAAATAAAATTTTAATAAAAGGTATCTTATTTTTTCAACACCTAAAAATAGAGAGTTGTAGATTAATTTTTCAACCTCTAAAAGAAGAGTGTGGTGGATTTATTTTTCATTCTCTAAAAAGAGTGTGCATATGATAATTCTTTCTAATGTTAAATATAATGACCAGTCTCAAATATTTTCTATGATAGAAAAGAGTGAGTGTTGGAGGTCCTCTGTTTCACAAAAATATATGATGATATTGTTTCCATTATATGTAATAAATAAAAATAACCAATTGAAAAAATAAACTTTCTATAACATAGGGTAACTTATAGATTCAAGAGAATCAGTAAAGTATATTCAACCATTGGATGTTTAGTGGTGATGCATGAACCACTATTGAAGATTTCTAATGGTTACTCATCAAAAACATTTCCAAAAAAAGGGATGAAAGTCCATAGGAAAAAATATTCAGATAAAAAAAAATAAGAAAACAACAATAAAAAAACAATTCTAACTAAATAAGAAATCAAAATAAAAAAATAATGCACCTAATTTAATATGGAAGCCCACTTTCTGGAGAATGAAGAAACTTCATCCATAGATAAAAAGAAATAACAATCAGTGGATAAAAAATATCCACCATTGAAGTCAAATAGTGGGTAATAAAAGACTCATTAGGGATTTCCATTGGATTATTTTGAATCACCGTGGGCTTCCAATGGTGGATTCAAGAATAAATTTTGATTTCCAATGATGATTAATAAATGAACCACCATTAATTTGAAATAGAAACTAATGAATCGTTATTGATGTACCATTGTGACTCAAGAATCACTGTCATTTTCAAATTGTGAGTAAACAATGACTCACCCTTATTGTCCACTAGTGAGTAAGAAAAACCCACTATTGATTAAAAACGATTTCACCATCCAAAGCCATCATAGGAGAAGGATTTAGACTAGAGAAGCATCATGAAAATTAGTGGTATGTCAGATTAATATGTTGATTTACTATTTTTATGATAGAAGATTCATAAATAATGATGAAACAAAACGAGAAAAATCTAAATTTTTTAATAAAATTAGTCATATTACTCAGAGATACTCTGATTTTTGATGGTTTACTGGTGAATTAGTAGAAATATGATGAATAAAACAAAAACATAGAATTCATGAGGAGTGATGGTACAAATAAAAACACGAAGGACTTCAAAATAGATCAAATTTATTAAAATTAAGAGATCAAATGTCCATTAATGTATCCTTGTTAAGATGTAAAGAAGACTTGTGAAACTCCAAAAAACATGCCACATAGATTTAGAGAAGATGATAATTGTTATTAATATATCATTTAAGGGACCCCATCCACACATTTTTCATGATATTGGGGATCCACATCAGTTACAATATGGAAAGACATAGGCCTTTAGCCTAGTGGCCTACCATGACCATCCCATAATCCTAGTGGGTGTGTACTACATTCCATATACATAAGCCCTCATTTATTGATCTTGTACTATACAAACTGACTACTATAGGGCCTCTATGTAAGTTTCATGTGGAGTTATTTTCCATAGTGTTGACTTAATTGATCCCCCATGTGGGTGTGGGATAGATAAAGTTGCTCTAAAGGAAGACAAATTTTTTATGTATCAATAAAAAAACTAAACATAAGACAACAAAAAGAGAACTAATATGTAGGTATCATTAAATTATTAGGTATAAAAATTAACATTTTCAAAACCTGAAATTAAACAAAAAAACATTTAATAAAATTTTATTTTTAATAATATTAGTGAGACATTAATTTGTCAAAATACATAATATTATTGAATAATTAAATCATTGATTTCAAATTCTAACATACTCACCCTTTATTAAATTTTAAAAAACATTTGTATAAAATGGGAAAAAAGATATCACCCTTTTATAAATTTATCAAAATTTACATTTATATGAGAAATATAACCCCTTTAATAATAAAAAACTATAGTAAGAATATCATAGTATGAAATTATAATGAGAGTAAATGGATAAATAAAATATTTTATGAAATTAGAAGTAAGATAATGTTATATATTGAGATTGAATTTATAAAAAGTATGATATATGTATCCATTAAACTGCGTAAAAAATAACATTCAATTACATAACATATGTTAAAAAATTATTTAGGCCCCCTTTTTATCCTAGGAATGATTTTATGATTTTAACATACCAAATTCAAATTCCATCATCTCAAATTTTAAAAAATATAATGGATATGTGGAAATTTCCAATTATTATTTCTTATTTGGAACATATAAAAAATATATAACAATATTTTTTACATGATCTAATAAAAAATTAAACATGACATCTACGTGATTATTCATAGAGTGTTGAGGAAATCTTTTAAAAAATGAAATAGAACATTTCTTATCCGAGTAGAATGTAATTTTTATCAAAACCAAAATTGAAATCATACATTTATTGTTTAATCAATATTATCATTGAATAGTAGCTAGGGGAAACAACATATTCAACCTCATCTATAGAAAATTTTGTTTAATGATGTTTTATAGAGATCAATGACATTAAACTTTTTCATAAAATGATACACATACCAATAGTTCTTCTACATTAAAGTCTTCAACCACCATAGAATGAATCAAAATAACATAGTAATTCCAAATAGTAATGATTATAATAAAATAGTCTAAAAAAAATTACCCTTGATATATGTAATTACTCTTTTAATATAATTATGTTTATTTCCAATGTGGTTTTATTAAAACATAGAAGAAAAAAATATAAAAGAACATGATATCTAGTTTAAAAGTGGTGAGTTTCAATATGATTCCAATCGTGCCTCATTAATATTTAATATAAAATGTAAAAATAGATTAATTTTTCTTCTATTTTTAATAATTATTTATTTTAGTTGTCATTTTGGTTTTACTATTTTTAAAAGAATCAAATATAATTCTTTTTACATGTTTTTTAGAAGATTTTTCTTTTTTTTAAAGTACAATATTCTTAATGATTAATTTTTAGACCAGGAAGAAACTTTTATATCTTATTAAAATCATTTCATATTCACTTAACATTAACATATAATAATTAACATAGAGAGAATCATTTGTTGATCCAAATATTATACCATCAACATATAACTATAAAACTAGTATATCATTTATAAACAATTTATGAACTAGGGTGGATCAAACATACCATTAAAAAATTAATTTTGTAAAAATAAATGGGATAATATTTTATACTTAGTTACTGGATCTTTTTTACGACCATATACTAAATTATTATTTTAAAAACATTATATGGAAAATTACCGTTTTCTATTATATGGTGTTTTCAAACATAGGCTTTTTATGAAATATTTTCATTTAAAACGGAATTTTTTAAATCAATTTGAAATAATTTGATGTTTTTAAAACCTAATAAGCCTAATAAGATTATATTTTCATCCATCATTGACATAAGAAAAACAATATCCCACCATTATTCAATCTTCATTGGAATAACATTTAGTTTCTAGTCTATCTTTATTGTTATCTATGATTCTAGATTTATTGGGGTTTAATAAAAAAAATCAATATAGGTCTTATAACATGTTTATATATTATAAAATATACTATACCCCCATGTGTTATTTATTTCAATTTGATTTAATTAATTAGTTATATCATATTTATAATTTGAATTTATTAATGAATTCTAAAATTGATTGGAAACTTGTAAGAAATAGAAAAATAATTTGAAGAGTAAATTATAAAAAATATTCTTGTATGAAATCCTAATTATACATTACCAATTAATTTTTCAATAGTGTGATCTTTAAGTTTATTCTGATCCTTACTATTTTTAGAAGTGATATTGTCCCCCTAAAATAATGTGTTTTCATTATCTTGGTCATTTTCTTCTAGAAAATTAAATACTGTATAATCAACATTTTCATTGAAAAATTCATAAACCTTCTTATTATAATTTCTTTCACTAAATCTAACATAAATATATTCTTCATCAACCGATTTTTTCATATTGAAAAATCTATAATCATTACAATTGTTTTAATATCCAAAAAGTATCACTCCATGTTATTTAATTTCAAACTTATATACTGTCACGACTACCTCCCCACAAAGTGTACCTCTCCGGGGCCGAAAATGTGAGAAGGGATATAATGACCCCTGAGTCCCGCCTCCCGTAGGCCCCGGGATGGCGACTGTCACCGAGGGTATAGTAAACACACAAATGGAAGGCATTACCTTCTAAGATAACACATGCGGAAGAGAGAGATAAGATAGAATCCAATCAACTCTAACTCAATATTGAAATATAAAAGAAACCCATATCCATATATGAAATACCATGTAAAAGTACTACAGTTGAAATGGAAAAACTACAAGTACCCAATAGAAACTAAAACAGTAGTGACCACGAGCCTGAACAGCTCCTGCAACCACAAGCTAGTTTTGACCAACCTGATCTCCAACTTGCTCCATGTACCATGTAAAACTGTTTATATACACATAGGGTGAGTATAACAGTATACTCAGTAGGATCCTCCCCAAAGCCTCTCATGCAAAATTAAAGGAAGCATGATAAATTATAGTGAACAACAAATTAAACTAACCTATAATGTAAACAGGTATACTAAGTTCCCAACCTCACCATGGATACTCTCACCAAGTAATGCATACAAGAATATATCATTTAATAAGGAATATCAAGGGTACCCTACTACTACTTCCCAACTGGTTTTTCGCTTTTTCCCAATGTCGCACGTCCTATGAATCTCACTCCAAAATGGCTTTCCCACAGACACCTGGGTGAAGAACCACACCATCCTCACAACCAAAAGAAACCAGGAAAGTTCTGGGAGCCCCCACCGCCTGCAAAATGTGTATCATATGTGGGGTATTATACCTCAAGTCGTTACAGCCCATACATTGAGTAAGGATCCTTAAACCATTACAGCCTGTACACGTTACACCTATAGTAGTCCATAGGATAGTATATCCAGAATATTTGTGTGTGAAATAACCACAATCCATTACATCCCTCTACACACATATATGGGGAAGCTAACCACTGTGCCTATTGGCACATGTATCTACCAAGAGAAGAGTGAGAGGCCAAAGGGGGTAGTCAGCCATTCGTCCTCCCACCAAAATGTTGGGGAAAACACCCCCCCAGGGCTCAGAATCTCTGGGGTGTCAGTTGACCTTACTGATTGGTGGAGTATCATATAGAAAGAAAAAAAGTACAAGATATATTATAACTCACAACCACAATATGGGCATTACCTAGTCTTAGACACAACTGTAACTAACATCTCTCGGACTCTGGGCTGCTACTTCTAAGACTAGGTATCCTATAAGCACACAACCATTTAAAGAACTTCATTAGGTTACTTTATTCCCTTTTTCATCAATTCCACATTACGTTAATTAATTCTTTTCACGTTAATGAACCATTAACATAACCACATTAAAATTCATTGGAATCACATTCAAAAATCAATTGATCCTTTAATGTTACAACATCACCATTATATTCCAGTATCTGCATCGCAGGGGATTATCACTATTTAATAAATCATTCATTACAGAATTACTTTCCCATATTCCCAGGCATTCTAGAAAAGTATCTTACGCTACTAAACCCAAGGTGGCTCAACACAGTTAGTAGATATACTAACCATAGAGTCTTTGATGACTATAGCAAGATCATAGACCCATTATACCTCAAGAGGCTAAACACGGAAAGAACGTGGCATACCCTACGTGTCTTCGCCTCTTTCAGAAGGAGGGTAAGCAAGACCAGCTGCCTTGAGAAGTGGGGAAAAGTAAAGAAGATAACAACAATTCGAACCACTAAACATCCAGCCAACACATCTATCCCATACCATCATCCCTGGTGTCCTCCCTGACACCCACATGTATAAAACGATGCATCTCGTCACTCTAGGCACCATACGCTACCACAACCACAAGTCCCTATGCCTCCACATATCGCAACAGACAACTAGGTTCACATCACAACATAAGCAGCAATAAAACACAACATCACATAAATAAGCTCTTTTCCCTTTAAAAATAAAGAGGGTAACTCAGAACTATTTACGAAATTCTCACACAATCTGTTCTTTAATTCAAATTTAATTAGCATATTTTTTATTCTTAGGTTACAGTTATGGGAAACCTAATCATCAAGCTATCACAATTAAATAAACATGATTACTGCACTAATTTGATGAACATAAAATTCCAACAAGAACCAGATTCATTTTTGTGCCTCTTTATATTTAGTAAACAATTTTCAATTAAGCTTGGTTTACGTTCTTTACCGACTTCCATTAAGAATAAACCGCTAAACAAAGGAAGCATAGATATCGCACTATCTTTCAAAGCAAGAGGCAATGACATACGATAGATATAAATTTACTTATCAAGTTCAAATATTTTTATGTCAATTCCATTTTGATCCACTAGGATAAAACATTCTAATGATACAGTTTCACGTAAATGAAATGAGAAGCAACGAATCCCCTGCCTCAACAATTCCTGACATTCTTTATCCACAAAATGGGTCACGATCCTCCTCTTGCCACAACTGCATCCACCTAAGGATTCCACGATACGACTGCACCAACCAAACCCCACGAAAAACACATTAGAAGCATGGATATTACATGCTATAATATATAAAAGAGAAATAGGATAAGAACATCCCCAAAGTAAAGATGATACAACGTACCTTATATCGAAGATTGATCAATATAGCTTGGTTGCATCAAAACAGAGTAGAACCAATCCTACGAGTAATGTTTGATTGTGCAACTCCTATGGGAAGGATTGAAAGGTTCAAGCATCTCATATCTGAGAGAAAATAGTATGAACAAGGTAGGATGATATGTTGTTTCTTTTTGATGATTTAACGAGGCGACGGTTTAAGATACACTTAATTCCTCATTAAAAGCGGATCACATTAACCCACATGGTTTGACCAAGTAAAAACATACCGATCCATAGGAATAATTGATACAGGATTTATGGCCATTGAATCGGCCTTAAGAGTCCTTAAAATAAGGTTTTAAATGCATTTTGTGTCAAAGGAAACTTCAAAGGGGTGAAACTGTAGGAAGCTGGAAACACTGTTCACATGCTCAAAATTTGGGAATGGAAATAAAGGTGAAGGGTCGAGGTGAAGCATGGAGCCTCACTTGTCTGGAAACACTGTTCATGCAAGAGATGAAGGATAAAGGTGAAGGATGGAGGTGAAGGATGTAGGTGAGGGATGGAGGTGAAGGATGGAACCTCACTGTTCTAGAAACACTGTTCATGAAAGAGGTGAAGAATAGAGGTAAAGGATGGAACCTCACTGTTCTGGAAACACTATTCATGTAAGAGGTGATGGATAGAGGGGAAGGATAGAGGTGGAGGATGGAGGTGAAGGATGGACCTCACTATTATGGAAACACTGTTCATTCAAGAGGTGAAGGATAGAGGTGAAGGATGGAGGTGAAGGATGGAACCTCACTGTTCTGGAAACACTGTTCATGTAAGAGGTGAAGGATAGAGGTGAAGGATGGAAGTGAAGGATGGAACCTCACTGTTTTGGAAAAACTGTTCATGAAAGAGGTGAGGGATAGAGGTGAATGATGGAGGAGAAGGATGGAACCTCACCGTTCGGGAAATACTATTCATTCAAGAGGTGAAGGATAGAGGTGATGGATGGAGGTGAAGGATGGACCTCAGTATTCTGTAAACACTGTTCACAGAACTGAAAAAAATGGCAAAGGGTTGGGGATAAGTCAACTTGACCACCCGAAACACCTTCAACCACACATTTTTACCAAGTAATGGACCAGAGAGATCCAGACCATTACATCAGATACCTCTCAAAACATTATTATCCTCGATAATTTAAAACCAACCTAAGGAAAATAGGGGACTGAACAACCACTCGGTAAGATACCTCTCAGGGGAAAACCACCCTGAGTTTTTCTAAAGTTGAAAAAAATATGACATCTGAGATCAAGGGAGAAAACAATCCATCTTCAAACAATTCAAGCAAAAAATCACATCAAATTTACAAAAATAAAGGATCAAAGAAAACACAACACAACAACATAAAACAGCTCTGGTTACTGGACACGCAAATGTGACTCACAATCCTAGGTACTCTCCTGCATGCCACCATGTCGCCACAGGACACGAACTAAGGGGATAGAACGCCTGCACAACACCTTCTCTTTGTGGTCTTGGATATCCACAGATCTCTCCTCAAAGGTTGCATCATCATTAACATCGATATCTCCCCAATCAATGAAGTGAGACTCTTTATGGAGATACTGATGGAGTTGTGATACATGGAAGACATCGTGTACCCGACTCATCTGTGGGGGAAGTGCTACTCGATACGCCACAGCTCCAACACCAGCTAACACCTCAAAATGACCAACAAACCGGGGAGAAATCTTACTTCCACGACCAAACCATTGCCTCCCATGACGGGGAGTCACCTTCAAAAACACATGATCCCCAACATTAAACTCCAAGGGTCTCCTCCTTTGATCAGCATATGATTTCTGACGATCTTGCGCTGTCTTCATCCTCTCACGAATCACCTGGACATCTCTGTTGTATTATGCACTAGTTCCGGTCTGAGAATTGCTAACTCTCCGACCCCAGTCCAACATAATGGAGAATGGAAAGGCCGACCATAAAAGGATTCAAAATGCACTATACCGATGGTGGAGTGAAAAATATTATTGTAAGAGAACTCTATAAAGGGTATGTGCCTCATCCATGAACCTTGAAAATCAAGAACACCAGAGCTTAGCTTGTCTTCAAGAGTCTGGATGGTTCACTTTGTCGGACCATCCATTTGAGTGTGAAAAGTTGTACTAAGGTATAGTTGAGAACGAAAACCATGTTGGAGACCTCTCCACACCATGGATGTAAAATGAGGACCTCGATCATAAATTATCATCCTAGGGACTCCATGATGTCTCGCCACCTCCCCTAGATACTGCCTTGACAAAACATCCACTGAGCTCGACTCCTTGATCACTATGAAGTGGGTCGATTTTGTTAAACGATCCACTACCACACAAATAGCATCATGTCCTCTCGGATCTCGAGATAAACCTTTAACAAAGTCCATTGAGATGTCCTCCCACTTCCACTGAGGAATATCTATTCGCTAGAGAAGACCACCAGGAAAACGGTGTTCAGCCTTCACCTTCTGGTAGACTAAACATCGGGACACAAACTCCACAACCGCACGCTTCAGCCCAGGCCACCAAAACTGACTCATCAAGGATCGGTACATCTTTGTAACACCAGGATGTACTGCTAAAGGTGAACTATGGAACTCTCAGAGAACCGACTCGTGAATCGCCAAGGGGAAAAAAATTCTTCCATGGTACAACACTCAGTGTTGTTCATCCTCTGACCAACCATCAGAGGCCTCACCACAAACAATTAAGTCTCTACAAACATCCAACTACGGATCACGCAACTGGGACTCTTCTACCCTCTGCATTAGGGATGACTTCACTGTCATCTAGAAAAGACAACCTCTACCTCCATCCTATTCTATATCAAGATGCAAAGATGACAGTTCCTATAGTACTCTCCATGAATAACCAGATTCACGCACAACATCACTACGTGACTTTCGACTCAGTGCATCAGCTACAACATTCCCCTTTCCAGGTGTATACGATATTTCAAAGTCATATTCATATAGGAACTCCATCCATGGATGCTTCCTCAAGTTCATGTCACGCTGGGAGAAAACATACCTCAAAGTCATATGATCAGTGAAAACAACAAAGCGTTCACCAATGAGGCAATGTCTCCACAACTTCAGAGAAAACACCACACTTGCCAACACAAGATAATGTGTGTAATAGTTGCATTCATGGGGACGCAACTGCCAAGACCCATAATAAACAACTAACCTCTACTGCATGATGACACAACCTAACCCAAGATGTGAAACATTGCAGAAAACATCAAACTGAACACCCTCAACTGGAAGACAAGGGATTAGAGCCCTTACTAACGTCCCTTTTAGATTCTCGAAAGCTGCATGAAATTGATCAGTCCATATTAAATCCTGATCTTTCCTCATTAACACTGTCAGAGGAGTTGCAACTCGAGAGAAATTGTCTATGAACCTCTTGTAATAGCCTGCGAGACTAAGGAAACATCACACCTCTGACATTGTCTTCGGGGCTGCCCAAGACACCATAGCTTCTATCATGGATGGATCCAGGACTACTCCCTATTGGGACAAAACATTCCCCAAGAAACAGACTTCTAGAGCCCAAAACCCACACTTTGACAACTTCCCAAACAACTGATGTTGGCGAAGAACTCCCAAAACAGCTCATAGATGCTCTGCATGACCCTCTTCCGATGTAAGTTACACAAGGATTTCATCGATTAAAACCACCAAAAACTTGTCCAGGAACTCAAGGAACACATCATTAGTCAATCCCATAAACACAACATGATCATTCGTCACACTGAACGACATTAAAAAGAACTCATAATTCCCATGACGACAATAGAATGCAGTCTTCGGGATATCCTCATCCTTTACATGCATATGATGATATCTTGACCGCAAATAGATCTTTGAGAACCAACTTTCTCCCTTCAGTTGATCGAATAAGTAATCAATCTTTCGAAGAGGATAGGGGTTCTTTATTGTCACTTTTATTAAGCGACGATAATTGATGCACAACCGCAAACTACCGTCAGCGTTCTTCAAAAACAAAACTGGTGCACCCCACGGTGACACACTGGACTGATCAAAACCGCAATGCAACAAACCATCAAGCAGTATTTGTATCTCTCGTAACTCAGAAGGGGCCATCCTATATGGAGACATAGAGATAGGAGATGCTCCTGGATGTAGCTCGATCCGAAACTCGATCTCTCGTCGAGGGGGTAATGCTACAACATCTTCTGGAAAGACATCAGTGTACTCCTCTACGACCCTAGGAAACACCAACTGATGAACCTATGAAGAACTCATAATCATCTCATCCATCATGGATGATAAGGATGAAATGCGCATGTACCCATCCAAAGATCTCTCTCACCAACAAACACCACTTTATCTTCATCTTCATCGAATAAAATGACCTCCTTCCTATAGCATTCCACAATAGCCTGCACTGAATACAACCAATCCATGCCATGAATGACATCATATGATGGTATTAGTAAACATAAGAAATCTCCCCAAGAGCAGTGTTTCCCAAACACTAGCTCACAATCTCTACATAAATCAGACAAGTCAGTTTGACCTCCATCCGGCGTAGTCAAAACCAAGGGCACTGGAAGCCTCTCTACCTCAAGTCCCAAAACATGGACAAGGGTAGGTGATATGAAATAGTGTGTCACTCTTGAATCAAATAAGGAATACACCAAGGTAGAAAACAATCAAAGGGTACCTCGGACGACGTCTGACTCACCTGGAGATGGCAACGCTAGAGCATGAAGCTAACAAAGACCTCCCCCACAACTTCTATGACCCTGATGACGACCACCACCATAGACGCACTCTGCTCTCTGAGGATGAGGAGCATCATGGGGCTGTCCTCTGTCTGCCCCATCTACCCTCGGGTGATATAAAGCTGGTGCAACCTGCTGTTGCTTCCTCGGCTGGAACTACCTCAATGGAGGAACCTGGAGCAGAGCACCCGGTGCACGATGAATGCTCTGAAAAGTCGGTCACTCCTGGTGCTGATGACAAGGACCACCACAAGAAAAACAAGTGCCTGATCACTTGGCATAGGCCTGAGAGTTTCTACCTTTGGAGAAACGAGATGGGAAGGGCTGGGACCTACCCCTAGGGGAATGGAAACTCTTCTTCCCTGAAATCCGGGAACCCCATACCACAACTCTGCTTCATGAGGAATAATGAATATTCCCCAATCTTGATGATCCGGTCCTATCCAAAGTCCTCTCAAAAACCTATGCCATCGCCATCACCTCAATATATGTATTCAGAATAAATGGGGTGACCTGGTGTTGGATCTATGGACACAATGCATTCTCAAAATGCGTCACCCTGGCCTCCTAATCTGGCCATAGGTCTGAAGCATATCATACAAGGATCCTGAAACGGATTCCAGACTCTCGAACACTGGAGCACCCTTGTCGAAGTGTAAGAAGCTCCTGATGACAGGGCACCTTCACAGTCGAAGAAAGGAACTTAACTCTGAACTTATCTCAAAACTCCTCCCATGAGATCGCTAACTCCTCATGATACCCAAGGAACAAGAGCCACCACTGCCTTGCTTCTCCACACAGCATCGTCACTACCAAGGACACCCAGTGCTCCTTCCGAGCACGAATCAAACTGAAACCGATCTCGACCTCCTCCAGCCAGTCTTTTGTGACTGCAGCTGAAACGGAGACCTCATACTTCTATAGACCATGGTGCTGAAACTCTCGGAGTGTCGTCCTCCAAGTGTCATCATATTCAACCTCTACCTGACAGTGATCTGTTGGCACAGCCTGCTGGACATATTCTATACGAGCCTTATGAGGATGTCGACCGGGAGGCATTCCTGCAATATAAAAAAAACATAGAGCTCCTAAATATAGAATATGAAGACCCAACATTAATTAATTAATTGTTTTCTTTTCTTTATTTTAGGTTAACCTATCCCAAGGACTACCTATACAGACATAGGCATAAGAAAAAATGATGTATGATATTCTCCAAGGTCTCTACCCTCCAACTAGTATCACCTTGTTTAATAGCCATTGTAAACATAAAGGTCCATTGATTAGATCATAGGGGGCCATAAAGGCCAATGTCTCATCCAGTCTCCAATGTTTACCTCACTTACATAACATGAATGGCACTGTTGCCCTACCAACCCATGCAACCTCACCTATGCCTAACTCCAAAATCCATCCTATCCCTCAACCAGACCTATGATACCAATCTGTCATGACCCCATCTCAACAATGTGTACCCCTCCTAGTCTGGAAAAGTGAGAAGGGAGATAATGACCCCTCATTACCGCCTCCAGTAGGCCCTGGGTTAGCGACTAGCACCGAGGGTATAGTAAACACACAAATGGGAGGAATTACCCTCTATGAGAACATATGCAGAAGAGAGAGATAAGATAGACAACAATAAACTCCAACTCATAACTAATATATAGAAGAAAACCATGTCCATATATGAAATGACATGAAAAATTACTACAAATGAAAGGGAAAAACTGTATGTACCCAAAAAGAAGTAAAACAACAACGACCATGAGGATGAACAGCTCCTGCAACCACAAGCTAGTAGTGACCAGACTGATCTCCAACCTGTTCCATATAACCTGTAAAATAGTTTATATACACATAGGGTTAGTATAACAGTATACTCAATTGAATCCTCCCCGAAGCCTCTTGTGAAAAAGTAAAGGAAGCATGCTAAAGCATTGTGAACAACATTTGAAACTAACGTGTCACCTAAATAGGTATACTAAGATCCCAACCTCACCATGGCTACTCTCACCAAGTAACGCGTACAAGAATATATCATATAATAAGGAATATCAAGGGTACCCCGTTACTACTTCCCCACTGGTTTGCTGCTTTTCCCCAACGTCGCACGTCCTAAGCATCTCCCTACAAAAAGGCTTGCCCGTAGACACTTGGGCGAAGCACCACACCATCATCACATCCAAAAGTAACCAGGTATGTTCCGAGAGCCACCATCCCCCGCATTACATGTATCATAAGTCGGGTACTATACCTCAAGCCTTTATAGCCCATACACTGAGTAAGGATCCTCCAGCCATTACAGCCTATACACGTTACACATATAGTAGTCCATAGGATAATATATCCAAAATATATGTGTGTCAAATAAAAACAATACATTATAACCCTCTACACACATATATTGGGTAACTAACCATTTTGGTTGTTGGCACAAGTATCTACCAAGAGAAGAGAATGGGGCCAAAGGGGGTTGTCAGCCATTCGTCCTTCCACCAGAATGATGGGGAATACACCCCCCAGGGCTCAGAACCCTGGGGTGTTAGTTACCCTTACTGACAGGGTGGAGTAGCGTATAGAAACAAAAAAAGTACATGATATATTATAACTCACAAGAACACTATGCATATTACATAGTCTTCGAAACAACTGTAGCTAACGTCCCTCGGACTCTAGGCTATTACTTCTAAGACTAGGTATCCTATAAGCACATAACCATTTAAAGAAAATCATTAGGTTACTTCATTCCCTTTTTCATCAATTCCACTTTATGTTAATTAATTCTTCGTACATTAATTAACCATGAAGAAAACCACATTAAACATCATTGGAATCACATTCATAAATCAATTATTACTTTAAAGTTACAACATCACCATTAAATTCCATCATCTCCAACCACGTGGATTATCACTATTTAAAAAATCTTTCTTTGTAGAATTACTTTCCCATATTCCCAGGCATTATAGAAAAGCATCCTATGATATTAAACTCATGGGGGCTCAACACAGTGAGTAGATATACTACCCGTCGAGTCATTTCCGCCTATATCAAGAGCGTAAACCCATTCTCCCTCGAGAGGCTAAACACGAAAAGCACGTGGAATACCCCACGCATCATCGACTCATTCGGATGGAGGGTAAGAAAGAAAAGCTGCCTTGAGCAGTGGGGAAAATTAAATAATATAACAAAAAATCAAACCACCAAAAATCCAGCTAGCACATCCATCCCATACCTTCATCCCTGGTGTCCTCCCCGACACCCACATGAATAAACCGATGCATGTCACCACTCTAGGTGCCATCCACTGCCATAACAAAAAGTCTCCATGCCTCCACATATCACAACATACATCCAGGCTCACATCACAGCACAAGCAGCATGAAAACACAACATCATATCAATGGGATCTTGGCTCATTAAAAATCAAGAGGGTAACTTAGAACCCTTTAAGAAATTCTCACACAATCTATTCATTAATCCATATTCAATTAGCAGATTTTTTATTCATAGGTTCCAATTACGGGAGACCTCATCAGTAAGCTATCCCAATTAAATAAACACGATTACTGCCCTAATTTGATTAACATCAAATTACAATAAGAACCAGATTCATTTTTGTGCCTCTTTATCTTTAGCAAACAATTTTCCCTTAATCCTGGTTTACGTTCTTTACCGATTTCCATTAAGAACAAACCGCTAAACAAAGAAATCATATATATCGCACTATTTAGCAAAATAAGAGGCAATGAAATAAGATAGATATCAATTTACTTATCCAGTTCAAATATTTATTATGTCAATACCATTGTGATCCACTGGGATAAAACATAATAATGATACAGTTGCATGTATAAGAGATGAGATGTAACGAATCCCCTACCTCAACAATTGTTTACCATCTTTATCCACAAAACGGGACACGATCCTCCTCTCACAACAACTGCATCAACCATAGGATTCCACGATACGACCGCACCAACAAAACCTCACTAAACCCCCATGGGAAGCATGGAGATTACAATATATAATATAGAAAGGAGAAATAAGAGAAGATGATCCCCAAAGGAAAGACGATACAACATACCTTATATCGAAGATTGATCAATAAAGCTTGGTTGCATCAAGACAGAGCAGAACCAATCTTAGGAGTAAAGATTGATTGTGCAACTCATATGGGAAGTATTGAAAGGTTCTAGCTTCTCATAGATAAGAAAAAATAGGAAGAACATGGGAGGATGATATCTTGTCCCTTTTTGATGATTTAACGGGGCGATGGATTAAGATACACTTAATTCCCCATTAAAAGAAGATCGCATTAACCAATACGGTTTGACAAAGTAAAAACATCCCGAGACATAGGAATAATTAATATAGGATTTTTGGCCTTTGTATCGGCCTTAAGAGTCCTTAAAATAAGGCTTTAAATGCATTTTACGTCAAAGGGGCGAAACTGTAGGAATCTGGAAACACTGTTCACATACTCAAAATTTGGGAAAGGAAATAAAGGTGAAGGATAGAGGAGAAGTATGGAAGCTCACTGGTATGGAAACACTGTTCATACAATAGGTGAAGGATGGAGGTGAAGGATGGAGGTGAAAGATGAAACCTCACTGTTCTGGAAACACTATTCATGCTAGAGGTGAATGATAGAGGTGAATGATGGAGGTGAAGGATGGAACCTCACTGTTCAGGAATCACTGTTCATGCAAGAGGTGAAGGATAGAGGTGAAGGATAGAGGAAAAGGATGAAGGTGAAGGATGGACCTCACTGTCCTGGAAAAACTGTTCATGCAAGAGGTGAAGGATAGAGGTGAAGGATGGAGGTGAAAGATGGAACCTCACTATTCTGGAAACACTGTTCATGCAGGAGGTGAAGGGTGGAAGTGAGGGACAAAACCTCACTGTTCTAGAAACACTGTTCATGCAAGAGGTGAAGGATAGAGGTGAAGGATGGAGGTGAAGGATTAAACCTCACTGATCTGGAAACATTGTTCATGCAAGAGGTGAAGGATAGAGGTGAAGGATGGTGGTGGAGGATGGACATCACTGTTCTAGAAACATTGTTCAAAGAAAACAAAAAAGGGAAATGTGTTGGGGATAAGTCACCTTGACCTCCCGAAACCACTCCAACACCACATTTTTACAAAGTAATGGACCCGAGAGGTCTGAAAAATTACATATACTTTGTATTTTATGTTTAATATATTCAAATTACATCTAATGACCCTGTAATATTCAATTTCAAGTTTAAACCCTTTGAAATGTTTGTTAGGGGTCTTCTTTTGAAATGTTATAATTTAATCTCTATTTATAAATGGAAATACGAGTTCATAGATTGTATACAAAATAATTTTGGAAGTCAAAATTTTATTATTTTAGACCGAGTTATTCATTGAATTGATCTGTTATTTATTTAAACAATTCCATTCTATTATGGTGTCATTAGGAATGAGAAAAAAATCTATAACCATTTTATTCAAAAATATTTAACAAAATGTAAATTCAATATTTCAATACCTCTATCACATGTAAAAGTGATGATTAAATTATTTTTGAAATTTTTTAAAGGATTAAGAAAAGAACAAAATTTGGATAATCGTTCATTTATACGAAATAAAGTATTAATCCCTATGAATATAATGAAATCATCTAAAATTACAAATTAATATTTTTTAAAACAAAAAATTTTTAGATTCACTTTTCGATAAAAGTCAGATGAAATAATTATAAACATCAAGCTATAATATCATGGGAATTTTCATAACCTTTTCATGCCTTGACAATTTGTTCCACTACCAAAAATTTGAATTCCAACTACTCATTTAGAAAACAAATTCCATCATCTACTATAAAATTCGGTCACTTAAACGTTTTATTAGTTTGATTGGGAAAATGAACCATATATACATTTAATTTTCTGTATTTGTAAAACTAAACAAATTTAGTTTTTATAATAGTACATTTATATTTTTCAAATATATCATTTAATCCTTCATCTAATTAATTTTTTGAAATTATAATATTATTTTTTAAACAATGTCGATATAAAAAATTTCAAATAAAAATTGTTTCATAATATAAAATTATACAATATGTTAAATCTAACCATTTGAGTTGTATATGAATATGAAAGGGCCTCCATAATATCAATTAAAATATATAAACAATCAAATTTCACCTTTAATGTGACTAGATAAACATCATTCTATGTGGCATGATTCATTTAGATAGATAAATAAGGTTTATTCACATTGAACACCCATCATGGAAAGATTCCCTCTCTCATGTTCACTTCCTTAATCACCACATTAGTCTAACATTATAAACAATTCGAAAACCATATAAAGGTTCTTATTTCATTCATCATTTATCATTTTATATAATTCGGTTTTTGGGTTTAGGGAGGTCAATTCATATGCGACCTTTCATTTAGAACTCATAACATGTTAATTCAGAAATATCATTATTATTAGGATTATAATTTTCTTATAGTTAATTGTGTATATCCTGTTAAACTACCTCATTCCAAATTTTGTTTTCAGGAACATTAAAAATATAATACAGAATTGATCCATATTCTTCTATCTTTCCTAGAACTCATATGTAGAGGCATTAGAGGTATCAATATCATAAGATTAATTTACGATACATTTTGATTTAGTAGACTCCTCCTTAGAATTATTTTTTAGTGGTAAATCATACAATATAAGAGAGTATATAATTTAATCTAACGTATACTCCTTAAAATTAATACTCATATTTGAAAACATTCCTTTTAATGTCATATCATTCGAAGATCTGTCATAACTCTTTCCAATTTTGTTTTGTTGTCCAAGAAATATCCAAGAGCACTAATTACATTTGTTATACTGATGAATCATTGGAACATCTAATTTAATTATTCTTCTTCTCCCATATCGATGTCCTAGTATTATACTTATAAGAATCCTAGTTTGGTTCTCGTGATCTGTTAGTCCCATAAAGTGTTACATGAAGTATCTTCCATATTTTTTGGAATTTTTGATAAGTTGAGACATGGATAAAGTCAATTCTAATTATAAAAAATTATAAAAAATTCTTAAAAATTTAATTCAATGCATATTTTAATATTTAATTACATACCTATTCTTCCAGATCCACATTGGGAAGATCATATAGTTTATCCATGATATTATAATTATCAAAAATCATTTATTCCATTAGGGTTATATTATTTCATTCCATTTTCTATAGTCAATTATCTAAAAGAATAGTGGTTTATGTTGAATCCATATATCATTATCATTGACACACTCCATAATAGACGAAAATATTTCTTGTAATCCTTAGATGGTTATGTCTTGGATACCATGATAGTACAGAGTAAATTATAAATAAGAAAAATAATCACTTAGGATAACAATTAATTATAGATATTCCAATGCCATTATACCAATTTTGGATAATAAATTATAGACAATATAACAAGAGTTGGGTGTGGGTAGTCATTTTATAATATTAAATACTAAAACAATATGAGTTTATAAAATAAAAATGTTGTTAGTTCGGTGTTCTGGATAAATTTTTAAGTGAATATAAAATGACTGAATGTAAGGATTTCTAGTGGTTTGGATAAAAAATATTTTATTCATCTCAAAAATCTCCACTACTCCTCTAGAAGATTTGTATTTACAAAGTACCTCCCTTATAATAGTGTGATAACCATGTCAATGACACTTCCTTTTATAGAAACCAATAGTTAAACCTATTCTTGTTATTGTATGACATCCTAATTTGTTTACTAGAATTTTTATTAGGCATCACAACTTAGAGTTCCTTTTAGGTTGTGGAAGAAACATTGAATTCATGTCTTTATTTTTATAGGGAAAATATTAAAGCATTCATGAATAAATACTAATACAATGAAAATGTTACATGAATAAAAATATATAAAGAAATTAGATGCTGGTCATTATTGTAAAATATATTGAATATATATGATTTTTGATCACATGGAATGATCAAATGTCGAAGTTTAAGTCCTTATGTAATCACAAATATATTTTAAAAGTTATATAATTTCATAAACAATTGAGTGTAGAAATATTATAGAATATGTATCATAATAAATTTAGTGTATATTATTATACAATATTGTTTTTTATCCCTTGAAGATAACTACCATATAATTAATACAATGATCCCGTATAAACATGTTTGTTTCCAATAACATCATGACACTAGATAGGGACTCAAAATGAAATAATATTACTTTTACCATTTTTTTTAATGTTTAAATGAAAAACATAGAACAAATGAGATTTATATTTCTTCATTAGTAATTAATATGATAGAATTAAATTTTTCTTTATATAAAATTCAAATATTAAAAATTATAAAAAAATTGAAGTAATATATATAATATTCTAAAAGGTAAAGACAAAAAGATTTTATAAACATAGAGAATCACCCGATTTTCTTTCTAAAATAAAATTTGTAATTAAAATAATGTTTTAATTATTTTTTAAACATTCATTGAATTTTATTTCAACATAATATAATAAATCATTAAGGAGATAAATTATTTTTAAAATGAAATTTAATTTATAAAATTAGAAAAAAGTATTTCTTTAATGGAAGAATATTTTTTTACCATTGAAAATATAGAGTGGCAACCTAATTTTTATACTTATAAAAAAAGAGATTGGTGAATTAATTTTATTAAAACTAAAAAAATATTGTGGTGTCTGATTTTTTATATAGATGAAAATAGTGATCGATGGATTATTTTATCTGTCTCTAGAAAAGCATAGTTGCGAAAGCCCAATCATGGAAAAATAGAGAAAATGGTATTGTTTTACTTATTATATATAAATAAAACAAAATAAAAAAAATCCATTCCACTAACAAACTAAATTCTTCATGGAAAGTAAGGAAAAATTTTCTATCATTGGATTTCCAATGGTATCTCATTGAAAACCATTGGAAATTTATAATGACGACTTAATGAATTTTTTTCAACAAATAGCATAAATCAATAGTGGAAAAAAATCCAAAATAATAATAAAAATAACTTAAAAATAATTACAAAATATACTAATAACTAAATAATAAAACTACTTAAAAATGGAAATAAAAAATATTCAACATCTAATCGAAGAAGGAAGAGCTTACGTTGGAGAATAAAGAAGCTTGTGAAATGTCTATTTACAATAGATAAAATTAAATAATAACTGGTGGTGGAAAATATCTAATATTAATCATGAACAATGGATAAAAAAGTCACATTGTTGAAGTCCAATGTTGATTCATGACTCACCATCAATGTCAAATGGCGACTAATGAATAACTGTAGTTTCCCAATAGTGAGTAACAAATTACTCACCATTGATGTCCAATGGTGACACATGAATCAGTATTTTTGTAAAAAATGACTCATAAATCACCATTGATGAACAACAACGAGTAAATTGACTCACCATTTATGTACAATTGTGAGGAAAAATGAATCACCTCAGATGTCTAATGGTGTAATCGTAGAGAAACCATCAATGGAGAAGGCTTTTAACAACTAAAGAATCTTATGAATAAGTGATTACTGTTATTATTTAAAAAGAATCTGAGATATTTTTTTTAGTGAGAAGATAAAAAATTATATACAAAACCAATTGAGTAAAATGAACATTATTTAATAAAATCACTTATACTCATATGGGGTATTGTGATGTTCTCTAATTTACTATAGAATGAGAGAAAAACTTAGTAATAAGATTTAATAATTGAAATAAAAAATCATGTAATTTCAAAAAAGTATATGTGGTACTTCAAAAAAATTGAATGGAAGAGATATAATAGATACAAAAATTATGACTGTATCTAAGTTTTTATGTTTTGATGAACAATTAAACTAAAAAAGAATACCATGTAAAATTGGTTAAGTTGCGGATGACTGGTATATCATTCAAAAAGATCCAACCATTCCTTGAGAAGGATACTAGTGATTGGAACTTTATATAATATACACACACTCATGAATTTCGACCAACTGGTGACCTAGACCAAACTATGCACATTGAGGCCTCACATTATGGGCCTTATATACAACATGGATTGTAAATTCACTATAAACAATGAATACTCTATAGCCTCTATAAGGGTTTTTCGGGTGGGCCTTCCCATGGGGTTGATGTAATGGGTCCCCCAAATGGTTGAGGGCTATCCAAAGTTAAAACATAATGAAGCTCTAATTTTTTTTCAAAACGAAATAATATATATATATATATATATATATAAGAAATAATATTAATGTATCATTAAATCAAATATTAGGAAAAGTAACATAATTAAAATTAGAAATTAAAATGTTAATAAAGTTTAATAACCCATGAAATTTAATAAATGTTATGAGACATAAATTTATCAAAATATATAATACTGTTAAAAAATTAAACCACCAATTTCAAATAATTACAATGGAAACCCTTAGGATCATGGTAGGAAATCATGGAATTAAATTTTGTATATCTCGGATGAACCAAATGGTATTGTAAGTGTGTAGTGGATTTGAAGGGGGTTCCCTAATATAAATGGGAGAGAGGAAAAAATTATTGTTTTTAAAAATAAAATTATATATCCAAATATTAAACAATAATAGGGATCTTAAATATATACTTATTAAACGATAAATGAAATAATATCTGCATATTCCTATCCAGTTAGATGTTCACGTGTATATAGAACATTTTACCCAATTATATCCGTAGTTTAACCCCAGGTAAACACATTTTGACGGCAACTATGATAACTAATTTTTTCCTATTTAAAGATTTATATTTGAAAATATATTATAGTAAAGTTATTATATCATATAAAATAATTTGATTATAAATATATAATGTATCCACTTGAAATTTTATAAATAAAATTACACTTTTTTAATTAAATGTGTTATTATGTCGTTTGGTTTTAGAAAGCACATAACCATGTTTTGTTTTATTATATCCAATTTGATTTAAAATATCATTATGTACAATTACTAATGACAATATAGACATTTAACAGAGATCACATGAATTATATAAATATAGGGTTTAAACAAATCCCATTGAGAAGGAAAAATGAACTGATAAACTCGATAAGTAGAATCATACCCTATGAAGATAATTTATTAGAGATTCTGAGGTAGATATCATCAATGGAATTTCTCCTTGACAAATCCCAATATGAGACCCAAAAACATAATCATGTGGGAAACCATGTATAAGGTAATCTCAAGATCATTGAGATCACGGCCCAAACCATGTTTATCGAACAATTCCATGAATGTCCGGCCATCGCAGAGAAAAACCATAGGGCATTAGCTTGTGTTTTAAAGATAGATGTATCAAGAACCTATCAATGTGAGAATATAAATTGTGTTTTATAATGTAATGAATATATTTTCTTCTAATTAATTTATCTTTACGAATGATTTTTTTATAATAAAACCAAAATAACATTTGTGGATAATATTTAAATTTTACTAAGGAACTTATTTTGATGAAATAAGGTATTTTTAAAATATATAATATTTTAAGAATATTTTATTATTTAATTTTTATTATTAAATATAAATGATCCAACAATTTTTACGAATTCAAATTTAATTTTTAGAGGGGTTTGAAAACCGTTGTTCTCAACAACCCATCATTTCTTAATAATGGTCAATTTTATATTAAAAGTGAAAATTCATATTTTTTTTAAATTATTTAGATATGTTGAATATTATTTTTAGAAAAATAACATAAAAATTATCCAATGGTGAGTTTTTCATATATATCTGATACTGTCATAGAATTAGGTAAAAATTAAATAACACATATATATAATTTGTATATTATGATAACATAATGACCAAAAAGTGATTTAATCAATACAATAAAGGGAATCCATGACTAAATAAATATTTTTCCTTTAAAATATTGTTTTTATGATTATTTTATTTATTTTATAATCAATTTTTAATCCTAAATTACTATTAATATATTATATGGTTTTAAATTCATTTATTTTTGATTGTGAGTCACCTCCCCATAACAAAAAGAATTTTTTATTTTCACAATGTGGAAATATAAAATAATGAGAACTAATTCCATCTCACCTAAATCTTAGAAAAATACCATAGGTTGGTTTGTGGTTTTGAATATTTTATTATGTAGTGTGAAAAACCTAAACATTTAAAAAAACCCCTCATTTCCTATATAAACACACTGAATATCCCACTTCTATTAACTCAAAATCATTATTGCACTCTAATATTATTCCATAGACTCCATAGAGTCCTCCCAAGGGTCCCCTAAACTCTCAATAATCCCCTTACAAGCATTGTGATTCGTACACTAGTGTAAGTGATCTTCCTCACATTCTTTCATTTCATACACATTGTTTGTAATTTTCCTTTTGAATTTCAATTGATTATAATATATTTAATTTCCAAAAACTTCCAAACATTACAATAATTTTTATCTTAATTATATATTAGTTATACTCTCTCATTTTCACCTTTACATAATCCATTTATATTTCTAATTTATTTTAGGGATTTAACTCTTCGAATTTCCATTCAAGAACTTCTTTTATGTTATGAAACATATTTTCTATTTGTTCTTGTAGGGATATTTTCATACATTTTCCTATTAAACTCCAATTTCTATATAAATTTTGGAATCCCCATTTTACTCCCTTTAATTAATCCATGATATTTTATATACACCTGATTAGACAATAAAAAAACATATTTCAATTAAATTTTAAGGGTATTAAATTTTAATTTTTGATCTTATGGGCCTGAGTTAGTGGATTTTAATTTTGAACATCAATTCTCATCATTTGTGCACATCATGCCTAATAAGCACCAATTTAGGCCCAATGTTTCATCTGATTTTAAAGAATGTAATTATCCATATTTTAATTTGTTATTTTTGGAAATGTATATGAACATAAATATGAACATTTTTCATTCAGGGATCAATGGGTGATTCATAAAGGATGATGAGGATATTTGGCGATGAAAGAAACAATTCTGGAGAAGGCAGATTGGATATCATCCCACTGATGGGAATGTGGAGCCCACAATACAGGCCCAATGAAGCCCAAAATTAATTTGAGACTAGAAGACATATATAGGAACTAATAATTCCACTAGATCCAGGGCTAATTAATACTAAATTATGGTGATTAAGGCGGCCCAAGTTGAAGATTCAATTCTGGGCCAGATTCTACGGCCCAGAAAAACAGCCCACTATTTATATCATATCTCGGGAAAGGTTTATTTTTTTGGGCTGAAATTTTACAGGATGTTAGGGAACATCCTGGGATTCATTTATGTCTCCTAGGGACTACTCAAATACGGCCTTCTAGAAGGTCCTTTAGGTGCTTCTTTCCAGTGGATGCAAGTTGGCTGCAACTTCGGGGCAAGAAGTGGAAAAGTCTCGCAACATTAATGTTCCACCCACCTTTCCCCAACAGAATTAATTAAAGGCACATGGGATGTTAGAGGCTCTGACAAGACTTCATTTTTTCCTATTTACGGCAGTATTGGTTGAGTATTTGGGTATCTTGGAATTTTTTTTTGATTGTAATGTTATTATGACAAATTGTCTTTGTTGCATTTTTCCTTCCCATGTAAGTTGTTAGAATCACCTTAGTTTTTAATAAATGTTGTTCTTATTCTCTTTTTATTTTCTTCCTATTATCACGTCGATACCGTTGCCTCAAGGTTTGAATTTATTCACACCAAACCTTGTGATTTTGTTCACACAATGGTGGAGTGATCGTTTTTTTATGTTTTTTACTTCTTCAATTCCACCCTCATAAGTCTACTTTTCGCTTCCGTTGAGAACTTGTCATCAATGGGGGGATAGATATTTTATGGTTTGATCCAAGGGTGTAACAAGGGGATGGATTGAATTTTATTTCTCACTCCCTAAATGTTATTAATTTATTTTAATCGAGTTTCTTTCATTCAATGATTTTTATTCTTTCTCTTCCTTATTGAATTTATTCACCCCACTTTCATGTGCTAATTACATCCTTTACATTGGATTGATCATGAAAATTATCCTACAAGTGTATAGATGATTATAATGTGTTTTGAAGGTGTTTAATCAGTAAGTGATGCGGTTAGTTTGAATTCATTTCATGAATCCTTCTCGAGTTAATGAAATTAAAATCGTAAAAAAAGGAATTCATTAAATCCACCCCGAGCAATAACCTAGGATCAACTCATTTTCTCATACTGAATTCACATAGATCTTTTAGTGATCTTTGAAAACCATCTAAAATCAACCCATGTTGGACACTTCATAGCCAAAAATCCCTGTCTTTTTATTGAGTGTCTAATGGTTCTTCTTAGGTCTCTGAGGATTCGACAACCCAAGATACACTACAAGTGACCTCTTGACCCTTAAAACTTGGATAAATTTGGGAAAAATAAAATTTTGGCACCGTTTCTGGGGACCAATTATGTTCCTTAGACAAAAAAATTCTTTCCTCACACCGATTCTTCTATTTTTCACACAAGATCTTATATCTTTTCCCTTTCTCTCTCTTTTTTTCCTTTGGTGCATGTTTGCCTTCACCCGCGATAACTCAAACAGACTAGTTAGGGTGGAAAGTCATAGGATAGGGGAGTCCAGTACACCATTGGATCCTAATCTTCCTAATACCCCAGACTTAATTCTTGAGTCAATTTCAATGGAGGGTCTTCAAAAAAACCAACTCATAAGCCCAAGCAGGAACCAAAATGGAAATCCAAATGAGGCAGCCCCAAATTTGGGGAATGTAGTCAATCAAAGCATGAACGACTACCTTACACCTACTAGGACCAATGAACCCTCTTGCATTAGGCATGATGCCCTAGGAGATTCCCAATATGTCTTTAAACCTCATTTCCTAAACCACCTTCATACTCTCCATGGGATGGAGTTAGAAATGTCTTGCCTTCATGTCAAGGAGTTCAATGACATTGTTGAAACCATGTGCTCACCACATCAACTTGAGTCAGCTAAGATGAGGCTCGTTCCTTTCTCACTTAAGGATCGAGCAAAAAATTGGTTACATAATCTGACACCTTTATCAATAAACACTTGGAACCAACTAAAAAGAGAATTCTACAAGAAATACTTTCCCCACCACAAAACAATTCCCATAAAAAGAGTATCCAAAACTTTTTTGAAAAAGAGGGAGAGTCATTCTATGAAACATGGGAGAGGGTCAAAAACACCCTATACATGGTTCCACACCATGTTTTTTCTATTCATGAACAAGTAAGAATTTTCTATGAAGGTTTGGGCCCAGGTAACAAACAATTAATTGACATGATGTGTAATGGGACCTTTAAAAACAAATCCCCAAATGATGCTTATGATTATCTAGAAATCCTTGCTGAACAAAACCAAAAATGGTGAATATCACCTTATTCTGATAACCCTCAAAGAACTACTGGAATGCATACACTTAGAGAAGAGGAATGCCTTAGGGCGAAACTTGCAGCACTCTCTAGGAAGGTTGAAGAGATAGACCATAGGAAAATCCATGAAATCCAAACTGTAAACCCTATTTGCACAATCTGTGACAAACATGACCAGAAAATAGACAACTGCCCAACCATTCCATCCATCAAGGATGTTCTTTTAGGAGGACCACCTACTGAAGTCAATGCCCTAAACTTTCAAAACCCACAATACCCAAACACATTCAACCCAAGGTATAATGACCACCCAGGCTTCCGATAGAGAGATAACCAACAACCTAGCCAACCACAAGGACCAAACACCTACCCTACACAAAATTTTCAAAACCATAACCAATCCCAACCACAACCTGTCCAATACCAACATCACCCAGCCCAATACCAACAACACATTAAATAACAAAGGTATCCCCTGGGATAACCCAACCAACCGAATCCCCTTCCCAATTTGTCCCTCTCCCAATCCTTGAACAACTGTGAAAACAAATGGAAAGCATGAACTCAGAAGTCTCTTCCCTGATACAAGAACATAAAACCATCAAAACTAGAAAGGTTCCCATTCCCACACAGGCCATTCCACAACAAACATCACGGGTGGATACAAGTTGCACTCAAACAACTCATGAACAACTAAAGGCCGTGACAGTTTTGAGAGGTGGGAAATAAATTGAGAAACCTGAAAAATAGTTCAAAACCAACCTGGAGATTCAATCTCTAATAAAAATTCAAATGAAACACATGAACAAACTGATGATACTAATAAAAATGTGAAAGAATCAAATCTTCAAAAAACAACCCACAACCTACCCCATTTCCTCAATGCATGTGGGGGAAAACCAAGCCTGAATTGAGTGAAACATTGAGGGAAATATTCTCACAAGTCAAGTTGAACATTCCACTCCTTGATTCCATTCAAACCATTCCTTCATACTCAGAATAAATTAAGGACCTATGCACATTTAAATGGAAATTCTCACATAAGAACCAAGTCCTTCTGGCAACAAATGTTAGCACAAAAATCCAAGGATCCCTTCCTCCAAAGATGAAAGAAGGATGCCCTTACATAAATGATGAACTAGGGGAGAACAATGTTTTCAAACCCTTGTGTGATCTAGAATCCAGTGTTAACCTCATTCCTTATGCTATGTATTGTCAGTTAGGGATCGAAGAACTCCAACCCACATCTGTCACTCTTTAACTTGTTGATCGTAGTATTCAAGTTCCAAAGGGGATCTTAAAGGATGTTTTGGTGAAAGTTTAAAATTTCATTTACCCAGATGAATTCATTGTTCTATACAATCACCCAAGCTTAGGTCCTAGGGATCAAACTCCAATCATCCTTGGTCTTTCCTTCATTGCAACGGTCAACTCTATTATCTGAGTCTGAAATGGGAACATGACCATCACCTTTGGAACACATGAGTCTAGACTTGAACATCTACAATGAATACTCTCAAATTGGGGATGATGAAGAGATACTTGAGGTTAATTGAATAGTTAGTGTTGATATTGAACTCAAGGAACATCAACGAATTACCGAAGGATGTTTAAGTCAAGAAGAGATTGATTTTCTTTGTTCAGATGAGGGAAATTTGTCTCCTTGGCTTGAATCTCTTTCAGATTGCTCTATTGGTGCTTTTCTAGAATCACTAATCAATGATACCATGGGTGAAATCAATAACATCGAGTCCATACCCATTCATAAAACTACTCTAGCTAATTTAGTGGATGAAAATTCATTTCATAAGGAACCAATTTTGTCAAGAAATCTGAACAAAGAAACTGAGTTCAATACAAAGTGTCATCCTTTCTTGGAAAGTGATAACCAATCTGATCTTGAATTTAAGGTTTTACCTTCATCACTCAACTAGGAATTCTTAGGGGTCATTCAATCCTTTCCTGTTGTCATTTATTACTCTCTTGAAGCCAATCATGAGAGGATGCTTCTAGATGACCTTAGGAGACACAAGAAAGCCATTGGATGGACCCTATGTGATATTCATGGAATTAACCCACTTATTGGGACTCATAGAATTGTTATAGAATTTGATTCAAAGCCATGTCATCAACCTCAGTGGTGACTCAATCCTAATCTCATGGATGTAGTGAGAGAAGAACTTTTGAAATTGTTGAAAGCTGGTATCATCGATCCTATAGCTGAGAGTGAGTGCGTTACCCAATCCATGTGATTCCAAAGAAGGATGGAATCACAGTAATAACCAATAATGATGGAGATATGCTTCCAAAAAAGGTTTAGTAGTGGATGGAGAGTCAGTATTGACTATAGGAAGCTCAACTCTTGTACCAAGAAAGACTATTTCCCCTTTCACTTTATTGATCAAGTCCTCGAGCGAGTGACATGTCATTAATTCTACTTCTTCCTTGATGGATTCTCATGGTATGATAAAATCAAAGTATCCTTAGATGATCAAGGAAAAATAACCTTCACCTGTCCATTCAAAACTTTTGCCTTCAAGTGCATGCCCTTTGGGTTATGTAATGCCCCTGGTACCATCCAACAGTTCATGATGGGAATCTTCTCGGACATGGTGGGGGATTGTTTATAGGTCTTCACTGATGATTTCTCCATCATTGGGGATACTTTTTAGGGATGCCTTCTAAATGGTGAAAAGGTTTTTTCAAGGTGTGAGGATACGAATCTCATACTAAATTGGGAAAAATTCCATTTCATGGTAAGGGAAGGACATGTTCTAGGTCATCTGGTATCTGGTAGAGGTATTGAAGTTGATAAAGCTAAGTTTGACATCATTCGTCACCTTCCCTCTCCTAAAACTGTTACGTAAGTGATGTCATTTTTAGGAAATGCTGGCTTTTATAGAAGGTTCATTAGAAATTTCAACTCAATTTCTCGACCACTTTGTGCTCTATTGGTAAAAGATGCTCCATTTTTATGGATAGAAAGCTGTGAGGAATCATTCTATACACTCAAGTCAACTCTTATATCTCCACCTATCATGCAATCTCCAAATTGGAAACTTTATTTTGAGCTGATGTGTGATGCAAGTGACTTCGCTGTAGGGGCAGTCTTAGGACAACAGTGTGAGAAAAATCCATGTGTCATTGCTTATGCGAGAAAATATTTAAATGATGCACAAATAAACGACACCACCTATGAGAAAGAGCTTCTTGCTATTGTCTTTGCCTTAGAGAAATTCAGGTCTTACCTCTTAGGATCACCCATCATTGACTTCACTAACTATACAACCCTAAAATACCTTTTCCAAAAACAAGATGCCAAGGCTAGATTGATTAGGTGGGTCCTTCTTCTACAAGAGTTTGATTTAACCATTAAGGATAAAAAGGGTGTTGAAAATTTTTTAGTTTATCACCTCTCTAGGATAGAATTCAAAGAAAACTCACACCACCTATCTATGTCTAATTCATTTTCCAATAAGCACCTCTATTCAGTGAGTAATTGCCCTTGGTATGCTGACATAGCAAACCATTTGGTGACGCGTGACATTCCAAAATTCCTAGGGACCCAAGCTAAGTGGAAATTCCTTTCTGATGTCAAACACTATGTGATTTATGATCCTTACCTCTTCATGTTCTGTCCTGATCAAATCATCAGGAGATGTGTTCCCTAGTCTGAGCAAGAGTCCATTCTAATATTTTGTCAGGGAGAGGCATGTCGAGGCCACTTTTCTACAAAGAAAACCACAGAAAAGGTCCTCCAAAGTGGTTTTTACTGGCCGAACCTCTCTAAGGATTCATTCCAATTCTGTAAAATTTGTCCTCAATGTTAGCAATTAGGATCCATTTCCAGAAGGAATCAAATGCCCCTCACTCCCATTCTGGTCGTTGAAATCTTTGATTATTGGGGAATTGATTTCATGGGACCCTTTCCAAACTGTAAGGGATACCTCTACATCCCATTTGCTGTTTATTACATCTCAAAATGGGTTGAGTCCATTCCCACCAAGACTAATGATCTTCAAGTTGTGATATGATTCCTAAAAGAGCATATCTTTTCTAGATTTGGAGTTCCAAGGGCTAAAATCGGTGATCGTGGAACCCATTTCTGTAATATCCCATTCTCTTCACTCATGTCTATGTATGGAATTTCTCATAAAGTTTCCACTGCGTATCATCATCAAACCAATGGTCAAGTTGAGTTAAAAAAATAGGGAGATTAATAAAATTCATGAAAAAACTATCAACCATTCTAGGAACTATTGGTCTAAGAAACTCTTTGATGATCTTTGGGCATATCGTACAACATTCAAAACCATACTAGGAATGTCACTATATAGGTTGGTTTATGTAAAATCATGCCATTTACCTGTTGAAATTGAGCATAAGGCATTCTGGGCAATCAAAAAATTGAATTTTGACATTTCTTTAGTTGAAGAAAAGAGGAAATTAGATCTTAATGAACTTGAGGAACTTAGGATAGAGGCTTATGAAAATTCAAGGATAAATAAAGCTAGAGTTAAAGTCTACCTATCTAGGAATATCAATGTAAAGAAATTTGAACTGGGAAAACATGTGCTCTTTTATAGTTAAAAACTTCATTTACACCCACAAATGTTAAGGTCTAGATGGTCAGGTCCATTCATAGTGCATCATGTGTACCCCCATGGGGTAGTGTAGATTCTGGATCCCATAGGTGGTAACATTTTTAAGGTCAATGGTCATAGGTTAAAACCATTCATTGAATAATTCAATAAATAGGAAATAGAGGTAGTGTTAACAAAGCCAACCTATGAACCAGAAAAAATTTGATAGATTTAGGATCTATGTCAGGGCTAACAACGTTAAACAAAAGTGCTGCACGAAAGGAAACCAGTGGTCTTCATGTTTCTAATCTTTGTGAATCATCTTTTTTTCCTTCTTCTTAATTTTTTAATTGAAAAAAAAATATAGACTGTTGATATATTCTTCATTTATGTGTAAGTATGGGTATGAAATGGGAGAACCGTATTCATTCGTGTCACTTGGTGTGATCCCTGAGTAATACCTTACGCAGAAAATATAATAAAGACAATGTATCATCAGTTAATTTTATTTTATTTTATATTTTTGTAGGTATTTTTTTAAAAAAATCTATTGTTTACCTGTTCTTCCTTTATGAGTAAGGATGGGTATGAAAGTGGAGCATTGTTTTCATCCGTGTCACGCGGTGTGATCCCTAAGTAATACCTTACCCAGAAATTTATGAGAAGACAATGTATTATCTGTTTATTTTATTTTATTTTATATTTTTGTAGGTATTTTTTTAAAAAACTAATATTTTTGACATGTTCTTCTTTTATGAGTAAGGATGGGTATGAAAGGGGAGCACCGTATTCATCTGTGTCACACGGTGTGATCCCAAAGAAATACCTTACCAATAAATTTAAGAGAAGACAATGTATCATCATTTTATGTTATTTGTACCTTTTTTAGGTTAAAAAAATACAAAAAATATTATATTAAAAAAATTTAAAGGCATGTTATAGGTCATTGGGAAAAGCTGGTCACAACCGTCTAACCCATTGGGAGATAAACCAGAACTGAAGGGATACATGGGAATGCATTTCCAACATCAACCACCAGGTGACTTCATTCCATAATATTCATTTTCAATGTCTTCATTGAACTTCCATCCTTCCCCTTCTATGTTTCAATTCATTAAACACTAGGGAAAGTGTTATTCCAAGTTGGGTGGGGGTGATGAAAATGCGTGGAAGGAAAATTTTCATTAACCTTGAACATGATAACACACATTCCAAACTCTGAAATTGGATATCAAATAATTTTTCATGCCTTGATTTTGATTGTAATGCATGTTTATGTTCATGTGCATAGATATTGGAAAGTGCGGTTATCCGATGTGATTTCTCACTATTATATTTTCATCCATTTAATAAAAAACACAATGCATGTCCTCTAGATTGTGGGGTTTTATTTTGAGTTCTTGGGGACCCATAATAAATAGGATAGTATTGGAGATCATTTTAATTTTAACATGAGTATTCAAAAAAAATCAAATTGGCGTAGAGAAATAAATTGACCTAATGTGTGGCTTTCGACACTTGGGGATCATGACTCCATAGTTTTCAGGCCCAGAGTTGGGAATTTTATCTCTATTTTTGGTAATTTGAATTTGTTTTTGATTGAGTTAACTCGAGATGATGCCCAAGTATGTGATCTTCACTTGGTTCCCTAAGTTCTTTTAGCCTGGGAGTCATCAGCAAAGTCTTGCTACATTTGTTGACTCGATTGAGTTCAATTTCAATTACCATGGAAAAATTGAAAAATAAAATAAAAAATAAAATAAAAGAAAATAAAAAATGAGTACTCATCTTATTATTAAAATTTTATTTCTCCCATCGCTTACATCTTTTCTCCCTCGAATGGAAATGAACCCCCATGTCTATTGTGACACACACCACTTCATCATGATTAATTGAATTTGGATGAAATATGGAAATGAATTTGAAAAAAGGAATGGGCTCGGGCTTGAGATATGCCAGTGGAAAAAGCTTGTTTTAAATTATTTTTATGGGTTTCATAATTGTTTTGTATGTGATCTTTGGGTGAGAAATGTGTATTAAAATGTTTTTGATAAAGGTCATTTGAATTTTATTTTTGTGAGAAATATTTTTCTCGGGACTAGAAAAACTCAAGTTGGGGGGTGTGATTAGCCAATAAAAACACATATATTGATTAAATTTTAAGGTTATTAAATGTTAATTTTTGATCTTATGGGCCTGAGTTAGTGGATTTTAATTTTGAACATCAATTCTCATCATTTGTGCACTTCATGCCTAACATGCACCAATTTAGGCCAAATGATTCATATGATTTTAAAGAATTTAATTATCCATATTTTAATTTGGTATTTTGGTAAATGTATATAAACATAAATATTAACATTTTTAATTCAGGGATCAATGGTGGATTCATAAAGAATGATGAGGATATTTGGCGATGAAAGGAAACAATTCTAGAGACGGTAGATTGGATATCATCCCATTGATGGGAATTTGGGGCCCACAATATAGGCCCAATGAAGCCCAAAATTCATGGGAGACTAGAAGACATATAGAGGAGCAAATAATTCACCTGGATCTAGTGATAATTCATCCTAAATGGTGATGATTAAGGTGGCCCAAGTTGAAGATTCAATTCTGGGCCAGATTCTATGGCCCAGAAAGACATCCCACTATTTATATTATATCTCAAGAAAGGTTTATTATTTGGGGCTGAAATTTACAGGATGTTAGGGGACATCCGAGGATTAATTTAAGGATTCTAGGACCCACTCATATTCAGCCTTCTAGAAGGTTCGATAGGCGCGTCTTGCTGGTGGATGCAAGCTGGCTGCAACTTCGGGACAAGAAGTGGAAAAGTCTCTCAACATTAATGTTCCACCCACCTTTCCGCAACAAAATTAATTAAAGGCACATGGGATGTTGTGGGCTCGGCCAAGACTTTATTTTTTCCTATTTATGGAAGTAGTGGTAGAGGATTTAGGTATCTTGGTGCTTTATTTTGATTGTAATGTTATTATGCCAAATTGTCTTTGTAACATTTTTCTATCCCATGTAAGTTATTCGAATCACTTTAGTTTTTAATAAAAGTTCTTTTTATTCTCTTGTTCTATTCTTTCTATTATCACCTTGGTACCGTTTCCTCATGGTGTGAATTTATTCACACCAGGACTTGTGATTTTTTTCACACAAAGGTGGAGTGATCGTTATTTCTGTTTTTTTTACTTCTTCAATTCCACCCTCGTAAGTCTACATTCTGCTTCCATTGAAAACTTGTCATCAATGGAGGGATAAATCTTTAATGGGTTGATCCAAGGGAGTTGAAAGGGGATGGAATGAATGTTATTTCTCACTACCTAAATGTTATTATTTTCTTTTAAATGAGTTTCTTTCATTCAATGATTTTTATTCTTTCTTTTCCTTATTGAATTGATTCACCCCACATTCATGTGCTAATTACATATTTTACCTTGGAGTGCTCATGAAAATGATCCTACAAGAGTACATGTGATTATCATGTGTTTTGAAGGTGTTTAATGAGTAGTGATGAGGTTAGTTTTAATTCATTTCATGAATCCTTCTCGAGTTAATTAAATTAAAATCGTAAAAAAAGGAATTCATTCAATCCACCCCGAGCAATAACCTAGGATGAACTCATTTTCTCATAATTTGAATTCACATAGATCTTTTAGTGATCTTTAAAAACCATCTAAAATCATCCCAAGTTGGCCACTTCGTAGCCAAAAATCCATCTCCTTTTATTGAGTGTCTAAAGGTTCTTCTTAGGCCTCTGAGAATTCAACAACCAAAGCTACACTACAAGCGACCACTTGACCCTTAAAAATTAGGTAAATTTGGGAGAAATTAACACCCATTACGAAGTCTAAATTTAGTAAGGTATCTTTTCCTTTTTCCTCATAGTTCATGTATCTTATATAAAAATGTATTTTATATTCATTTCTTTATGATTGGTTTTATTATTACATATTCCCCATAAATTCAAATTAATTTCTGAATTATGAGATACAACTTTATCTCACATCAACGCATTTTATTAATTATTATGTGATGTCATTTTGTTTCTTGAAGTTCCCCATGATTTTCCATGCCAAAATAATTTTTTTGTCAATACCATACCCATCCCTATCAATATTGTTCATATTAATTTATATATAATTCTTTTATTGATTAATTAAATGTATTATTCCACATTCCATTATCATTGAATGAAATATTATTATAAATTATTCCATTTTGTGTTATCTTGGTAGCACACATTAGAATTAGAATGAAATCATTGTGATGTGTGTCACCTGAATTATAAAGGGCTCCAATGAAATGGGTAATGTTTTATATCAGGATAAATCATGATGGGATATAAAGTGAACCTAATTACTTATGTAACATTTTCCACCATGATTTATTGGTGTTGTAGCCATGATTGAGGATTATGATTTTGTTTTTGATGTTGTTTCAACATTTCCCAAGTTTTTATTGTTGAGTTATATCAATACTTATTATTCATGTTCCATTTATTCCTGATTGATTTTTATATTTCCTAACGGGTATTATATTTCATGTTATGCTTTGTCTATTCCCTTACTGGTCATTATATATTACCTCTTTTTTATATTTATCCCCTGTTTATCCGGTGCAGTTTAAAAAATCCATGGAATTTTAGAAGAATTTTAAATATATTTTCAATAAAATTTTTATATCCTTGTTCCAACTATTATATTATATATTTAATTATTAAATACATTTGACATATCGGTATTTTGGGTTAAATTAAGTGTATTTTTTTAAAAAAATACAATAATTAATATAAAATAAACTTAAGGGTTTTTTATTTGTAATACATTTTTAAAAATTCATTTCATATAAGTGGAATATTTGATGAAGAAGTGGTTTTTCAAATATAAAATTGTTAATAAGTGTAGAATGTTTTAATATTAAAATTGAATATGACATTGATTCTAATGAAATAAATTAGAATTCAAAAAATATATATTTGATTTTTTTAAATAAAAATTTAATAGAAAACATGTTTTTAAATTCATTAAAGGAAATGTAGTTTTTAATAAAATTTAATATTCATTAATAATTCCGCAAAAAATTAATTAAATTTGATAATTCTAAAAATATTACTCAATGTTAATTTTTGAATTTATAGTTATATATTAAATCTTATTTTTCCAAGTAAATTTTACAAAATTGTAGTAAAATTATATTGTTATTTCCTCATAAAAACAAATATATTTTTCTAAAATAATTTTGTGAATCAAATATATAATTTACTAAAAAATTATATATGTTTTCATCAATATGATTTCTTTTTATAAAATAATTCTAGATAATGTTTTGAAATTTTATTGTTCTTATTTTTTACTATATAGTGATATGAAAATGTAAGAACATAAATATCTAAATAATAGTATTAAATTTACATTTCATTTCATTAAAATAAGTCTTTGAGCATAAAAGTAGAAATTAATGAAATTATCACTATAAAATAAACATATAAAATAAAATAATGGATTGATATAAACCATGTAGAATCTCTATGAAAAAATTGATTCATGGAATTGATTTTATTCTCACTATTTGCAAACAATTTACAAAATTGTGTAGCCAAACCAGGAAATCTATGAATTTTATGGAAGTGGAGACCTCATGGTTGGTTTATGGGTGAGTAAATGGTGTGACATAATCATGTGAAAGAATTAATTAATAATTAAAATTTAATTTAATGTTTTAATAAACCCCAAAATTCCCATTCCACCACCTATTTTATAATCTCTAATGAAATAAACATCCTCTATGTGATTTTGGGATATTATTTCCTAAGAGGGATGATTTATATGTATCATAATGTGTTTTATATAGAAATATTGTACAAGTATATATATAATTGTTCTTACTAATGATATAATAATCTTTTATTGTCTGTAATTTTTAAATTAGATATTTGACGGATGAATCTGGAGTTTTAGAAGTTGGTTTGATGGAATAATTATTGAAGTTTTAATGGTAATAGAAAAAGAAAATTTAGATCAACCTGGATTTTATTTTGATACATTGAAAGTAGAATCTATTGGATGTTGGTGGATTATATCACTCTATCTCTCTCTTAAATTTTATAGAATTTATGCCTTTGTATTTATAAAACACAATTATATGTATTCATTGGAAATACCCTAAATGAAACATTATTGAAATATCTTCAGTCATATAGAATAAGAATGATGAACACAATGTGATTTAATAAATGATTTTTATAGGAAAGTATGACTCTAATATGCTTCAAAATATATGGATTGTTGTTTTTTCATGATTTAATTATATGGGGTCTTCTTTTTGGAATTGGATTCCATTTTTTTGGGAATCGTGGATGTTTCCACTATGTGATGATTTAATGATGGGATGGGCCACTACAAAGGAGCATTTGGACTGTAATATGGTATATATGTGTGTGTGTGTGGGCGGTAATAGAAGCTGCATTACATGTGTATTTTTATTATGGTAATAAAATTTTATCATTAAATATATTATGAAATATTATTATATTTCTATTTCCTACTTTTATTTAATAAAATTTTGAAAACTACTTTCAAATTTGTGATTTCTTTTTAAAAATGTATTCTAATTTTTCCAATCACAATTCTATTTGTGGGAATTTTCATGTGGATTTATTATTTTAATGTATACTAACACCCACAAATGATTCTTTATATATATAGAGACACTCCTTTTCATAAAAAAGGTAAGTATATGATCATTTATTTTCATGGACGATCATCATGACGTAAATGGAATTGTGATGGTTGTGGTGATTTGAGTTGTTTGATTTGGATGTTTTGAGTTATTCCACACTGGAATAATTATGGAACTATGTATTTTTAGTATTGAGAGATAGTGAATCATGCACTATGATGATACTTTGATTTATATATTTGTTATTGATTTTTAGTTGATGTGATTACTCTCATTTATTTATTATTATCATTTTTTGTTAATATATTTTCTCATATATGTTTTATTTGTTTATGTTAAAATAAACCATCCTAGGATCATATATTACTATGGAATTTATTTCTAGCACATAATATTTGGATTATATAACATAAGGATTGTATAAAATGTACCTCAATTAAATATAATTCATTAGGGCTTGTATTCTATACAAATGGGTTTATGAGGCTATGAATCGATCATAATCAAATCAATTCCATTAATATGATGAGAAAGTATCATTTGACCCACATTTATGACTTGTTTAATAGAATAAAAGGTATTTAATAAATAAAAATTTTATATATTTATTGTGTTTATCATTAACTAATATTGAATAATGTTTATATTACATTTTAATTTATTGTTACCAAAACAATTCATTTTATTTTTCTGCAGAATCTTTGATCCAATAATTATTAATAAAACCCAAGCCTAGTTTATGATGAAAAATATCTATGTCATGATGTAGATTCAAATTGAATCACCATATGATGCATGAATTATCACAAACCTATGAGTTAAGAAACTTCTAAAATATTTATCATTATAATGATGTGGTGGGGAGAACAACTTATTGGGTGAAGGAAATGAATTTCATTTTTTATAATGGATGGTATTTGAAACAAAAAAAAAAAATATTTTTTGTATTTTTAGGAACGTTTTCATTTTTAAAACACTTTATAAAGGATAAAAGAATAGGTAGGTATTTATTTCATTTTACAATCTATAATTTTACTACTCATAGATCTTACAAGGAGTTATATATCAAAATTTATCCTTTTGTGATGTTCAAAATATATATAAGAAATGTTTAGTTTATCATAAAACATGAGTTGTGTAATTTTTTAGAATTTGAAAAAATGAAACTATGATATTCCATGTGAGAAAAATTCTTCTATGATAAGGCCACATCCATGGGATAGGAACATCAACCATTGGACAACACTGGGGATCTACACATGATTCCATTTTTAATTGGATGAGTTTTGAGGTGGTAAAAAATTAAATATTTTCTAATCCATGAAAACCGATATGAGAAAAATATTTATATGACTCTAAGTCCAATAAACACCCCATATGGTCTCTATATTTTTGTATTTACGTTTTATCTTTTGGGTTTTCAGATGTGTAATATCTCAACTCACACAACTCAAATTTCATCTCATTCTGCAACAAAAAATAAACTCCCTGGAATATTATATGTGATTATATTTATAAATTACTTAATTAATGTCATGAAAATTAATTCCATGAATATCATATTTTATATCATAATTCCCCTAAATAAGGAATATAAATTAAAAAAATTCATAATCATTACACTTGTAAAGGATTAATGAAACACCCATATTTTTAAAAATCCATTCAATGAACACCAATATGATACAACATTTTGAATGAAAAAATTTAATTAACGAAGATGGAATATGGTACCTTGAACGTATTGGTTAATGATTACATGTGATATAATCATTCATTTAAACAAAAATGTTCCCCTTTACACCTAACCCCTTTTCACCATGCATAGGCTGGGTTGCCTGCAATTTGGTTGGTCATCATTGTAGGATCAGAAATGATTGTAAAATTTTTTCCATCCAAGAAGAAGGAGAAGATTGAATAATCTCGACACATAACCATTCTTGTCAAAATCAAAAATCACGGGCCTCCTACATGGTGTAATCTATAGGGATATATCGTTGAGAATGAAACCCCTAATTCACTCAAGGATCCCTGATTCACCTGTCTAACTTATGCATAATCTGTATTCCATTAGTCGATTATATCCCATCCAATATTCATGGTATCTTACCTCAAGTTGTTAAATTTCATGAACCAGTACCATCACACTATCTAAAAAAATATTCCTAAATAAATGGAGGTTTTAATTCATTCCCCAACAAGTCACATAAGATATATATTATAGGTTTAATAAAAACATCATCAGTACTCGTATTTACCCACCTCCACAAGGTGGTATCTCTGAAGACTAATTTACATCCCAATTATATCAAAAATGACAAACATTTCCACTTTATGTTTACCTGTACATAAACATTTTAAAAAATCTTCTACGGATGAGTCACCAACAGACTGGAAACCCAGAGTGACCCATATTGTTTTACACCCTGAGGGTCTGGACTGGAAAATTAACTTTGATTGTTATCCACTATCACTAAAGTATTATTTTTCACCACTTACTCTAAACACTCAACATCGATAAGGATACATTAAACAATTACCTCGTGTGATGTGTATAGTATTACTTGGGTTACCCCAATATTTTTTTATGTGATGATAATAGGATGCATCATGTGATAAGAATGGGATTCCCAATATGATTATCTTATGATCCCATTATTGATTATTTTATTAAACCCTATGTCATTAGATAATAATACATCATGTTGATTCATGATATTAATACATAATGAAGATGGAAAACAATTTCAAATGACAAAAAAATAGGATGAGTTCATTATCTCTAAATATATGGTTGTATCCTAGTAAAAAAATTAAGAAACCAAATTTACTAGTGTCGATATGACACTAGAACCGGGAATGAGATTCAATTACTATTCATAAATATAAAAAAAGAGACTGAGAGTGGGTAATAATCTCTACAGAGGGAATTTAAAATATCATATCATCCAGTTTATATCAGTGATCCATCACTGTTGACCTGGTTGTGGTAGGCATCATTTCCTCTATAATTGATATTGTGGGATAAAGATCAAGAATTTTCTTTTCTTAATATTACACAGTTTCCAAAAAAATAAACATTAGAAAGACTAATTTGAACACAACATAAATTTGATCTCCTATAATAGTGAGAGGATGATTTATGTTATGGGATAGTGAATAATAAAATCGCCTACAAGTTTTACAGACTTTTGAATACAATTTGAATCCATTATTTTATAATAGTTGAGGATAATTAAATACATTTAATCACTCAAACAAAAATTATGTGTTTATGAAAAATAATACTTTTCAATAGATGAATACATTCTCGTATAATTGTGAGAGGATGAGAAATTAAACAGAATCACCAATATGATGAAAAGGAATCATCTTCATAGAATTGTGAACATGATGTTAATATATTATACTATAATAGTGATAGAATGCATAAATTCAGGGAATCACAAAAAATAAAATTTGTTGTAAACCTTAATGAATAATGTGTCCAATATGAATCCAATCTATTATAATTGTAAGAGGATGATTAATTTCAAGGAATTAATAAAAATAATATTATGTGTTAACATCATACAATAGTTAAAATGATGTGAATACCATATCCTTCAATAGTGGGAGGAAGATTACATACATGTAATCACCAATAAAAACATTTTGAATCTTCATAATGAAATGGTATACCAAAAAAATCCAATTTCCTATAATAGTGAGTAGATGAGTGACATTGGGTATATTGGGAATCATCATTATCATCATCAATGATTTGATAATGGTTGTATTTAATTTTTTTTAAAAATATTTCCATATAATGTTCTAGAAAAGCTTCTTAGACACCAAAAACCAATATTGTGGAAAAGGATCCTGCCATAATTCTAATATAATGTAAGATATCCCTTTTATAGTGACCTTCCACACATACGCCGAAGTGGCCACTACCTCTCTCATGAATCATGGGATACCTCATACCCTTTAACTATAAAAATATCATTTAATAGAGGGTTATCAATAACGTTTTCCCCCAATATTAATATGAGGGAGTTTTACCCACCCAGGATATGGCTTGGGAGGTTTTGGGAGCCATGTCTCAATGTTAGAATCATTAGTAATGAAGGTATTGTAGGGGTAAAACCAAACATCCATTACAAATAATAACCATATTAGGTGACTGTCCTTTTAGAATTTTGATACTAATTTTCCCCACATATTTGAGGTGGTGGATTTTAAAATTTAATCAACCTCCACTACAATTTAGGAGTCATTATTATGGGCTCCCACTATTGATAATTTCATGATGTCTAGGCCATATCAACCTATATCTGAGAATGTAGTGGTTATCTATGATGAATATACACATCTCTAATATCAGGGGTATATAAACACTATTTCGACACAAGTTTATTATACAGTATTTGTTTAACACATCCTCTTCCCCATGACTTCTTAATAGGGATATAACTTTTCCAAAAGTGAAACAATACCCCTGCTGCTCAGCGTACATACTAGGGAAAACCTTGTAACCTCAATTTCCATTTGTATCCATCATAATGGTCATCCCCAAACCTCTAAATTTGATCATTGACGTACTTATTAGTGTTATTCACTAATTATCATTATGTAGATACATATCAAGTCACCAATGATTCATTTGGAAATATATTATTTTTAGTTATAGAATAAAAAAATAGTGAAATTCCACACCAATGGTCAAGGAAGGATAGGGGATCAAATCCATGTCCCCGTCGATCATTCTGAATATGAGATATTATATTATTTACTACAAATTTTTAAACCTCCACCGTCACCCCAATTCCATAGGAATTAAACTTATCATCTGTGTATATCAATTTCCTATATTGATACATAGAAAATCTCAAAGAACCTCTAGATATATCTATATGAAGAGGGTGTCTATGAATCATTCCACAGACTGTACATTGATTCATTCTACCTTCTTCATTATCTACTTTATTTACCTATACACACTATAAATTGGATATATCAAGATCCAACATATAGATCATAGATGTGGATAAATATTAGGTCAATAAAAAGGCTACTTGTGTGCTACCACTATAATAAAATGATTACTCTTCATTATATAAATGAATGATGATGAATATTTTATCACCTCATAAGGATTATTCCCCATCCAAGGGAATGATGTCACAAATGATGATGATCCAACACAATAATGTGAAATTGCATATATACTAATTTATCACTCCACTAGTCTATTTTCATCATCCAACATGTGTTTATAATGATAAGGTGTTGGATTTTATCTTTAAGAATGTTTTTATTGATGATGAAATATTATAGGAGGTTTTCACCAAAAACCTAACATTCAGTCATGTAATGGAATCTATTGACCATGAGGTATCCCATATTTTAGCTTCATGCTAAAACTGATGTCTAATATTTCAAAAAGTAATTATGGGAACCATTAAACAATATTTAGATACACTATCTGAAATATCGCAAAATCTCTAATATTCTCCAATCTATCTAGTATTTGTATAAAACTATTCATATCACATATCTCTTAGTATCTCAAAATCCCTATTCTAATATATGTTTTTAAAACATCTAGAAAAGTAGTGATAAATGAAATATTGTAATAAAACATATAATTAAAGAGGAATCAACCCATGTATTCATTAATGGACCAGAGATGTATTCCATTATATTGTTATTTCCCCTTGAATTATAATAATAGAGTCTTGTAGAGTTTCCTCTCAATGGTTTCATAAATTCTCCCTCTTATGTATCTTCTATGTTAAATAACTTCATAGTTAGTTCCCTTGTTATAAGGAATTTTAACACAATTGATAATGTTATTGAAGGGGATTTTCTTATATAGGACCAGCAATGGTTGGTGAAGCAACATAGAGGCGACTCTCACTATCCATAAGGACACACAATAGGTCTTGTAATGGTGATTGACATACCACATCCACTCATATAATAGATCCTTGAAAAAGGAATGTCTGTGTCCAAGACATTTTGCATGCCCAAATATGAAAATAACATATCCATATAATCCTAAACAATGTCGCTACTCTTAGAGTTTGAGGGATACATCTAGATCAATCTATAACTCATATATGTATACCATCACGATGAGGAACATATTTGAGATATATTATTCCCCATTTTTATAATACCTTGATAGAAAATGAATATTAATTGATATTCCAATGAAATAGTATGAGGTTTTTCAAACCCATAACTAAATCTAAAATTCACCACAGACCCCTCTATGTTGGATCAATGTGAGTTCCACCAACCAAATATTCTCTAAATTATGAGTTATCCAAGAAGATATGCGACATACCCATGATTAATCCACCCATAATAACTAATACATACCCCCTAACATGTAAAGATGCCATGTAGTCATAGAATGAATTAGTGAAGCTTGAAATTATGATATAATTTTAGTAGGTAGATGATGTTCTCCTATAATTAATATTTGATAACCATTTCCTAACCACTTTCAATGACACATATAAAATACTACATCACTTTTCCAATTTCACTTCTCATTATGTCATGATGTTTGGAAACCAGAATTAGAAATATGCATCCAATATATATTTATTCTAATAGATATTTAATCGACCCACTTTTATATAAAAAAACAATCCAGTAATAGGTTGCATCACCATTTCCTAGGATTTTCATTACAAATTTTTTACCAATTCAATTCTTCATAGCTCTAGATTACTCATACTGACCTCTCCAAATGCAAAATATGTGAGAATGAATCTACAATCGACTCATCACCGAGTAAAAAAATAAATTAATTTTCAACTTCCCTTGGAATGGTTTTTTGGGATTAGAGAAGTTCAAAGATGATCTATTACCAAAACTCCTCTATATAAAACACCCAAGATGATTCTTGCAATTCCATGATGGTTATAATTGTTTAGAGGTATATATGAAACTAAATAAGAAAATGTCCTATCCTACACCTCCCCACTACCATGTGGAAGCTCAGAAGAGATAAAACACTAAAAGTGATATGGGATCTATCCACTTATCCAAATGAGAATTAAATAACATAAAAGAACAATCCACATTAGGAATATAATCATGACGACAATGTTGTCTTAGTACTAAATCAAGGATAAGAAATAAAATCATTAATAGTCTAGAATAAAAAGGATAATTCATTATACAATTGTAAAGTTTTCTAACCACTATGAACCAAAGCCACATTCCAATAGTGGTCGTTGTTATATATGAATTATATTAGTGGTACTACATTTATAGTGGTGGTAGGTTCTCATGAGAATCTAGTGAAATATTTTTTTTCATGCAACAAATATGTGAAAGATTCTATGTAAACGTGAATCAATAGGCCTTGCCCATAAAAACGAATATAGAAATGTAGAAAATTATTTCTCTAAAAAAAGGATGTAGCACTTGGAATTGAACACTATCACTATATTCATGTTACTTTAAGGTGTTAAATATTGGGGTCCAGTTCTATAGATATGTTCTAATGTTTATTGTGGCCACATCACCTCGATTGTCGCAATCTGTTGTGCTAATAGTGTTTACTAATTATAATATAATAACATTATAAATTATTTTATATATCAATATATAAATATATATGAATATCAATTATGAATTAATAACTCAAGGAAGTGGTAAAATATAGATTTTTGGGTGAGGGAGATGAATCCTTGTTGTTTCCATATTTTATTTTATATAATTTTTTTTTCAGATAAACATGACTATAATTTTAAAGCAAAATTAATTTCTTAGTAATGGGTATGACCTTGTTCTATATCATAGATACATGATTGTGGATATGACCGATTGTATCTGGAAAATGAAACGACATCCACAATCTAGAATCCCATAGGAACTAACATTGATTGTGGATATTTCCATATTTTCTAGTAGTGTGTGAGATGAGCATGTAATAAGATTTGTCATCTATGCCTTAAATGAAAATACTAACACAATTATATATATTAAGATGATATGCGAGGCTGAGAAAAATAATAATCCCAATTATGACCCTCCAAAATGGTTCATAAGTAAAAATATCCATGGGTTATTTTTCATTAAGGATTGTAACCAAGATATAGTAGACCATGGAATTAGGGAACTTGTAGATCCACCATTTCATGTAACATGATATTCTCGAAAACTCAAAGTTGATTATGATTGAATGGAATGTTTCTTTAAATTATAATTTTTTAAATATAATATACATTATTTTTTGCCCAAATATTATTTAATCAATCCTGAAATATTTTTAATGAGAATATAAATATTTCAATTCCCAGCCTTTCCAGATCATATACTATTGTGATATCATTATGTTTTCATCCATTCAAATCACTAATGAACCAATTAAAATTATATAAGGAAGACCTATGGAAACTAAAACATCCAAATATTCTACACACTCTTAGAGACATCATGTCCCCCATAATATGATAGATTTTTTATAACTAACCTAACTTAAGAAGTCTCCAATAACGGGGAATTAAAATTTTCCTCCTTCAACTACATCATGTTACTAGAAAACTGTTTAGAGTCCATTAATGGGCCACACCAATAAAATAATCCAACAAAATCTACATAACACTATTGATATAGAGGAAAAATTCCCCTATAGTGAGGAAAATGTTTTGGTCTCCATCCAAAACAATGATGTCTATAATACCTTTATATGATGGAAAGAAAATCATTGTGATCATTTACAACAAAATTTGCAGGGTCATGTTCTCATGTGCATCTCAGTGATCAATTATTCTGATTGATTTAATGGAAAATCAAAAACCATACATCTAATAACATAATTAAGCATGAGAAAATAAAAAAATAATTTCATATTTTGTGGGAACCTCTACATGTATTTTAAAGGTAGAGAAACATGGAGTTATTCTCTTTTCCAAGGAACATTGTGAGTCCCACTTTGAGGCCTTAATGATCCCAAAAGAGGTGGACACCGAATTAGATCAAACTAAAGTACAATATTTTATTGAATCTAGGTATGAGTACTCTTATATTATTTTCTCATTTTGGGGATTTTTAAGGAACCATTGAATGGTGTGAATTACACCCATCTTCATCTTGGAAATCTTAACAACCCTAACATCAATTGATGATTAGTGGACACAACTTCTATGATCAATATCACCATAGATAGAAATATCAAAATTAAATGATATGTAAAGATGATGTGGGGAAATATAATCTAATTTTTCAAGGATATGATATGAATAAAAAATTTACCTTATAAAATTATATTCAAGGATTAATTTTCAAATTTGGTAGACAATATAAAATTCATTTTTTTCATAAAAAACAACATTAAAAAATTAGAACGAATTGGATCCACATATATGAAACTATCCTATAATCATATCATTATTTAGCCAAATAGTTTCAAAAATTTATTAGGTCTTATAAAAAAATTGTTTCCCCTTTTACACATGTATAACCTTGACACTTGATTCTTCGTATTATAAGATATATATAAAAAATATGTAATGAACCATAAAATATTGAACTAAAAACTAACCTAACCTGACCCCCACTAGATTATAATGGTTATCCATATCCACTTGTACATGAAACAAATTCTTTGGTATCAATAATTTAAAATTGGAATGGTTTCAACCATATATTATAAAATATACCCCCAATGGGAACTACCATGAATCTAGTATGACCTGTCAGGGTGTTTATCATCAATACATATGAAATAAAATGAAACAACATAATCATCAACACATATCATTCCAAAATAAAATACATCTAAAATATATAACTAAATAAAATTCAATGTAGAATAAAAATAAAAAATAAACATCAAAATCAGAATAATCCTATACAATATCAAAAAAAAAATTAATGTAAATAAAATGACACTAAAATAAATAATATTGACCCCATTCAAAGACAATATTCTATTTTCAATCAATAGAACATCATGAACCGTAATGATGAAATAAAAATTGACAATTTATATAGAAGCACAAAAGCAATATATGCAACAGATCACTGAATCATATGCATGGTGTAGGAGACACAAACTGTAACATCCCAAGTAAGTAATTAATAAGAGATATTTTTATCTATGTCTATTTATTAATTATATAGTGTGTTTGAGGATTAAAATGAGAATAAATCCAACCTAAATCATGGAATACTCTAGTATTTTTAAAATATTGTTTTACCAGCTTTTGATGGAGAACCATTTTTAAATCTATATTTTGACAATTTTATAAGCTATATTTGTCAAAATAAACTTATTCTTTATTACTAGGATATTGAAATTTACTTTGGACAAATTTTTGGTATTTTTCTGATAATGTTCATTTTTTAGGAATAGTGAAAAGTGTTGTATTTTAATTCAATACCACTTTTTAATCGAATTTATTTATATAGTTAGATTATCTTTTAATTGGTTTTAAAGTGTAAATAGAATATATTTTTACCATGTAATAAAATGGTGGACATTGTAATTAATTTCACGTTGAAATCGGACTTGAACTAGTGTCAATATTTTGATACTTTTTGTTTCATAAAAACACCCTATTTGCTCTGACAGGGGGAATTAATTATTAAACTAATTAATGTAACTAATATGTCTTGAATTTTGTAAAATAGACATCATTTTTGAACTCATAATATCAAATATAGCTTAGGGTGATGTTTTTGTATTTTTCTGAAGAACTTCAATTTTTGATGAATAGTGAAACCACTAAGTGGTACTTGAAAAAACTGATATTTCCTTTAAATGAAATTTCATCACCTCTGTGTTTTGAATTTAAAAAATATGACATACATGGTTGTCATTATGAAGTAAAATTTGGTTCAATGGGATTAAAATAATTTTTTTGGTGAATAGTAACTTATTAAGTTTTTAATCGCGATTAGAGGTAATTAGTGCAATTTAAGGCAAAAATTATAAAATGAAAATATCTAGACACATGTCCTACCCTTATTGGATGTGTCATGGGCGAACAAAACAATCCATGGGTCAACATGGGGACCCCCTGGAGCCACATTGGTAGGAAAATGACATTAATATCATTTTATTTAATGTTAAAATTAAAATGACACAAACATGAGTTTTTTTACTAAAACAATTATAAAATGGGGTTATACAAGTAAGATTTTTGACTATAAATAGTCATTGGAAAGATATAAAGATTTTCTAAATCATAGAATTTTTTTTATAATTTTTAGACATTAAATAAAGTAAATTATTAATGACATCATGATGATGCATCGATTACATTATTATTTAACGATTTAAATAACATGAAAAGATAATGTAAAATCTAAGACCTAAACTTGCCAAAAACCTATTGGATGGGTATATTTCGAACCCATATCACCTTAACCTAGAATTATATCAATGTGGTACCTTTTAAATCCGATAAGCATTTTAAAATAAAGTAACGTTTCTTTACTTTCCAAGAGTGCCCCTCCTCTCCTCTTATAAAAGGCCCCCACCTCTACCTCTTTACCCACACTTCCAAAGCCTTTGGCTCGGCCAAACCCTTTCCATTTTATCTCTCGACATCCCTCTATTACTCCTTGAAGCCTCACATTGGGCAGAAGTCTTCCCAAGGAAGCCTTTGAGCTCAAATCAAAAAGGGTTACCCATTTTTAAGGTAATGTCTTCACTTGTGTTCTTTTGTTTTATTTTGCTTCTCCAACCCATAAACTCTTTTTATTCATTTATTTTGTAACAGAACCAGTATCTTTCATATACTGGGATGTTTTCATAAGAATTATTCGAGCTACACTTACACACACCTACATCTAATGGTTAAAGAACATACTGTTTCCGTGGATGGAAAATTTCTACCTCACGAAATGATGGTTGTTCGATATACTTCTAACACCTTCAAAGGTGGCCATTAAGATGAAAATATATTTATATAAGATATTTAATATGGTTATGTTTTCCTTATTCCTCTGTATTTTTCATTTTTGTCATACCTTTATGGTTTCCATTATGGTTAAACACGATATTTTTATTTTCGGAAGTGCGGAATACCGCCCCCTCAAAGTGATTTGATTCGTTAATACCATATGTGGGACATATAAAGGACGGAGTTATGATATTATATATTATATTAATTTGGAATTATAATATACCTTTATATCATTATGATTCCATTCCATAAAATACGAAATAGAAATGAAAGTAGCGTTCATGCGTACGTACGGCTTACCGTCTCCATGAATGGTGCATTTCATTTCATACCTCTAAATGATTATGTAATATTATAAATTCACGTATATACTAGATATATATTAAATATATGGCATATAAATCATTAATATCATTCTTGAGATAATGGATATTTCACTACGTGAACAACTTGTAAATATAAGAAGTTCAATTTTGACTCAAGTACCAAATATCGAAAAAACGAAAATTATTAACCTAAATGAATACATAATGATCATAACATGGTACTAAGTGATATAAAAGGAATAATGAACTTGAAAAAGTTTCTTAAGAAAGTAGAAATTAAGTCAAGTTTATTATTCAGGACATTAAAGAATGATTGAGTCAAGTTGGACCTGAGGTAAGGGACTTCGTCTCTCACTCCATTCATTGAGGCATATTTAATTTTATACACAACCTTCTTTTATACAGTGTATAAACCCATTTTACTTTTACGTTTATCCAAAAGGAATCTTTTTTATATTATGTTTTTTACAAAACGACAAAAAGAATGTTTTTGTCGTACGTATACGCCGACAACGACTTCTCCGCCGCCGTGACCATTATTTGAGTTTCGACTTCCTCTACAAGCCATACAATTTTTTAAAAGAAAAATAAATACCATGTTTTACTTTTCCTTTATTTTGGTATATAAAATGGTTTTGATAATGTTTTTATTATATCACTATGTTATTGATATCTTGTGATTGAAATGAGGAAATGTTATGTTTCCTTTATGCATGTTTTATGTGATAAGATTATGTTATGGTTCTTGGGAATTGTTATGAAGACGGGTGGTTTTGTGATAAACTAAGGGCGGGTGAGCCCAATATATCTCTCCAATGCATTGGGTAACGTGAAGGAGTAAAACATTTAGGTTTCTCAGAAAAGATTTAGGGAATATATTGTGATGGTTATTCCAAATGTAACCATGAGGGTTACTCCCTACGTATGAATGTTATAAATGCCTCAAGTTACCTTTATGTCTTATGATTTCTTTTATTTATTCATTATTTGATGAGGTATGCTAAAGTGCTTATGTTTTATGAGTAGAGTATGATTTCATTAATTCTTATGTATACATGTACTCATGTTTCCTTTAAATATTTTTAGATCCCTTACTGAGATTTTTATGCTCATCCCATGTTTTTTTAAATGTTTTTCATAGGTCAAGGTAAAGGTACATGATATGATGATAGTGTCAAGGAAGTGTCAAGAAAGAATCCACATTTTATTTTAAATATGCTTCTGTTGATGGGAAAATTGAATACTATCTTTATGTAACCACTTTGTTTAAATGTGGAATGTAATGCAAGTTTTATGATCTAATTCTTTAAAACTCTAAACTTGAAAAGATCCTCAATGTGTAATCTTGTAATAACTCAAGATTAAGTAAGGTTTAAGGCTGGGGCCTTATAGTTGGTATCAGAGGTCTGTTTAGAAAACTTTAGGAGTTAGAATTCTATTAAATGATTATCCAAAAATATTTTTTTGAAATGATATAGAATTTGATGACTACCATGTTGCTTCATCTAAGACATGTTTGTTCCGAATGGTTTTCCACATAGGAAATAAGGAAGCAGTGCTAGGAAGGCATACAGAAGGAAATAAACTTCTGAATCAGCATCCTAAGATGGTCGTAATTGGAACTGAACAGTTTGTTGTATTAATGGCGCAGTTGACTCAAGCGATAAATGGCGGTGGTATCCATGCACAATATTAGCCAGATCAACTGCAGAGGAACATGTCAGTGGTGGAACATTTCATGAGGCAACATCCCCCATCATTCAGAGGATCATATGACCCAGTGCTAGCTGAAGCGTGGATTAAAGCACTAGGGAAGATTTTTGATGTCATGGGGTGTACAGACAATCAAAAAGTTAGTCTTGTTGTTTACAGTTTGGAGGGTGTGGCAGATCTGTGGTGTTCGATGATTAAAAATATCATGGATGCTGATGAGATTGATGCTCTCGATTGGGATAAATTCAAAGGTATGATTCTTGAGAATGATTTTTCTAAGTCTATTTGACTTAGGATGAAAAAACAATTCCTGGAATTGAGGCAAGAGGAATACTCAGTGGCTGCCTATGAAGAAAGGTTCACTCGATTGGCAAGGAATGCCCCAAATTTTATCCGAGACCTTGATAGTAAAACCAATCATTTTCACTCTGGATTAAATCTAAAATATTGAAGGGAATTAGCTTCTTGTGAGTTCAAAAGTTATGGAAAGCTTGTTCGATGTGCTGAGAAGGTGGAAATGGAGTTTGCCGATGATCAAGTGTTTTATAACAACCAGCAGAAGAAGACACCGGGGTGACAGGAGAAAGGAAATAATTCTTCAAAAAGGTCTGATGGTAAGAAAACTAAGTTTCCAGTTTGTGATAAATATGGTAACAGGAATGCTGGGGAATGTCTTCTGAATTCTAGAAAGTGCTACCGATGCGGTAAGATGAGACATAAGGCTCATGATTGCACAGAAAAAGATCAGGGTGATGGTAAGACCAAATTTGATTTACAGTTTGTGAAATGTTTTTAGTGCAATGAGATGGGTCACTATGAAAACAAGTGTCTGACAAAGAGCATGAGTGATGGAAAACAGTTAGACTATAAGCAGAAAGGGGTGGTGAAATCCTTTGCAACTACTTCAGTAGATGTCGGGCCATCAAATGATGTTTTAATAGGTACTTTGTTTGTTTTTTCAAATTATGCCAGTGTGATGTTTCATTCGGGGTCTACAATTTCTTTAATCTCTGAATAATTTTCTAGTAAAATGGGAATACCATCTCAAGAAATGACTCCTAAACTTTTGGTAAAAACACCTGGGGGAAATGTTGAGGCAAAAATAATTTATAATAATCTTCCTATCCTTATCTGTGGAAAGAACCTACTTGCGAACTTTATTGTTTTACTTCTAGTAGAGTTTGATGTTATCCTGGGTATGTATTACTCTCTATTTACCATGCTATGATTTACTGTAGAGCTAATGAAGTTTCTTTTCAGAAAGACTTTCAGTTTTTGTAAAAGAATGAACCCTTACTATTGATAACATATCAATAGACCGAGAAACATGTAAAAGATGGAAATGAATGTTACCTTGCACATATTGTTGAAGACAAAGGAACTGTTCAGATTAATGATGTGCCAGTGGTAAATGAGTATCCTGATGTTTTTCCTGATAAGTTTCCTGGAATAATACTAGATCGGAAAGTTGATTTTACTGTAGACTTAGTTTCTGATGCTAAGAAAATTTCAAAACCCCCTTATAGAATGGCTCAAATTGAACTTTTAGAGTTAAAGGAGCAATTACAAGATTTATTAGAGAAAGGTTTCATTCGACCTAGCACATCACCATGGGGTGCTCATATTTTATTTGTTAAAAAGAAAGATGGTTCTATGAGACTTTGCATTGATTATAGATCCTTGAATAAAATCACTGTTAAGAACAAGTATCCTTTGCCTCATATCGATGATTTGTTTGATCAGATCGAGGGAGATCAGTATTATTCAATGATTGACCTGAGATCGGGGTACCATCAATTGATGGTAATGGAAGCAGATATTCCAAAGACTGCGTTTGGTATAAGATATGGCCATTATGAATTTGTAGTAATGCCTTTTGGGATAACCAATGCTCCTGCTGTATTCATGGACATAATGAATAGAATTTTCCATGAGTTCTTGGATAAGTTTGGGGTAGTTCTCATTGATGATATTTTGGTGTTTTCTAAAAGTAAAGAGGAGCATGAAATACATTTAAGGGTTATCTTGCAAACCTTTAATGAAAAAAAATTGTATGTAAAATTCAGCAAGTATGAGTTTTGGTTGAAATAAATTTCTTTCCTAGGTCACATTATTTCTAAAGATGGGATAACTGTTGATCCTTCTAAAACATAAGTTGTGGAAGAATGGCCAAGACCCACCAATGTAACCAAGATCTGTAGTTTCCTTGGTTTGGCAGGTTACTACTGAAGGTTAGTTGAAAATTTTTCACGGTTATCTAGTCCAATGACGAAGCTAACTCGGAAGGTTGTTAAGTTTATCTGGACAAAAGAATGTGATTATTGTTTTCAGGAACTGAAAGAAGATTTGTGAATGCTCGAGTTTTGGCACTACCTTCCACGAATGGTGAGTTTGTTATCTACAGTGATGCATCATTGATAGGAATTGGTTGTGTCCTAATGCAGAATGATCAGGTAATTGCTTATGCTACATGTCAGTTGAAAACTCATGAGGTGAATTACCATACACATGATTTGGAATTAGCTGTTGTTGTTTTCGCTTTAAAAATTTGGAGGCATCATTTGTATGGAGTAAAGTGTGAAATATATACCGATCACAAAAGTTTAAAGTATATATTCACTTAGAAATAATTGAACATGAGGTAGAGGAGATGGCTAGAATTAATCAAGGATTATGATTTTACAATTCATTACCATCTGAGAAAAGTAAATAATGTGGATGATGCTTTGAGTCGAAAACGTAATGCTTCAATAAGGATGTTTCATTTGGAACGTGATCCTTTGGTTAAGGATTTGATAAACTTTGGCAGAGAAGTTGTTGGTGTAGGATGTCCTTCTGTTTTATTTCAGGTATCAGTGAAATATTCTCTATCAGACAGAATCAAGAAAGCACATAAGCAAGACAGTGAGTTACAGATAATGGTAGAGCTAGTTCAGAAAGGTAAGTTGCATGAATTCAACATTGATAGTGATTATTTTTTTGAGATTTGGGAAGATATTGTGTCTGACTTGTGATTCACAGTTGAAGAGAGAGTTGAAATGTGAAGCTCATAGTTCTCCATTTTCATTTCATCCTGGCAGTACTAAGATGTATAGATATCTTCGAGAGTATTACTAGTGGGATGGAATGAAAAGAGATATTGCTGATTTTACTGTGAAGTGTTTGACTTGTCAGAAGTTTAAAAGCAGAGCGACAGTTACCAAAAGGGATGCTTCAGCCTTTACCAGTGCCAGAGTGGAAATGGGAGAATATATCCATGGACTTTGTTGTGGGATTACCGAATACATCTCATGGTAATAATGCAATCTCGGTTATTGTTGATCGCTTGACTAAATCTGCTCATTTCCTTCCAATTCGAGATACTTTCACTCTAGATCAACTTTCTCGATTGTACCTTAAAGAGATAGTTAGGTTGCATGGAGTTCCTCTATCCATTGTATTTGATCGTGATCCCAGGTATACTTTAACTTTTGAAAGGGCCTTCAATAGTCATTGGGTACTGAATTAAATTTTAGTACTTCTTTTCATCCGCAATCAGATGGGCAGTCAGAAAGAATGATTCAGACATTGGAGGATATGCTACGGGCTTTTTCGATGGATTATCAGGGAAGTTGGGACCAACATCTTTCTTTGGTTGATTTTTTTTTAAAATAACAGTTTTCATTTGAGTATAAAGATGGCACCATTTGAGGCGGTATATGGGAAACGATGTTGAACTACAACTTTTTGGGATGAAGTGGGTGAAAGGAAGTTGATGGGACTGAAATTGGTAGAAGAGTTGGCAGAAAAAGTTCATTTGATACAGAAACACATGAGAACAGCTCAGAGTAGGCAGACGAGTTATGCGGACAACAGGAGGAAGGATCTATCTTTGGAGGTAGGTGACCATGTTTTTCTCAAAGTCTCACCATGGAAAAGTGTGATGCAATTTGGTAAGAAAGGAAAGATGAGTCTAAGGTTCACTGGACCATATGAAATTCTAGAGAGAGTCAGATCATTTGCTTACTGAGTGGCTTTACCTCTGATTCTATCTCAGGTACACAATGTTTTTCATGTTTCAATGTTAAGGAAGTACATGCGAGATCCATCTCATGTTTTGAGTCCAGAGGTAGTTCAGATGGAAGAGAACCTATCTTATGAGGAAAAACCGGTCCAGATTCTTGGCCACAGGGAGCAAGTGTTACAGAATAAGGTAATTAATCAGGTAAAGGTTTTGTGAAAAAACCACATGATTGAAGAGGCAACATGGGAATCCGAAAATGCAATGAGGGATAAATACCCACACTTATTCGATACGTAAATAAATTGCAGGCATGTAATTTTCTAAAGGGGGAGGGATGTAACATACCATGTAATTAATTAATAATAAATATTTTTATCTATTTCTATTTATGAATTAGATAGTGTGTTTGAGGCTTAAAATTAGAATAAATCCAACCAAAAGCATGGAATACTCTAGTATTTTTAAAATATTGTTTTACCTCCTTTTGATGGAGAACCATTTTTAAATCTATCTTTTGAAAATTTTATAAGATATATTTGTCAAAATAAAATTATTCTTTATGATTGGGACATTGAAATTTACTTTGGATAAATTTCTGGTACTTTTCTGATAATGTTTATTTTTTAGGAATAGTGAAAAGTGTTGTATTTTAATTCAATACCACTTTTTAATCGAATTTATTTATATAGTTTGATTATCTTTTTAATTGGTTTTAAAGTGTAAATAGAATATATTTTTACCATGTAATCCAATGGTGGACATTGGACTTAATTTCACTTTGAAATCGTACTTGAACTAGTGTCAATCTTTTGATACTTTTTATTTCATAAAAACACGCTATTTGCTCTGACAGCGGGAATTAATTATTAAATTAATCAATGTAACTAATATGTTTCTAATTTTCTAAAATATAAATCATTTTTGAATTTGGAATATCAAATATATCTTAGGGTGATGTTTTGGTATTTTTCTGACGAACTTCAATTTTTGATGAATAGTGAAACCACTAAGTGGTGCGTAAAAAAACCGATTTTTCGTTTAAATGAAATTTTACAACCTCGGTGTGTTGAATTTAAAAAATCCTACATACATGGTTGTCATTAAGAAGTAAAATTTTGTTCATTGGGATTAAAATAATTTTTTTTAATAATAACATATTAAGTTTTTAATCGCGATTAGAGGTTATTAGTGAAAATTAAGGCAAAAATGATAAAATGAAAATACCTAGACACATGTCCTACCCTTATTGGATGTGTCATGGGCGACCAAGACAAGCCATGGGTCAACTTTGGGACCCGATGGAGCCACTTTGGTAGGAAAATGACATTAATAGTAACTTATTAATTGTTGTTTTTACAAGATCATTTGTGAAAGTCCTTTGATTGTTTTACCCTGAATATCCAATCATATTTAGTGTATTTATATTTTTCACACATAACTATGTCGTTGATTTATCCTTAACCTAATGATACGGCCTTTATGAGAGATTTGATCTCAATTTACATTCCATTGAGGATTCTTTGTTGTTATACATCAAATCACTTTTATGTGTTGTATATAATGTACTTTGACATAGTATATCATGAATCCATTTATTCTTCATGATATTATAATGTTTTGATTAACTCAATTATTTGGATTCATGTGTCTCTGTTTTGGTTAGAAAATCCAACTAAAATACAATTTTTAAATGTTTTAAAGACTTATTCTTCTATATCTTGATCATTAATGTCCATGTTTTAAAAAATGGTTTTAAGGATTTATTTATATGGACATTAATGTTTTAAAATTAAAACTCCTTTTAAATGTTTCAAAGTGTTATGGGACAATTTGATTCAAAAAGCTATTTTAAATGGCTTCTTAATAAATAGTCTAAATTTTAAATGTTTTCAAGAAAAGGGGGATATTTCCCTCAAATAGTTTTGATGGTTATTTTAATCTATGTCAATATCATTCATTATTATCAATTGAGGTTAATATGATACAATAAAATATTCCATATTGTATCGAATGAGTTATGTTTTACTGTGGTTGTGCTATTTTTATACCATTCATTGATTGTGGTTAAATTATTGACATTTCGTATGTTAGTTTTAATATGAATGTTATTGTTATGTTTAAAAATGTTCATATGAGGAATGCATTGGACTTAGTAAGTGATGGGTGGAGCCCTCTATATCTCCTTGATGCATTGATAGGTCTCCTGAGACAAACCAGTGTTTTGGGATAAGGCCTTGACAAAATCTTATTTTTAGTCTTGGCACGAGGCCTTGGCTATGTGGTTATGATAGTCTGGAATTGTGCATTCCATCATTATGAATGTGGTTATTGATATTGCATGTGATTATTCGTTTAGTAAAATATCAATGTGAATATTTAAATGGAATTATTTCATTTTATTTTTTCCATACTATGTTGATGTTTAAGTTTAAAAGGCTTATGTTTTAGTTATACATTTCCTTAAATGTTTTTTCTTATTTATGAAAGTTTCTGCTATATTGTTATCTTTACTGGGCATTCGATCTCACCCCTTTTTTATGTCTTATTTTTCCCAGGATGTGAAGAAGTAAATTATGAATGACCTACAAGGATAGAATGAGGGAATAAGTGTGTGGACTATGGAGACTATGTTGTTGAAGTTTTAATTTTTATGATATAATGTAAAACTTTATGAATGTATCTAGTTATTCCAAGGCTACTAAACTATTCGGTCTTTCGAGACTTGATCTTTAATGTGATCATGCCAATGTCATGTAATAATGCACTGAATCTATGTAACAGGGTTCGGGGCGTTACAGTTGGTATCATAGGATGTTTAGTACAAACCATGGAATCTAGATTTAGATAAACTCTGATCAGAGCACGTAGACATAAGATGAACTTTGAGGATTAGTATAGAAGAACTTCCTAGAATTTTGGTATTGTAGAGATTTTCTGAGTTTTCCGAGAAATGCATCACTTTCTGGATACGAGCAGGTGGAGGCGGCTCTGGCACAGATGTACATAGGGGTAAAACCCAAAAACACCACTTTGACCTAGAATCGAACGGGAACTGGTGCATGACAATGGGTCTTGCTGCACTCTTGGTTACGAAACTCCCAGGGGATGTTCTTAGGATAATTTACATTTTCTTTACAAACCAATTTTATGTATTATATATATAAGATGAGAGTAAATGACCTTGGTTAATTCTAATGTGTTTCAAATTGAGAATATGGTGACACGTTAATCTCTAAATGAATTTATGACAACTGTTACTCACACAATGATTTCTGGTTTTAGTCAATGGATGGATTCCAAGGAAGTCATAGTGACTTTGAGAATGATGTACAAGGTGGGAACGGTGGAGGAAATGAACAACAAAATGGAATGTTGATAGGTGTAAATGATATCATCTTTATACCAAATAAAGTTTCCAAAAATATGATCAACAATATATATATTTACCAATTCAGGGACTCAACAAAGAGGAGAAAGGTGATGAATGATAAGAGCTCTAGTAGTGGAGACCATGGAGAAATAAATCCTCAATTTCCATCATGCAGGAAATGTGGAAGGAGACACCTCGGAAAGTGTATCAATGGGACAAATAAATGATTTATATGCGGGAAGGAAGGACATAAAGTGAATAATTGCTGAACAAAAATGAATAGTACTATGGAAGAAGATAAAAATGGTCCCAAGAATCCATTTATAGTCATTTTCCATAAATGTAGGGGACCTGACCATAACCCGAGTGAATGCCCTATTTTATAGGATATTTTCTTGGACAAAGAAGCATCTATGTGGAAATAAATGGTTGGAGAAATGTTTAACAAGTATTAGTGCACCTTGTTGATGTTTTTACTTTGGAATAATTTTCTCTTGTATTTTTAACCCTACAGTTTTCCATGTGCGAATGATATTTTATGAAGAATTATCTTTTCTCGTGTGGATATAGCTATAAATAACCATTTGGTTTTATATGATCATTGTGTTTGAGGCAATTACAAGTTATTATAATTTGGGATGAAAATGCATGGTATGAGATAAAATTTGTGGTTAAATTATGTTATGGTTATTTTGAGGAATTTATCTCATTATAGTAATGTTGTAAATTATAGTTTTTGAAAAAGGACAACACAAAGACCGTGTGACAACTCTTCGCGTCGGACAAAGCTGTGGGAATCGAACCCACAACCAATGTGCGATTGGGATTTTTCGCCTACCACTGGACTACGTGAAGTCCCTGGTTAATGTGACAATTATTTTTTGTTAAATGATTTTGTTGATCAATAATTATTTGATTTGGGATCTTTTTTATTATCAAGTGAATACCCTTAGTATAGGAAAATGATTTGGTGAATAAGTGATAAATTTTATTTTGGAAGATGTTCGCTTTGTTGGGGACAATATATGCCCAAGGAAAATAGAATACTATGGGATTTCATTTGAGGATTAATGGTGGATTTTTATCTATGTTTTTATTGTGGATTTATAGTGATTTGGGTTATTTATGGAAATGATTAACCTATAATAGAGAATATGTGATTAGGTTAATTAGTTTTAAGTATGCGACTTTAAGAGTCATTGATGTCATTTGGAGATACCATTTAACGTGGAAGACTACTTAACAAAATTCTTATATGTTTTGAGTTTCAATATTATTTTGGATTTTATTAAAGGATTTTAAGTACAATTATTTACTGAATGCCATTTGTTTAACTTTGGGGTATTGTTGGTTTAATTTTACAAATTAAGATTAGTGTCTCTTTCTCTAATGGAATATCCTTTTGGGGGATCATCAGATCTTACAGAAACCATTTTGGTTTTGATTAATCTCTAAGGACAAGGTAAATATATAGATTATACTTCATGGATCATGTGATTCTATAAGAAGTTTATTCTATCTCTTCTAGTGTGACCAAGTGATCTTGAATACTCATCGTTTAAAAATGAGTTAGTAGTAAGAATTTATTAAAGAACTAAACTTTACAAAAAAAGTATATCTCTTTATGTTTTTAGTCAATCTCAGAAATTAATTCTTCATCTTTATGTAATGTATCTTAAAAAAATTATAAAAATGTTGTCCATTACTTTTCCTACTGGGAAAGTAATGACCGTTTGTCCCATCACAAGTTTCTGGTTTTCTTATTGTTAACTTTCTCCTGATCATGTTTTCTATCCCTCTCCATCAGAACTTGACACGTATTTTATCATCCATATCCATGTTTTCCTACATGGAATCCTAGTATAGGTTATCTCGGGTAAACTTTGTACTTCTTTTTCTTTCTTTTAAAGTGATAGTTTTATTGAATCTTTTTTTGATGTGGGACTTTCCATTATATTCCAATGACCAATTTTAAAAACTGTGTGGATGCAATTTATTGAAGGATGATATATTTTAACACCCCAATCTTCCATGGTACTCTTCTTTTTGATTAATACAGTACCGTGTGTTGTAAGCAACTTCGAGTTCTAACACACCTCGACAAATCAAAGTAGCCGTTATGAATAGTAATACCTACTTTCTGAAATTTTATAAATCTTATCTCTCAAAATGGACATCATTTTTGGATTCAGAATATCTAAATTATCCTAGGGTGAAATTTTGGAACATTTCAGATAACTTTCATATTTTGATGAATAGTGAAAATTACTAAATTTTAATTAAAAACAACTTTTTTAATCGAAATAATTAATATTGATAAATTATTAATTTGAGTGGTTATAAAGAATATTTAGAATATATTTTTACCATTTAATTCAATGTTTTTCATTGGACATAATTTCACAATTAAAGAAAACATAAACAAGTGCCAATCTTTTGATAGTTATTATCTCTTAAAAACAAGTTTTTTATTTTAACAACAAGAATTAATTTTAAATTAATTTCTACCACATCTATGTTTTCAATTTGGAAAAATGGATTCCATATTTGGAATCAGGATGTTTAAATTTTGTAAATAAGGAACTTTTATTTTTAGACATTTTGAATAATTACTTCGGTAAATATTTTATTTACCATGGTTAAAGGGTAAATCAAGTAAATAATGGTTAACAAATAATATTATAATAATTCTAAATTACCCTAAAACGTGTCATAACCTTATTTTTGGATGCAGTTCCAACCATGGGCACCATTGGGTTGATTTTGGTATCTCATGGAACCAATTGTAAGTGATAATGACACTTTATATTAATTAAGTTAAAATAAATACAAAAATGACAAAAGCATATATCTTTTAGAAAAACATTTTTTACATAGGGTTATATAAGTTGGATTATCGATTATAAATATTTATTAGAAATTTAAAACGATTTCATACCTAATGATATTTTATTTATAATTTTTAGACAATAAAAAATTTAATTTATTTATGACACAATGATGATGCAGTAATTACCATAATAGTGAAAAATTAAATTAATTTATATTATAAATACCCAAATAAATATAATTTGAGACTTTTTATAAATTAAAATAATTTTATAGGTTAATATGACATGTTAGTAATGATGTTATTAACTTTTTTTTGAAGTAATCATTCTGTTATGATTTTTACAAAAATCAATTATTGAATAGTGTCAAAATTGATAGAAAAGAGTTTTTAAAACAAATATTATATTATTAATTGATATTAAATTTCTAAAAATATAAGGTTCGGCCAAGAGACATATATCATGATAGATTTATCATTAATATACCACTTGGGGGTCTCTTGGATGTATATAGTATGTTTATTAACCATATAATATAAAAATACAAAGAGACATTGTAAATGTGAAACTAAATAACTAAGAGTTAATATTTAAAGATAAGGTTAATATAGTAACCCAAACCTATATAAATACTATTTTTTGAGTGGTTTTATACCTATCCCCACATTAACCTATAAATAATACACTTTGGGGCCATTAGAAACTGAATATGAATTTATTATAAAATAATATTTCTAGCTTTTCCAATGGTGCCACTCACCCCTCTTATAAAAGGGCACTCCCCTTCCCATTAATTCACACATTCAAAGACTTTTTGATCGGCCAAACCCTACACAAATACTCTATAAACTTCCCTAAATTCATCCTAGAGGCCTTCCTTTAGTCATAAAGCCATCATAAGGAGCCCTTTTGATCAAATCAGAAGGAAGAACCCGAAGAAGAGGTAATAATTTCACCACCTGTTTTCAAGTTCCTTTCTTCTTCCACTTTTTCTTTATTTGTTATCTATATTCTAAAATAATAACTCCAGTATCATATATATATTTTTATGTTATTATAAATATTGTTCAACCATATTCATTATTCTATCCATCATTTTAATGGCATGTCACCATACATGCGTACATATGGCTTACCGTCTCCACGTCGTGGTGTAATTGTCATTCAATAAATTATTATTTGGATGGGTATAATTATGATGTTTAATTCATGTAAATAATAAATATAACATGATAATTATTCTGTCTATATGATATACCATCCAATTATATATTATTTTAACATTAAAAGAATGATATTGTCACTCGTGCGTACGTTCGGACTACCGTCTCCACGAACACGATGAGATTCATTCTCCATCATATCCATTCAAGTATAATTCTCATTTGATGATTAAAAATAATTTTTATGGACTTGATGTAATTCTGGATATGAATAATATACAAACTATCCATAACAAACACGGCTTACGTAATAAATAATATAAAGGTAAATGAGTAAGTTAACACCCGAAATGACGATAATACTAAAATATTATAAACTAATCAATGTTAAAAGATCATATATGATATCATATTAATGTAAATGTTTCTCATATAATTCAATAACAATTATTTCACCATTATACAGGAGGTTAACCTACCATCGACCAAGGGAAAAAGTACAAAGTAAGGGGTTTCTTATCTCACTCTTAATTTCATGAGTATTCCATTGTTCACCACTTATTTATTGCATGTGGTGTATGTGTACTGCCCATGATTGTATTCATTATGATATATAATTTAATTTATAGTTATTTATATCATCATTTTATGATCCTTCTTTCATGGGTGTATGTTTCATACGTTACCTAATCGATAAGGCAATTTGAAATTTCAATTTCCATATATTCATTTTTATGCAAACTTCATTGATTATTTTACTCCGAGATTATGTGTGGAATCTCTGTTCATTTTCTTATGTCATAATTTACACTCCTTTTTTCTGTGGATATAATTTTGATACACATAATCACTCCATTGATAATTTCTCAATTCATCGATATGAATTTGATAAGAGTAATTTTAACTCATTCTCTATTTTTTGAGTTAAACATCCAATTCATTAGTGTTGTTTTTACAAGATTATGTGTGAATGTCCTTTGATTGTTTTACACTAAATATACAATAATATTTAGTGTATTTATATTTGTCACTCATACCTATGTTGTTGATTTATCCTTAACCTAAGGATACAACCTTTATGAGAGATTTCATCTCAATTTACATTCTATTGAGACTTCATTGTTGTTATACACCAAATCACTTTTATGTGGTGTATATAATGTACTTTGACATAGTATATCATGAATCCCATTATTCTCAAGATATTACAATGTTTTTATTACCTCAATTATTTGTATTCAAGTGTCTCTCTTTTGGTTAGAAACTCTAAACTAAAATACCATTTTTAAATGTTTTAAAGACTTATTCTTCTAAATCTTGATCATTAATGTCCATGTTTTAAAAAATGGTTTTAAGGATTTATTTATATGGACATTAATTTTTTAAAATTAAATCTCCTTTTAAAAGTTTCAAAGTGGTATGGGACACATTGATTCAAAAATATATTTTTAAATGGCTTCTCGACAAATAGTCTGACTTTTAAATGTTTTAATGAAAAGGTGGATATTTCTCTCAAATAGTTTTGATGGTTTTTTTCATCTTTGTCAATATCATTCATTATTATCGATTGAGGTTAATATGATACAATGAAATCTTCTATATTGTATCAAATGAGTTATGTTTGACTGTGGATGTGCTATTATTATACCCTTCATGGTTTGTGGTTAAAGTATTGACATTTTGTATGCTAGTTTAATACGAATGTTTATGTTATTTTTTAAAATGTTAATATGAGGAATGAATTAGGATTATTAAGTGATATTTGGAGCCCGCTATAGCTCCTCGATGCATCGGTAGGTCTTATTAGACAAACTACTCTCTTGCCATAAGGCCTTGACAAAATCTTATTTGTAGTCTTAGCACGAGGCCTTGGCTATGTTGTTATGATAGTATGGAATTATGCATTCCATCATCATGCATGTGGTTATTGATATTTCATGTGATTATTCGCTTATTAGAATATCCATGTGAATAAGTAAATGGCATTATTTCATTTTAATTTTACCATACTATGTTGTAGTTCATGTTTAAAATGCTTTTTTTAGTTATACATTGCCTTATATGTTTATTATTATTTATGAACCTTTCCACTATATTTTTATACTTACTAGGAATTTGATATCACCCCATTTCTATGTTTTATTTTTCCTGGGATGTGAAGAAGAAAATTATGAATGACCTACAGAGATAGTATGAGGGGATAAGAGTGTGGACCATGGAGACTATGTTGTTGTAGTTTTCATTTTTATGATGTAATGTAAAAATTTATGAATGTATCTATTTATTCCAAGGCTACTAAACTAATAGGCCTTTAGGGACATGATATTTATTGTGATCATGCCAATGTTATGTAATAATGCACCGACTCTAGGTATCTGGGTTCGGGGAGTTACAGAAACACCACCAAATCCCAATAGGAAAACTATCTTCATGATAAATTTAGATGTTCTGCATTTTTTTATTCCAAAAAATGAAAAATATGTGAATGATGTGAAACTAAAATTAATTTTATAATCAATTCTAATGAGATAAATTTACGTAAAAGTCATGAGAAATTCCATCTTATTGACCTAGAATCATTCGTGAATTAAAATTAAGAAACAATTACATAAAATATTCAAAAAATTAAGTGTAATAAATTATACCATATAATATATTATCCATAATCAATGTTCTACAAAAAAAAAATTTTATTTATTAAATTGATAATGATAATTTAGAATCAACTTAAAAAAAATATAATGAACAAAGATGGAAGTGGAAATCAATTATCTAATATTAGATGAAAAATTGACTACTAGAGAAAAATCAGTAATACTTCCTAATATTACATTGTATAATGTTTTCTAGCAATAAATATAATCATTTTTCATATCGAAAATCACTTCCAAACCCAAATGTAATGTGATTTATAGAATTAATTTATTTAATTCTTTTTAATGTTGGTCACAGACCTCATGAACCTATAAAACATATTGTCCTTCCAATCAGAGACCTTTTGGAATTTTTCATTGCATTATGTGACAAACTTGTGACCAATACATATTCTTTTAAACAAATTAAATCAACCCACATTTTCAAACCTTGGACACTATAAAAATTATCTTGGATTTCCTTATAGTCCTTGTTCAATAATAATTGGTGATTTTCCATAAAAATATCAATATTGATACCATATTAGAATCAATGGAATATATATTTAATCAAGCTATATAACCTCATAAATTCAATATTCTTATTCTAGTTCAAAACAGTATGAAAGATCCATTATATTGTGTACCATTCATGCACTGTCATCTGTACGGGAAACCATGAAAATTGAGAACTATCGAGACCCCCTAAATCATTATGATATGTACCCTAGATAATAAAATCATCATAATAATTATAATATTCTCCCTTAAATCATTAACCGACTCAAATAATTTCATTTTCTTTAGATCATTGATACCTAAACCAGGGATGACCATTATTGTTCTATGCAAAATCCCAGTAATGTTTTATATCAAAATCATATCCTTAGACTATGTTATTAATCTCCATTCATGAACTTGTTTAGTTGATGTATTGAAAATTATTATTTTTAAAACTTTTGTCTCCAACCAATAATCTACTTATTTTTAGGGTTTTATCTTTCAAAATTTATTCCCCTTCAATATACATTAAATATCATTTTTTATATTCTATAAACTCGATGATTTCATTGGACAAACCGAAAACATGTCATGTTTCATTAGTATGACATCCCTATTTTTTGTCTAAATACACCTCCAATGAATTCCCATTTTTATTAAATTACATTCTGCAGAAAAAACCTGAAATGTATCAAATGAAAATAAAATTTAATTGGATTTATTATTCTTACACATCATACTTTTGAAAAATAATTGCGGTGGGTTCTTCTTAAACTCCACTAACCCAAAATCACAACTCTTTGACATTAGTCAGTGTCGAATGAATCATAATTTCTTATTCTATTATCAATAGATTTTATTATATATACTATTAAAACATAAATTATTTATATTTTTTATTGTGAAAATTTAACCATTTAGTGGTCAGATTCCCATGGGAATAGGAATATTAGGAATGTCTGATTAAATAATCCCCAATCCTATAACATGAATCTCAGGTCACAGGTTAGGTATGGTTAGATAAGGGGAATAATCACAGTCCCCTTTGTGGTAGGACCTTTATAGCCGTAGTTATATGACCAATTGTTACATACAACATTAAAATATTAGTAGTTATCTAGAAATATCTAGATATACAAAAATATTTATGTGATTAGAAATGAGATGAAAATAATTTAGTTATGTTGATATTAACAGAATTCATCTCTATGGGTTGTACAATATCTCAATATATAGATACATTGACATTCGGATATGTGAGTAGCGATTTTTTTATATTCCCTCATGTTAAAATTTTGATACATTTATTTTAAAATTGAAATTATATTAGTAACAATTTAATGATGTTGGGAACTGGGTTTTATAATTTTTTTGGATGATGTTACAATCAACACTAAAACATTGAAATGGCTGAAATGATATGAAATGATTTCCTAATTTAAATAATATTTCAGAACCAATCAATAGTAAAACATTTAAAATTTAAAAAATTTAATTTAAAAAATACAATTGAAATGAAATTATAAATTAAATTTATTGATCTATAGAGACATAAAAGACAACATCGAAAGCATATCTAAATTAATTATATATTAATTTCAAAATTGAATCAAGGAAAAAATCTAATAAAATGGAAATAAATATGAATTTTAAAACCAAAAATACTATGACATTAAAAAATATATAAACCTAATTATTAGAAATTATAGTCGCTGAATATAATTTTTTAAAACAAAAATCAATATTAAATATTCTTCCATTATAAAATAATTTTTCATTTAAAATATTAAACATTTTTGAGAATTGAAGTGGTTTGATTCTTTGAGGAGACACATAAAAAATTTCCCCACATATAAAAAATTGTTATTGCCAATATAACATTTAATAAATTTCTATCGATGGAAATCAACCTTATGTTCCAAGAATTGAGATACCATAAATAATTGGCACCCAAAATTATTTTCCCAATGAATCCTCTAAAGTAAAAATGTGTGTGTTTCGTCATTAAACCAAGTGGTTTCATTGAATTTTTTTTTTATTTTTAAAAAATAATGTCTTTGTAATTTACTACATTGAATTAAAAAACATAAATATTCATTTAACTAAGACATGAAAACATATATTTACCTCAATGAAAATAGGAAATAATTTAGTATATCAGAATAATTAGGCATTGTATGTGGATGCAAATATATATTAATTAAATATATGACACAAATAACTCATCAAAAAATTAAAATAATAAATGAATGACAGAATGAAGTGAAAGTACCCCATCCATGATTTGGAATTTAATTTAATATCACATTTAAAAGAATATCTTATTAGTTTCATTCCAATTATGTTGTTCCAAATTTATCAATTAATTTGTATCATTCATACCATATTTGGAGAATTGAAACTGATTAAATAGGTAGAGAAATTAATAATCAAAATTGAACATATGATTTAATAAATTATAAAATCATTGATGTGGAAAACTAAATTTCAGCTCTTTAGAAGAAATTTCACCCACTAATTATTCCAAAATGAATCTAAACAACTCAAAATCTCAAAAAAATCATTTCAATATTTTTGGTGAGTTAAATAAAATAAAAAATTATCTTAATAAATCTAACCCTCCCTCTCACACATAATAACTAAAATTTACGCAATTTTTAATCTCAAATTTAGATTGAAACATTTATAAATAAATACTAAAATATTATTTTAATTTTAAAAATCATTTTTATGAAAATTGATATAGAATTTTTCGAACAAAATATTTATAATAAAATTAGAAATATCATGCTTTAAAAAAAATCCTTAACAAAATAATATTCAATATATCATAATTAAGATGTTTTTAAACATTAAATCTAGGAAATTACATCATTATTATTTCATGGTGTTAAAATTTATTCTATTGAATTGAAAATAAATTGGTTTAAATAGAGAATATAATTTCAATCATAATTACTTTGATATAAAAAATCACAACATGATAAAAATTTTGTGGAAATCCCTTCAAATTATTTTTTAATATTTGGAAACAATATTATTTAAAATATTGAATGAACTATATAATAAAATTAAAAATAGCTTCCCATATTTAAGAATATTTATATTTTGAGTTCATATAAAAATCCATTTCCCTCTTGGAAATTAATAATATTCCTTTGTTTATTTGGATTAATTTTCTTAAACACAAAATAGATTAAGGTAAAACTCTAAAAGATTAATATCACATGTTATGAAAAACCTTAAGCTATGAATAAATATGGTATATTGTTCAAATTCAAAAAAAATATTGCTCCTTATAGACATTAAAACTTTTGGTATTATACTATAATGAATATCAAAGTTATTTAATCATGAATGGAAAAGAGGAAATAAAAATTATAAATCCAATTATAAAAAATTGAGTATCATACGTATCATAAAAATATTTTATTCATAAAAAATAAACTATAAAAAATGAATGATAACTATTTCAATCCCTAGATGCACTAAATTTATAATATTAAGATATATGTTTTTAAAAAATATATTTCACTTTAGAAAAATTAAATTCAATAGACTTTTCACAATCAATGTAATGATTAATTTTTTAATCATAAATCCAAAATTAAACATTTTAATTTCCATCAGTTTTAACAACACCATTAAATTATACATTGATAATAGTTAATGGTCTAGAATAAGTGGATTTATGCATACATGGAAATGTTCTATGAAAGTAATTGAAAAGTTAGAACATCTATCTAGACATTTAATTCTTATTTTATATTATGTAATCATGAAAATTTTCATCCCTCTCTTTATAAATTATATCATTACCATAGGAAACTACACTAATCACGTCAAAATCATATAGCATTTGTAGTATTCAATATCTAATATTATTAAAATAAAATTTATGGACCCTCACTACACAATATAACATTTTTTAAAACTCCCTTGGATAATGAAATTACTTTTAGAAAAAAACCAAAATGGAGATATACCTATTATTATTATAAAGGTAGACTATATAATTGCATAAAACATTATAATGTTTCAAAGTATAATCATCCCTAGAGATAGAGACAATTTTCTATTATATCTATTTATGATTCCTATTATAAATTTCATCTTATCCACCAAATTTTGGATAATATACTGTTACTTTTCGATGTGAATATCCATAAATATCCATTAATGATTTGACTATAAAAGTCCACAACTAGGTCACATTATCAGGGATAAGCACCATTTTCACCCCGATTTTTGAAACGATATTCTTTTTAATGAATTTAATCATAACACTAGATTGATTGTTGTGAAGTGATATAGGCTATACAAATTTTTGACATAATAAACATGCACAAAAATATTCTCATTTCAATGAGATGATATAAATTTTCTCATAGTGTAACAATTACCACCATAAAAAATCTAAACCTATAAAATCCATTTCTAAGGTAGTTGATATTTCATACTAATATTTTCTATCCTCTAAAAATTATCAAAAAAACAAATTTTAACCCTTATATTCATGAATTAATGTACACCGTCAAAATCCAACATGAAACATAGTTTGGGAATTTCATGTACCCCAATGATAACCTCCACAATTTGATGATTGAAAACAATCTAAAATGAGAAACATATCTTTCTAGGGAACATACATCATATGAATACTAAAAACTAAATTACTAAACAGAAATGGATCATTCCAATGATAATAACTAATCTTGAAAATAAATTTCAACATTTTATTTTATATGAAATATATTGGAATGACACATACTTCAAATAGTGTAATGAAATATGCAAACTAATGTGATTTCATAACTGATAAATTTAAAAAAAACTCATCATGAAATGAAGAATTAATCTGCTGTGGATAATCATATTGGAAATTTGGAAACATTGACATGGGATTATCTATAAAATTATCATCTCTATACTAATACCAAATTCCAAATCAATATACCACAACAAATGAATCCACATAATGGGATGGGGTTTTTAACATTTTAGATAACCAGTATTTCACGGTATAATAACTTTAGATCCTATTAGGTACTCTATAAAATATTCAGTACAATAAAATGTTATAAAAAACACTTCTTAGTAGTGGTGTTGTTCTATGGAATATAATTTGGGAAACTGAAAAAATAGTACACCCCCTACAACTTTTTATCCTTCCTCTATCCAAGAACATATCTAATAGCCACATCACTAGAATCACATATGATTTCAAAAGAAAATTTATATATACTTATAGTAATGATGGTTTATTATTTTATCATTATGTATAATAAAATTTTAATGAAATCATGAAAGAGAAAAGTTTTAACATTTACTAGAAGCGAACACAAGAAATTATTAATTTTTGGAACGTTTTAAATTTGTATTTTATTAAAAAAATCATTCCCCGTATATCGAATAACACCATTGAAATTTTCAATAGGTGGTAATATTTATATTACTTATATCGTAGAATTTTGAACCTCGATACCATTCTTAGTGAACTAATAGGAAAGAATTATCCCTTCATTCACTATGGACTATAAATTTTTATTGTTAAAATTATTAAGAATTCTTAACACGTCTTTTAAAATAATTATATATTTTCTAAAATTCAGAAAACATTGCTTCAAATATTTCTATATAAACTTTACACTCATCAATAACCCCCTTAATAATGGTTTAAAAGATATCCATCCAAAAATTATTTGATAGGTATTCAAGGAAACACATTTTCTAAGGGATATTCACTTGTAAAAAAATTCTCTTAATGGGAATGTGAAGGTAGTACTTTCATAGTATTCTAAAAAGGGTAATCCCCTTGTGGCTATAATTCCCTTGTAGAAAATTGAAAAAAAAATATTTTCAAAATTCATTATAACAATTTAATGAAAAAACTATCCTGGGATAATGATATTCCCTAGTGGATTAATTTTTCTATATATAATTAATGTATAATCTCCTTTGTGTTTTTTTCTAATATGAATTTTTTCATTGATTTCATTGGTAACAACATTAAAACCTCCATCAATTGGAACCACATGTTCTAGAATTTCCCAAGATATATTTGAAATTGAATAAATTTTATATTAATCTTGGAACATAATATCATCATCTCTATGAACCTCATTCTTTTCTGGATAAAATATTATTTATCCCTCAACACATGTTTTTTCATTAGGTTCCATAAAAATATTATTCTAGAAATATCATGTTTTAATCCCTCAAATTCCATCTATAGTCCGCCTACAACTATCATTGGACAATTTCATAACACCCAATAATTTATCCACTAGGATTCTGTTAATATTAAAATTTATAATAACTGATTTTATTGAGATTTCATAGAGAAATGAGTATTTTCGGTCTATATGGAGGGTTTTAACATCTGTAATGGGATCATGTTCACTAAAAGGATGAATAATTGGCTCTGGTGGTCACTGGCCTTCCATATGAATTTTAAAATGAGGATGATAACTATAAGGATTTTCTATTTAAAAAACATATATGATGTTTTTTAATTATATCAATCTTGAAAACCCACTACACTAATATTCAAGATTATATTTCAAGATTTATTTCATGTAAAAATCCTTATATGATTACAAAATCTATATTTTAAACATATCAACCTATTCGTTAATTATTTTTAGAGGAAATAAAACTCAAACCCACTTATAAATAATTATGTTCTAATACAAAAAAAATCCATCCTCGTGACCACACCTTACATCATAGACATTACTATTATACAAATATGGAAATATGTAGAAATTATATTTAAAAAATATTAAATATTCTGGGAATTTAAAATTAAATAATATGAAAGCATTTTTAAATTGATGAATGATTATAATATTTTAGTTGTTGAACTTATAGGTCCCCAAACTATAAAATTAAAACCCTTGGTATTTTCACACCTAAATGGAGTTTTTATTTATTTTATACCCATAAAATTATTCTTGGGGTTCTCCAAACAAAAAATTCAACTAACCCTTGTACACATCAATAAGAGAACCCATAGAGTCTAATAAAAACCTACCTTGAATTATAGAGAACACTTAATCACACACCATATCTAGGGAAATAAAATAATATGAATGAAATCAAACTAACAACATATAGCATGTTTTCCACCCTTCTACTAGGATGTGTGAAAGATCACTTGGCCAATTATAAAATGATAGTGGTGGGTTTTAATTCACATAACCACACGTGTTGAAATAGAGTGAAAGGGATCTAATGTATATTATCACTAATATCATAAATATAGTAATGTTGGACACTATTCCTTAATTTTCATGGAATGAAAAAGATTCATTGACTGTTATATGTTTTAAATGTTTTATTTTGAATAATTGAACTCCACATTTTATTATTGAGGTAAGAGGTGTATTTTCATTGTTCAAAGAATATTTTTGAGGGATTTTAGATTTAAAAATTATGAATTATATAATAAAATATATAATGATGATAAATATCTTTTTGAAAATCCCATATAATATTATATTTTCTTTCAGGAACCAAGTTGTGATGTATCCCATAACTTCCCCCAACCCAGCCTGAGAAAATGCACGAAGGGTGATCTCAATCCCCACGAGCTAAAAACTATTTCCAAAAAACAAAATAATTTAATGTTAACAATTTAGATAAATAAAAAACAAGGACAATAATTCCAAGACGGATCATTTAGTAATAACAAAAACAAAAACAAAAAAATATACAAGGAGTCCAAATAAAGTTGACGATGACCATAAAAAATGAATAACAAATTTGATATAGAACCGTGGTATCATGATCTCTACATGACCTATTGGACATCACTAACCACAAGACCAACCTACTCCAAAGAGTGAAACATGAACCAGAAACATGAACCTCCAAAATTGCTTGGGTCCACCAATGCGATGTAGAATAAGTATGGTGTGAGATTAACCAAATCTGTAGGTAATCACTAGAGATTTTATGAATTTACTCTTCCAAAACATTCCAAAAAAACAAGATTGAAATAAATTCTTAAAATATGATTTTTATCATTTAAAAAAAACCAAATATTCTATAAGTTCAATTTTTTTTACAAAACATGTATTTTTCCCCTTTTAAAAATGGTTCTACATAGAAAAACTCAATTCAAAAACCAAATCAATGTTACAAATCCACACTAGATCCCCATAAGGAAGCTATGTAGAAAGTTAAATGAAAAAAATGAAAGAATAATATAAGAGATATAATATCAATCATTTAGTAGAAATAAATAGAATTCACCAAGATTAAATAATGAGAACATCCTAAAAATCCCAAGAAGCAATCATGGGATGTACAGAGTTTGGACTCACATGTCATTGTATGCTTCAAATCCATAGTCAATAACTAACTTTCCACACTAAACTATCAAATCTAATGGCCCTTACATCTTGGCCTCTTAGGAAACCCAGCTATTATAACCCATCTAATCAGGGTTGATAGGAATATATCACTTGAAAATATAGATGATGTGCGAGAAATCCCCTCGTAAATTAACATGGTAAGTGGGATGTTCTTCACATGCGTGGACAACTGAACTAGTTGACTCCATTTTTTACAATCCAAAACCGAAACACCCCATATGTGATTCTCCACTCATTATGTAATCCTCTACAGTTGTCTCATCTCATAGTAAACCAACCACAAGTTCCAATAGGGCTTTCAGAACATTATAATTTGAAGAAAAACATTCCAAAATATTTTGAAGACCAATCCGGCATTCACACTACCCAATCTGTATATCCATTATCCAAATTATTCCATGATTCCCAAAATGACCATACATCACAAGTTTTCCAATACTAATTTATTAAACAGCATAGGGTACCAATCAAACATTCACATCACTTCACATCAAAATAATCCTATTAAAGGAAACACAATGTTCCTACCGAGAATTTAAAATTTCTTATCCAAATACATTTAAAAATCTATTTCAACAAAATTTCTAAAGTCAACATAAAATAATACATTCATGTTTTCCATTTCAAATACAAATTTATACCTATTACAAACTAAACCATATCTAAAAATTAGAAATGGTCCAATCATTAGAAAACATATTTAAAACACATTTATTATAACATAATGCACTGACACACCATTTAAAAATCATGGTAACATTTTTTAAAAATAAATTGGGTAAGGAGGAGAAATATTTTAAAGACCCATTTTTATGGAAGAACTAATTTTATTATAGTTCCAAATGGTCCTCAAGAAACCATTTAGGCACCAAAAATTTGAAAAAGTATACAACACATCATTTACCAATCCAAAAAATCATAAAAATGCATTAATGAAAACCCATAACAAAATTCCATGACACATTTCATGTATCTATTAAGTAAACCATAAAAACAATTTTTAAGAAAAATTATTTAAATATAAATCAAAACAACAAGACACAAACAAGATTATCACCATAAAATTCTCCAATTTCTATATAAAACTCCCAATTTACAAACCAAACTCATTACTAAAACATAACAAATATAAAAACCACCCAAAATCATCCAATTTAAATTATAAAGATCAACTATCATTTGATTAAACACATTATGTGCATATAAATAATAAAATATTAATTAATCCCTTGGAAAATCATTTAACACCAATTTTGCTACATGGAAACACGAAATCATTTTATACTAACACACCACAAGTAAGATTGAGACATGAATAAAGCGTTAACATAATGAGTCAGAATCAATATAATAGTTCAAAAATCAAATGGAAAGAAAAAGCTATGTCAACAACCTATGAACACATCCAAACTGTGTGATAAAGAAGAAAAATGATATATAGATAATATATATACAATAAAATATAAGTAAAATAACCCTCACATCAACCCTAACTCGTAGGGTATGATGAAACCCCACCAACAAAAATCTTAAAATCAAGAGATAAAAGAGAAAATAGGATAAAATAATCAATAAGAATAATGAAGCATAAATTTGAAACATCATGATACATCAATGGTGGAAGGATGTAAAGGGAGGACAATCTTGAAGGACCCATTGTGTACCTAAGATGAATGGTGGAGAAAAATCATGAAATGGTGTTAAAATAGTGGATTATAAAATAGTAATTTGTAACTTTAAATGGATTGGGAAACATGAAATGTTTTTCCTCAAATTTTTCAAAACAATGCACCAACTGTGTATCCCTTACTTTCCAAGAGGTACATGCCACATATTTATCCACACTTTTTCCAAACTGTACACCAACAGTGTGGTCGCAACTTCCCAAAATAATCATATTCTACAAAAATTTCCTAGAGAGGGATCATTGTTTCACATTATAGAGCACCAATTGTATTGCACCTTCTAGGAAGCCCAAAATTGCAAGACTTTTAAAAAACACTCAAGGAAACTAAGGAGAAAGAAATATACCAACCTGGGAACATTGAAAATAAAAAAAAACAGGAAATAAACCCATAAATCAAATAAAATATCTATATCTGAGAATATAATTAAAACCACATTAACTCCAAGAGTAGGGTGTTATATTTTTACCCACAAAAATAATTTCTTCCATCAGTATGTCACCCAACCACACACAAAAAAAAGATCAATCCAAAACCCAAATGATGTTGAATGAAACTAAGAACCTCAAGGTGACCATTCACTCTACCAGTCACACCAAATTAGTCCCTTGAAAACCCATAATGTAAATAATTATGGAAAGTAAGAGGGTTCTCCCCAACAAAAGATACCAACTAGAAAATTATCATGACTTTGGATTGGCCAAATGTGGGAACACTCCACAAGAGCTAACCCAATACTCTTAGAATGTGGTCAAACACACCACCAATAGAAGAAATAATTCACAACAATGCCACTATGGGACAGGAAAAGTGGTAATACTCAATGCGAACATAAAAATCCATTAAAAACGTTAAAAATAATAGAACACATAAAGAAATAATAGCGAATAGAACCAAAAATAATCTTTTACACATGATCCAATCATCTAAAAAATAAACTCAACTGGAAAATAGATCCATTCAAAAAAATTCAATGTAATCATAAGAAATAAATACTAATTAAATCATTGAATTTAAAAAGGTCCACCAATAGAATTGTAATGAAAGAAAACCTCCAGTATTCTTAAAAAATGGGTGAACATAGAACATCATCAAAAATTACTACACATTATATTAAACTATATCCAGTCGAACATTAGTGGAAAAAACTAAGTCCTGGTTTCCCAAACCCATCACAATTCTGAAATATGTGAAAAATATTCCTTCCAAGTCATATAATTTGGTAATTAATGTCTAAAACTATTTATGTACAACATTTATGATATTTCATCATCCGATTAAGGGTTCTTTCTTATGAAATTATTCGTAGAAAACTTCTCCAAATGACACAAACGGCCCCAATGATGGTATGACCTCATGGGATTGCAATAGGATGTCTTCTATTTATTGTACTATCAAAACTAGAAGAATATGAATGAGTGGTATTGTTAATGAGAAGCATATAACATAATGTAGGACTCCTCAGCAATAGGTTCCTGTAGTATACACCTCTCATTAGATGGGAATACACCCTGAGGAATGAAAAATCCAATTTAATGTCCACCACCAAATTCCCATTTTCTAAAATTTAATTGGCCTCCAACTCCCCAAAACAATGATATTTTGTGGGGATGGATTGCTCTATAATCTCAAGATAAGGACTCAAAAAGAAAAGAGTATATTTTAGTAGATCCTATGACCCATTCTCTAGAGAAAAGGAATCCAACTCCATGAACTGGTCAAAATAGGACATTACTATATTCCATTCCTGTTCAATACTCATTATCTCTTTCAATATATTTTTCATCACCTCATCAGACACAAACCATTAGATAAATGTTTTCATGAGAACTTCCCTTTTCATCCCAACATTCTATGATGATGTAGCAATAACCATCCACTGATCCATTGTTGGTCCATCAAAGGAACCCAAAAAAACATGTAGACTCATAGTTTTAAGAGATCCTAATTATTTTAAAAGAGGTAAAACATCACCAAGTTACCCTACTAACTCTAATGGACCTCGTTTCACCATTAAAGGATGAAAGTAACCAAGAAGAACTGGCAACATGAAAAGACCTATTAGAAAACATGGGGACCATTCTAGGTGAATATTTTAAAAAACACAATGAATAAAGAACCAAATCAACATCATCTAAAAACTCAAAAATAACATCTCATACTAATAAAATAGTCCTACAATCCCAATACAACATGAAAAACCAAAATTCCTCTTTTATAAAATCCCATTTCTCTCAATTACATAAACAACATCCTCTTAAGACACAATTAGATAACGAAATCCATCCATTGAAAAATAAGAACCTTTATTTTAACTATAAACAAATTCCCTAAATCATATTCCACATAAAAATTCATTTGAAAAAAAACAAGCCAAACAATAGATTTCAAATACCAACCCATGAAATCCTCTAAACCGCCACATATGCATCCATCCCATATCCACTTATATCATCCTTTTACTCATTACAATATGATATTTTCATACATACCCACACATATCTAAATATCCATATGGAATGCCCAAGGGAATGACTACCACTTTATCAATAAACCCATTCATTTACCAAATTCTGAAATCACCTTTCCTCCAGAATATCCAAAACATTTTGATAAATCAGAATAACAACATATTTTTAAAAATTATTTTACTTTTCAATATAATAACTCTTGTAAAAATAATATTCATTTAAAAAATAATTTTTCAAAAACATAGACCATTTTCCCTTATTAACCCACTCACACCAATAATACCAAAAGAAACATACAAAATACATGAAACTATCAAAACAAGAAACTAGTGGTCAATCATAACTCAGAAATAAAGTTAGTGGTCCATGCCTCAATAAATAACTAACCACTAATAAGACCTTTAATCATGAACTCAAACTCAACACGGGTCACTACTCTATGTAAGATAACATCAGAATAATGGCTCGCCTCTATATTCACTCTTAATCCACTCAAACAAAAAAAACAAATCAAAAGTCTAATGTATGAGACTAACCATGGATACCCAATTATTAAAATGATAAAGGATTCATAAATTCATTCTATTACATACCTCTTGAGTCTTGAAATTCCTAATATTCAATCAACATGACATCACAAATAACTAGAACCTATATCTGATAAAAATATTCCATGTACCAATAGGGGATTATATCTAAACTGACACTATTCCCCACTCGATACAATGATTAATGAGAATTCTCAATCCCCTTGGGATGGAAACTAGTAATAGTATTCGAAAAAATCCATTGGTATTGATTTATCCAAATAAACAACCTGGACCAAACCAGAAAAACTGATCATGAAACAATAACCAACAAATGAACAAAAATAAGTTTAATATAAATCATAATAAAACATTCTTTGATCATAACCTAAATTAAATAAAAAAACTGAGACCAAACCATGTAAACATGATTTCATAGTGGCTACATGGTCACTACTAACCACATGTATAACCTATGATAAAGTAGAAAACATAATTTAGAATCATGAACATGTTAAATTTATCATGTTTACTGATTCCTATTAGAACATGCAGGGTGGGGGATTATACAGATTAATAGGAAATATCCATACACTCTAGGAATTAACATTCCCAAAATAGTTTATAAATATTATATTTCAAATATATTTAGTAAAAACGGTTTAAATAAATATAAAAAAAACAAAAAAATTCCCCATGTTAACTTATTAAAATAATAGATAAAGCTTTCACTTTATAAAAATTGGGTTGCACACCAAAACATAGTTTAAATACCAATTCAAAGGTACAAATCAATATCATATCACCAATTTAAATCTATGATGAAGATAAAGGAAATAAAAAAAGAAAATAGTGAATAGAAAATATAATATCCCAAAAAAAATAGAAATAAAGAAATCATTTACATAGTAAGTCATGGGAACTTACGATATATATCTAGAATCAATACCTGTACCTACTCGGTTCAGATTTACCTACTGGTGTATGGTGCAACTCCATAGTGAATAATCTATTAACAGATCAAACTAACCAATCTAGAGTCATGTCCCACATATCCCCTCATAAAATAAAGGGTTTTAATATATCTAATCGGGGTTGACAAGAAATTGTCACTCGACCATCTAGATGATGACCCAAAATCCCATGATAATCATACATAGTGATTAGGGAGGTCTGTACATGAGTGGCTCAAACTAACCCACCACATCCCTGTTTTCCTACCCAAACCCTGAAACCACCAATTTTATTCCTCTATTCTTTGGAAATTCTCCATATATGTTTTTGTCTTAGAATAAACTGTTCTCAAGTGCCAATTGGTCTATCAAATTATTTGAGTTTCAAAAACCACATTAAAATAAAATTTAAAATTCCAACCAAATCATCATATACCAAATCATTCAATACATTTTCCAAAACATGACATGATACCTCTAAGGACCATACATAACATGAGTTCCAAAAAAATTATTTAATAACATTGGGTTCAAATTATGCGTTCACATCGCACCACATTAAAACCATGTTTTCTATGAAAACACAAAGACCCAACAAAGGTTTCACCATTTAAAATCGACAAATCCATTTCCCCAATAATTTTAAATTTTATATAAAACCACTTGTTCATGTGCATAATTCTAAATGGTCCATTCAAAAAATTCATCAACAAACCATATCTCAAAATTCCAAACATTACATGAATTTAAAAACACATTTGAAACCAATTTTAAAATGACAAGAGGTATAAACACACCATTCCTAAATCAACATAACATTTTAGAAAAAAAAATACTCGAAGGGATGAGAATCCATTGAGAACCCCTAATTCAAGGAAGAACAAATTTTAGTAAGATTCCAAATGGGCCTCAATAAACAATTAATTAACCACATATTTCCAAAAGAATGCAACACATAATTTAATAAACCTAAAAAAATAAGATCCATTTTATAAAATCCAAACCAACATACAATGACACTGTTAAATTATCCATGATGTCCCCCAGTAAATTTTTTTAATTAAACGTAACTTGTATTTAAATAAACAAAACAAGAAACACACATGCATGATGCCATAAAATGTCACCAATTTCCTCATACAACACCCAATTTACTACCAACCACATTACAAATACATAACCATGGGGAAAACCATCCAAAATATGTAAATATCTCATTTAAATACCAATTTTCATTTTATCAATCACATTATGGGCATATAAATACAATATTATTTAAATAATCACTTTTAGAACCATTTCACACCATTTTTCCATCCCAAAATGAAAAAATAATTTATAATAATACCGTACAAGAAATTTAGCAACATGATTAAATTAATAAATGAATGATCAATCATTAAAAATATTTTGTGGAAATGAAATGGATATAAACACCTAGTATATTAATGTGTAAATGAAACCAAGCATTTGGATAATGAAGAACCAAGCCCAAGAGACAATACACACACTATAACATCCATGGAAAAACCCCACACATCAACCTTAACTCTTAAGGACCATCCAAAATGAATCCAAAAAATGGAAATCCTTTAAATAAATAAGGCAAAGTGAAAAGATGTGGAAAGAAACCAAAAACCATAATAAACATCCATATGATACTTTAAGAAGCTTCAATGGAAGAGGGAGAGAAATAGAGGATTAACATTGAGGGCCCCATGGTGAACATATGCCAAATTAGGGAGGAAAATCATGAAAGGAGGTTTAAATAGTTGAGGAAAAAAGATTCATTTCCAAAATTTAATAACTTGGGAAATATTCTTTGTTTGTACACACAATTTTCCAAAACCTGATGTGACAGTGAACCCCACATTGTCCAAGAGGGATATTGGCACACAATTATGCTACATTATCTTACATACCATGCACCAACCATGTAGTCACTACTCTCCAGAGTTAACATTTTCAATGCCGTGTATTGGGTGAGGGTTTCTGGTTTCCCCTATCGATTCTCTAACCATGATCCACCTATTTTCAAACCCTGAATCCACACTATAAAAAAAACTCCCAATAAAACTATGTAATAAACCCAAAACCAACCTAAGAACATTCAAAATTGAAAAAAATAAAAATGGTACCTCAACCCAAACATGTAATGAAATATCAAAATCCTATAAAATTATTAAAAAACTATATTCTATTATATGGGTGTGACAATTTCTATTTAGTATATTTTTCCTTCATCCACTAAGGGAATGTGATGGATGGGTGAAATGTCCATAAAGCAGTTTGAATTCCTCTAACTAAATATGATTATTTATAACAATGATATACTATAGTTTATCATATTTTTTAATATGTTTTTAGGAGGAATAGTTTGATTTTATTTATTTTCAATGTTTTTAGCATCTTTTCTACATGGAGAGTTATCTAGTATGCTAGTTACAGAATTAGTAAAATTATCTTTTAAGACATTTATAGAATCAATTTGATATCGTCCATTTGTTTTTGAAACACTTTTAATTTTGACATATATGAAATTATCCAATTTATTAGAAACATTTGTGTAAGATAGTATTCAATTTTCTCTAACAAAATACTCCCCATCGATTTTTGTACATTTCAAGTAATTATTATTCATATAATTATGGAATGAATATATATTCTGATTCTAGGTAATTTTAATAGATTGTATCATATGAAACTATATTAGAAATATTTTGATGAATCAATCACTTAAGATTCCCTTGAGATATTGACGGTTCATTCATTATTTGATTTTGAAAAAAGTATAGTTTTGTGAAAAAATCGAGTTAGATGTGTTTTTAAAAAAACCATGCTCTATACAATGAATGATTAGGTTTTTCATATAACTATAGTATTAAAATTTATAAACGGGATCACCTTTTTCATGAAACCTAGGTCCATTCCTGGAAAATTGAAATTTACAATAGGTAGTGGAGGTAAATAAATGTTTTGATATCATCAAATATAATTTCTATACATTCCATAATGTTGGAATTCCTCCCTACCTTAGTTTTCATGATTGAAATTATAGATTCTATATGCATGAACATATGCATTTTGAATAGATTTTGTGAATATCATATATATAGAACTCCTTCTAGAACATAATTTTTTTGTGAATTTAGGGAATGTGTATTAATGATATATTTTTATTCATCAACATATTTAAAAGAGAATTTCCCAATAGATGAATAATCAGCTATTGTTTGGTTGTAAAGGGAAAGTCCATTGTAAAAAGTGTCTATCATTAAATTTTGAGATAACTGGGGATTATTAAATTTTTGTAAGGATACCATTAAACCTATAAAAAGACTCAGATAATAGATCATCATAATCATTAAAAATCATAGATAATTTATTCCTAATCTATGTGGCCATTCTACTATGACCAAAAGATCATGATGAAAGTATTAAACAACTAAATAGCTGTTTTAAAAAATTGTTCTTTTAACTAAAATAAAAAAATTAGTATTTTTATAACGAAAAAGGGAAGTTCCCTCAACATTATCTCTTCATTACTCAACCCTCAATGTTTATGTTTGTTATACTATAAAAAACACCTGAATAAATTATATTGTCTTCATTAGGTATACCAGTAGTGGATGGATAAATATATATCAAGGACTATTTGATCTCATAATTTTTAGAGTGAGGATAGTGTTTATTACATTATGGGTAACTCAAAAAGTGTGGGCATGTGTAACTTTATACAATGGTGACCCTCAAATTATGGTACTCTAGGAGGATGTTGAATAAATGTTTAGGGTGATGACAAACCTCAAAATTATCCTCCATTATATCTATGATTTTTTACGGGAACAAATATTTATATTTAAATAGGGAATGACACATTATGAAATAACCATGGTTTATCTAGGGAACATAAAAATAGTATAGAATAAATTATTCCATAGAGAATAATCCATAAAAAAATTATAAATATAATTTATGATAATTGTTCTCTATTTTGATTGTGTTATTATTATTATTATTTATTTTCCATGGTTTTCAAACCATGATACAAAAATCCCTTAATATAAAATTATTGTAAAAAATACCCCCATTTACATCGAGAATATGATTTTATTTATTTATTATTCCTACAATATACATGTATACTTGTGAATAGGATGTCGATCCCATAAGGAAGAGTAAATATATTGGTAGACCAATGATATCCAAATATATAATATAAGAAATTGCGACTACAAATATAATGGATGAAAATAACTAAAATATTGTTAATTATAATGGAAAAATAATATTGGTGGTAGGATACCAATGGATAAGAGGAAAATAGACAAAATGAAAAAATGTTAAAAAACTCATTTGGATTGATAATGATGTAATTTTGATCGTTCAAGAATTTAATTAGACCAGAACACAATGGAAATAATCAATTCAAAATAAATATCATGAGAAGTAGTAGATTCATGATGAATCATTTTGGTCCTGGGATATTTAATCAAAAAAATGAAAAATATAATTGTAAAGTATCTTCATGATAAGTCATCTAATTGATTTTGATGATCCACATTTTCTTTTAAATTCAATTTGAATTTTTCTTCGTGAATGAACTAAAATTGTCAATAAAATTAATAAAATCATTACTAAAAATATTCTATTAATGAAAATGATGAAATGGTCTAAAAAATTATTCTTCCCCAACTACATTATTGTTAAGAATATTTTTTATTTCAAGAAAGAATATTAATATTCATAATCAATTAAATCTAAAAATGAAAAAGTATTAAATAGGTAGAGTAATCTCCCTTATTATATTACATGAAAACATGAATAACTAATCCAGATCTATACTCCACACAAAAAATACATCTTATAATGTTTTTTATAAAAATATTTCACCAGGTTCTCCTACTAAATATTACTCGAAACCTCCTATATCGTTCAAAAAATTATATATTTGCATTATTTTAATAATTTTCATATACATCTTGAACATACATGGATTAATTTCCTACAAATAATAGACTATATAAAATTATATACTTCATTTTATCTCTTACCCATGACCCATCCATACCCTTTAGAACAAAATTTAAATATACCACATGTGAAAATCATGAACACTGTGTAAAATTATCATGGACACATTCACAAGACATGTTCACAAATAATCAGTGATAATCCATAGAGAATACCTAAATCAGACCTTTTGTAAATCCTTGATAGTTTCATTTAATAAATATGAACAAAATCATTATGTTAATATGATCATTCAGGGTTAGGATAATTTCCAAATTATTAGAACATCATTAAATATCAATAAACTGATTTAGAAATTTCACACATTCTTATTGTGTTTGATTACTGAGAATATTTTCTGAAATGTTAGTGGTACCTGAAATGGAAAACTTGGATAAATAGCACGACCAATCCATAAGGACCAAGAATTAGGTTAATAGAACATGAAATTATAATTATATTAATGTTTCGTATTTAATTATGTATTATTATATAATTCTTATGAAATAAATGATGCACAGTATAAAAATTTAATAATTTTTACTTGGGAAATACTATCCGATAATAATTATGTCACTAATAATTGAATGTATTATAAATATATAATAAATAAAACATAATATAACAATAATTTTAAAATTTGGATGTGATTGATCCTAAGAATGATAGCACTCATGAAATACACTTTATAAATGAAATAGAATATTAGTAATCAAATATTAATATTGAAAATAAAAATATATGCAACAATGAGATAAAATATAATTTAATGATAAATTAATGAAATATGAGTTATTTATTTAATTTATGTAATCTACATGACCACTAATAATCTGATCTATGGAATAGAAATTGGACTATTTGAATAGTTATCAGACCATTGGAATAGTAATATTAACCTTAGAATAATCTCTATATTTTTAAAATAGTATCCACATATATATAAATGAAAAATAATATTTTTTTACCTAATAAAATAAAAATATCAAATATCTATTTCATTATACAGATAAATACTTGGTTTAAAATGATAAATTAAGTGTTCTTAGTTCCTCTTCAAACATATATAATTTTTTTTATTTTTTTTAAAAAATAATTGTTTTATTGTATCATTTATTTCAATAGTTGTTTATAAAATAACATTCAGCTATATAATAAAAATAATTTATATTTGTGAGACCGTAAATAATTTTAATAAGGGTCATAAAATTGAACCTAATAATATTTTATTCTATAAATAAAAATATTGCATAATAATAAATTTTCTCATATTTATAAAATTATATTCATAAATTTGATTGAATTTTTTGAATCTAAATTTAAAAAAAATATATCATTTTTTTCATTTTATGAAATGAGTTAAATATTTTATGAATATTTAAGGAAGTAAAATTATTATATCTAAAATAATAAGTATTATTCATGATTAATCATCCAGGGTGTGAATTAAGAAATCATTAGTTTCAAATCACCTGAACCATTTACTATATGTAGTCATAAGGGTCATCACTTTTGTTTTTATTAAGGAAAAATAAAAAACTAATGAATTTAATATTATAAAAATTTCCCTCCCATCTGCTAATAAATACCCCCATTGTCTTTAATTATCCTTACACATTCTAATTTACTTACCAAGAAAATTCTATAATAATATATTTCCCCATATCTATTAAAAATACCCAAATTCCTTATTCTCATCGTAAGATCGATCTAAGGTGTCATAAATTTAATCCTAAGAGGATGCTTCAAATAAAAAATCTAATACCCTCAACAAGGACTTTTAATTTTTCTTCCTCATCACCCTTAAAAAAATATATCCATTGTAAATAGATTCATCTTGTATAATAAATATAATGGAATATTATTGTGTTCTTGTAATATCTATCATATATTCTATTCACTTATTTTTTTATTCTAATATAAAAAGGGTGTTCACAATATACTCAATTATTTATCTCTATAAAGCAAGAAATTTATTTTCCCCACTACCATAAAGGATAGTAATAGAAATAATATTATGGTTAAAACGATGAATAATTATATTAGATATTATATTATATTATTTAATGTATTGATAAACAATTAATTAAATAAAAAATTCTAGTTCCTGATGGTCTATGAAACAGACTTAGTGAACTAACCATATAATAGTAACATATATACTAAATTATTCATCCACATGACAAAACAATTTGATATTTACGACAAAAACAATTTTTTGAATTTTTTGAATATAATTTCATTTATCATTTATATTTGTATAACCATTTTATAAGAACATCCATAATGATCCTCTATTGATCTGATCCATTATCCTTAAAAAGAAAACCCTATGAATAGTGAAAATAAACATGATATAAAATTGAAAATGTTTTAAATGAATATAATTTAATTATATAATATAAAATGTAGATATAAAAGGATCGGTATTTCATAATTAATGACTCTAACTGGATAATTCATGAAAATATGTGAGAGTGCGTAGGTAATTCATTCATAGGGTAAGGGATCTCTATAAAACATTCTTTCCCATAGGTTATAGTTTCAATCTATTTAACTCAATCCCTCTATTTGTTCATTTTATGTACTAATTATGTGTTTTATATATTTATCATACATATATACATAGTGTAATTCATACTTACTTGATGGGTTTATACATGTAATAATTGTTTCCATTTTAATTTCATTCATCAATTAAAATCGATTATGGGGAAGATAATTGTTTTCATTTTTCTATTATAGTAATATTTAATGGGTTTTTTTAAGATAAATAGTTTTTAAAAACACTCATTGTATCATATGAAGTCATTTTATTCCATTTTTGGTTTTATTGAAATTATCATTCCCTTACCCTCTAAAGTGATTCTTTAGCCTTTTTCTAAAACCCCACTAAATATAAAACATCCAAAAAACATTATACAATCATTTTTATAAACAAAAATACAATAGACTTCATTTATATGTCTTTATATTCATTAATTATATTAATACGTAAAATAATTATATAATCCCTTTTGCACAGAATTGATTATGATATGTTATTTGGATATGTAATAGGGAATCATTATTTATTTCATTTCATTTAACTAGAGTTATATGATTATATTAACTTATGTATAGTTTCACTATATGGGAGAAAAACTATTGTAAATTTTATGATGGTTGAGCTAATATACTATTATAATGCTTCGTATAATGTTTATGTATCATGAGGTTATTTTTTTATTAATGAGTAAATGTACTCCTTTGTGAGTCTTTATACATCATGTGATGTTTTCTTGAAAGTTATCCTCACTTATTATAATGGAATGCTTAATAATATTTCAAGTTTACTACTTCTATGTGGTCTTATAATTCCATATTCTCTTTGTTATACTCCCAGATGATTATTCCTATTTTTTTTTATTTTAGGATATCATGTTATTCCATTTGACGAAGATGTTATTCTTATTAATATTTTTAATTACCTTAGTAGGAATTATATATCATCAATATTATTTATGTATTCTATAGGGTTTTCATTGTAGTAAAATGAGATCAAATGGATTTGTGAACTCATTTTAGTGAATAAATTAAGGATATTTTATTTTTGTTTCATGTCAATGTGGTATGTACCTAGTCTCTGAAATATAGTAGTTCCCCCGACCCATAGGCGAGGTTTATTTAATATTAAAATTAAAAATAATGTAATAATATATGAAACAGATATATGTACCTATTTATATTATCACATTAAGAAATAACTGTTTCGGAGATTATAAATATAATTTTTTATATACCATGGATAGAAATAAATATATAGTAAAATACAATGATGTTTAGTGGAAGTGTAAAATGAGTGTTTCAGAATATATTACATCCCAATCTCGATATGAAAATTTATATTGTATATAGATTAAAATTTATTTGGGATAATAAACCTTGATGGTATTGTTGTGATTGATCTCAAACAATACCGCTTAAATGATAAAGAGGCATTGTAGCACATATCATTTAATAATCCAAAGTGTGTTATTCTGGAACAATTAGAAAATATATTCAATCCATTATGACAATGAAAATGAATTATTATAGTTAATCTAGATATTCATAAGTTTGGATATATATGTTAATTATATGTTATCACTTCTATGATCATAGTTTTATTTTGTATTCTTATCAGTTTATGTATTCCAATCATTAATTTTCAAAAATTATTGTTAGTGTAGGGAAGAAAGATGATCCAATACAACATCTAATGTGATTGAAAATTTGATGCTTTCCCTAACGAGATTCCTAACCTAGTGAGAGGGGAGGTGAGAACTTATTAGATGTACTAGATCTACTAAATCAAATTATAAACAATTCCTTTAATCATGTGGAAGTCTGTCTATATTTTATAATAGATAATGTTTTTTAGATTACTATATATGAAAATGGATACACACGATTATTATATATTATCATCCCATCATCTCAAAACTATGGATTAACTCTATTAGGAAGATATTGTCTATACTACGAATCTTGAAACAAGAAAAATTCATTCTAGAAAATTAACTCTTAGATTAAAAAACAACTTACTGGTGGACCCTAATCAATATCATGAAGCCTAATTAGAAAATCAAATCCATGAAATGTGAAGGACATATGAAATCATTATCTACTGTACATTTACCACCAATATATACATCATTAAATAGAGAGGGTTTTCCTTGGATTGAATAATAATTAACAGGAGTTTATCAAGGATTATATTGAAAACATCACATGATTTCCATGTTATTCCTTTAGCATTGCCATTCAAAAGTAGAGTAATAATGGATTTATCATTAGTTCATTAAATATAAAACTTGGAATATTTTTGTGGATTTATGAATTTCATAATTATCAATATAATTTTTGTTGTTATCTTGTGGGGAATGTAGAGATTTTAGACTCTCAGTTTTCTTATAGGGATAAAGATATAGAGTAGAAATTGAGTTTAATTAGAGAGATTTAATAGAAATATAACATAGAGGAAAGGAAACACAAATAACTATGTGTTAAAAATGCGGGATGAAGTATCCAAGAAGCTAACTCAGTGGAACAATGAGATTAATTAAGTGTTGTAAATATTTGTATGAGGATAATCAATGTACAAGAGAGTTGAATATCCCACTAATGTGATCAAAAACATGACTGTTCATTTCAACACTAGACATATGTTATAGTTTTTTATCTAAAATGAACACATTAATTATACAGGACATTAACCCAAAAAAATCATGGTTAGATGAAATACATAATTAAAACATATTTATAAATGAAATAATTAATGTGTACATGTTATCACTATAGCTAAGGTATACCATTTATTCATGAAGGAAGAGAAAACCTAATTTTTGTTTTGGTTCTACAAAAACATTTATCAGGAATGATTATTTGAACTACTCAAACTACACATAAATACATTTAGGTTGAGTTATATTTGAGAAATAAATATTATAAAATAATTTAATCCCATGTATATAACCCCTAGTTAGAGTTTTTTTACTGAACCTCCAAACAAATATAAAAAAAATCTTTTAGTGGAATTTTATTTTTTATTATAAATTGGTTGGGGATACCTCATTATGGAAAACATTAAATACTATGAATCATATATCATCGTATATATCCAAATTCATTCCCCTAATTCTATATATATGTAATGAGAATGTTGAGTCCCATCTCGAATCATCTTCTCATGTATTGATACTATTGTCTTATAAGAAATATTATCCATCTAAAATGATTGATACAAATGAGATAATCATGCTATGTTCACTATGAATGTCTATTATTATTTATTCTCTAATGAGTTTCAGGGTATTCCTATTGACTAAGAGGTTGAGAAATCAATAGAACATATAACTTGATCTCAGTCCATATTAAAAAACATCTAAAATAATTGCCACCATTGAGTTGGAGTAATTTATTGAATAGAAAAAATATAATAATGATTATGGATTTAGATGCATGAATATTTCACAATGGGGTGTTTGATTCATCCTCATCAAGAATAATGATGCTTCAATGTGACACTACAATGATTATCATGATCTCTACGAAAATAATGATAATAAATAAGTATCACCTTCTACTGATTGATTACATATTTGATCGAAAATGTTTGGACTACTACACTTATAAGGTTTTAATTTAGTCTAGATATCACAATTTAAAGATTAATAAGTGAGATATTACAATGTAAAGATTTCCAACAAGATATGGAAACAATGAGTTAAAATTGGCACCCAATGAAGAACCAAAAATCATGATGGACATAATTAATAGAGTCATTAAAGAATATCATTAAAAATATAGGTAGTGTTTGTAGATGATATTCATATATACTCTAGAATTATTGAGTATACTATATATCATTTTAATATTATTCTAATGAAATTAAAAAATATGATACTATATGAGAGGTAAAAAAACATGTGTTTTTAAAGGTGGAATTATCATTTTTAGGTCATGTTTTCTCCAGAATATGGACATTCGTAGAACAGTGTAAGAACATCAAAATTTAGGAATGGTACACACCAATATTTGTTGAAGTGATCCATAGATTCCTTACACAAGGTAGGTGAATCTAAACTTTCATCATAACATGCATATCCATCTTTTGAGGAGGATGTGTAGATATTTGTTTTATTGTATTACCACTTTCAAATGGTGGGAAGCATTTATCACTACTTCTAAGATGTTTTATCCATGATCGAAATGGGGTTATGGGATTTTAGCCTCACATTTTTGGAATTTCTCCTCAAAATGTGTCACATAGTTTAGGTCTCCCTTATAGATTATGATGTCCTTCATGAAACTCTTCCTAGTTCCACATCATTGGGTATCTTTCATAATTACACTTCTTATGCATGGAAATTTTAAGGGGTCACATCATTGATGCAACCCTCGGTTAGGGGAGTAGTCATATTGGACATCTCTTTCCTATCTCATTGTTGAAACAGTAGTATGCCTATATTTCTTCCCCTTATGATATGGATTCTCAAGGGTGTAGAATATTGTGGTGTACCCCATCGAATTCCTGTAATTATATACTAGAGGAATGTATATGAGGTTTCCCTCGACTTCATATGGTTAACACAGGGTATGTCATGAAATTTATGTCTGGCAAAGATATATTAGACTAATCAAGAAACTAATGAGAATGGATCTGATGGGTTTATGCCTAGGAGGGAGTACATAGAAGGTTTATTAGATGGGTGGATCGAGATTCCCAATGAGGATAGATCAGATATGGTGTTCTCCATAGATGGTATATATCACACTTTGAAGCATAATTTGGATGCCTCAAAGGGTGGGTCAGAGGATGATTACATCCTGATAACTGGGACAAAATGGTTTACCATTTGCTGGGATTGAACCTGATGGACACCTCTTAGATAACATATATAGAAGACAGAGAACAAAACCCAAAAAGTTTTAAAGTGTGTGTAATGGGATTGGGGTGTGAACAATTGACAACAATATGAAGATATATTGGGGATTATTAATTGGTAAGCAGCCCGAGTACTACAAAGAGATTTAAAATGAGTGCGGCTTAAAAATGGTTAGCTTCCCTGATGGATGTCATGATTTCACCGGGGTGTGGAAGCTCGAGTAATGTCAAGATGAATATGTATGAAGTGTAAAATATTGTAATGAATAATTATGGAATAGAAAATTGGGGTAGAGGTAATGGTATTCGGAGTGAACCTGAAATAGGATTCCAATGTATCCCCATGGTAGGGAGTCTTAGTCTACACAGTTATAGATAGGCAGATGAGTCACATGAGGAGGTGGATCATGAAAAAGGACACATGGATAGGACTCGAAGGATATAGAACCTCTATGTTGAGGCATGACCTTCTCAAAACACAATTCATCAAGGGAGAGACCCTGATAATACATGAGTGATGGGCTTGAGAAAATGGGAGGATTCCTATGACCCTTTCTCAAAAATGGGAAATGATCAATGTCCATATTGTTTGGATATCAGGGCATAGTATTAGGCCATGCAAAAAGGACAAAAACACTTCGACATGATTGGTATTTCGAGTGGTTAGTATCCAATCCTAAGAGTGACACTCTTGGTTAGAGGATTATTGATTGAGCGTGGGGTTTATGCATGGTTAGCTGCAAAACAACTAGTCTTACACCATAAAGGTGCAGACTATGGATGTGGGTCTCAACATAGGGGTCACTGACATTTACCAACATTTGGGGTTAAACTGCAAGGGGGATTCCTACATACTATATCAAAGAGATAGGTATCAAAACCCACTTAGTTAGAATGCATAGAGTTTAACATCATGCATGACAAGTGGGGAATACAATTTTACACCATGCGGGATGAGGGTGATTCAACCTGAAGTGTTTGGGGCCAATGGTTCATAATCTTGAACCAAAAAGAGTCTTCCTATATACCTAGCCTAAAAAAGTAAAGAATCAAATTCCATGATGTTTGGTAAGAGGGTCATAAGACTTCCACACTAAGGAAACCCATAGAGGATTTCATAATCGATGATTACTCTAATTCCATGTGAGTCTTTGTCAGTGTGAGAAACAAGAGGAAACAAAGTCCTAATGATTGTATCACATATTGTGTGTCCATTAGGAATGGAGTAGGGATTACACATTTCTACTGGGCCAAAGAGGAAAAAATGGTCTTACATGTGGTTAGTGTCCCAAAGAGAAGAATATTGGGAATTAATCTAGAAGGGAAACCCTATGATGGTGTCATAGTTAATGAGAAGGATATCATTCCATCATGGAAATACTCATTATTTTTCAATCTTGTAGGGATCACCCTGTCAAGTTGGTTCGGGTATTACGTAAGAGATACCCAAAGCGCATATGGTGACAATGCCTAAATGGAAATAGAGAGCGAGAGGGAACGAGTGTGTATCCCCTCTCTAACCATCATTGAGCAGCCACACATATGACAATCAAAGTTTAATATCATATGTGGAGGATGTGGGTTCTTGGTAGTTTAACATCCTACATATCAGATGATGAGGATTACCTGACAATTATTTTTACCTGACAATTATTTTTTTTATTAAGAAAACACTTTTGTGGAAAAAGTGAGAAACCAAAAGTCCAACAATACAGCCAAACAAACCCAAAAAACACCAGGAAGAGTAGGAACTACCACATACACGCAACAACAACACCACCATCCCTAACCTGGACACTCGGAGATCCCATGCAAGCATGGTCCCTCCCGATGTTTCCATCCCTACGAATCAGCCATGTCCCAAATGACCTGCCAAGGAAATGGTAGAGTTCTCTAGCCCGATGAGGAATCCTTGACTGCACATCCCAAGTCAAACTGGGGGTGAAGCCTCATAAGAAAAGGAAATGTTACCAACACACAACCATAGCCTATTATTGCTTTCTTCCCTGTAGAGATTCCAATGTATTATCCATACCTTAGCCCCAGGATCTTCTCCAATAACATCTTCCAAATAGTTCTCCATTTTGTCCCAAGTGCAGATATATTCTTATTTGCTGATTTTCTTGTCATTGAAGACTCTCATTAAGAACAAGTCTTGCTTGTCAATCCACTTTGCCTGTTCATGATCGACTTCCACTCTTACCGCCCTTCCCATCATGTCAGCCTCTCCCTGTGGAATGTCAACATACAGGAACTCCTCGACCATATCCTCCTCGGAACTAAGGATGGGTTCCTTTATAGTCCCTATCTTCCCAGTAGAAATTTCCATTTCATCTATGTTCCCCTTTCTTAAAGCCCGGTTCACCATATTAGACATTATCACCGGTAGTTTCTTCGCAGATCGGGTCTCCAATGGAGAGGGAAGCAAGGAGTAATCTTTTTTCCCCTTCCTCTTTTTACAACTCATACTATGCTTCTGAGTTGGAACCCCCTCAATCACCTGATCCGATGCAGCCATGTTGACTCCCTCTGAATCAGCCACACCACCACCAGACTGTCTAACCATCATTCCATGGGAAATACCACAATTAGTTATATCACCTTCATTTTGTTGATGGCAAGGTATTGGTTCATCTTCCCCAGCATGGTCCACTACAACATCTGGATTTTCCAGTAAAGCAAATCGGTTTGGGGAACAAGGAATAGCCTCATCCACCCCAACCTTAATCAGATTGGTTGAGGTGTTCTGGTATGGCATCATAGGCTCACCCAAGCCCTACTGAAGCTGAAGTCCCCTGCCCATATACTGGAGATTACATACCCCATCCACATCCCGAACCTGTATATTGATTGCAGCATCAAGGCTCAGTTCATTGTGATTACCATTCTCTCAGTTTCCCAATCCAGAAACCCTTGGAGGGGTAGACACCACAGCCCCTGATATGGTCTCCTTTCTCCTAGATTCATTCACTTCCACCTGTACTCCTACCAATGGAACATCTACCTCCCCTGACAGCACCCCCTGGACCATCGGCTCAATGTCCCCAAATGATTTGGAGGGAGCGTGACAAACTTGAGGCCTGATTGCAGGTGAAGACTGATCGCTGCCTTTCTCGGCACCAATGGTGACCACTTCTCCTTCCAAAGGAACACCCACTGGTACAGCTGGAACATCAGAACTTCCACCACCCCTGAACCTCCTTCGACAACCATGTTCATCATGTCCCTGCTTGTGACAAAAGGAGCAGAATGGGTTCTAGGGTTCATAGACTATTGATTGAGCGTACCTGTACTCTTCTTCAATTACAATCCAGACTAGCTCCAGAGGCACTCTTGCAAGGTCCATTTCCACGCAAATTCTAGCCGAAAAGGGATGAGACATGGAAGCTGTTCTTTGATCACTGCATACAAAACACCCTATCGAGTTGCTTATTGATCTCAATAACCCAATATTCTGAAAAGGCATAGGAAGTCCAGGCAATTGAATCCAAATTGCCGTGTAAGACGAGTCACAGTTCATGTGCACCTCAAAGGACCAGCGCAGTAAGTGGAACTGGAGTCCACAGAAAGGAATGCTCTTTCGTGACAAAGACATTCCCAAATCTTCCTCATCCGCAAATAAAATAAGGAATTGACATGGTCCCAGTATACTTACAAGCGCACGGTGTTTCAAACCCCACTCTGTATTGATTGCTTTGTCGAAGTGCTCCACCAGAGGTCGCCGCTTCGTAAACCTCACGATTAGCGCTGAGGAAAGTAAAGCTGAAGCTTCATGGAATTCCTTCACTGAGACTGGGACAATAGGTTGACCTGAAACGTACCCAGGTACCTTCGGAGAAACCTCGATTGCTGGGAGGAAGAAACCCGCGTCCGGTGAGGATCCATAACAATCCCTACCTCGTAGTCACGCATCTCCTGAGGCATGAGTTGGATACGAAGACCCCTCCCCCTGATGGGGGGAGGGGCCACGGCGGCCGCCATCGCCGTAGGGTTAGCGGATCACCCACGTTACGGCCGCCATCGTCGTAGCCCTCAAATATTTTACATGAGATGATGAGGATTAAATCCTCTCCCCGAGGACATACATAACTCGTACCAAACCACTCTTGAGGGTGGGATGGAACATGTAATTCGATATGTTGGAATGGGGTAGTGGAGTGATCCATTGAAGGGAACATGTTAGTGTGGATATGCGATGAAAAAATTGCAATTATTTTGCCTATGAAAATGAGCATGAGGAAAAGAAATGCAAAATAAAGAACCAATCAAGGGACCTTAGAATGAATTCATGAAATATTGGAGGGATGCACAGAATACGTGCATGCAAGATGAGCCTAAACATGGTGCCCAAGGATTCAATATTGAATACATACTAAATGTTTCTCATAAGAAGGATGTATTTAGCGAAAATATGAAAAAATTCATTTAAATGGGAATATTTTCACTTAATAGGTATGATTGTGAACAATTAGGTTGGTTTTTTCCCAATAGGGGATGATTACACATGATAGGGCAGGATTGTGTGCAATAGGGAATGCTGGCACAAAATAAAAAAGTTGTGTCTACAATTGGTAAGGGTTTCTTGAAATAAGGGAATTATTCTTGTAGTAGGTTAAAATTGCATGCAATAGGGAGGTTGGAGTTAAAAGAAAACATCTTGCATGAAATTTCAATTGAAATATTGGAAATGGGTGGGGGTTGAACCTAACTAGGACAACTTGAAGGCGGACCCCGGGAGACCTGACACCCAAAATATAGCATATGAAGGCCATGTTTTTCATATAGAAGGGTTGTATTATGCATATGGGAGACAATTAAAATTCTATAGACATCAGGATGTGATAGAGTTTCACATCAATTATATGAGATTTGTGGTTGTGGTTGTGTTGAAATGGGGCCTATGTGGAAAATGACATAATACAGTCGGGTGAAAAAGATGTTTAAGGCGCAATCACCATTTCATCACACACTGGATGGGCCATATTGGGATCATGACGTGAAATATTTCCACTGGGTGAGTAATATTGCCTAAAAATTTGTTTTTTTCTTGCATGCCTTAAATATTTTTTTCACCTCCTCGAAGCATCTTGGGGTGGTATACCGAGGTGAAATATTCTATGAGTTTTCTAAAAATTGCCTGATCTGGTCCTCAATTTGATTTTGACACCTACAAATTCCCTTAATGGAATCTAATTTGAAAGTGGATACGAATGTCTGATTCCGAGGGAAATGCGTAAAAGTCTACCCAAATGTGGTCGGTGCACCAAAAATTGAAATTTTTGTGTGAAGAAACCTTTCTATATCCACAGAATTGCGGATCCACACCTACAAATTCCCCGGGGTGGGGGTCCCATAATCCATACATAATTTCTCATACGATATGTCCCAATTCCCTTTTTTCTGAAATTCCTTCAATTTTTCATGAGAATCCTCAATTTTTTTAGTTATTTGGTATGTACCTTATGGTTTTTTGTGACATAAGTTATAAATGTACACACCCTTGTTTAAGACTATTCCATTTTATCATGCCCATTTTTCTTTGCATGAAGAATCCATGTTTCTTCATGAATACTACTGGTGGAGTTTGAAACATAAACCATATGGCTGATAATCAAACTAAAGCTGAGAGGGATGTTATCTATGCCTCTCTATATGCTGAGATGATTGCAATCTGTCATATTTATGATGCAATGAGACTTGTTTCCAATAACTAGTCCCTATTTGGTATTTTTGAGGAATTGCAGATCCCATAATTTGATGTTGTTATGCTGTAGTCGTGGATGACACATGAGGATGATAATTGATGATATAATATCATGAAAAATATTTTCCATGATATGAAACTAGACATATGGACATTTACCTTAGGAACCCAAGGACCAGGACAATCACGGGGAGTGAGCTGATTTCCAAGGACTCTCCAGATCATTACATATGCCCCATTCAGAGTAACAATATTGATGAGACCAAGGGTTGTCCTTAGGCCTGGGCCCTAAGGTCTGGAGTCAATTTCCCCAGTGAATGGTCATGGGCATATTAGGTACAGAAAACTTGTGAGATGTTTGGAGAAGAGCTGTGACACTTAGGTTTTTTTGAGACAATGTTGATGTCGTAGTTCAATTTTTACCATCAACAATATCTACTATTGGATATGTTCATCCGGTGGTACCCTAATACCAATATCATCCATATCCATTGTGGGGAGGTTAGTATCAGTCTTTGGGATGTTCATTACATCAGGAGCATCCCTTTGGATGGACATGAGTATGATAAGTTTCTGCAGACATCGAATATCCAGGGGGACAAGTCACAGACTCCCATCCTAACATGGAATATATTGGATTTATCCAAGGAGAAGAGTGTAGTCAATTAATTTTTAGAATACATTTCTTATTAAAATTGGTTCATTGGGTTTTTTAATATACATCAAAATAAAAATATGTCAACGCATTAAAATCGATGTCTGAATATGGAATGTATATGTAAGAGTGGTTCATACTAGAGGATCTTGGAGATTGAAGAATTCCAATCATGGGGTTCTATGTGATTGAAATCAGAGACCTGAAAATTCAATATTTCATATTTTTAATGGTGTCCCAAAGAGTCTGGCTATATCCAGTTAGGGACATGAGGATGTGACTCCCCCCGGTGACACTAGTGATGGCTTGAATCATGGCTACCAATCAGAGGTCCAACCTGGGGGACCCTGTGTGGGATCGATTGTACACAATTTTGGAGTGTATTTCAAGATGAGTCACACCAAGGAGTATCTATGGACCATTACAAATTATTCATGGTTTTCACATCTCCCTATGGAAGATATAATTTTCCAAATCAATTTTTACCACATATGATGGCCTACGACCATCTTTTTTGAATATTATTGGGATTATACCCTTGAGTTTCAATGAAGATGAGATAAGGCTCAAGATCAGTAATCAGTCTATCATTTATCTTTCTTTCAATCCATAAATTGTTTGGCTAGATGGTGGATAATGGGAAATTTTCACTAGGGAAAAAAATATTTGCTGATAATCAAAGGAGGTGTGCTGGTGGCCTGGATTGATTGGGTAGGTCCTTTGACAACCCTATATGAAATCAATGTTATCCAAGATGTCTGAATGCATACAATGGATTACATAGAAGTAGAATACATTTGTCTGAGTAAAGTGGCATTCTAGAATTCATTGAAAAATGTGGCTACTATTAAAAATATATGTCCTTGGGGAGGTAATTAAATTCCCCACATACTGGTGTCAATGTTGGCCTCTCAACGAAGTATGACTAAAATTGGGGGAACCATATATTAATTGAGGCCTCTCGAAGAGTGTTCAATAGCTCAAGGTGGCCTTCTTGGAATATTTATTCTGAGAGGGAAGGTATCGTTCTGCTGGGTAGGTGATTCCATGAACAAGTTAGGTTGTTGGGATGTGACATACTGGGACTTCCGCAACTGGAGCATCATGTGACGTGGTCGAACCTCCTCCATCTAGAGGGAGAGGGTCTGGTAGAAAAACTTGTGGAGAATCCTGGGAACTCCCTAGAATGTAGATAAAGTATCTGCTTCAACATATTCAAGATTTCTTTTTCTCTATGCTATGGATAGCCTGATATAACATATGATAGTCAGTGTGTCCTCACACCTTATGGAAATAATTTACATGTGACAGGCTCTATATACTAGAAATTAGGGTCATCAGGAATGATGGCCAGGTGAAACTTCACAATTGATATGCATAACTGACCACCATGTATGTATATTCATTCTATTAGGGGCAACACAAAGAACCAAATCTCATAGTTAAAGTGATTCTCAATCAGGATCACTATCCAAAAAGACTCTCGTCCGAGGATGATGAGGAAGATGAAGATGTATAAGAAGGAGGAGAATAAAATGAATAAGATATGTGGGAAAGGATGATGTATAAGTAAAAGAAGAGATTGGAGGTGAAGGATCTTAGAGTACGATGTTCCTCCATGGGATTGCTTGGGTGGGTTCCAAAATTGATGGATCTGATTTGGAAGTCGTATTACAACATGAGGTAAGCCTCAAATATTACCATAGAACATTCTATTTTTTATATTCAAATTCACCGACCGTACTCTGTCCTATTCAATAACATATTAACATTAATGATCAAAAAATTCCCTCTGGTGGAGGTGAAAGTCCATTGATGAATTTAGAAGGGAATCCCCTTGAATCTATGGTTGTAGTGGATGAAGATGTGGATCAACTGTGGCATGAGAATGTGGTGAGACAATACCTAATATTGAATTAACTTGTAGTGAGGAGTATCCTACGCCGGTAGATCAAACGACGTCTAAAACACCAGAGTTCATTGTACTAATCTCTCATAAGATTCATTATTTGTATAGAAATATTTTACATTGGGGAATTTTTCTAACCAAGGTATAAATTATTTTTGCAGTGATCACGATTATAGAGGATCGACAGGTGGATGAATCCAGATCATCTATGGGGCATCTACATGACACTATACCAACCCACGTAGAACCATCTCGTCAACCCATGTGCACCCTAGAACCTAGTGAAAAGGAGTTTCCAGTACATGAAATGTCACTATTGGTGTGGAGTTAGAAGATGGGAGGGAAAATATTGCTGAAGTTAATATGAGAGAAAAGGTTATCACACACAAAATAGAGCCTAGCCCCCTGGAATGAAGACTAGAGGAGGACCCTACCGCTGAGCTTTTTCCATCTTTTCCTAAATACCAGCATGTTTATCCTGAGGGAACATATGATTTTGATACTGATGTAGTTGGGGAGAGTCATATGATGTGATGCTGGTGGTGGATATGTTTTAGGAGCTTTCAAAAGCATCAATGGGATGAATAGGTTCCATGAATGGGGTCACAACACACTAGGTTGTGCTTACTATGTTCCAAAGGGAAATATTCTCATCATCTTCATATAATGATCCATGATTATATGGATGGACGATGCAGGAGAGAATCCAACATTCATCCATTGACCATATCAGAAGTAGATCTGAGAACATACAAAAGTTTCTTGAGGCTGAGCATGATGTTTGGTTCTATGAAGGGAATACAAATGAACGAGCCATATTTCTTTCATGCCAATAAATGGTTATTGATCATTTAAAATCCCATCTAGCTGAATATCATGATCATTTATTGTTGGAAAGAGACGAAATTGATGTGTTTCATGAAGATAAGGACAGAATCTAGGATGAAGATAATGAGATCCACTCTGTAGTTGCTGATAAAAAAGAGGGAGCTCAAGGAGGAGGAATCATCCCATGAGGTTATGTTCTAGAAGGTGAAAACACTAGAGGAGTCCATCTAGGAGCTTGAGCCATAAGGGATGTGTTTTGGAAAAAATCATAAACACATTACCATATTTTATCCTTTCCCACACTGTGTGTATGGAGTAATTATTTTTTTAATTTCTTATTTTAGTGAATCTCAACCATAATTGTGAAGTAATTAGTGATCAATCCCAAATATCATGTGGGTTATACCTAGTGTGAGAAAAAATAGAATACAACATAATTATTCACTTTGTATATGAGAGTGCCCACTAAAATTTAAAATACATTGGATATTAATTACAACATAGATCTTTGGAAATAATATAGGGGTCTTGACTGGAGAATACAGCTCTTAGAATAGCCAAAGATATCATCCCAATGTACTCTAGTGTGTGAGAGGGATTCCCTAGCAGCATCAGAATCAATATAATTAAAGGGTAATGAGAAGTGTGAATCATGATACCCAAATTTTCAGAACACAGTGATGGTGAAATGATGATGTTGGATAACATCAAACCATAATAGATACAAAGTATATATATCATGTAATCCTAAAATGAAGAAAACACATGAGGTCCAACCACATACTGAATTCAAAGACATGTGGCTAGACTCGAAATGTCAGTGAAGAACTCTAGAACATTGGCCCAAATAGATAGGTGACCCAAATGTCCAAGAAAAAATCCCATTAAGAAGTTTTTTTAGATGTAAATGTGAATGAGAATATGAATAAGGGGCATGGAAGTGTGGGGTGGGGTGACATACGGTTCGAATAAAGTCCAACTCTTTTGGAAGTATGCTACCATGGCAAAATCACAAGGGGCAGGCTTATCAGTCTTTGTAAATATCAAACCTGTATCCTAACAAGACCTCTCTGGTGTGTTCATAAAAAGAATTTCATTTTTACATAATGTGAATATGAAGGATAAACACATTGTTTAATTTCATATTGTTGGGACTCTACATGTAGAGTTTAAAATCATACTATGAAGACAATGTACGAAATAGTTTAACATCATATGATGAGGACGTTGAATATTATTTAATTCCATATAGCATAGACCTTTTATATTAATTTAATGTCTTGTTTCATATACTAGGGACATCTAGATTAGGTTCATATAGTTTGAACATAATTAGTTATATAGGTTTGAAAAGGTAAATGAATACGGGAATGGACCCAAGATGAAATTTATGGGCGTTGCTACATATCCCATAAGGAAGGTAATGAATCCATACATAGATATAGAATCATAGGGATGTTAGAAACCAACACTAGTGGGGGAAACACTCTGTAGAGAGGATACTGAAACATCTGTAATTATCAGGGGCATCCTAACTTGTTCTTGGTAGGGTCGTAGTTTCATGACATGTGTTGAAGGACATGGGAACCAAAAAAGAGATATGTGCGGTGGGGTACATAACCTAACAAGAATGAGAACAAAAAATTCCACACTACACCACACATTCAAAAAAGGTGGATATGGCCATAGGCCCTTAATGGTGAAAGGGTTATGATGATGTAGCTAGTCCCTAGGACAAAATGTTTGAGCATGAATATATATCCCACAAGGGTGAGAATCTAACTACGTGTAGTTATTAAGAATGGAGTGATAGATTATCAGTGCCAAAGGGAGGAAAAAACTCCTCAAATGAAGACATCTTATGAAAGGGGTGTTTATCAGCACATATCCTTGATGCAGGAGGTGTAGTTTAATGTCATAGAATAAAGATGCATGAGATCCTAATTTATAGTCATGGAGTTCAGAACATAAGAAGAAAATTTATGAGGCTAAAGTATGTAAATGAACACGATAAAACATCTCGATATGAATGTGGACAAGGGAGTCCACACCACACAATATATATCCAAGTTATCATGCATGATTTAATGTCATGCTGAATGGACCCTTGGAATGGGTCTCCTTGTTTATGTTTATAGAGTTTGGACAAGGTGGTGCCCATCTCTTTTGTGTGGGCATGAATTTATCCAAAAAATCCATAATCCCACGTGATCCAAGCTCTATGTGGGATAAATGGTTGGAGAATATCATTAATACATATGGATGTATATTACAAAGGAACATGGTTGTAGGGATTGGATAACATGAAAATTTCATTCCAACCTCTAAATGCACTAAGGTACCTAGAGGGATAACACCGAGGGTGTAGAAATTCCTCCTAGACACAATGAGGTGGAATGATATGTTCATCAAAAGATAAATATTTTGGCATAATGAGGTTGGATATGATGACGGAGTAAAACTATTGACCACATTCAAGACACAGTATTCACATCGTGTGATTTGAATAGGGAACTACAAAAGAAGGTCGACCACTGAAAAAAATCACCACATGGGACCTGTCTCATAATTTGATTCAAAATATTCTGGTAAGATGACCTAAAGTGGTAGGTGTTCCATAAGGCTGTGAATCCATACCGTCTGGGGGTCCTTTTGGATGTCAAAGATGATGGAAACCAAAATAAAGGGAGATGTGGAGCATTAAAACTTATGAAATCATGTCCATATAGAATCCAAAACTCTATTTCCTAAACCACATTTAATCTAATCACATTTTTTGAGTCATAATAATAGTTTAGGGGTCCAATTAAGGGAAGCAAAAAAAATGAGGAGGTGAGTTGAGGAAATGGTGCAAAAATGATTAATGAGTCTGGGGCTAGACTAAAATTTGAAATTCTCTAGAATTCATATATATTCCAAAAGGATGATAATCAAGCCAAACAGAGTTATGGACATCCCATATAATTTAACATTATGAATTAAGGAAATAGGAGATCTTATTTTCATAAGAGAGAAACATGTATTGAATGACAGAACGACCCGACATGAATGAGGAAAAAAGTCCATATACCACACATTTCACAATACCATGGGAGAACCCATGCCAAGGGGCTAGGAGAATGAATAGAAGAACAAATGGTTTTACCTATAGAAAACTTGTCTAGAATTCCTATATAACACATAGTTGTGGGAATCAAGCCAAACATAGTTATTGACCCCCAAAAATTTAATTTCATGTGGTATGGAGGGAAGCAAATTGAAGGGAGATCCCCAAAGAGAAGTACATAGAATTAATGTTATAAACATGATGTGAATGATGACCAAAAAGTTCTTCCCCACACCATGTGATTCCAATAGAGTATTTGCCAAGGGGCTGAGAAGAAAAAAGAATTTGAGGTATAGAGTTTTGAACCTGAAAACTAAATTCCCAGGAATTCCTATGTATCCCATAAGATTGGATATCTTTCCATATGTAGTTCTGAAAATAATTTCTATACAAGTCTATCCCATGCTCCAAAGTAGGGACATTTGATCGATCTTGTTTTTTATTATGTGTTGGTGTGTTTTTTAGAGAAATAGCCTCAGGATGGTTAATCTAGGCATCAACTTAGGAATCTTGAAATATGTGGGCCTTAAGAAATATCATGGGGGATGTACGATGCCAAATTTTATGCCCTATCATTCAGAGACTCCACACTGTATTACCATTTTTCATCATGTGTCCAAAGTTGATAGTCTTATAGTTTAAATGTCATAGGATAGGACCAACCAATGGACATTAACTTCGAGCAGAAAAGATGCAACATTTTAATGTTATGTGAGACTAGGAATCATAGTTTAACGTCATATGGTTTGGGTGTCTGTGGAAGAATGAGGTCCAAAAGGAAATCCACATGGTGTGAAAAATCATACTCAACATGAAAGAGGACAAAATTCCACACCACACCATGTGCAATCCCTATAAGTTATCCACATTCCAAAGGGATAGAAAATATCAAGGGACATTGGGTTGGATGTAAATATGAATTTTCTAAGAATTACAATGTATATAATATAGATTATAATCTAGAAGCGTGTATTTCGTAACTAATTTTCAGTTTATCATCATGAACAAAGGAAATAATTAAAAGGGGATTCTCTAGAAGGTGGGGCACATGGTGCGGCTATTTCATACATGATGTGAATGAGAAAAAAAGTTCACACCACCCCATGTGATCCAAAGATACATAGGTTAATATTTCCATAGGATGGAAAAATATTTTATACTTGGGGATGGACATGAAGATGAAATGTTTGAGAATTTTTATGTATCCCAAAAGGATTAGAATCAAGCCACACATAGTTATAAAAATGTCGTGCAGTTTATAGTCTTGCAGTAAGGATAGGGAATAGAGAGCTCCTAAGAGAGGTATTTTGTGTAGTTATTTCACATCTGACATGAATGGGGACATAAGACCACACCACAAAAAATACCCTCATTAGAACATAAGAAAAGGGTCCAAACAAAAGATAAGGTTTCTAAAAACTGAGTTTCGACCCAGAGACAAAATGTTCAGGTATTCCATCATATCTCATAAGGATAGGAATCAAGCCACACATTATTTGAAAAATGACATTCAGTTTAACATCATGTGGTAAGGGTGATAGAGATCATATATTAAAGTAATACATCTTAGACTGTAGATGCCCAGTTTAGTGTCATGTGTGTGGGAAAGAAGGGCAGAAAATGTTGAATCATTACAACCGGTATTTGGGAGACCATGGGGATGGTGATAATGATTAACGATATCTTTTTACCATGTTCACAACATATAATCTATCACATGTGGACTAGAATGGGAACATACAATTTATCATATATCATTGAACATATTTGAAACACGGTACTTGTATCAAATTTCTATTCGACATCGTCAGGACGTTGGCCCTAAATCATAGGTTAGATGAGGTGTCATGAGACCAACCCCTTAAGGGGGTCCTTTAAGATGTGAATGGAGATGGAATCACAAATGAAAGGATGTGGGAAGCATGGTCATATCATTATAGTTTTAACAACATGCATTAAGGATGAGGGCGATCATAGTTACAATTCATAGAGCTCAGACCATGTGGTATGTTTACTGCTTGTAGTTTATCACCATAAATCATGATCAGGATATTAGTTTAAGGTTTTAGATCTCTGAAAATAATCAGTTTAACGTCTTGGGGGACTAAACAATCTACACATGTTAATTAATTCTTGAGAAATTTTGTACTAGTTGGAAGAGTGATGCTCTCAACATCCATAGGGACCAGAGAGTATGTACCATTGGGTTATGCCTTGTGAATGATGTAAGGTCCCTCCCATTTTAGCTCCAAATATGTTGGCATAATCCTAGGTATCATTGTAATTTATAGGGCCAATACCTTGTCACATTCACGGAAAGAATGGTTATTAATTGTGTTATTGAAATCTCTGGCTATCTTGTTCTGATGCCTCTCTAAATTGAGCAATGCATTAAGCACATTCTCATCAATGGATTATAATTCATACAAAAGGACTTATTCTATCTTTTCTAGTTTCTGGTGATGATAGAAATTTATGGAATGGGATGGTAACTGAACCATGATGGCTATGACAACCTCTGTTTTAAACAAAAGGGAATATGGGGTCACTTGGGTGGAATTATGAGTGGTCGTCTGGTAATCCGAGAGAGCATTTGTGAGTCTATCCGGCCAATGTTTCATATTCTGACCAGTCTTCAATTGTAAAATTTTAGGTATGGTTTTTTAACACCTTCATCATCACATTTTCATTCACATGATATAAAGTGGTATTATTATAATGAATATTGTACGTGGCATAAAATTTATTTAGATCGGCTGCCTGGAAGATAGTTCCTTTATTGCCGAGGAAGGAATGGGGGACCCTAAATCGTTGGTTGATATTAGTGATCATGAAATTTATGAAAGAATGAGCTTTTACATCCTTGAGTGGAATTTCCTGTACCAAAATAGAAAATAAATAAGTAGAATTTAGGATGAACCTGGACTAGAGAGGTGTTGCTGGAGGTTATGGTTTAACTACAATGAATCCCCAGGACGCAAAAGGACACGATTTCATTGTAGTATAGATAGTTTCTGGTGGATGATGAAAAAAGACACATGGATCGGTAATGCATGATACATAATGGGAAACTCGACACTATCATAGATCATGGTGGGTAAAAAATATCCCAATTTTTTGATCTGATGGTAGAGTTTTGTCCCTTCATATTGATCCCCATATGAACTTGCATGAACATCAAGCATAACCTAGGAAATATCATCTCCTGGAATTGAATGGAGTAGAATCCCTACAAATCCACATATTTAAAGGATATTCTCATGATTGGGACCACTCTAGAGGGTGAACTTCATTGTGCGCCGATGGACTCACTCATGTTTGACTAAGCCTTCCAGGGTAATATAATGATGGAGATACACGATAAAGGGATAATCTTATTAGTGGTGTCTACCAATAAGCTAGGGGGCTAGATGTCCCAATGTGGAGTCATCAATGTTAAGGTGGATTACATGGTGGTTATCATCATTTCTGGGGTGATAAGAGAAATTATCCCTCAATGCATCCCATGGGTAATTAGACCATCCTAGTTAGGAAATTTAAGATATGTGTCAAGGCATTCTAGGGAATCGTCTTGGCCATTCTGTGACTGAGGGACATGATTATCATCAGGGCAATAAGGGATTGAGGCCATAAATTTATGAGTATGCTCTATTAATGGTACAATCTCAGAATTCCTGATGACATAGTCAACTTTGATCTTCTTGGTGACTTTTTTGGAGTCTCTGTTCACATGCGGTGCATCACATCACTCGCAATGTCTAGTTTGAGACGAATGATGAGGGATTCATACTCGGCCTCATGTTTTATAAAAACTTATGACAATAAGAATAAATAAGGTAAAAAAACTTGTGAATGAGTGGTGAAATTGATACCATGGCCTACCCTATTATGTATTGGATCATTGATCCTTCTTCCAATTGGACTACATGAAGCACAATCTATGTGCATCTACCAAAAAGGAATTTCTTGAACAACTAAGAGGATTAACTCATCTGGAATGTCATGATCTAGATACTTCTCTATGGGGATGTATGGGTAGTAATAATTTCATCTGATGCATTTCCTTTGATGGCCTTATAGGGGAAAACATGATTTCAAACAGTTGAAGGATCACTGCCCACCGAGCCAGATGGCCTATCAACAAGGGTTGGTTCAGAATGTACTTTAGTGGATCGCTTTGAAAGACAAGCTGTATCTCCTGGTGATGCATGTAAATTTTAAATTTTGGAACATTGAATACGAGCATAAAATATCTCTTCTTCTTTAAGGAATATCTGGATTGTATATCATGGAGCATGTGACATAGATATTATAAACAGTTCTTTGTCCCCTCATTGTTCTTATGGGAGAGAAGGGCACAATGGTACCATTACAGATTGGTCAAATCAAGGACCTGTGACATTCTAGAAAAATGTGGCATCAAAATCGTAGGTTGTAGCATGTACTGCTTGATTTCTTCAAAAGCAATCTAATACTACTTATCCCACTGATAATCGACACCTTTATTAATGATACGGGAAAAGGGATTACACTTTCTAGGAAGATTTTTGATGAATCAGCATAGGTAGAGAAAGTGTACCTGAAAGCCTCAGAGCTCTAGAATATTTCTTGGATAAGGCATCAAACTGATTGCCCTGGTCTTCTTATGATCGGACTTAATGCCTCTTTATCTGACAATGTAGATGAGAAAAATTCTAGAGGTGACCCCAAAGGAACAATTAAAGGGTTTAATCTTTTGATGTCTTCGAAAAATGATGCATAACACTTTCCAAAGATTCCATAGATAGTTATGACACTACCAAGAACAAAATACCAGATCGTCCATGTAGCATTCCACCAATGTCCAAAGGATCGGTTTGAATAGCGGTGCATGGAACACATATAGGCAGAAGCTGCATTTGTTAGGCCAAAAGGCATTAATAGGTAGTAGAATGTACCTTTTGGTTCCCTGAATGTTGTATTATCTTCATCTTAATAGGCCATTCAGAATTTTTATATACGAAATACCCATCCATTATGGAGAGATATTGGAACACAGTTGTGGAATCATTCAATAGTTCTGTCATAAGAATGGGAAAATAATCATTCAGACAATGATATTTGAGATCATCAAAGGTGATACATACTCAGATATGTTATTTTTTCTTCCAGACAAGCACAATGTTAGATAACCATATGAGATACTAGACCTTCTTGATGAAGTTTTATTTGAAGGTTTTATCATCCTCGACCTTGATCATGGAAGCATGAGAGGTGTGCATCATTTTGGGAGGCTATTTAAACCAATGATGTAATATTGTGAGGTAGAGGTGGTGGACTGTGACATGATGATCTAGTAATGGCATTTCAACATAGCTTCAGGAAAATACATCTCTATACTATTTCATGAAATTATCATATTGTTTTTGCTGTACTGCAGACATGGATGATTTTATCAGAATGTGATTTGGATCTCTCTCGAGGTCGACGTACACCTATACTAGATTGTTGACCATATTGGATATACCCTCTTTGATTTTTGGGGGAGATCATCCCAATCCTCATCATCATCCATGATGAGAGGACCATTAGTTGGAGGAAACACTTTTGTATTTTCTTATCTTGATGGGACACTAGTGCCAGCCTGAGCGGTAGTGGAAACCACATTGAGGGTCTCTTTCACTATTCAAACCATGGTGATGAATGATATTGACCTGATTCCATAAAGCATTCGAACTAATGGTACATGTTGGATAATATCAAAACAATTGCAGCATGTCAGCTTGAGCTAGTTTATCCTAGACGATAGAAATAAGCAATTACGACATATTTTTCTTATCATGGGGGGGGGGATCTCGATTATTTATAGGGTAAGGGGCTCTATGATTACATGATCTGGATTTGTGAAGGAATAAAAGTTGATCAGATTGCAATCCATGGACATGGGAACGTTCTTCCCCTAATCCTCGAGACCAAAAATAAATTTCCCAATTCCTAGATTGGGCATATAATTAGTGAATCAGTAGGATGTAGGCATCATCCATGTATGTCCTTCGGTTAGCCAAAGTGGTGGTGTCTTCATACTCATTTTCCTTCACCTAATTATCTTTTCTCATGTAGTAGTCGACATCTTGGTAATAGGCATCACAAGAGGTAAAGGGAGACACATCCCCTTGGAGTATTCTTACATGACCAATAAAGGAGTACTTAAGGTATTTGTGATATGTGGAAGGGACTATCATATATAGGTAGAGCCATGTTCTAACCAATAATGAACTGTGTGCTGTGTATTGTGACACAATGATGAACTTGTTTCTAGACACTAACCCACTGACCATGGTCTTCAGGCATATCCTGACAACCGGTGTCTGGTCTGTCATGTCTTAACCATGAATTTTCTGGATGCAAGAAGTCATATCTATTTCATATATCCCTACCTTGTGGATTTTCTAGGTTTGGATAAGATTGATTCCAATGCCCATGTCAAATCTTCATGTATGGATTTCTACGCCATTTAACTATCTAGTGATGTATAGTTTGAGAATATCCTCTGTATAGAAGAACATTTATCTTCTCTAGGGATAGTGATGATGGGATGACATTCCGCACGATCGAATTCTACTATGTGGAAGGATTCTACAGCTGCAACCTCTATTTCGAACTAGGTTGGTCTACTTAAAGCCTCTACGATAGCTTCGTGCACATCTATAAATAGTAGTAGTGCCTCAAGTATCAAGATCCACATATGAAAGCATGAAAGGTTCTTGAGGACATATTACTTTTGAATGGGGTGCACACTTCATCTGAAATGTGGTTTCTCATCTACACGAGGAATGAAGAGTGTTGTTGGTTGAAACAGAAAATTCTAACAGTTGTTGGAGATGTCATGCAGCTCACTAGAAGAACTATGTAATGTTTCTACCAGTTGATGGCTAGATGACAGAGTCCCATTTACAATCGAACATAGATGATCATAGAATGATCATTTTTTACTTTCTTCATCAAGAAATACAAATGGAAGAGGGGGTGAATATGACGAAACAAGGTGAGAAGGCTGCACATGCTGAGCACTATGTCAGGCCTGCTTTTTGGTCTAGGTGGTATGTAAGGATTAATGGAAGCATTATCCAATGCATTTTGACCATTAAAGTACCCATATCTTCGTAAACTTTGTCATTGACTAGGGTGGTTTGGATGGTCATTTTGTCACTCTTCATCTTCAGAAAACCATGTATTGGTATCCCAGTTTGACGATATTTCCCCAGGAATACCCTTGGTTATCACAAGATGAATCTTATATTGTTGGTGGATTATGGGGGAAATCTTCATATCTGAGGGCATGAAATTTATAATTGAAGAGGATGATTTTGGCACAGGTGTTGAGCTTTGTTTTCCATTTCATAGTCAGTGCTTATTCCCCTAGGAGGACAAGGGATTAGATATTGATAACGAGGTTGTAGACTAAGGTAGTTTAATGATTTTTGATTTATTGAGATGATTTAAATGTGCAGGAATTGTACCATAGGCATTGTTATATCCCTCTTCATCCATCCAGTCATCATATTTTTTAGAATTGTGGTTAGAAACCTACTGGCATTCACCATTGAAGTTGATGTAAGGATTTATAAGCACACATTACACCTATGCCAGGGCCGGACCCAATCTTACTATGTTTTTATTAACCTGGTCTTAGTGTCAGTATTTAAACACATAACACTACTTGATGGTATTCCCAAGGAACTAGTGATAGGTAGTGTAGTTTCTGTGATCATTAAGATCTAGATCTTTAGGCCTCTTGCATTCTGGAAACTGTAGGATTCCCCGGTCCAATGTGCATCAGAAATAACTGGGAACCAATGAATCATTAATTGTTTAGGTTTGGTTCCTCTGATCTAGGAAATGATATTTGGGAGTCCAGTACTGATGAGGGGCCAGAAAATCTAGACATGGAGGTGGAACCTGATTACCTCTATATGTCAGCAGTGGTGAGTTATGATGGATCACCTAACGATTTTGAGGTGGGTACTAGTGAGCTAGAGGCTGCACCTGAGGTGGTGCTCCATAGCAAGGCGGTGGATCTACTGTAGCACCCCCAAGCTTCTACGGTATGTTTCCCATTGAATATTTTAGTAGCTTTAATTGTCTGCAACTTCAAGATTCTAACACACCACGACCAATCAAATTAGCCGTTATGAAGAGTAATACCCACTTTTTGAAATTTTATAAATAATATATATCAAAATGGACTTCATTTTAGAATTTAGAATATATAAATTAGCTTTGGGTGAATTTTTGGTATTTTTCTAAAAACAGTCTATTTTTTTATGAATAGTGAAAATCACTGCATTATTGGTGAAAACAGTGTTTTTATTTAAATAATAATTTATTTTATTTAAATTTATTTAAGGTAAAAATAGATACATAAATCATATAAAAGTTCAATTTAATTCATTTAATTCATTTTATAATATGATTTGGAATAAAATTTGATCCCCTTTGGTCCACCTGGATTAGATTTGGACATTTATTATTATTTTATTTAAGGAAGAGTTAAAAGAGTTAAATTCAAAGTTTATAATGAAACCATTTATAATATAAGGTTATACATAAGATAAGTTATACTATAAATATTAATTAGAAATAAAAAACTTTTTCCTACATAATGTTATTTTATTTATAATTTTCAGACATTAAATAATTTAATTTATTTATGACACAATGATGATTCAGTAATAACCTTATTAATGAACGATTTAAATAATTGATATCATAAATATAAAAATAAATGTTATTTTAGACATAGGATAAATTAAACTAATTTTTTAGGTTAATATAACATGTTCGGGTTAGATGAATATATTTTATTCAATGTCATAATGTTTTTTCGTCTTTGAAAAAAATCAAATACTAAACAGTGTCAAACTTTACATAAATGTGTGTGAAAAAAAATACTATATTATTAAATGATATAATATTAATAAAGATATAAGGATCAGAAAAAGGACTTATATAAGGTTATATATATTAATAATGAACCACTTGTGGTTCTCATGGGAGAATATATTATGTTTAATAAGCATATAATATAAAAATAAAAAGATACATGGTAAATGACATACTATTTAACTATGAGTGAAATATAAATTATATTGTTAAAATGATGACCTATACCTATATAAAACCTATAGGTTTAGTGGTTTTCCTCCCATACCCACCGTAGCCTGAAAATAAATCATTTTGGAATAATTAGAAACTGAAAATGATTTTATTATAAAATAATATTTCAAGATTCTCTTAATGTGACCCTCACCTCTCTTATAAAAGGGAACTTCCCATTATCTTAATTTTAAACCTCCAAAACCCTTTTGGAATTTCCAAATACAGCCCATATATCCTCCCAACTTTCCTCCTTTCATCCTAGAGGCCTTCATTTGGTCAGAAAGAAAACCTATGAATCCTATTTGATCAAATCAAAACGAAGAACACGAAGAAGAGGTAAATATGTCATCACCTTTTTCAAGTTATTTTATTATTCCACTTCCTCTTTATTTTTTATTTCCATTCTAAAATAATAAAACCAGTATCTTCTATATATTGTGATGTTATTATAAAAATGGTACAACCATATTCATTATTCTACCAACAAAATGAATGACAAAGTAAACATATGTGTGTACATAGGTCTTACCGTCTCCACATCACGGTGTAGTTTGTCATTCAAACACATCATTATTTGTTTTGGTATAAAAAATAATATAAATTATGTAAATAATAAATATAACATGTAAATTATTCTTTATATATGATATATCATCCAATTACATATGATTTCACCATCAATATAATGATATTGTCGTTCGTGCATACGTACGGATTACTGTCTCCATGAATGCGATGAAATTTATTCCACATCATAATCATTCAAGAATAATTTTCATTTTATGATTAAAATTAATGTTTATTAAAATAATATTATTTTTATAGGAATAAAATACGTCCTATACAAAATAAAAATTTCATAAGTAACCAAGTATATAAAGGAAAATGAATCAGTTAACAACCGAAATGATGATACTTCAAAAATATTATTTACAAAGTAATATTAAAGGATCATATATGATATCATATTAATGAATATAGTTCCTATATAATTTAATAATTTATTTAACTATTATACTTGAGTTTAAAATACCATCAACTAAGGAAAAGTACAAGGTAAGGTTTAATTTCACAATCTCATTATTATACGAGGTTGTTTTTATGTAAATATTTACTGGGAGCTCTTTATCATCCAAATCTGTGTTTTCATTAAAATTAATTTTAAAAAGGGTTTAATATTTACATGAACATTGGATAAATTAATTTATACCCTTATTTTCCCTTATATGTTTTGAATGGAATCTTTCGGTCTTTTTCTAAACAAGGTACTTTAGGACCTTTTAGACAAAATTAAGGTAAGAATATCTTTTTTTAACTTATATGGCGGGTGCAGCTATTATCCACTGTTATAACATCATCAAAGCTTCCCTTACAATATTATAAGAGTATTTTAAAATCAAATGTTTTATTTTATAATTACATTACTTCTAAATTATTTCAAAATAGAAATAAATATTTCACTCAAAATGTTTTCATTTCATCTATGAAAATATTCGTTGATGGATTTCAAATCTCTTTGAAGATGATTTTTTATTATACAAATCATTAGTATTGTATTGAATGATTTGTGATATAATTTTTTTTGGATGTGTTTTTTATATACCATTCATGGTTTATGAATAATTTATTGACATTTTTTGTGCTAGTATTAAATCGTATGTTTATGTTATATTTTATTCTTTTCATATGAGGAATTAATTGGACTTAGAAAATAATGTGTGGAGACCGTTATAGCTCCTTGATGTATCGGTAGGTCTCATTAGAAAAGATAGTGTCTTGGCATAAGGCCACGAAAAAATCTTATTCGTAATCTTGGCATAAGGCCTTGACAAAATCGTATTTTTAGTCTTGCACAATGCCTTGACTATGTGGTTATGAAGTCTAGTATTATGCATTCCATGATTATGAAAGTGGCTATTGATATTTCATGTGATTATTCAACTTGTAGAATATCCATCTGAATAAGTAATTACCTTATTTGATTTCATATTTTCCATATTATTTTGATGTTTATGTTTAAACTCATTTTTTTAGTCTTATACGTTTCCTGAAATTTTTATTCATGTTTATGATAGTTTCTACTATATTTTTATCCTTTCTGAGCATCTATGCTCATCCCCTATGTTTTATTTTTTCCCAGGATGTGAAGTAGTATTTTATGGTTGAGCTGAAGTATAAGCTAAGGATATTAGTCTGTTCAAAAGGGGAAAATGTAGTTGATAGTTTTATTTAATGATGTAATGTAAATCTTGTGAATGAATCCAGTACTTCCAAGGCTAATAGACAGATCAGTTTTGTGACATTATTCATTGTATCATGCCAATGTTATGTAATAATGCACCGACTCTGGGTAACTTGGGTTGGGGCATTACAATTGGTATCAGAGGAAGTTTAGTACATGCCTTGGAAACTTGGTTTAGAAAAACTATAATTAGAGAACATTTCCCTAAATAGACTTGAGGACTAGTATTGTAGAACTTACTATAATTTTTGTAACGTATATATTTTGTCTATTTTCTAAGGAATTCATCTTTTTTCAGATATGAGAAGTTAGAGGAGGCTATGGCACAGACGTACCTAGGGATAAAACCAGAAAACATCACATTGAGCTAGACTCGAACAAGAACTGCTGAACGATAATGGGCCTTGCTACACTCAGGTTTACGATGGTCCCCAGGGATATTATTAGGATAATTCACATTTTGTTTAAAACCCATTATGAAGTATTTATGAGTATATACCTTCGCAATGAAAAATTTTCTAGGATTATAGATTATATCCATAAACTATTCTATTTATGTTAAGTTGTTCATATATTTGGAATTATGTATTGTGATTCATAAACTAATCTATTGTATGACATTGTTTAGAAATTGTGCCTAGTGGAAGGAATGGAAGTGATTTTAATGAACGAAGTACATGTATGAATTTTCATCATAGTCAAGATAATTACAGTGGAGTTGGTGATGCAACTGGTTCTAATCAAATTATCACCATGTAGGGAAACTCACTCAGGTAATGAATAACAACCTTACCCGTATGGAGCACCCTGATAAAAAATGAGGAGGATCAATGTTAGACCAATTCATGAAGAAAAAAACACCAAAATCCAATGGGAGTACAAATACATTAGTATATGAGCGATGGATAAATTCATTAAAGAAAATATTTCATGTTTTGGGGAGTAGTGAATGGGGAAATGTTTTCATTGAATTTTATCACCACACAAGAGAAGTAGATCAATGTCGGTCATTAATCCAAAAAAATTGAAGATGAAAAAGAATGAAACATTTAATGGAATATGTTTAAAGATATTTTCTTGGAAAAATACATTCCTCATGACCATCGAGTGTATATGGAAAGATAATTTCTTGATCCGAGGAAAAAGAAGGATGAGAATGTTGCAAAATATAAGGATAACATTACACGGATAGCAAGTCAAGCTACAGATTATATACGTAACCCAAGGAGTAATATTGAATGATTCTTTGATGGGTCAAAACCATTTATCCATCAAGCATTAGTCTCACAATCATTCTCATCAGACGAAGATATTATCTCATGCACTCTCACTATAGAAAAGGAATTCTCTAAGTGTTACCACTTTAAATAAAAGTAAGAGAAAAAGAGATATGCTTAAAACTCTGTAAATAGAAATAAAAAGGATGAAGGGAAAAGATGAATACACATCCTTCAGTAAGTATGGAAAGAAACACCCTGGTACTTTCTTAAAAGGAATGGGAGTCTGTTAAAAGTGTGGTGAAAAAGGCCACAAATCTCATGATTTCAAGGGGAAGAAAGAGGATGTCAATGTTGAATTCTACAATTGTAGATTAAAGGGGAATTGAGAAAATGAATATACTTAGAGCCTAGGGAACTTACCTCAGAAAATTCCAAGGGAGCAAGGCCATGCTTATGTGATCACTAGTGCTAGGCTTGAAGCTCTGAAGGACACAGTGGCAGGTAATTTAAAGGTTTTCTCATGTTTATCCAATGTATTATTTGATTCTAGATCATCGCATTATTACATATGATCCTAGTTTATTATGGAAATTAGAAATTTTCAATTTGAATTAACAAGGGAGTTGTTAGTCAAAACTTCTATGGGAAGAATCATCACAACAATGATTTGTTAATTAGTTCCCATTAGGTCATATATATGTTCTTTATCTGCTGATCTCATTGTCATACCCATGATGGAATATGATATAATATTCCTAATTGATTGGCTTTCCGACCATGATGTGAAAATTTATTGTAATAAGGAGGAGTTTACAATTTTCGATAATGATATGGACTACCTTATCTTTAGAGTAGAAATGTCACCACTTGATTCTTATCTAGATCCACACCCTATAGTTCAACTAAATTTAATTATTGGGGAAGATGAGTATGAAATAACTATGGGTGAGGAAAATTGTGTTCGGATAGAGGACACACCTATTGTGAAAGAATATTTTGATGTGTTTCTAGAGGATTTACCAGGACATCCTCCAAAACAAGAAATTGAGTTTTCCATAGATTTAATTCTTGGATCAAGGACCATATCGAAAACCCCTTATAAAATGGTCACTGTGGAATTAGTGGAACTAAATAATCAATGACAGGAATTGAGTAACAAAGTATTTATTCTCCCAAGTGTATCTCCATTAAGATACTGTGTACTTTTTGTTAAGAATAAAGACAGATCTATGAGATTTTGTATTGACTACAGGGAGATCAATTCTATAAAAACAAATAAGAAGTATCCCCTAGCTCACATTGAAGATTTATTCGACCAACTTCATGGAGCACAATATGGTTCAATGATTGACCTTAAATCTGGATATCATCGGTTGTGTGTGAAGAAGGATGAAATTTGGAAAACAACATTTTGAACTAGGTACGCGCATTATGAGTTTACAATAATTCCTTCTAGATTGACATATGCACCCTATGCATTCATGGATATAATGAATAGAGATTTCAAGGAATATATAAATGACTTTTTAGTGGTATTTATTGATGATATCTTCGTATTCTCAAAAAGAAACGATGATCATGAATATCACTTGCGTAATATTCTAAAAACCCTCTCCAAAAATAAATTATAAGGGATGTTTAGCAAGTGTGAATTCTAGCTTCAAGAGATTTATTTTTTTGGATATATTGTCACTAAGGATGGAATCTCTATTGATCCTTAAAAGAACAATGCAATCCAAGAATGGGACGCACCATCGAGTATAACTGAGGTATACATTGTTATAGGTTTAGAAAGTTAATATCGATGTTTCTTCTAGAATATTTCCGGGTTAGCTAAGCCATTAACCAAGCTCACACGTAAAGGTGTTAAATTTGTTTAGAAAAAAGAGTGTGCTGAATGTTTTGAAGAACTGAAGAGAATATTAGTCAATTCTTCTATACTGACTATACCATCTGGGAATTATGGGTTTGTTATTTATAGTGATGCTTCCAAGAAAGGACTTGGTTGTGTACATATGCAGGATGATAGAGTTATTGCCAATGCATCACGACAGCTAAAAATTTATGAGAAAAACTATCCTACTCATGATCTTGAGTTATCATCTATAATCATCGCTCTAAAAATAATGAGACACTATCTCTATAGTGAAAAATATTATATTTATATTGATCACAAGAGTTTGAATTATATTTCCTCATAGAAAGAACTCAATATGAGCCAACGAAGATGCCTTGAACTACAAAAGGACTATGATTGTACTATACACTACCACATGAGGAAGGTAAATAATGTGGCAGATGCATTGAGTAAAAATGATCAAGGTGTTTTGAACAAGATGTGAGTTGAAAGGGATCCTATTTTTATGGATCTAGTAATGATGGATATGGGAATAACCACGGATGGTGAATCATCAATTCTTTTTCAATTGGTTTCCAAACCATCCTTACTGGAAAGGATAAAAAGTTCTCAAACTGATGATGAGGAGTTTCAAAAGAAGATTAATTTTGTCAACGATGGGAGACTGAGTACATTTATATATGATGATGGGATTTTGAAATTTGGGAAGAGAATTTGTTTTCTTTAAATATCTGATCTAAAAAGGTAATTTTTGGATGATTCTCATAGCTCCAATTTCTCTATACACCCTAGGAGCACCAAGATATAGAGAGATTTGTAGAAACATTTTTGGTGGGATAATATGAAGAGGAAGATTGATGATTTTGTGTCAAGATGTATGGTTTTTCTACAAGTTAAAGGTAGATGGAAACCGCCAAGATGAGTCATGAAACATTTTCCCATACCTGAGTGGAATAGGGATAATATTACGATGGACTTCATCTTGGGGCTAGAAAATAATCCTAGACTGAATGATGCAATATGGGTCATTATTGATCATCTTACCATGTTAGCACATTTTCATTCTATAAGTTAAGATTTATCACTTGAATGTCTGGAAATACTAAATATTAATGATGTTGTAATACTTCATGGTGTATCACTATCAATTATTTCGGATCATGATCCACATTTTACATCAAGATTCTGGAAAAGTCTTCAGAAGGCATTGGATACTGAATTATTTTGAGCACTACCTACCATCCTCAAATCGTTTGACAATTTGAAAGGACTATTCAATCTTTAGAAGACATGCTGGGATCTTGCTCACTTGAAATTCATGGTATGTGGGATCCATATTTACCCCTGGTAGAATTTTCTAATAACAAAAGCTTCCATTCATGTATTCAAATGGCACCATAGGAAGCGTTATATTGAAAGAGATGTCACACCCCAAATTGTAGGGATAATGTTGGTGAAGGAAAACTCGTAGGCCCAGAACATGTTGAGGAAACAATAGAAAAAGTGATGATTATCCAAACCAACATCAACGCATCCCAATGTATGAAAAAGAGTTATGATGATAAACAAAGGAACGGTTTGGAATTTCAAGTAAGACACCATGATTTCATGAATGTATCATATTGTAATGCTGTAATAAGTTTTAGTAAGAAGGGTAAATTGAGTCCCAGATACATCAGACCGTTCGATATTTTTGAACAAATTGGAGTTGCATCTTATCATTTTGCAATGCCTCTACGTCGCTACAAAGTTCATGATGTGTACCGCGTATCACTGTTGAGAAAATAAATGTCTGACCCAATGCATATACTCACCTATGAAGAATTTGAACTGGAACATGATCTATCTTATTGTGAAGAGACTATCAAAATTCTTGATACCAGAGAACATGGGTTGAGAAACTGAACAACTCGTCTGGTAAAAGTTTTATGGAGAAACCATAAGATGGAAGTGGCAACATTGGAACCATAGGAACTTCTAATGAAGAACCACCAGAATCATTATTTGCGGTAGTATTCTAGAAAATTTGAGGATGAAATAATTTGATGTAGGGAAAAATGTATCACCCCAAGCTTCCATGGTACGTTTCCCTTTGAATAATGCAATAGCTTGCACTGTATGCATCTTTGAGATTTTAACACACCGCGACCAATCAAACTAGTCGTTATGAATAGTAATACCCACATTTTGAAATTTTATAATGTTTATTTTCAAAATGGACTTCATTTTCGAATTTTGAATATTGAAATTAATTAGTTTAGAGTGAAATTTTGGTATTTTTCTTGAAAACATTCAATTTTTGAGGAATAGTGAAAACACTATGTTATTGGTTAAAACTGAAATTTTATTTAAATAATTATTTATTTTCTTTATATTTATTTTAGGTCAAAATAGATACATAATAACTATATATATTCGATGTAATTCATTTGAGTCATTTTATAATAACCTTAGATATATAAAAATTTCATTGAACTTTTTACCGTCTTTTACCCACCTCCAAGGAGTATTCGTAAATTTGCATAAAACATAATTTTACCACTTCTATGATATGAATTTAAAAAATTATAGACACATGTTTGAAATAATAAAGTAAAATGTGGTTCAATAATATAAAAATAGTTTTTGTGAATAGTAACTTTTTACTTTTATTTCCCACAATTAAAAGTAAATAGGGTAATTAAGGGTAAAAATGATTTTTAATTACCCTAACACATGTCCCAATTCTATTGGATAAGTTTAGTTTGACCAAAAACAAACTTAGGAATAAAATATGATCCCCTTTGGTCCACTTGGTTTAGACTACGACAATTATTTTTATTTTATTTAAAGTAGAGTTAAAAGAGTTAAATTCAAATTTTAATCAAAAAACCATTTTTAATATAGGGTTATACATTAGATAGATTTGAAAATAAATAATCATTAGAAAAATATATTGAATTCTTACATAATGGTATTTTATTTATAATTTTTAGACATTAAATAATTAAATTAATTTATGACACAATGATGATGTAATAATTTCCTTATTAATGAAAGATTAAATTAATTGATATTATAAATATCCAAATAAATGTAATTGGAGGATTATAATGAATTTCACTAATTTTATAAGTAAATTTGACATGTTAGGGTTGGTTAAATATATTTTATTTGTAGTAATAAAGTTTTTATGTCTTTCAAAAAAATCAAATAGAAAACAGTGTCAAAATTTCCATAATAGAGTTTTTAAAACAAAAACTATATTATCAGATGATATAATACTATTAAAAATATTTGGTTCTAAAATAAGACATATATACAGGTATATATATTAATAATGAACAACTTGGGTTTTTACTGGTAGTTTATAATATTTTTATTAGCCATATAATATAAAAATACAAGGAGACATGGTAAATGCCATACTATTAAACTTAGAGTAAAGTCTAAAAGATAAGGTTAATATGATGACCTAAACCTATCTAAAAACTATTGGTTGAAATTTCTTCAACCCATGACCACCATAGCCTCTAAATAAATATGATTTCACCATCAATATAATGATATTGTCTCTCGTGTGTATGTACGGATTACCATCTCAACAAACGCGATGAGATTCATTCCCCATCATAATCATTCAAGGATAATTTTTATTTTATAATTAAAAATAATGTTTATGATCATTATATCATTCTGTGTATTAATCAAATACATCTTATCCATAACCTACATGACTCATGTAACCAAGAATATAAATTAAAATGAATCAGTTATGACTCGAAATAATGATACTACTGAAATATTATTAACAAAGAAATATTAGAAAATCATATATGGTATCATATTTATGAAAATAGATCTTTTATAATTTAATAACAATATTTTAACTATAAAAAGGAGGTTAAAATACCATCTACTGAGGAAAAGTACATGGTAATGGTTAATTTAACAATTTCTTTATTATCCAAGGTTGTTTTTACGTAAGTGTCTACTCAGACCACTTTATCATCCACATCTGTTTTTTCTTAAAAATGTATTTAAAAACTTATTTACTGTTTACTAGATAGTGGGTTAAATTCATTTATACCCTTATTTGACCTTATATTTTTTTAAAGGAATCTTTCTGACGTTTTCCAAACAAGGTACTTTATGACCTTTTCGACAAAATTAAGGTATGAATGTTTTTTACATATACAGCGGGTGAGGCTATTTTCCACCGTTATAACATCATCGAAGCTTCCCATTAGATTTTATAAAAATATTTTTGAAATAAATGTAATCTATTATAATTAAATGACTTATAAATGATTTCTAAATAGAAAGTGATATTTCTCTCAAAAAGTTTTGATTTCATCTATGTCAACATTGTTTAATGGATTTCATACCTATTTGAAGTTGATTTATTATAATACAAATCTTACAGATTGTATTGATGGTTTTTTGAAATATTTCACTATGGATGTGCTATTTTTTTCTCATTCATTATTTATGGATAATGTTTTGACGTTTCATATTATATTTTTAATGTGACTGTTTATGTTATGTTTAAACATTTTCATATGAGGAATGCATTGGACATATTAAGTGATTGGTGGAGCCCACTATAGCTCCTCGATGCATAGGTAGGTCTCATGATAAAAACTAGTTTCTTGGCACAAGGCCTTGAGAAAATCTTATTTGTAGTCTTGGAACAAGGACTTGACTATGTGGTTATGAATTCTGGCATTATGCATTCCATCATTAAGAAAGTGGTTGTTGGAATTCCATATGGTTATTCGACTAGTGGAATATCCATGTGAATAAGTAGATTACATTATTTGATTTTACTTTACCATATTATGCTGAAGTTTAACATTAAATAGATTTTGTTTTAGTCTTATACATTTCCTTAAATGTTTATGCTTATTTATGAATGTTTCCGCTATATTGTTATCCTCAATGAGCATCTGAGCTCACCTATTTCTGTGTTTTATTTTTTCATAGGATGTGAAGAAGGATTTTATGCTTGACCTACCAGGATAGGCAATGTATATATGTGCATTCAAAAGGGGACAATATTTTGTTGATGTTTTTATTTCATGATGTGATGAAAAACTTATGAATGTATCTTATACTTCATGGGATACTAATCTGGTTGGTCTTTCCGAACATGATTCTTTATATCATCCCAATGTTATGTAATAATGCATAGACTCTAGGTTATTGGGTTGGAAGCATTATATTTGGTATCAGAGAAAGGTTAGTACAATCCTTGAAAATTAGATTTAGAAAAACTCAGATTACAGAACATTACAATAAGGTAGACATTAAAGACTAGTACTGAAAAACATCCTCGAATTTTGGTAATGTAGATATTTTTTTGTATTTTCCAAGAAATACATCCCTGTCTGTATAAAACTAGGTAGATGAATCTTTGGCATAGACATACCTCAGGGTAAAACCCGAAAACACTACTTTGAGCTAGACTCGAATAGGAACTGGTGAACGACATCAGGCCTTGCCACACTCTTGGTTACGTCTCTCCTGGGGATATGCTTAGGATAATTCACATTCTATTTAAAAACCATTATGAAGGATTTAGGAGTATATACCTCCAATAAGAAAACATTTTTATCAATACGAATTATATCCATAAACTACTCAATGTATGTTATGTGTTTTTCAAGATTGGAATTATGTATTGTGATTCATAAACTAGTATTCTGTATACCGTTGATTATAAATGGCACTGAGTGGGAGTAATGGAAACTATATCAATGTACATAATCCATGTAGGGGTTTCCCTCATACTCAAGATAATTATAGTGTAGATGGTGGTTCAACTAGTGCAGAAAAGGATATCACCATACTGGGAAAACTCACGGATGTTATGAATAATAAACTTACCCGTATGGAGCACCCATATCCACAAAATGGATGATCAATGTTAGTCCGCTTCATGAGGCTACAACCAGAAAAATTCAATAGGATTAAAAATCTATTAGAAGATGAGAAATGTATAAATTCCATAGAGACAATATTTAATTCTTTGGGGAGTAGCGAAAGGGAAAAAGTTGTCAAGCCAGTTCATCACCTCACGGGAGATGCAGATCAATGGTAGTCATTAATCCAAAACACAAAAGAATATGAATAAGGATATAACATGGAATAAAAGAAGTTTAAATGAATTTTTATAGAAAAAAAATTCTTCGTGCCCATCGAGTGTATATGGAAAGAAAATTTCTGAGTCTAAGGCAAAAGGAGGATGATAGTTTTGTAAAGTATGAGGCTATCTTTACAAGGTTATCAAGGCATGCAGTAGATTATCTACGTTACCCAAATATTGATCGATTCTTTTATGGGTTAAAACAATTCCTCTATCGAGAATTAGTCTCACAATCCATCTCATTTTATGATGAAATTATCTCATGTGCTGGAAAGATAGAAAAGTAATTCACTTTGTCCTATGTCATTAAATCAAAGCATGAGAAAAAAAAATCTAATGAATACTCTGGAAATGGAAATAAATAGATGATGGGAAAAGTTGAATATCCATCCTATAAAAAATGTGGGCAGAAACACCTTGGTTGTTGCCTAAAGGGAATGGGAATCTGTTACATGTGTGGTGAAAAAGGCCACCATGCTCGTGATTGCAAGGGGATGAAAGGGGGCGTCAATGATAAATTCTACAATTGTAGAGAAAAGGGTAATTATGCTAATGAATGTTCTAAGTTACAAGGGAACATACCTCAAAAAAACCAATGGAGAAAGGCCTAGATTATGTGATCACTACTACTAAGGTTGAATCATCGTATGATGTGGTGGAAGGTAATTTAATGGTTTCCCCATGTTTATCCAATACTTTATTTGATTTTGGATCATCTCATTGTTTCATATTATCACAGTTTTCTATGAAAATTTGATATTTTAAATTTCACATTACAAGAGAGTTGTCAGTCCAAACTCCTAAGGGAAGTATCATCATAATAATAATTATGAATCAGTTCCCATTAGGGCATATAAATGTTCTTTATCTGCAGATCTCATCATAATACCCATTATTGAATTTGATATAATGCTTGGAATGGATTGGATTTCAGACCACGATGTGAAAATTTATTGTAAGAAGAAGGAGGTTACAATTTGCAATAATGATAAAGAGTACCATGTCTTTAGAGAAAACAACGCCACCACCTAATTCTTTTCTAGATCCACCACTAGTATCTCTACTAAATTCAATTATTGGGGATGAAGAGAATGAAATAAATGTGGGTGGTGAAAAGAATGTTCAAATATAGGATGTAATTATTATGCAAGAATATGTTGATGTGATTCCAGAATATTTTCCTTAACATCCTCCATAACGAGAAATTGTGTTTTCCATTGATTTAATTCCTGGTTTAAGGCCCATATCGAAAGCCCTATATAGAATGGATACTATGGAATTAGTGTAACTAATGAAAAAACTAGCAGAATTGAGTAAAAAGGGATTTATTCACCCTAGTGTTTCTCTAATGGGAGCCCCTGTCCTTTTTGTTAAGAAAAAATATTGATCTATGAGGTTTTGCATTGACTCTAGGAAGATCAATATTATAACAATAAAAAACAAGTATCTCATACCTCACATTAATGATTTATTCGACGAAAATCATGTATCTCATTATTTTTCAAATATTTAACATCGATCTATATATCATTTGTTGTGTATGAATAAGAAAGACATTCTAAAAACCACATTTCAAACCAGGTACGGGCATTAAAATTTTATAGTAATCCCATTTGGATTGACTAATGCACCCTCTATCTTCAATGATCTAATGAATAGTGATTCCAAGTAATATATTTAAGAAGTTGTAGTGGTATTTATTGATGATATATTGGTATATTAAAAAATATATGATGATCATGAATATTTGTTTGACACTAGTCTGAAAACCCTCATATGAAATGAATTTTATGGAATGTTTTGCAAGTGTGAATTTTGGTTTCAAGAGATTTCTTATATTAGAAATATTGTATCTAAAAATGGAATCTCTATTTATTCTTCAACAATGGAGGCAATTCATGAATGGACCCCACTGAAAAATATAACTGAGTTATGCAGTATTATTGGTATAGTAGTTTATTATCGACGTTTCCTCTAGATATTTTCCCAGTTGGATAACCCATTAATCAAGATCACACATAAAAGAGTTAAATTGGATTATAAAAAAGAGTTTGATGAATTTTTTGAAGAACTGAAGAGAAAAATAGTCAATGACCTTGTATTGACTCGAACATCATAGAATGATGGGATAGTTATTTCTAGTGACGGTGTAAAGAAAGGACTTGGTTGTGTCTGTATGAAGAATGGTAGTGTTATTTCCAATGCATCATGGAAGCTAATAATTCATGAGAAAAACAATACTACTCCTGATATTGAGTTATCAACTATAATATTTTCTCTGAAAATATGGATACACTATCCCTATAGAGAAAAATGTGAGATTTATACTTATCACTAGAGTTTGAAGTATATTTTCTCAAAGAAAGAACTCAAAATGGGGCAAAGACGATGTCTTTAACTACTTAAGGATTGTTATTTCACTATAAACACCCACCAGGGGAAGGTAAATAAGTTGAAAATGCTATAAGTAGAAAGGATCATGGAGTTTTGAAAAAGATGAGAGCTAAAAGAGATCCTAATTTCATGGATCTAGTAATGATGGACATGGGAATAACCATGGAAGGTGAAACATCAATACTTTTTCAAATGGTTTCCAAACCATCATTACTAAAAAGGATAAAGAGTTGTCAGACTGATGATGTTGAGTTTCAAAAGAAGATTAATGTTTTGAATGATGGTAGATCGTGTGACTTCATATAAGGAGACAAAATTTTGAAATTTCGGAAGTGTCATTGTGTTCATAATATACCTGATCTAAAAACGGAATTGTTGGATGATGTTCATGGCTCCAATTTCTCTATACACCATAGGAGAACCAAGATGTATTGATCTTTAAAGAAACATTTTTGGAAGGACAATATGAAGAGGTAGAATGTAGATTTTGTTTCAAGATGTATGGTTTGTCAACAAGTGAAATCTGGAAGGAAACATCCTGGAGGAGTCATGCAACATTTTCCCATACATGGGTGGAAATGTGATAATATTATGATGGACTTTTCCATGGGCCTACCAAATACTCCTAGAAGGAATGATGCAATATGGGTCATTATTGATCATCTAAACAAGTCAGTACATTTTCTAGGTATAAGAAAAGATTTACCACTTTAACGTATAGAAATACAATATATTAATGATGTTGTAAGACTTCATGGTGTACCCCTATCGATTGTTTCTGACCGTGATCCCTATTTTACATCATGATTCTTGAATAGTCTTCAGAAGGCCATGGATACTGAACTTTGTTTGAGCACTGCCTACGGCCCTAAAACTGATGGACAATCATAACCGACTATTCAAACCATAGAAGACATGTTGAGATATTTCTCACATGACATTCAAGGTATATGGGATCAATATTTACCATAGGTGGAATTTTCCTATAACGACATCTTCCATTCAAGTATTGAAATGGCACCATCTGAAGCGTTAAATGGATAGAGATGTCTCACCCCAACTAGTTATGTTGATGTTGGTGAATGAAAACTAGTAGGCCTATTACATTTTGAGGAAACAATGGAAAAAGTGATGATTATACAATCCCACATCCATGCAGCCTAAAGTAGGTAAACAAGTTACGCTGATAACTGAAGGAAGGATTTGGAATTCCAAGTAGGAGACCATGTTTTCATGAAGGTTTCTCCCTAGAAGGGTGTTATACATTTCAGTAAGAAGTGTAAATTGAGTCCCAGATACATAGGACCTTTCGAAATTCTTGAACGAATTGGGGTTGTATCTTATCATTTGACAATGCCTCCAAGCCTCTCTAAATTTCAGGATGTGTTCCATGTATCACTATTGAGAAAATAAATGCCTGACCCAAATAATGTACTCACCTATGAAAAATTTGAACTAGAACCCAATTTTTCTTATTGTGAAGAGCCTATTATAATTTTTGATGCCATAGAACAAGTGTTCAGAAATGGGATGACACGTTTGGTAAAGCTTCTATGGAGAAACCAGAAGATGGAAGATGCAACGTGGGAACCAGAAGAAATTAGGATGAAGAACCACCCAAATCTTTTTATGCGATATTATTCTAGAAATTTTGTGGAAAAAATAATTTCATGGAGGGAAGAATGTAAAACCCAATCTTCCATGGTACGTTTCCTTTTGAATAATACAATAGCTTTCAGGGTACGCAACTTTGAGATTCTAACACACTGCGACCAATCAAACATGCCGTTTTGAATAGTTATAAACAGTTTTTAAAATTTTATAAATATTATTTTTCTAAAAGGAACTCTATTTTGAATTTGGAGTATTAAAATTATCCTAGAGTGAATTTATGGTACTTTTCTAAAAACATTCAATTTTTTATGAATAGTGAAATACAGTTGTTTATTAGTTAAAATCGACTTTTTAATTAAATAATTAATTATTTTATTTAAATTTATTTTAGGTCAAAATATATATAGAATAACTATATAAGTTCAATGCAATTCATATGAGTCATTGAATAATAAGCTTATATATATATATTTTATTGATATTTTTACCCTCTTTTACCCACATCCTAGGAGCATTTGAAAATTTTCATAAACCATAATTTTACCACTTTTGTGAGTTTAATTTCAAAAATCTGACACACATGGTTGACTATAGTAAATAAAATTTGGTTCAATATGATGACAAAAAAAATTTTGAATAGTAAATTTTATCTTCTATTTGCTACGATTAAAAATAAATACACTAATTAAGGGTAAAATGATATTATAATTATCCAAATAGATGTCCTCATTCTATTGGATAATTGTAATTCGACCAAAAACAACCTTAGGAATAAAATATGATCCCATTTTGTCCACATGGATTAGATTATGACATTTATTATTATTTTATTTATAGAAGAGTTAAAAGAGTTAAATTAAAAGTTTAATAACTAATCAATTTTAATATAGGGTTAAACATAAGATATATTAGAATATAAATATTCATTAAAAAGATAAAAATATTTCTTACATAAAGGTATTTCATTTATAATTTTTATACAATAAATAATTTAATTTACTTATGGCAAAATGTTGATGTAGTAATTACATTATTATTGAAAGATTAAAATAATTAATATTATAAATATCCAAATAAATGTAATTTGAGACTTATGATGAATTAAACTAATTTTTCTATGTAAATATGACATGTTATGGTAGATTAAAAAAATTTTATTCTATGTTATAATGTTTTAATGGATTTCAAAAAAAAATACTAAATAGATTCAAAATTGAAATAATTGAGTTTTTCAAAATAACTATATTATTAAATAATATAATATTATTGAAATATAAGTTTCTGAAAAAAGACATAGATAAGGTTATTTATATTAATAAAGAACCACTTGGTGTTCTTTGGGATGTTTATAGTAAGTTTATTAACAATATAATTTAAAATTTTGATGAGACATTGTAAATGTCATACTATTTAACTAAGAGGTAAATCTAAAAGATAAGGATGATATGATGACTTAAAAATATCTAAAACCTATTGGTTGAGAGGTTTTCTACCCATACCCACCTTAGACTCTAAATAAATCATTTTGGTGCCATTTGAAACCGAAAATGAATTTATTATAAAATAATGTTTCTACTTTCCTAAAGTGACCCTCACCACTCATATAAAAGGGAAATTTCCCTTGTCTTAATTTCACATCTCCAAATCCTTTTGGATCTTCCCAAACCTACCCAAAATATCCTCCCAACATTCCTCCCTTAATTATATAGGCGTTCCTTGGGTTAGAAAGCCAACAAAATGATCCCTATTGATCAAATCATAAAATAAGAACCCAAAGAAGAGGTAAATATTTCATCACCTATATGAAGTTCTTTTCTTCTTCCACTACCACTTTCTTCGTTGTTTCAATTCTAAAATAATAACGACATTATCTACTATATACTGTGATGTTATTTTAAAAATTGTATGACCATATTCAATATTCTATGTATCATATGAATGATAAATTCACAATACATGTGTACGTACGACTTACCGTCTCCACGTTGTGGTGTTGTTTATCATTCAAACACTTCATTATTAGGATGGGTATTATAATGAGTATAACAGATTTAAATAATAAATAAAAAATGTTAATGATTATGTATATATTATATACCATCAAATTACATACAATTTCACCATCAATAAAATTATATTGTTGCTCCTGCATACGTATAGATTATCATCTCCATGAACATGATGATATTCATTCCCCATCATAATCATTCACAAATAATTATCATTTTATGTATAAAAATAATATTTATGAACATAATATCATTCTATATATGAATCAAATACATCACATCCATAACAAACATCACTTATGTAACCATGCATATAAAATAAAATGAATCAGTTAACACCCAAAATGATGATACTAGTGAAATTTTATTAAAAAACAATATTAGAGGATCATATATGATATCATATTTATGAATATAGTTCTTTTATAATTTGATAAAAATGTTTTAACTATTATACAATAGGTTAAAATACCATTGACTTCGGAAAAGTACAATGTTTTGGTTAATTTCACAATCCCTTTATTATTTGAGGTTGTTTTGTGTAAGTATCAACTTGGATCACTTTATCATCCACATATGTGTTTTCTTAAAAATGCACCTCAATAAATTTTTACTACTTACAATACAATGGGTTAATGTCATTTATACCCTTATTCGACTTTATAGGTTTTTAATGTAATCTTTCTGTCATTTTTCAAACAAGGTACTTTATGACCTTTTCAACAAAATTAAGGTACTAATGCCTTTTTTTAACTTATACTGTAGGTGAGGCTATTTTCTGCACTTAAAACATTGTGAAAGCATTCCTTACAATATTATAAGAATATTTTCAAAATTAATTTTTTCTATTATAATTACATGACTTCTAAATGATTTCAAAATAGAATGAGATATTTCTCTTGAAATGTTTTTATTTCATCTATGTCAGCATTCATAGATGTTTTTCAAACCTATTTAAAGTTGATTTGTTATGATACATGTCTTCTAATCTGTTTTGAATTTTTTTTGATATATTTCACTATGGATGTGTTATTTTTATACCATTCATGGTTTAAGGATTAGGTATTGACATTAAGTATACTAGTTTTAATACGAATGTTTATGTTATGTTTAATCCATTTCATACGAGAAATGCATTGGAATTAGTATGTTATGGGTGGAGCTCACAATAGGTCATCGATGCATCAGAAGGTATCATTAGAAAACTATTGTCTTGGCAGAAGGCCTTGAAAAAATCTTATTTGTAATACAATCAAAAGGCCTTGGCTATGTAGTTATGAAGTATAGCATTATGCATTCCATCATTATGAATGTTGATATTGATATTGCATGTGATTATTCGACTCCAAGAATATAGATGTGAATAATTAAAAGGAAATATTCGATTTTATCTTTTCCATATTATGTTGAAGTTTAAGTTTAAAATTATTTTTTATTACTCTTCTACACAAAATTAAATTTTAATTCTTATTTATGAAATATTCCGCTATATTGTTATCATTTTTAAGCATCTGATCTCATCCCTTTCTATGTATTATTTTTTCGCAGGATGTGATCAAGTATTTTATGGTTGACCTACAGGGATAGTTTAAGGATATATGTGTTTTCATAATGGGGAAACATGTTTTTGATGTTTTTATATCATTATTTAATTTAAAAAATTAGTACATACAAAGATACTAAATTGATCAGTATTTTGGGAAAAGATTCCTTGTATCGTGCCAATGTTATGTAATAATAAACCAACTCGGGGTAACTGGGGTTAGGATGTTACATCTACCTCTGCTAGTAATAATTCCAACAACCTGGGGGCCTCTATTTGTGCTACCGCATCGTTCTCTGCATTAGAAGCACTTCTTATAGAAGATATAGGTGGAAATGGACATTTCTTCTCGACGTTTTGCTGGGGTTCTTCTAAGATTTGATCTTTGTTAGAGAAATTTTGGAACCCACCTAATATTTTCTGAGTGATGAGAGAAGGGACCAGTTCAATTTTCATATTCCCTATACACATCGTTCACGGTTTTTCCTGGTTTAGCAGCATATCGAGTGAATATGTTGGCCCCTCACACTTGGAGAAAAAGACTACAACACACTCATCAGACCTATGCTTTCTCTTGAAGAGTTTATCAATAATATTCTTTTGGGCTGGGGTACTGAACTGGTATATAATCTAACTACAAAGATCCTCCAAACATGTTATTGATCCAATGGGTTACTGGTTGTACCAGATAGTTGCACACACTTCTAGTGTCTGTAAGAAACATCAGATCATTTGAGTCTCTTCTTGTGATAGAGTTCCATGCATGGGTCCACACCTAGAAATAATGTAGTCCAAATGTTGAAATTGATTTCTTGTCCCATTAATGTGGGAGACATTATGATTTTTGAAACCTAGGGTTCTGGAATTTCATCCACACATGCCAGATATCGATTTTCGTAAGATGGAATTTCCCCCTTTTGAGTTTCTAGATCCTCAAGGTGAGTAACTAGTGCTATCATCTGATCATTTGGATGAGGATTCCAATAGTGACTAGGGTCCCATATCACCAACGTGTTGGTGGGGTTTTCAATATGGTAATAGGTCCTAGTGGATCAATGTAAAACTAGACTAATTACCCATTGAACTGGGGAAATAGACTATAGATTATCTTGTGGGACCATTGGAGCTGTCGGTGGAAGCATAATTTGGTCTTGAGGTTGGTTTTCACATTGCTCAAGTGTATTTCATGATGCATATTATGGCTTCTTTCCATAATCATCGGCCTCCACCATGTATATATGGGAATCGTTCTCAAAGTGACCATGATGCAAATCAATAGGTTGAAGTTGTTCCTAACCCTTCCCCTACTAACCCGGTCGAGGATTACCATAATCGGATTGTCGTTCCACAGTGTGCATGGTGAGGAGCTCTTCAACCATCATTTCCGTTTTGTATGTTGTTTATGCAACACTACCTTTTCAAGGCCATATTCTCTCTTTTTTCACTAATCCAGATGATTCATAGTGTTTGACAGTCCCAATTTTCTCATTTCTCTTAGTGGGATCTCGACCGAGAGGTAACTACTCTGAAGGTGTATGAAGGCCAAGAAATGTTATTTGTTAGAGAGTATGGAAACCTACATGGTTTATCAGGTGTTATACTGCACCATCAGTTTTTTCTTCTTCACCATGCCTTTTTCAAGTACCCCCATCCATGTATATTTGTGGAATGACCATGTTCACTATGAAAATTCCTCGAGACATATCCACAATATCATTGGGTGAACCATGATATAATTGGATAAGGATGAAATTTTGGGAATCATACTACCCCCATCCATGAATTATAACATGTGTGGAAGCCTCCTTCATAACTTTATGGTGGATTGAGGCTTCTCTGGATTCTTCCATTGGCAGCTAAGTACATCCCTCCTACCTCAAGAAGTTTCATCGGGGCATGGAATATTTTTGATAAGTGGATTACCTCCATATTGGTTGGTAATGGAGTTTTGAGGGTCTCTTCTCGGAAAAACCGATGTGTGAGGAGCACTAAGGAAAATATAAACAAGAACATGGTGGTACCTCCATGATTGGGTGCAATGAAGCAGGGAGGGACTTTACTGAAGTTGAAATGAACATGGGGAGGACCAACATGGTGATAATTTTTAATTTGGGTAATACCACCTCATCGGTCATCTCTAGTGGTCGTGGTATGAGGAGGGCCTTCATACTCACCATACAGGATATGAGAAAGACAATCGCAATGACCGTCAAAGATGTAGGGATGGTCTCTTTTGGAGTTTTTGAAAACAAGTGGAGGATCTCTATGATTTAATGTGACATGGCATAGAGGATCCTCATGATGATAAGCTTATAGGTAAGAGAAATTAACTTACCTGAGGCCAAGGGCATGGGGAGTACCTTCATGCTAAGTGTCAAAAAGAGAGATGACCTCTGCTCAGGCTAATGATGGTGTCGTGGGAGGGACCTCCATTATTGATGCGAGAGTTGGGGGGACCTTTACTCTATCTGATTATGGTATGTGGAGGACCTCTATACAAAACATTATCATCACAGGTCATCCCATGAGGGATGATTCTTGCACCGATGGATGGAGTCAACCAACCCTTTTTATGGTGTGGCTGGTGCCCCACTCATTACGGGGAATGGAATTTATCCTACTATAGGATAGAGATGTTCCTATACTATGTAACAATTAATGGACTATAGTGTGTGCAAGTAGTGACTTAGGCCATTGAGGACATGGAATATTATTCCCTTTGACATGCGACTTCCTGAGATTATCCCTGACATTGATGCTTAGTCTGCTGATCAATAGATGGATGTGAAATTGTATGGACCACCTACTCCATAGACTCTGGGACAAGCTAGAAACACGGAAATGGCCAGGTGGGATCCCTCCTCTATGGCTCCATAATAGAATTAATAACTGCGAGGACTCTGGGATACCATACTTCATCCTCATAAGGGAGTGAACTTTATGGGTGCTCTAGGGATAGGCCACCAAAGCAATCAATGTTGGTGTGGGTAGAAGTGGATACCTGTGCGACCCCTAGGGTGGATGCATTAATAATTCATAGAGGCCTCCATGCCTTTACAAGACATGTCCCTTTTTAGGATAACCTTCTCTTGTTCGTATCAATGAACAATGGTATTAATCACTATCATTTGAATCAATTTTGAGGGTGAGATGGGATGTGGGTGCCCCACAACTATGGTCACAAATGTTTTCACATAAGTGCGGAGTCATGCAGTACTACTATGTTGGCATTACCACTAACCCAACGTTCATAGGTTGAAGGAGATTAGTTTCCTATAGTTATAGCGTGGGTCCTAGAAAGTAGGATAATTCAAAAAACAATACAGATAGAAGGATTGTGATGCCCAGTTTCCCTGCACCTCTCAGACTTTCAAGGCTCGATATAATTATCCACACTTACAATGTACAGACCTGGACGACCAATGAATAATTACCTTTATCATTGGTATTTTTCATGTTATTCCTTCTATTTTTCATGGTAGGTGATGGTACTCAATATCTGGAACCAGTGACATGCTAATATGATGATGTATCAATGATTTTAATCCCCGTGATGAGGAGAATAATTTCATGTTGGGTTCTTCATTTTTGTTTCAGAGGATCTCGTCAGGGTGCATGCATCTATCTTTCAATAAGGACACCAAACTGTTTGTTTCCCCACATTCACCATTTCCCAAGGTTGGTGAAATTCATCACTTTTTCATAGATGTTTTCATCATTATTGAAATGGGCAGATGAAATTTTAGACTCTCCTTCTAGGGATTTCTCATTATAATTCATCACCTAGAATGGGAATCCTTCAATGATTAAGTCATTTTTTGTGAAACTATTCCTTGTGCCATATCATTGTGGGTATTGGTTATTTTAACAAATTCTATAAGGATATTCCATGTGCTCATGTCAGGGAAGCAACCTCTTGTTAGGGGAGTAGTGATGTTGGGAATTTCTTGAGTGTCTGGGAACTAAAAAACTGGCACATCTGGATTTCTTAGCCTTATGATATGGCTTCTTGAGGGCATGGAAGCCTGAGGAATCCCTGCCGAACATGGGAAATTATATGATGGATTCATGAATTTAAGGATTTTCCCATTTTCACATGTTTAACATAAGTTATTTCATTAGATTAATATCTATTAGATATGGATGATACTAATTAGGACACTTGAGAGAGAAAATCAGATTGGTATATCTCAATGGGGGAGAAATTGATGGTTTACTAGATGGTTGTACCGAGACGCCCAATAAAGATGGATCCAAGACAGAGTGTCCCATATAGGGAAGATATCACACCATGATGGTCGATTTGGATGCCTCATAGGGTTGGTGAGAGGATGATCGGGTCCCTGAAAAGGGGAAAATAATGATTACAATTAGTGGGGATTGAATCTCATTGAAGCTTCCTATGTACCATGATTAGAAGATAGAGATCAAAGCCCATGTGGTTTTAGAGGTTGAGTCATGGGATTGGAGAGTAAGAAGTTGACAATAACCCAAGGACCTTCTAGAGCATATATATTGTTAGCGGCCCAGGTGCTACAAATAGAAATGAGATGAACAGGGCATACACATGGTTAGATGTACGAATAGATGGAGTGATTTTACCGACATGTGGTGGGCTAGGTAAATCCAGTATCGATATGAATGATGTGTCAAATAATGAAATGAAATGGATGAAACCAAAAAATATTTTAGAGGAGATTGTATTGGGAATAAGGTTCTATGAGGTTTCCAACATATCCCCATGGTAGGGAATCAATGTCAATGTAGTTCTGTATAGGTTGATGAGTCACCTGAGGATGTGGCTCCTCAGAATGGGCACATGGATTGGACCCGAAGGAAGTAGAATCTTCGACTTGAGGCATGGCCTTCCTAAATCACAAATAATCAAGGGAGACACTAGGATGAGACTTGAGTGATGTGATTGAACATCAGGGAATATTCATACATACCTTGCTCAAAAAGGGAAAAGATCAAAGTCCGCGTAGTTTTGATATGGGGGAACAATATATGGGTTTTCACAATGGATATCTACCCAATAACATGTTGGTGAATAAATGTTATTAGTAGCCCATAAAAAGAGGGAAACTATTGGTTCTATGAGTATAGATTGAGTGTGGGGATTTTAAATGGTTAGCTTCCTAATAACAAGTCTGACACCAATAACTGGTGGACTAAGGATGTGGGTCCCAAAAAAAAGGAAACCGTTGTTTTCTTGTGTTTGGGGTTGATTCTCAAAAAGGCTTCCAACATATCATGTCAAAGAGACATAGATTAAAACACACATCATTTCAATTCATATAGTTTAACATCATTCGAGATGAAATGGGTTTAATTTTTAACATCATGTGCAATGAGGGAGAGCTGATGTGAAGTGGTCTGGACTAATTGGTGATGGTCTTGAACCTTTGAGTGGCATCAAACATATCATTACCAGAAATGTAAATGATTAATGTCCACTTAGTTCAATTAAGAGGGGTATAGGGCATACATACTAATGAAACCCATAGAGGATGTCATGGTCGATGCTTACTCTAAGCCCTGTTGTGTAATTCTCGGTGTGAGAAACAATAACCAACAAATGCCTAGATATCACATTTCAAAAGGTTCATCCACATGGAATAGAGTGGGAAATATTCATGGATACCTGCCTAAAGTAAAAAATTGGAATATTCATGGTTAATGGCCCTAAGAGAGGATGATTGGGAGTTACTTTAGGAGGGAAACCCAATTAGGGGGTCATTATGTTTGAGAATGATTTTGTTCTATAGAAGTAATGACTCATTCTATATCAATAACACAAGGATTACCCAATCAAAGATGTTCAGGGCATATGTAGGGGCTGCATGAAGAACAAATGGTGACAAATCCCAGTGGGAAAGGGAGAGAGGGAGGGAACTGGTTCATATCCCCTCTCCTCCCCTCCCTAACCTGAACACCTGCATCAATCACGGTTTAAAGACATGTGTTGTGTACGTGGGTGTTTAGATGTTTAAATTATTGAAGATTCGACAAATAGGATTCAATCCTCACCCCTATCACTCAAATTACTTGAACCAAACCATTCTTGATAAAATTATGTTACAATTAATTCCAACTGTTGGAACGTGGTTATAGAGTGATCCATTTGAATCATAAATTTGTGTGCCTATGTGAAGAAGTAATATCCATTAGAATTCCAATGTGAAGGAGCATGAGGAAATGAAATTCAACATGAGGTGCCACTCAAGTATCTTTGAAATAATTACACACATGCCTAGATGGTTGTGCAAAATAAGCTCAAAATAATATGTGTGTTGTGTGCAAGAGGATCCCAAACATGGTTCCCAGGGATGCGATATTCAAGAAATATTAATGGTTTCTTTAATAAGAAATTATTTTGTTTCAATATGAATGATTGTGAAAAAAATGGGATATTTGGGTGCAATAGTGTGTATTTCTTGCAATGGGGGATGGTTGCATGCAATAGGGGATTATTGCATGGAATAGGGAAGGATTTCACACAATAGGGAAGGATTGTGTGCAATTGGAGAGGGTTTCAAGCAATGGGGGACATTCTCATGCAATAGGTTGGGATTTCATGCAACAAGGATGTTTTCATGAAAAGGGAATAGTTTTCATGCAATTTAATTCGAAAAAGGGAATGTGTAGAGGGTTGATCCCATGTGGGACCACCTAATAGAGGAACCCTGGGAGACCTCTCACGCAATATTTAGTACCTAAAGGCCGTGATTTTTATGTTGAATTGTTGTTTTACACACATGGGAGACATTTTGAATTTTTCAATATTCATGATTTTAGGGGGGGGGGTATACTTCTCTATATATGTGATTTGTGGTGGTGGAGGTATGATAATGGGGTCTGTGTTGTTAAGAACACCAGATTTTGGGTCGCATGAGAAGTTTATGTGCCACCCAAGGCTTTTTGCGCACACAATTGGGGACATCATGGGAGAGGGGAGCACCATACTTCCATTGGGTTCATAATATTACCTAAATAACATCAGGTTTTACAATCATTCTTTGAATTTAACATGCACCTCTATGGTGTATCTCAAGATTATCTGTTGAGGTGAAATAAGCTTTCAATTTTTTTTAAAATGGTTGTTTTTGGTCTCAATCCGATTTTGGTGCCAACAATAGGTATTATATATGATTATTGGAAAATTATCTCAATCGTCAAACCCACTATCCAATATGACATTGAAGTGAGTAATGTTATACTATAATAATGAATTTTAAGGTATAATCAAGGAGTTAAAATATAATTTATCATTGCACCATCCCACACATGACTCTTAGGTGGGTAACTATTTGAGATATATAAATATGATTCAAAAAGGGACTACCCAATGTATTTTTGTAAAATGAAAAAGTAACAACCTATTCTTAATGTAAATTTATTTATCATGAGAATAAATATCCAAAATGTGATAAGAATTTATAAGTAGTAATCTTCTCATTGACAATTTGGAAGAATTATATTTTGATGGAAAAGTGTGAGATATATATATATATATATATATCCAAAGACAATAAATTATATATTCACATAGATGAAACATATTCTACAATAGTTATATTGGATAGAGACAATTAGGTATATGACTTCTCAAACCATTAACATCCTATAATTGGAAATAAAGTGACCAATTATCTGGGTAGAATGGTTCATAAAATCAAAAACATGATAACTATTTATATGTATCTTTTGATATTAGAAACGTAATGGATGAATATGGTAATTATAAAGAAATTAATAACAATAATACATTCCCTAATGATTCCTCAAACATCCCTTCAAGGGATCATTGTGTACTCTAAATGTTGTGATATTGAAATATGGAAGGTGAATCTAATATGAAATGTAAAACCTAAAATTTAAAAAAAAACTGTAGAAGGGGTTGTAAGAGTTGGATCACGACTATGTGTAACTTAAAATCAGGTGATGAATAAGGAGTTGTTTAATGGTGCACATAGCTCAATATTCTACATCCATCTAAGGATCATCATGATGTATCAATAATTTTTAGAGAAAATTTTATTGGAAAACATGAATTAGGGGATCATGGAACATACATCTATGTGAAAATTATATTTGGAAGTGTATGTAAAAAAATAAAATTCTAAGATGATTATGTATCCATTACACATACTTATATAAAAATTGGAAACATCTCTATGGATGTTAATATTGGTCCCTTAAAAAATTACATATGAATAATTCTACATGTGGTTAGATGGATCATCTATTAAAGGCTGATGAATTCATTTCAATTTATGGAAACATTACTCTCTATCATCAAGGAAGGATATAGATTCAGAAATGGGTGAAACTCATAGAACACCAACAAAAATTATATCTTATTTAGATTGAATGAATATGAATGTGTTCTTGAAAAAATATCTAAAATAATCTAAAACCTAAGAAAAATATTACAACATATAACACCTCAATTTATATCCAATATGAGATTACTATCTAGAAATATATGTCCATGTTGTGATTATGGTTGGTGGACAACAAATAAGGGTGAGGTAAACATCTTCCTATAATATAGTACTGAAACAGTAATATATTTACATAATTTATCAAATTGGATCTATATGAATCAATTTTATGGTAAACGATAAAGAGAAACTAATTGTTACGATAATATTTGAAAATGAATGCTTTTTGTACCTAAAATAGTCAATTAAACAATGAAAAGGTCAAGAACATTTAGAAACATGTTAGTGTAAATCGAAGTCAACTGAACTGTTAGGATGATAACTATTAGAGAGATATAATGATTGATATTGATGGTAAAATTATCCACCATAAATATTCATAGGCGAATATTGAGATTTGGGAAGAAGGGAATGATAAGTCAAAGGTATATCGACCCCATTGAGATTCTTGTCTAAATGAGAGAGGCTCTCAATCTGTTAACACAACAATTAAACCTATCTCAAGTATACAATGTATTTTATATCTCCCTTTGGAGAATGTACCTACCAAATCACACACATATATTAAATTTAGAGCTTTTATAGTTGAAATTTATTTCTCTTATAGAGATAAACCATTTGTGAACTTAGACTATAAGGAAAATGTATTACGAAATAGGACAACTCATAGAGTTAATGTATTATGGAAGAACTATATGTTTGAGGAGGCTACTTGTGAAATAATGAAATAAATGAAACATAAGTTCCAATTAAAATTTTAACTATATAATGTAAAAAAATTAAAGAAGAAATTATTTAATGGGGATGAATGTAACAACCATGAATTCTATTAGTGGAATTTCCCCTTATGATGAAATGAATGTGTCATATTCGTAATGATGTATTATATACATCTTATAAAACATAGAAAATACATAATCAAAAAAATTATTATTTTGAATGTGACATTAAATTTTTGGAATAAATATTTCCATTAAAATTGATTGTATTATAATAGGATAAAAAGTACAAAATACAATAACTATTATATGAAACATTTTATATTCTAGAGCCCTAAAAATGATTTCATTCAACAGCGACACTATATAATAGAAACTGAATATCAGTGATGAAATAATAATTAAAAAAAATAAATTTAAACCAGTGAAAAAATGGAATTTCACTGAATCATTAATTAAATTAGGGGTATTAATTATTGTTGGGAACCCATTTTATTATTAGAAATATGATTTTTGGAATAGTATACTTACCATGGAAATGTAATTTTGGCTATTCGAATCGTAATATGAATATTTAGAATAGTAACTAGAAATTTAGAATACTATCATCACCAATAGAAGTGTAAATTAATTTTTATGTATCATATAATATTAAAATATGAAATATTTAAATCATAACACATGTAAATTAATGTATGTAAAATTACCATATAAGTGATTTTATTTTTGTAAAACATGTATTTTTTATTTGAATACAAAATATAATTTTTGTAATTAAAATTTTTATTCATAAATTATTTTTATAAAATAATATTATTCTTTACAATAATAATAATTTAATTATATTAATCTATATAGTTTTTAAATGGCCTTAGAAATGATCATAATATTTAAAATGGAAATTATTCAACAAAATTTATACATTCAAAAAATATTTAGGTGATATTATTTAGAAAATAATTTTCAAATAATGGATATTACTATTTTAATGTAAACATTGAAAAATGTTGAGATAGAATATTTGGTATTTTTAAAAAAATATTTAATCATTTTGTGAAAAGGGGAATACAAAAAAATTAGATATTTTAATATATAATTTAAAACCATGAATAATTTCATAATAGGTTATGTAACAAAACATTTGTTCTAACTCACATGAACCATTTAAATTCTATATTTAGAATAATAAACTGTACTAGAAGTATTAACATAAAATAATAAACTAAATAATTTAATATTCAAAAAACACTCCTATACAAACCTTGTAGACACCACCCTCTCACCACCCATTATCCTCATATATTCTAACTTCAATAACATAAAAAATCTAAAAAATATTACGCCCATATCTATTCCACATCTCTAGAAGAATAATTCTCATCGAAAGTAAAATCCTAGGTGGCATAATAGGGAATCTTGAGAGGATGCATACAACAAAAAATGTAATGCCATCAATCAATTATTTTAGGACTAATTTCTTTAAACATTATTTTAAAAATTATTTTATGACTAATTTCAGGTTCTTAGTTTATAATTTTTCATTTAATTAAATAATAACAAATTAGTCCTTGATGGTCCTTAAAACATATTAAATATACATTAATAGAACAAAAAATATTTTACTAAAATAATTATCCATATTTACAATGACATATGGATATTTTTGAATATTTATGTACCTAAAATGTAATGAATATCATTTCATTTATCTTATAGAGTTGTATTCTAATTAGAAATGAAATCCATATTTATAAATATGTGATATTACATTGGAATACGAAAATGAAGGCCCTTGGTATAGTGAAATTAAATTCAATATGTCATCAAAATGGTTTTAAATGAACATAATATAAATATATTGACTAAAATATTTATGTAAAAGTCTCTAAATTTATAAATTAAAAGGACTTTTTTGATTTATAACGATGTTAGTTGAGAGTGCATAATGAATCTAGACACGAGGTATAAGATCTCTCCAAACCTCCCTATTTTTCATTGGTCCATGCTTTCTCTCTCATTCATGTAGTTTCTCAATGATATTTTTTTATATTCTATATATATATCCCATAGAAATATACATAGTGTAATTCACCTTTCATTGAGGGGGTAAACATGTTATATTGGATCACTTCTTAATTTTTTTTTTAAAAAAATAGATTTATGTAAACAAATGTATTTTCCTATATCATTTTATGTACTAGTTAATGATATATTTTAAACCTTACTTATTTTTTATGATTAACAATTTTAGTATGAAGAAACTATTTCCCATAATATCAAGTATTATAGAAATTACTATTTCTGAATGAATGCATATCATAAGGAATGAATTTTTTTTTATTAAAAATACAATGAAGAGGATGATTAGGGTTGCCTAACACAAGGATATTTATCATTTTTCTACCAATGAACACTATCTTACCTAAATTACAGAATTATTTTTTCAGAAATTCTATAAGATAAATGAAACATAAATAGATGAAATGTTTAAACTAATATTTAATGAAAAAAATTATTTTTTCCAATAATGAAAATTGAATTTATTATTAGGTTTATATTCTCTATCAATCCTATAGTTTGTTTCTATATTTAGTTTGATAGCTCAATCATGATATCTCAATTTTAAACTACAGTTCTTTTATTTAGGGGTGTGAAATTCTTAATTCCTTCCACAATCATAATTCCATCTACTCATATATTAAAGTATGAAATCACACATGAATAGGGAGGGTGACACCTTCAAGGACCCAACTCCATATTATGTTGTTTTATCCATTAAACAGATCAAAATTATCACATGAACAGATTCTATTTATTATAAGCTTGGGAATAATTTAATAGAAATGTATAAATGGGTTTTATTTTAGTTTCATGATGTAAACTCTCCATACCCACAAACTTCACTCTTCGTCATCATAATCATAATAATAATTATGAATTTATGTATATAATTATTGGAATTCCCTCTTACCTCCACCAAGATAAGCCTCAGGTTAGCCATCATTGTTTAATGTAAGAAGTCATGGTGTAATGAGAATGAAAGACAAGAAAATATAAGAAAATAAAAAGAATATAATATCAAGAATGGAAATATACAGGTTCATAATAGAATAAAAGAAATTAAATATATATGATATTAAAAATAAATTAATTTGTTTAAAAAACATAAAAAGGATAAAAAAATAAGAAGAAGAATAATAATAAATTGAGATTCATTGTGAAAACATGTTAATAAATCAGAATGAATGTGTTAATTTAAGAAATAAATGAAAATTAATTAATAAAACTAATATAAATATAAATTATGTAGAAATAATAAAAATGATGACAAAATAAAGAATACTTGGGTGAGGGAACTGGCCTCCTCCATCATGGTAGAACCCCCCATCAGGTGATCAAAAAGTGTTATTCTGTTATAATAAAAAATTGGAATACATGTCCTCATTTACTTAAGACCTACCTTTAGGATCTAATTTTGAATAAGGATATTTAAAATATCACAATTCAATCCTCCATCAAACCCAAAAATTCCATTTATTTAAGTGTTAACTAATAATTAGAAGGGCCTCCTTCAGTGTTCATGGTGGACAAATGATATTGCATTTCTATTAGATTATGTGGTAGTTGTAGGTGAATATGGTTGATGGAACCATCCTCATACCCCTCCCACATATATAAATGTAGAAGAATGAGAATTAAAAATGGTTCTTATGGGGGTTGGTCGATGTATCAAAGTGGATCCATAGTATTTCAGAGTGGAGGACATGGAGAAAGTATGTCTCTAACAAAATCTCGGGGGTCGAATATGGTGGTTCTCATGAATTTCAGTAGATGGCTGATGAACATGATATTAGCGACCGATGGAAAGTGATGGATTGAATTGTCTGAGGGAATTCCAGATAAGAGTTTAAATACCATGAATAGAAAATAATATAATTCCAACGAACATTGAAATTGGAAAATGGGAAATTCTTATTTATAAAAAAATGGAATGGGATGAATTTCTATATGTTTCTATAGTAGGGATGGGATACCAACATACACCTCACTCATAAGTATGTGGTACACATTAGCTTTAGGCAACCTGAAATCCCTATAGGGTTCACCACTGGAAGGCTATATGCATGTGCCTAATTCCCACATGCACTAATGATGAATCATTTCTATGGAAAAGAATCCTTCTCCAGTTGATGTGTATGGTCAATCGTCTCTTGATCTAGCTATAAGGAATTCCATATTTGGGTCAATGTATACCTTGTAAGGCTCACTATTTTTAGTAACTTAAAAAAATAAAAACACACGAGTTTAATCACTTAAACTATTCAACATATATTTTCATTAATTTTTTAATTTGAAAATAATCATTCAAATCCTCTTTTATTCAATATCACTAAATTTCCAAAACATAGTAAAACACTAAAATTCATGGAAATTTAGATTATAAACTCATTAAAACCCAATAAAATATGTTTATAATTATGAACCAAAAATAAGCCTGCCAAATACACCCACATATAATCCATTATTATCCTAAATCATAAATCTTAATAAGCAATTTAGAGGGAACCGATTTAAAATATATTAATGTTGAAATGTAATAATATTATGCGATATTTTTTTAAACCTAACATTCAAAATTCAATTAAAACATCAATTCATTTTCATAATTTTCAAGGAAATAATCAAATCAAGAACAATAATTTTTCCCAATTGAAAAGATTTTACTTCTCTTCTTATTCATTCAAGTTCCATAAATCATAATTATTAAAAGGTAAAAATCATGATTTACCTCTACTTTATTATTTACCTTCATTTATCAAGATATAGTTAAACTGTTTTGATAATCATATCAGGAGAATATTCTTCTAATCTATAATATTTTAAAGGAACTACATTACAAAATATTAAAGTCATAAGACACAAAAAACAATGACGGCTTTCAATTAATGTTTAATTGAAAAGAAGTCTTACAGTAGTTAGGATTTGATGTATAAAATTAAATTTCCTTCAATTTTGATTATATACTATGAATAATTTAGCTCAATGAAGGTAAAATTTCTTTTAATTTTCTCATTAATACAATAAAAACTCCATATTTCCCTAAAAACAAAATGTATGGTTATGCTCAATATAAGACATTCGTAATGATTTATGAACCCTCTTGAAATTGTTTCTACATTTATACTAATTTTTTTTCTTTTTCCATGAACCTTTTAAAAAAATAAAATATTATGCTTTAAATCAACCTCACATCCACCACCTAACAAAAAATGATAAAAATAATAGGTCTAGTAATGGATATTTTTGATCTTCCTAAATCAAGAACAATTCTTCTCATGTATTTTGATTCTTTTTTCATTTTATTTTTTTATCAGGTTGGTAAAAACAATAATGAGTATAATGAAAAAAATACAAAACCATTATTATCACCCAAAATACCACCCCTAAACACCAACATTACAATTAATTTAATATTTATCCCTAAGATTTTCTTCACCCATAACTTATAATTTAGAATATACTAAAATTACTAAGAGTAAGGTAAGAATTTACAAATACTACATGAAACATGTCTCGTTCATAAAAAAATTCATGGTATCCAAGGTATAAACAAGAATTAATTTAATGGTGTTTTTATAGGATATGTGATTTTATAAAAGTTCCTCAATCATATTAAATGTGTTTTTTCATAATCATTGATTTGAAAATATTAAATGCATGTTCTGGATAGTGAAATTTTCAAATATCACTTAATAAAAATGATCAAGATAAAATAACGATTACATGGACCACAAACCATTTAAAAAATGGGGAATATAACATTGGAAAATAACTCTAGGCTTAAATAATAATAAAAAATTGATTCATAATAATTTTAGAACTTCTAGTTATAAAAATTAATAGGGTAATTTCATATATATATGATATAATCCATTCTAACAAATCATGAGTCCTCATTTCAAAATCCATTGTTTAATTTAATAATAAAATTCTAATTTTAATCAGAAAATCTTATTAACATTGAAATATAAACCATGAAAATACATGATTCATAAAAAAACCATTTCTCCAAGATAATTCGTGTAAATCGTAATTCAACTATGGGAATACAATTATAGCTTAATGCTCAAAATAGGTTTTAGATAATAAAATATAAAAATGTTGAACTTAAAAATGTAAATATGAAATCCCATTCCCTTGGAGATTATACATATTTAATCATTATCCATTATGGATTCCTTGTTTAATCTTGACCATATAAAATAAAATTACATAGTTAATCATAAGGATCATTTATTTTAATCTCAAAAAGATAATATATAGTGGGGTTCATGCTAGACTAATCCTAATAATGATATGGAAATATAAAATTCTAGAAAAATAGTTAAAGGGATGTGTCTTGGTATGATTAAGCATGTAGGTACTGATTGTTTACTACCACTAGAGGGTAGTATAATCTATTATCCCATGTTTGATAGTTGTTGGGTCTTCATAGATTTGAACCATGACATGATAATTTTTTATCTCTAACTTATTTGTTCTTGTTTTTGAGAATTCCATCTGTAGAGTACACTGGACCCTAACTCTTCAAAATTAAGTGCAAACATCATGGAATGGGGAGAATGAATTACATAAACAAATCCTATTAAATTTATACTATTTCAACAATTTATTTTTTATCCATTGATTAATTGGGTTTGTATGAATTATATTATCCAAGGGGAAACCAGAAGTTTCAATTACATGAATAAATTTTAAATTTGAATAGTTTAAAATATTATTATATAAATAATAAAAATACTATATCCTAATTTACTAAAGCTCATAAAATTGGATTTTTATATGGGCTTCCTCAAATGTATGTTCATTGAAATCGGTGATCTCTATATGTACCTCAATAGGTGTATATTTTGTTTCATCATCATCATATATAGAATATTAAAGTGTGTATAAATCTAAAATTTGACAAAAATGGGAATTATTAGTAAGTTCATATTGATAAAAAATCAAATGAAATAGATTATTAGATATGTTTTAATCCTTGAATTTGTTTAGTTTCAATATATTCATTTGTGGTGAGTTCTTCTAGGAGTAAGATGGTGGAAATATGATGTAGTTTGTTTGGGTCCTCCATATCTTGTTCAAATTATATAACAACGGTGGATTATTCCTCCATGTATAGATTTATATGAAATGGTACTGGATTTTTTACCTTTTTTAGTATCGTGGAGATCAATTTTTATTTCATACTCATTATAAAAAGTCATTAAGATCATGATGATCTCCTACAAAAAGCATAAAAGGTATGTTTTATTTGTAATGAATCCACTTGATCTCAACATGGATATTTTGATGTTTTCCCCCAAATGGTTGGGATGCAGATATTCATCAAATTTAGACTCATCAACATTGATTCCATCAATGTAATCATTGAAAACTAGTGGCACTTCCTTATTTGCCTCAAATATTTTAATGTTAATTTGGATTTTTCAACAATTCTCAAAAAATCATAATGTAGGAGACATTATATTATGACAACATTCATTTTAATTAGATATTATTATAAAATCATAATCTCTCAATTATAAGGTCTCATCAGTGTAATCTATTTATCAATCCTCAATTTCATTAATTTTTTACATTTATTAAATAGTGATAATTTGATAACATCATCAAAATTAAAATTTTTACATTTTTATTGAATAAAATGAAATCCATATATATTATAATAATAGAAAAATAAAAGTAATATACTTATAGATCCTATAAATTGCACCATTTTTGAATGAACTCTAGTCATAGTGGAAGGGAAAAAATATTTAGTTTCTAAATTGGACACAAAGTCTAATCAGGTTCATCTCACTTAATGATAATTTTTAGTTTTAACCTACTTATTCTATCAATCCTAAGATTCCTATTTTTAGATATTTTTATAAAATATATTAATGAAATAAAATTACAATAAAATGAAACATAAAACTAACATGAAGTGACAAAATTTTAATTAACAAAGAATGAACCTGGACAGTTTGGTTTTTTTAAGGGGATCCATCATTCTACTTGATTGTGTTTAAATTTTTTTTGACTGCTTAATCATGAGATCTCACTTTAAAATACTGTGATTTAATTTAGTGGTAGAAATCCTGAATTCCTTCAACAATTATATTTCCACCTCTTACTATTATCACGGGTGATGGAACACAATAATCTATTGTGTAACACATTCCTGGAACCAAATCCATTGTATGTGGTTTCATCCATTACGTGGTTTAACTTCATCCCATAATGTTTTTATATTTAGTGGACATGATAAAATGATTTAATAAAACAATAATAATGATTTTTGTGTTCTTTTTCTTAAGTAAAATTTTCAAAACTCCTTCAATTAACTATTTCTCATCACAAAATTTTTCAAATTTAGTTTTTTATGTGAAGAATGAATTGAATTTCTACTAACCTTACACATTCCAAGACATGGGTTAGCCCAACATTTTTAAGGAAAACCAACCACAATTGAATGAGAATGAATCATAATAAAATATACTAAAATATAATAAAATAAAAAGAATAGTAGTTAGAGAATTATGAGAGAGATATAGAATTAAATAAAATAAAAAATCTATATAATAAGATAAAATAACTAAATAGTTAAAATATATAAGAATAATGTTATAAAAATAAGAAGAAATGAAATTTTGGATGGATGGAAAACACACTTTTATAAAAACAATTATTGTGTTATTTAAAGAAATAAATTAATATAAATTATAAAAAATATGCATTATAAAAAGAAAAAAACACAAGAAGTGGAAAAAAAATTAGGTAGCCTTGGCCCAGGGAAATGACCACCTCTTTTATTAAATATCTGCCCCTTGGGTGCTCAACATGGGATCTTATTTTATTGAAAATGATTGGAATTCTCAGTCTCTTTAATTCAATTTATCTCTTTAGCATTTTGGATTGAATGATGATATTATGTATATCTGAATTCAAAAATCCATCTATCATGGACATTCAATTTAATATGGTGGTGTATGAGGAATGAAAGGGCCTCCTTCATTATGTATGGTGTATGTATGATGTGTAATTTCCGTTGGAGGACATGGCATCAACATATCATAAATGAGAATAGAACCATCTACCTCATCTTCATACATCCTTCAACCTGGGAAGAGGATACTTTGAAATATTGATAATAGGGTTTATAAAAGTTTTTGGAGGAGGATCCTTGGTGGTTTTTAGTGGAGGAAGTTGATAAAGTAGGCCATGATGGATCACTTGCTGGTCAGAGATTATGGTTCTGGGGAATTGTAGTCTAAGGCTGGAGAACCCGAACAAAAAAAGTAGTAATGAGTGGCAGAGTGGTTTGTCCAAGGGTGTGGATGAGAGGTGTATAAACCCCATAGACACTAACTCATATAATTCCATCCCACATGAAAATGGGACTAGGATGAGTTCTTCCTCATAAAAAAGTCAAGGGATACCCACTTTAAGCCTCATTTAACAATAGTGGTTTCCGATAATACACCCCATACACAAACATGTGGGGTGCATATTCATGTCATCTATGCGGGCTTTGGTATATCTACACTCCATGGGGGGTTCACCATCCATAATCTATACACATATGCCTAATTCCTTGTAAGGTCATGTTGGATACCTATTTCCACAGGGCTGCATTCCCATGTGGTTGTTCAGTAAAGTTTTTTTACAAATATTCCCCTAAAATAAGTGTATAAATTCACATTCCATATTTATTGATTGATTAATTTTTTCATAATACCCCACATAAAAGAAATATTTAAAGAAATAATTCTTGGATCCTTTTTATATGTTTAATCCACATGGACTTAATTTTTATGTCATATACATCATTATTTATAAAGTATTGTACAAAAATTAGTTAATTAGTAAATTTATAGAATTCATTATGTTATCACATTTGGCTATTTTATAATTCATGATTCCTTTCTATAGGTTTTTATCTTTTTCCTTATCTAGGATTTCTGTACATAGGTGACATAGTCATGTACATGTTATAATGTGTGCCCCCAAATTTTCATTCCAATGAAATAGGTAATTTTTATGTCTCATGAGATGATATGTAAGGTATTATGGGATGAATACAACCTTAAACGAGTCTCTATCCTCCATGTGATGTAGCATAGGTATTTATCATAGATTTATGATTATGTAATGTTTTATATTATTTATATGTTCCGATATTTCCATGATCATTTGATTCCATATCATTTATGAAAAACATCAATATAACTGTTCAAAATCCATGTATTTTATAATATCACTTTTTCACTGTTTAATACTATAATATTGTTCTACATCATGTTTATTCCTATACTAGGCTTTATAGATCACTCATTTTCTATAGGTTTTTCCCTAATTATCATATTTTCTATTTGGAAAAAAGATATGAAAGATCACATTATTAAGAATAGAGAAAATATTTTTATTTGAGTTTCATTCCAATACTTTATGTACTTTATAATTTAATAATACCAGGCCTCTTGTACCTTGGGATAAGGGTATTTAATATTTATTTCAAAAATATTAAAATAATATATAAAAATTACTTGAGTAACTATACCATTAATTTTCAAGATAACAACCCCAAATCATTAAATCATCATAGTAATCAATGTCTTCTCCAATAAATTATAACTCAACATCTACAATTGGAAGTTTTCCATAGTCCATCGATTCCAAGGACAAGTGTAACCTTAATGTTTCCACGTGGATGCTCGATAATGTTAGATATTTGAATAATATACATATAACCGATAATGAATAATTTGGTATGGCTAAAATTATTCAACGTATTTCCATAGTTTGCATAGAAGAAATATGCTTTAACCACAAATTATCCCATTCCTTTGGTTTTATCCTTCAACCATGATTATTCATCAATCTATAGTAATTATCATACATTTTATAATATAATCATGATGGGATACCATGAGAAGTAAAACATGATTTCATTTCTTCAAACATACACCCATGTTGTTTTCTATCTCCCCTACATATAAATTCCTACTCCAATAGGTTAATTTGATTCCCAATAACATCAGAAATTTTTCAACATCCTATAACCATTACTCTTTTCTCTTAGATATACACTTCATACCTTAGAAGAGTTGCTAGTGGATTATTCATCATTAAGTCAGCTCACCCAAAATAACAACTCGATGAATTCAATCAGAAATGGAACTCTCCAAATTTAAACATCTATTCACAATTCATTTTTATAAATATGAAATTAAATCATTACTTCTTGATATCGGTAAAATTTAAAAAATTGTCCTTTCCTTGGTTGGAAGCCAAACACTATTGTATTTATATGATTGGTTCAGGAAATAATGCACAATATTACAACTAATATATCCTAAGCATAGGGATGGATGAATCATATAAGGATAATGGTAACATATCCCCTCATGGTTGCACCATCATGATCATAGTTTTTGTTCCCATGGTTACATGATGACAAAAAATATTTTTCCTTAAATAGAAATCTATCCACATTACAATTTGTTTTAGTGTGATGAAATTAAAAGCAAAGAATATGGTTACATGGATCATCTTGGTATTTATCTACATGAATTATATTATATCTCGATAAATAGAAAAACTAACATTTGGATACATTAGTAGATGTTTATTAAATTATCTTTTGTATTATATTGGTTATTGGGATTCAATATTATTTTAATTTGAATAAATATCCATGTGAAAACATAGTGATCTATGAATTCATAAATATGTGGATTATTTTTTAAAAACTGTGAAATAATAAAAATGAAATGAAATATTTTCACAATTAAAATATGGTTTTCAAATCAATAGTTTCCAAAAAAATTAAAACAGCAACAAAAGAAATTTAAGAATTCACTCAACTAAAACAATTTTTATAATAAAATTTATGGATCTTTCAAAATAATAAATACATCATTAAAAACAACTAAAAATTAAGAGAATATTTATTTCCAATATAATTCATCATAAATTTCTAAAAAAAATTCAAAAAAAAGTTAAAATCAAGAATACTATGACATTTAATCACAAAAATTTGTCATTTGTAAAAATATTTTTCATTAAATTGTATAGTTCATAAAAAATATTCAATATTAATCTACAATTTGAACATTGAAAATTAATATTGTAATGAAAGTAATGAAAATAGATATATAATCATGATCCAATTTGATACATAACAATGAAGAACAATGTATTGATTAAAATGAACTAATAGTACTCACAACTAATGGAATTTCCACTGTTTCTCCTAAAAAATGCATTATAGTTATTCTCAAAATGGAAATTTATAGATTTGTATTATTTTAAGATGAAACTTATTGGGAAAAAAATTACCACCCATTAAATAAAAAATATATATAACCTAGTCGAACCATTAAATGTAGTGGTAAAATTAACCCTAGTATAATGAAACCATGTTTTTCAATGGTCCCAATAAATGGACACTCACCAGAAGAGATCCCCTTGAAAATTTGAAGACTAGTTTCACAATACCTATTCATATAATATAAGAAAAAACTAAAAACATGAGAATAGATTAATCATACTGAGTTAAAATTATATCATTAAAATCAAATGATAATTAAATTAATGAATGGTGCTTCTTTAGTTTGGGAATCCCAAACATTTTCTCCATAGTAAGTTTATCATACACTAGAAAACTAAAATCTCCAATGTATATACATGAGAGAGGTATTAACTATTTTTGTTTATACATCAACAAGATAATATTATATTATAGTCACACCACTCTAATAATGAACACATGGGTTAAGAACCATGACAACTATTTCTATAGTATATACTAAACCAATGGACAATGAACTTATTTTGATGATTTTATCCTTCCCATGATGATTATTCCACCCCACAATCACTCATATAAATGGATTCATAATCTACCATCTTTACACATTATTTTAATAACGACGAATTGGATAAATACACTCCTGAATTTAAATAAGGATTCCCCACCAGCATCGATAATCTTTTTCTAGTGAACCATGATAACGAGGAAAATACAAGGCTTACATTGATCAGCACGGTGACACCTCTTGATGAAAAATAATATCACATCACGTTTTCTTCACAACATCATCATATGTTTATTTGTAACTACAAGGAGACTCTATCACATTATCCTCAGGTATTTATCAATCATATTATCCATTTTTTTGGCCACTTTGGATTTAAATGGCTACCTAAGATGATGTTCCCTTCCCATAGTTCCATAGATGATGCTAGAGAGTTCCATAAATTAAAACAATATTTATGAAATAATTTTAGTAAATCAAATTTCTAGCCAATATCATATAATTAAGGATAATTAATGAAAAAATAAAGGTATATATTCATGGATTTTAACCTCCACATCAAAAATAATAACATCTATATCATGTTTATAGGGTTGTTGATTAATAAAATTTCGAGTTATCAAGTATTATCTGTCATAGATGTGTACTTCAGATGTAATGAAATTTTTATGTACCATTAAGATGTAGCGGTTACTAAATTTTAGGAACCCCATGTAAAATACCATAATATATTGAGTTAATTTAGTTAAAAGATTTATATTATACCCTACATTTTAAAAATGAATCATTTTTTCATTCCCCTCATAGGAATGATATTATACTATTGAATGGATTTGTTTTTAAATTCCATCCAATTCCTAAATCATCTCAATGATCCTATGAATGGGTTTAGAATACCCTATGTCAAAAACAATGATATAAACCAATTAATGTTAAACATTTGAGTAATGAATAAAAAATTACTCTACATTCATCGTCTGTTATAAATGAACCAATATTGACATAGATAATATTTTTTAGGCATTAAAATTTAACTTCTAAAACATTTATGATCATTACAAGGATTTTAAGGCCATCCATAATATATTTAAAAAAATCACTAACATGGTAGGAAATCAAACATCCTTGTCCAATATTATAAAGAATGGAATCTTCTACCAATGGATATTTTAATTCCAACCAATGTTTGATGTCATCTAGAAGTAATTAATACATCCACTACTAAAAATTCCACTATTAAGGATAATCCCCTAGTCCACAATGTGATATATCTTTTTTTCTATAATTGTATGAATTATGATAATAATATGTATATTTTTTATTATATGATACTATGTTATGAAAATAATAATGTATAACCATTATGAATTGGATAAAATTATATATAAAATATGATCATTACATGGTGTTCAGAGTCTTAATGTTATGTTTTGCAATGTTTAACCACACATTCATGGAGTGATAGAGGTTCAATCTATATTTTATCAAGAAAAATAGATGTAGTTATAAATTTGATTCTGGAAATGATATTTTTTAATCACTTTTTCTTATTGTTGGATTAATCCATAATGGGGTGATTTAGTGAGACAAGAATAAACATTTTTTAAAACTATAAGTAACACATTTTTCTCCCAAAACATTTTATAGTTATATTTTTTTCATATAATTTTTTGTATTTTGATGCAACCAAGAGGTAGTGTTTTGGATTTATTTTTAATTTTTTTTGATATATTTATAGTGAGATAAGGATGATATTATATGACATGTTTATGGAGATATAATAATAAAATTTATTTTTTTGTTTGGGAATGAATATTCCTAGTATTTTTTGATGATATCTGATGTAGTGGAAAACTTTGAAGAACCCGTGAAAATATGTAAAAAGGTCCACCATGTTTTTAAATATATAAATGAAATTACATGTGTAAAATTTGATAAGATATTATGTATTTAGTGTTTGATGTTGTATCATAACTTTTGAGATAATCATACATGGTTCATAAAACAAATCTAATGTTTAATATTATGCTGTTGTGGGACCTTTAAAGTTTCTCTTATATTGGATGTTGGGTCACCAGTTTATTCAGAAGAAATTAGACTAAATACTAGAAAACTATTATATATTTTATTTGAAAAAATATTACACATACATAGAATATTAATCATCCAAATAACTCTTATAATGTAATTCCATAGATTTAGTATTAAATTTTTTCACTATTATTCATATTTCCCCAAACTCCTCTAAATTACATCTCAAGATAAAACATATCATAAATCATCAGAACAAATTGATTTTGCTATATTAATATCAATTAATAATGAAAAAATATATAAGAAATATGTTATCATCCAAAAATCAACTCGAGGGTATAATACCCTAAATACATATCATATATATAATAAATCAATAGATAATACATCAAATTTATCAATAACAATAATACTAGTAAAAATTGAAGCACCAATGACTTATATTAAAAAATAATATATAAATTCATTTATAAAATAAATAATTGAAAATCTTATTCATGTGGTCATAAATAATACAAAATCATAGAAATGTAAAAGTTATCATGTAGGAAAAAATTTAAATAAGAATATGAAATTGATTGAACCCAAGTCTAATAGATAAAACCTAAAAAATTGTTTCTCCAAAATAGATCAATTATAATATTGAATGGCCTGAACAATCATCCCAACTCTAAAAAATCATAGACATAAAAAAATAATTTTCTATAGGTATATAAACATGTCATTTACCATGTTCCAACTATACCAATATCGATATACCATATAATATATTCTAACATAATTGAATACAAATATTGTATACCTCTTTGATATATCCACTTACTAGTAAACCTGATCCATAATAGAATAGGATTTCTAGAAAACTGAATAGTTCCTTCATAAATACCAAATGATATTAACTAGTGGTGATAATTTCATGATACTACATTTGGATACTATAGAATCAATATCCTAGAATAAAAAATATGTAAATAATGTGAAATTATTGAAAGAATTATAACATGATATAACCAATATATAATTATTTTCAATACAATAAAATATGAAAATAAGAAATAAAAATGTGAAAATAAAAATGACAGTAGTTAAAATATTACAAACACATACCAATGTGAGATCACATAATTATTTTATAATATATTAACAAGGATGAGTTTTAAACAAAACAATAGGTAATTAAACCATACCTTTATCATCACCTCTAACATATCAACATTTTCACACAAAGACCTCACATCCATCTTACTAATAAAAGATATCATCACTATACACGCATGTAAAAAATTATTTTCACACTCCCATCTAGGTGCATGTTCATACATTAGATATAAAATGGAATAGACAACCACAAAAATCAACACTAATATTAATTTTTATATATCATCATACCTGTACTAACTCAAAATATAATAAATAAATAAATCCCATCCAGACACTTATTGAACTATTTGGCACTTAAGATAACGCTCATAAGGCTTCCTCAATTCGGCTCCTTCCATGGCAACAATTATATGGAAACTCCCATTAAATAATTTTACTGGAGAGTGATCAGTTCTTACCACATTCATTAACCAAATGTTGAATGGAATATCGACATCAGTGATAATAAAAAATATATTAATTGGTCATATCCGATAATAAAAATTGTATGGATTAATTGGAAATCACCACTCATAAAGATTACATTGATCGAGTAATCACCAAAATAACTTGATTGTGGGTAAAAAATGTAACACCACTCAATAATATATATTAGAAACTCTCAATGTAATAGAAATAATATCAATAACACATGTATGAGAATATTTAATTATATTATACCAATGATAGTGGTAGGAATTATGTCCCATCTAGGAAATCATATAAATATCCAATAGAGTAAATTCATCCAATTTGGTGTCTGGTTTGGGTAGATTAGATCTAAACAAACCGAATTGCTTTTCACCAAATCTAGCAGGTAATTTTGTGCTGATAATTGCATGACGTAAGGGTTCTCCCTTCTTCATTAAATGTGATTGAAAAAAATTTAAAATTTGATATTAATAACCAATATGGGTAACACATGTTGTCAAGGGTATCAAATATCATAAGCATCATATTAAGGGTGAATTATTTACCATCAATTATATAAATATAATAGTACATAGCGAAATGGTTACTCACCATAGATATGGAAATTAGAGAACTAGATATTAGTGTGTGTGTATTCATGATTGAGTATTAATATATATTCAAAATAAAAAACAATAATAGTGATAATTTTACATGAAAGTGTAATAATAATAATTGGTGAATCATTTATCATCCTATGAATTGGTTAAAAATATTTTTTACTCACTAGGCCTCCCACACCGAAAACATTGTTAACCTAAGACATATAGATCAATCACATACTATCCTTAGTATGACATAGAACCACATTAAATAATCTATATCACAAGGGGAATATCAAGTGGGTACTAATCATAAAAAAATTTCAGTGCTTAAGGATATCTCATGTAGAGTAGAAATCACAAGAGATTATAATCGTTAACAAACTCCAAAAACACCTCAAAATGATCGATTAATCAAATCTAAATAAATATAAAACATTATAAATTCAATTATATAGAAAATTCATCACCTAAAAATGGTGACATAGTTTTTGATGATCATAACTATAATATATATGGTTTTTATGAGATACCAGTGACTATATCATCCATAATCATAACTCATGTAGTAATGAATTTGAAATATTATAAGTAGTGAACCTAGACCTTATCTAAGTCAATGACATAAAAATGGTTTAAATGAAATACCACAGAAGGATATATAATGTTTTATACATTGAAGTGAATGGATTAATGATATTTTGAATTAAGATTCATGGAATAATATATTAAAATAATTTTTTCCAATGGTATTTTGGGTTATAGGAATCAATAGACTTCTATGGATTGTTTTAATTTTGGAAGCATATATGACTTAATGAATGATAAAATTAATAGTTATGGATACCATAATTGGTTTATGAGTTTTTATTTGATTATATGTTCATTTTCTAACAAACCAATTTTAATGTTTCATGTTATGGGATTTTAATGTGATTAATGATATTTAGGATGCTTTTTAAGTACAATGTACATTTTACCCTTAGGTATTATATGATGTACTTTTCGGTGATAATTTTATTAACATAAGATTAATGGTATTAAAAACCATCAATATTTACATTATCTTAAATGATTAAAATTATTTTAACTGATTTTAAACATATTCATATGGATTAATTATGAATAATATAAAATATTTTTATCAAAAAGGAAATACATATCAAATCCATCAAGGGTGTAGGGGTTGATCCCACAACCAAATGGTTAATAGGGTAAAATTACTTCCACCATAATATTGGATTTACTGGTAGGTATGAAAATATTATTTTTAATTGATGAAATAGATAATGATAAAAATTATTCATGGTGAATTTATTAATCATAGATATGAACATTTTATTTTAAATTGAAATGGATATAGCTTATGCCTCATGACAATTTAAGGATAATGAAAGAATATCTTAACTTGTTATTTGGTGTTAACTGTGGTAATTTTATTCATTAAAAATATACTGGATTTATATTTTTTGTGAATGGTGTCGAATATATACATGTAATATTAGTTTAATATATATATTCACCTCTAAATATTTTATCATTTTCCAAATAATATGATTATAGAAAATTAATGATTATGAACAACCAATACATTAACACCCATGTGATGAAAATAAGGTGGTCGATGATTTGTTCCTAAAAGATCATGATATCCTAAATTTTAAAAAGATAAAAAAGATCCAATATTTTAGTATTTTAAAATGATGAATATATAAATCTTGAAGTATTTTATAAAATATCATTTTTCTCATGTATTTATTCAACCATATATCCATGTGATGATTAAATATATATATATATATATATATTTATATATATAAGGAAGATGTTGAACTAAAGAAGGATTTGTGAAATATTCTTAAGTATAAACATGATTATGATATAATGACAAGGTTCTTGAAACACATATGTGTTCCAAGCATAATATTATTTAATGATCTATTATAGGGGCTCGTATTTCTTCATTATATATACATCATAGAAGTATGAATATGTATATATTATTGTGGTTGTATTTTTATTGGGAATGCATAAAGAGATATAAATTGGATTATTTATTTTATTTCATGGAATTTTTGTATGTTATGTCCAAAAGAAAAAATTTAAAAATAGTTGTTTCTACCAATTTCCATACTAGAGTTGAAATCAGAATACATCAATATTTTTTTAAAAGTAGTTCCCAGAATATCTAAAGGGTGTAATGTTATATGGTTCATAGCTAATTTCCTTACATAGTAATTACACTACATTACTATCAATGAAATTTCTATCTAGATCACAATTCCCTGATATACATTACAAACGTATAAGGGTTTCATGGTGTACTAAAATCCATTGTATCTGATCAGAACATGAGATTTACCTTGATTATGTGTGTAATTATTCTGGATGATCTTGATACAAATTTGTCTTTAAATAATTAGTATCAACCTCATAAAGATTGTTAGTCTTAGAGAAAAATTCAAACTCAATAGGGTCTGTTTTGATCATGATATACATATTTAAATTGTTGTTTAGATCAAAAACTTCCTATGGTTTGGTTTTTTTTCAACAATAACATTATCTTTAGAATTCAGACGGATCATTTTGAAAACCTATATTGAAATAATAGTAAAAATGAAATTTTCTAGGATGAATTTTGAAAAATAATGATATTGGAACATTGGATAATGATTAAAATACATGATACACTTATAGCTATTATGCAACACATATGGGTAGAAAAATATCAAAAGAACTGTTATAATGATAATAATTAGCCTGAACTGCAATTTAATGTTACTGAAATGGTGTTTCTAAGAATTGATCCCAGGAAGAATGTAATGATATTAAGAAATAAGGGAAATCAAATCACACATTATAGCATTCCCTTTTAATGTCTTGATCATATTGGGATGGTATCTTATCTATTGGGATTTCCACTGAACATATCTCATGTTAATGGTATGTTATGTATATCTCTTATGAGTATGTACACACCAGGTCCTTCACATATACTAAACTCAATGGTACGCCAATAGAAGAAGAAAATTCTTATGAATAAAAATAGGTGTATATTTTTTATTGAAGAAATAATATGCTACGATGCAAGGTCACTAACAGGTCAGTGGTTGGTGGTGAATCCCCCAATTAGATGAATCTATGATTGACCTTGATGACATGATGTGGTAGAGGTAACCATCATTCATTTATTAGTCTAAAAAATTTTGAGGGATAAAATAATTTTTATGGGCGGGGGTAGAAAGTGGAAACCATAATTTAAATAAAACATATATTGTTTGAAATAAATTTAATTTCATTTATCGAATTTGTTACACAAAACATCAATTATTAATGATTCACAATAGAGTATTAATTTTTTAATTTAAACATGACTGTTATAACATTGTAATTTAACAAGGTGGATTGAATATGAATAAAAATATTTTCAAAATTATATATTATAATTTGATATAATGATATCATATTAAAAACAATTATCAATATTTAGTACATAATATGTTTTGAAAATAATATTTTATCAAAAGCTATAATTATTTCAATTTATTAATAGATAATAAAATGAAAATTTTCCACATTTTGAAAATTTAGTTGAAAGAATATATATTAAAATTTGAGTATAAATGTTAAAATTATCATTGATTGGATATTTTATAAATTTCTATTCAGATTAATTTTTGGATGAATAATAAAAAATATTCATTTTTATGGGGATAATTTCAATCAATAATATAATTTAATATAGAAATTTAATTTCAATATTTTTTTTGAAATTTTTATTAGGTCGCTAATATATTTAATAATATAATTTATTTTACTGGATTATATTTCATATTAAATATTTTTATTGAAACTATATATAAATGAAATATTTAACCCCTAAAACACACTCTCTCATATTATATGCCTAAAAGGTTTTTTATTTTTTTTATTAAAGTATATGAAAAAATAAAAAACACTATTACAATCTTGGATCTTTTTCAATCACGGTTCTGGATAAAATAGATAAAAATTTATTGAGTAATAAAATGAGACGTTTTTCATCATGTGATCTAAGTTCATAATTTTTTTTTTCAATAATGACTTCTATGATACCTGTAAAAAAAATTATAAATAATTTGAGTAGCATTAAATTTATCATCAAGTGTATAAAAATCAGTGAAATAGAGTTTATGGAAACATCTTTTGATTTTAAAAATTTTGAAATTCTATTAATTTTTTTACAATATAATGAATGTATTTTTAAAAATATTTATTTTTTTAAAATTGTATAATACATGAAAATTACTACCGTTTAAAAATTGATCTAAAATATTCCAATTATTATTCTAAAAAAATATGTAAAATTTTGATAATACACTAAGACCACATAAAACATTGATGGATGTCTTGGGCCTACCCAGATGATGGATGGTATCATTCCCCATAATACTATCATATTTACAATGTTCAAGTGTCTTATTTAGCAAAATCATTTTAATCATGAATATGTATCTACACATTTACTAGACTTTTTATCCTCTAAAAACATGACTACATAGTTACATTTAATTACATTTATATTTATACATTCATAAGAATACAAGAATCAACTAAATCCCATCTCAATCAGACATTTATTTAATATGTGTAATGTTAAATAAAAAATAATTAACATCCACAATGAAAATAATTTCTTATAAGGAGTTCATTATTCACTTATGTACATCAATAAAAACACCAAAAAATTATTTTTGTACATGCGTAGAATGTCACAAATTATCAAAAATAGCTATTTTATATAATTTAAATGACTTTCCGGAAAGTATAAATGATATGAACACAAAAAATGAGAGTCATTATTTCTAAAAAACAACTATAATTTTATAAAATAATGTTTGATTAATATATTACAAATATAAACACAAGGATTTTGGTAAAATTAAATACCATTTTTAATAAAAACAATTCAAACAAAATTATAAGTTATAGGAATTATCGAGATAACATAATATATTTTAAATATAAAATAAAAATGAACAATAAATAAATAGTCTTTTAATAAATTTCAATAAACAAATAGTGAAAACATAAATAATGTTTTTATATTACATAAGAACATAAACATAGTAACAGATAATTAATAATTTATTTTTAAAATTTAATATTTTATAATAATTAATTTAAAATAACTATGATAAATTTAATAAATTATAATTTTGAAAATAACAATATATTCCTTTATATTAATAGATTTACAATGGATGATGGAATGAGGGTCTTTGGTTCTCCTATAATGAAAGATATTTTATGTATATTTCATAAAAAAATCATCATATTTATAGGCTAAATTATCTCCTACTGACTATATATTTTTTCAATTACTCAATAGTTTTTAAATTGAGATTTTTTTATTCTATTGTATTTTCTATGAAAATAAAAATTGAACGAAACTAAAAAACTATTTTTTAAACATATTTATGTAAATTTATATTTTTTTCATATTTTTGTAAAAACAGAAACCAATAATAACAAACAATAACCAAAGGAAACAGAAATATAATGCTGATTAATTTATAATAATAATTTTAAACATTGATAATACCACCCCGATAACTTGGAATATGGAAATCATGGGTGATGGTTGGGATATATTTCATTATCATAGTTCGTAATGTTAGAAAAACTCAAAAGAAACTATTATTGAATTTTATTATTTTACAATATTGATGGAGGATATAGTTCTTTTTTCATTTTAGTTTTATAATAATAGATGATGGGGATGGTGGAGTCATCGAATGAGAAGGACTATGTAGATGGTTAGTATATATTAACTCATTGAAGATTCCAGAAGATAGAAGTGTAGGATATGTAATACCCATGATTCATGAACACATCCTTAAAATTAATAGTCGATAGATTAGTGAAGATATTGTTTGAAGGGAAATAAGGTAGATAATTTAGATGAGTTTGAATGTGATTAGATAGCCGATATCACTTCAAGGTTTTACCATATTGAATCCAATTGGTTTCGACCATTCTCTATTATGTTTTAACACATTTTTACTTCATTGTATTAAACAATCACTTACAATTGGTGGCTAATAAATTGAATTGCATGCGGGTTATAGAATATCCTCACTGCATGACACTAGGAACCATATTCACGGGTCCCACCCAACTAATGTAGTTGATATGCTCCTCTATTGAGCAACTAGGATTCATGGTTTTATCTACTCCCAACGGGTATGGCCTCTTATTGGTCCTCCATATTGTAGAGGTTATCCCAAATTATCCAAAGGGTTGGAATAAATTTTAATGAAGTAGTAATATTATTATAATTAAATACTATGTTTTTTTTATTTTTTCCAAAATATTATACATTTTTCACTTTCGTGAAAAATATTTTAACATATTTAAAACATATTTATTCTTTTTAAAAAAATGAATATTAAAATAATAGTAATCAATTTAAAACAATTTTTAGTGGTTAATATATTAACATTATGATTATCAATTTAAAATATTTATTTCAGTTAATAATCAACCGATACATACTAACCATTATTATAAAAAATATATACTCCATACCAATGGTTGTTGTATGTCATAATCACAATTAAAATGAAATTATAATAGTTAAAGTTTACAATGGTAAAAAATAAAAAACTTATAAATAACTCTATCTAAGGGCATTCGAGACATACTTAAAAATAAATTACAATTCTTTTTCTCAAAATGGTGTTATGTTTTCATTTATTTCTATTTTTTAATACTATTTTGATTTCTATCACTTTTATGGTTATGGTAGGTTGATGATATTGGAACTACTGAATATTCTTTATACTGATTCATTATGGAGATATAGTTGTTTTACTATCCGTAATAGTAGATTTGATGTGTATGCTCTTGTTTGGAAATGATGTATTCAGGTCACTATATAAATAAAAGTTATCGATTCTATATTTTAATTCAGAAAATTATCTATATAATAAATTTATTTAATATATAGAATACATAAATACTCACATAGAAACTAGAAGTTTCACAAAATCATTCTCATTAGAGAACATATTTTTTATTTTTTCAGTGAGATTAATTTGATATTAACATTTTTCAATTATGTGAAAGGAATTGGGGAAAATAAGCTACATATTTCAAATGATAATAATTAATATAATATAGTAATTTCAAATAATTTTTTCCCAAAATTAATATAAACCAAATAAAAATTTATTGTTATATTTAAGGTAAAACATAGTTTACTAAGAGTTGATTAGCTAAATGTCTAATAGGTAAGATGACATAGAAACATTAAAAAACACTTTATATATTGAAATATTATGATCTTTTCTCATCAATGTTCCAAAAATGAGACATTTGGGTGCTTATTGGCTTGTTTAAAGTGAAATACTCCTTTTTCTTTTCAAATATTCCATGTGTGTCCTTGACAATAATTATAAAATTTGACCCCCTCTCCTATACTATACACAAATCTAGAACCCCATGGTTTATATAATCCATACGCAAAAAAAATTAAATAAATCCTCCTCCCTAAACACTATGCTCTTCAAATTTATAATTAATCTATTCTAATAACTATTTAGTTTTAAAACTAAATGAGTTCACTGAAGTTTATTTATTTTCCTAAACAATTCATTTTCATTTTATTTCTTCCTCCAACTCTAAATATTCTTCATCCATGCTTATTTAAAAACAAAAGTTTCTCTCATGCAGAAATATTTAATTATTTTAATGAAATTACCTAATCTATAACCTCTTCCATAAAGTGGGAAATTAAAATACAAATCATTATTATAGAGGGCTATCACACCGTTAATCGGTGTAATTTGTTTTCCATCACCATATGACCCAAATGAAGATAATTATGCATTTTTTGTTTATATATAATTTTTATTAAATTAATATTATTTTTAATTTATAATATCACATAAACCTTTAAACCTTTCAATATATTGGGATAAAGTAATATAGATTGAGCTTATATATAGATTACTACCTCTATGAAGCAATATGATACATTTTTTATTTTATTTAGACTCATATAGAAATAAGGATAAATTAACTAAATATTTATTATTTCAATGGTCGAAAAATAATTCTTAAAAGGTGAACTAATATTTGGTTTTCATTCATTATATTTACTGATAAAATAGAAATATCTTTCCTTATTATATATATCATACATTATCTATAAATTTTATAATTCATTTTTGATCTATAACATTAAAAGATTAAACTAAATAAATATATATTGAATATATATGATATTTATATCATGGACAGAATTATGGATATTATGTGTAGCACCTTGATGTTTTTAAAGTGGAACATCTTGTTTCAATTTCATATTTGATATGCAACACCAATCATATAAGAGATCGTGACACCTTAATACATTAAGATATATTTCTTTTTAAGTAAATAAATTTCATTTATAAATTGTGATGAACACAAAACATGATTTAAAACTGAATACCACAATCTATTAAAATATTATTATTTGAACATTCCCATCATAAAAATGACATTAAGTTGGAAGGCATGTATAATACCAACTAAATAAAGAACATTATATTATTTAAAAAATATGAAAATAACTAAAATGGTTATTTCTTGATTAATAAAAATTAAGGTCAAATTGAATTAAAAAAAATATATTCAAAAAATAAATATTCTTCTAAAAGGTCTCGTAGTCATGATATTTAATGTAATATAAACTCAATTTTTAACATATCAAAAAATAATAATTTTATAGAAATAATACTTCATATTTTAATCAATTGTAATGATATTAAATTAAAGAGAAATTATGAGACTTCATAGAAAATTTAATTTTTTTCTTGTGATATGTAAAAAAACAAATTTTAAAAATATAAATTTCTTTTAAAAAATATAAACCCATTATTCATTTATTTATAATTAAAAATCACATAAGTAATATTAATTTTTTATAAAAAAATTAGTTATATTCAAATCATATTTATATTATGTTTTTGTGTAATTTGGTATTTTCATTTTTATATCACTTCAATTAAAAACTATTTCTAAGTGTACAATATTTATCAATTAAAAAAATAACACCTAATATTGAATGATTTAAATGATATTTATATATTAAGAATCCAAATATATGAATTTTAATTTATCTATGTTTGATTAAAATTAATATATTTAAAATGAGGTCATCTTTTCAAAAAAATGAATTTTATATAAAAATATGTTTTCTATATGACGTTGGGTATAATTTTAAATTAAAATTTTGAAATTCATTGAGTTGAATTTGAAAACATAAATTTTATATTTTTTGTTATTATAATATATACTATATAAAATTTCAAAAAAAAATTTTGGGAATAATTAAAAGTGAAAATAGTAAAAATTATTTATCATAGGTATGGTAAAAAGGGTTTACTAGGGGTTTAACTCAAAAGGGAATAGTTTATAATATCTGAAAACATTTATAGTTAAAAATTGGTTGAATTATCTAAACGTTATATATTATATGGTATATAATGGTCAATTTTTTATTCTTTTTTAATGAGAAAAGTGTTTGGGATTTTTCATTTCATAAATTTCATGTGTGTCCACTCGAACAAGTATAAAATGAAACCCATATATTCTCCTTTTAACACATGAAAATGAAAAATTATTTTATTAATAAATACCAAAATTAACTGAAATACTTCTAAACCACATCATCAAATCCTTATTTTTTTTCAGAAATCCATCATAGAAAGCATTTTTTTGTAATCCCTAAGAAGTTCACCAAGAAGAGAAAATGTACTTAATATAGATTTTTTATTTTATTTTTCATCAACCACATTAGGATATTTTTAAAAAAATTTACATATTGACACATGTTTCATATATAAATATATATATATATATATATTGATATATTATGTTAAATTTATAAAACTGTATCCTCATCTTTTAAATGGGGTACCAAATTGTTTATTGTATGTGCGATAGACAACCACCTTACAAAACATCCTAATTATGTTTCTATACACACTAATAATATATAGATATAATGATGGGTTTAATGTTTATAAATTATATTTACAATATAAGTACAAAACTAGAATTATAATATCATAAATTTCTTCTTACCTTCCATTCTGTAGACAATACGACAATATGGCTTATGTGTTTGGAAAAAAACTACAATGTGAAGTAATGTGATTCATTTTACAATTAAAAATTACATGGAAGGTGAAAAAATGAAAAAAATTTTATATTTTTGAAATTTATTAAATGATATTAATTTTAATTTAATTTAAAATCCCCATCCTTACTATTTAACCCATTAATGAAATGATAATTTTTCTCAGGCTTACGTACATCCTACCATCTCCATAAAGAGATGTGATTCATTTTCCATGATCAATAATCAATAATTATTATAAATATGTATCTAATAAATAAAAAATTAATATAATTATTAATATTACTTAAATATAACCTATTTTTACTATCAAAAACTTTCATGACTAAATTTTAAAAAATAAAATAATCCAATTAACACCCAAAAAAGAGTGATTATGTAATATTATTAAACATTGGGTAATAAGATGTTATAAAGGAAACTATATGATATTATAAATAAAAAATTATTTAGGTATATGCTAAAAAAATTAAATAACTAATTACGGTGTTAAGAATAAATTAACTAAAGGGATGTGTGAGGTAAGTGGATACTTGACTCAATTTCTATTCATTAGGTTATACAGATACGTTGTTGATTATATTATTCCAATATTATGTGTGAACTATTTTCATGGGTTTTTTATTATTTTATTCATACTTGTATTTATGATTATTTACAAATCATTCACATAGTAACATCATTTATTAAATCCAACGTAAATGATATAAACATTATAATGGTTTATTAAAAAAATAAATATTGAGACACATATTTAATTATGCACTTATTCTATTTCTAATGGTGTATATAATACCATTATACATAATATAACAATAATCCATCATAATTAATTATATTTTTGTATCAATATACCTACATCATTCATGTGATGTTCTGATTCAAAATTTATAGAACAGTTAAGGGTTTTTGTAGCAATCTCATTTTAATCGTTAGTATTTATGATTTAATTTCAATATCCGAAAATTATCTGACCATTTCTAAATAGATCCATCACATTTTATTCATATGTGGATATTCGTTTTTTTCAATTAATAGTACTATTTTCCTCGCTTTCTTACTTACAATAATTGATATTGTTTTAATAAAATCTTATATTTTTTATATCTCTTCTGTTGAAAATCCTTTTCCTTCCAAGTAAATATTTCATAAAAAAATTAACATTACTTTAAAATTATTTTTTAAAATAATATTCACCATTAATTTTTAAAATTTATTTTAAAATGAATTTTATAATTGTTTTCAAAAAAATGTCCTATTTAATTTTCTTACAAATAGGTGATTATAATTTTTTTTAACTTATTTTAAATAAAGAAAACACTTCATCCATCATGAGAAAAAAATTAATTATGACTTCTTTTTTAAATATTAAAAGTTTACTATTTTTTTAAAAAATGGTTGAGAATGTTTTATATTTGAAATATGTGTTTTCTAATTGGAAATGATATTATCCCACATGAAATGTTCAATGTGAACATTCAAAGGCATTTCCCATATAAGATGAAATCATTTGACGTTAATCATAGTTAAAATATTATTTTACTCTAGTAGTTTTCTAATATTTTTGAATGTATATTCCATAATGGATTAACCCGTTAAAATTATGTATTTTAACTATATTATGCATATATGTCCCTCACATATATACATTGTTTATTTTTCCATCCTTGTAGAATGTAATATAAACCATATGATCTTATCTCAAATTATATAATTATACAATTTCTTTTGAGGATGATATGAAGAAATATATTGAAACCCATTTTTATTCCTTAAGTAAATTTTATGTTGTAATTTATGATTGATTTAATTTATGTAGCACACATAGATCATGAACATGAAACTATGGGTGTGCTCAGATTTAACTCCAATGAATTTGGTAATAATTTTGCCTCATGAGGTGTCGTGTATGGGATTAGGGTGTACACCTAATCCATTATGGGTATTTTCCACCAAGTTTTATTTTCTATAAATTTTTCATTGTTTCATGTTTATTCCATGTTATATTTTTTTGTGACATTTCATATGTTACTATTATCATAATATACCATGCTCTCTATGATATGCTTCCACAAGACTACTCATGTACCATCTCTATTATGGTATTATGTTATACCTTGGACTAATATGGTATGCTTCTTTGTCATGGGTATTACATTACAAGTATTTTTAACTCCAGCATTCATTATGTATTTCTCAGGTTATACCACTCCATTTTAAAAGCTCAAATCGATTTAGGGAAATAACAATGGAGAATAACATAATTATTCTATGATTGTGTATTCATTTGATTAATTTTGAATCTAGTCCTCTTATGCCACTATGCCTTTACAATCCTTATTTTGTATTTGTTGTAATAGTGGGTTCCTTATACACATCAACATAGTGCTTATAGATTACCATTTCTTGTAAATTATTAGTTATACCTGATTTTTTATTACCATTACAGTGTAGATATTTTTTGACCACAATTAAATGTTAATGTACATATATTAATTTTTGTATCAACAAGTTATATCAGATCCCAGGATAGAATGATATCCTTGAGATATTTTGACACTAATAATAAACTAAATTTCAATGTTCTAGATACACCTTATTAACTGGACACAAAACGTGTTTGGCTATTTGGTGATGTTGGCTCAAAATCATTGATATATATTCTCTTAAATTTCAAACAAGGTGATTTATACTATTGAGATCATGTGGATAGAACTGTCAATAGGATCACCTCATATTTTTGTGGTCATTAGTTGTTCCTATCAATAGGAATGTGTAATGGTATCCTAACTTGAGAGCATTATCAATGAGTTCAATTTAATCATACACTTTGATGCCTAAAAACCATGATAATAAAACCATGGAAAGATGAGTTGTGTTTGGTGCATCATTGGTGGTATGGAACTAGTTGAATGGTGATGAAATGATTTGTCCCTTATGTGGTTTGGAAGTATTATATCCCAGGGATTCTTGATTAGGATGGTAGAACCATTATAAATCCTATTCCAAGGTAGTCGAAATGTAAATACATCTAGATAGATAAATATATAATAAATCAAGAAAAGGGCTATGACAAAAGTGTGCATCCCAGTTTCTAATATCTCTAAATAAAATGAGATTATATTACACAGTGTGGGTTCATTGGTCAGTCATCATTGTTATGGCTATCCTTGTCTCTTTACTGACCTTGATGGGTTTCTAGACACCCCTCATGGTCTATGGATTTTATTTTTTGGTATCAACATAATAGCCTAGATGGTAACCCATAAAAAATATTCAAAAATCAGCCCTATTTAGTTGAATATGTATATCGTACATGGTGGACCCCTTCATGAGGTATGATTTTTTTCCAAGTTATCGATCACTGATAAATAAATAAATTCAAATTATTAAAGTAATAAATAATTGTTATTAAATTTATTTAGTTAAATTATATTCAGGATTAGTAAATATTATAAAAACAATAATTAAAGGAATATTATTTTAATATTCTTGGTTCGTTAAATTTTAATCGGGAATGACGAGTCCAGTTAAATGACTCAGGAATTATCACATAATATTGATGTAGTTTATTTCATCATAATTATTTATTTAGATGAAATTAAATAAATATTGGTTGGGGAACCCTACCATGTATATTGTACATCAACTACAAATATAATAGAGTATATTTGGATCAAGTTATATTTATGGAGAAAATTATATAGAATCTATCACCTCTCCCACTTCATAAAGAGATAGACTCATGATCCGGGAATTCAAATTGAATTCTCCCACATGCATCTATGGTGCATCAATGTGGTGGTTGTTGGGAGGTCAAAGGGGTGAGTGGATTTCACCACAATCTCTCAGAATTCAATGATCAATGTTCCAGTGGATTTTTGAAGTGAATATTGATGATATAGGAGGATCGTAATATAGACACTTCAAGAAACGATCGTTGGAAACATGTTGCAGTCAAGAGAAACTTCAGGTCTGAATACATATGTTTTCAGTTTTAATTTGTGTTTACTATTATTTATATGGGTTCCTAAGATCGTATCAGGTCTCGGATCGTTGGAGTGGAATATTATTATCATTCTTATGGTGAAACTTTTTAAGATCCCCAGCCTACAGATTTTTGTTTTGATCTAGGTATCTTCAATTTGTATTAGAGTAAGTGCATAAATTTATGAATCCAGGAAAAATAAATTTTTAGTTAATTTTAGTGTAGGAATTAATTTCAGTTGCGACATCTCCAACAACAACTCTATCCATGGTCATAATACATTGATATATTTAGTTGAAAAAATTTTGTGTATCATTTGAGATTTACATATGTGTATTAATTTTGAAAAATAATTATTTTTATTTATTCATTAACTAGTCCTGGGATCTGTGTGGATTCTATCACCAAAAATTGTTTCAGCTGATGAAAACATTCAACTTTTTAGAAATAAACCTAAAAAAATAATTGTCCAGCACCTCCATCTTTATAAATATTATAGGAAAATATAATGATAAATTTCATTTTTATAATAAATAAAAAATATTATTATTAAGAAAACACATGTGCAGATGTTTTGATATGAAAAAAACTTCAACCAAGCAATATGAAAAATTGATACAATCATGGGAAGACAACAAACTAAAATATAAAAAATTTTGTGGAGTAATTATATTGACCTAAAAACCACAAATATTGGACAAAAAGGTGGAGCCGCCAACACTAAAAGCAACAACCACCTCCCCTCACTACCACAGTAGAGCAGGCCACACCCTATATCTTGGAATCATTGTTGGAAGCTCCTCCAGACTGGAAGCCTCCCAAGTTTTGGCAACCCTGTAGTGGATCCTCCTCTGAATTCATGGACTCGTGTCTCAACCATGATGCAGATATGGATGTACGACCACCTTCCAGCTCTCTGTGATGGCCTTGATGAAGAACCTTCTATCATAAGTTCCTTCCTTCTCTACTGGTTCACCTACTTAGTCTTCCATGAGGTACTTGGCTTGGATCCTCCATCCCCTATGTTTTGTTAGAGTGTGGCCGCTAGCCTATACCATGGAATTCCTAGTTCCAGGACAAATCTCACCCACTAGGACCCTTCATCCACATTAATCAATCTCAGTTCCCCACAAATTGAAGTTCCAATTTCATTGTTTCTCGATGATGGTGTGATCTGACCTATGACATCCCATATTCCGTGTTTCCCCACTACATTGTTGGGTGAAATATATCCTCTTTAGTGGTATTATTCCAATGTTCACATCCCATTTTTATAAAAGACATCACAACTATGGAAACTGCCAGCCAATCTGTACCAAGTTCAATCACACATCTACTGGAGGGCCACCAGGACTAAGGTTCCCCTCTATTGGGTTCCTCCGAACAAGAGTCACCCCAAACGTGGCATGGGGATCTTCTCAACCCAAAATGAGCCTGGAAGGACCTATCTGGCCTAGATAAGCCTAGAAATGTATTTTAAACATCCGTGTTGGTGCTCTGTGGTGCTCCCAACCCCATGATTTTCAAAGTTTTTGTATTTAATGATTTTAATGATTTTAATTAATTTAAATATTTTAATATGATTATGAAATTAAATTTAATTAAATTTTAATTTTTGTTTTTAAAAATAAAAATTTTAATAACCAAAATCAATTTAAATTAATTAAGATATTATATTAAATTAATTTATTAAATTAATGTTTTTATTAAAATTAAATTAGTTAAAGGACATAATTTTTTTTACATATTTTAATTATTTAATTAATTTCATTTAATTAATGCCCTCATATATTACATAGTGAAATTTTAATTTCTCCACGCATTTAATTTACTCATGTACTGGTCTTGAGTATAGACCCATACGTGTTTTCATTTATTTATTTTTTGAATGCATGCGATGATGGTAATAAGTAGTTAATTAATAGTTTGGACATCATCAGTTTTTCTGGTCAATTTTTATAATGTATTGCACATCCATTCAATTGTAAGTATGTTTCACCCCTAGTTACCTTTGCCTATATATGAGTATTATAGTACTATTGACGAAGATGATGTAGGGAGTTCTTCCCATAAAGATGAGGTGATTCGCCTTAACGAAGATGATGCATGACATAGACCCCACTAAGATGAGGTGGTACTCCCTACATGACGTGTACCCAAAAAAAGTGAGGTGGTACTCTAGATGAGAACTAGATATACATGAAAAGGTTGAGTTGTATCACGAGTCATGTGATGAAACCTGTATGATTCCCCTAGGTCATTTTCTATGCTAAAGACCATTCTGGTAGTACATTTTATTGATGTATTTATTAATAATTCTATGCATTCTTATAAGAGTGGGTAAATACATAAAATAATAAATAATAAAATATATAATAAAGTGAAATATGTTTTGTTATTAATTTTAACCTGTGAGCACAAAAATAAAGAATTAAAAATATTAATATAATTTGATAACATTCGATGAGATATACTTAATAAAAACCCTCCAGGAAATATTATGTTCTAATCGCCCTTCATATTTTAAATTTGGACCAAACCGTGTGTTTTAGGGTGCTTGTCATGTCAAATTAGAGTGGGCCTCTTTCTACTGGGGAGTTCCAATTAGTGTAGTGAGTTAATTTAACTAAATTGTTAGAAAGGATTACTCAAATATTAAATGATATCATTTTAGTTAAATGTGATGAGTAAATCAAAATATGATTTTATAACTTGTCACTTTAGTCAACATATTAAGGAACTATACGATAATGAGTTTGGCTTGATAAAAAACAACCTTGAATCATCTAAGTAGTGTTATAGCCAATTCACGTAAAATATTAGGGTTGGTTCAGGGATCCTTTATACTGGAATACTCTAGTGAGATAGTATTCCTATTATAGTAACAAGGGTTTTTAGAATTTGATAAAATTGTGGGAGAAATTTAATTATTTAATTAATCTATATTGTCTAATTTAGTAGTGAATATAAAAGTATTAATCTAATAGATTTATATTTTATTTTTAATGGAATATAATAATACATGAAATACACCATGACATCATTGGAAAATGTAAATATTGAAAATAGCATGAATTAAAAATTGTAGTACAGGTGATTTTGCACACTAAAAATATATTGAAAATTTATGGTAATGGTGTACCTACTTGTCAAAAAATCACAGGATGTGAGAGTGTAAAAATACTTAAAGGAGACTCGTGTATGAAGAATATGATGGTTATGTCATAATTATTTCATTGTTTTCTGTTTTTTGATATAGTTACAATATCAGTAATTGGATTATATAACATGTAGATTCGTCTCTCAGATATTTATGAGGATAATGTGAATTATTATATGAATTATTGATCAATTACACCAGATTTTTGTAAATATGAAATAAGTATAAAAATATTAAAGGTAGCCCATTCTCATTTAAACTTGAATACACTATTTTTTGAAGGTTACAAAATAAAAACGATGGGGTAAAATGTTCAGATACCATTTAGGTAAGGTTAAACAAACAATAAGAATAATTAAAAAAAGTTTAATCCTTACTTAATAGGGATGAATAGATGAAACACAAGGTGATAAGTACAATAGAAAGATCACAATAAAAGGCCCCTTCAAAACTTACTTAAAAATAGAGGTTGGTTATTTAATAATAGGTAATTTAATTTGTATAATGTGAACATAATTTATGGATGATTAAACATAAACCCCAAAATCACAGATCCATTTACCCACTTCCCCTTTAGTTTATATTATTCATTTAATGTTTATAACTCACTCCATGGGAATACAATAAAATATGTCAATCACATTTTTGTATTCAAGTACAATAACCATGTATGTAATAGAAACATTAAAAGAAGTTAGTTTTATTCTCCCATAAGAAAAGAAATCTTGATTCAAATGTTATTGGTGATAAATACATAACATCTAATTTCCATGTAATGATTTATGTTAAAATATTTTTAAGTGTAACCAAAACATTTATATCTTGAATCCATTGGTACAGGTTAAATAGTGAATGTTGTTTGTGGTCTCATACTCAATTAATAGTTCAATGATTCTTGAATTATAGAAAACATTTGATGAATATATAAAGTATTTCTTTTACCCATTTCTGGAATGGAAATTATTTGATAAGAAAAACGAAATATAGATGTTAAGGTTATACTCTATTTGTTATTTAGTCTTGGTAAAGCTAAACACCAAAGGTATCATCATCATATTTAGTTTCGACACAGAATCCTTGAGAAATAAATGTATGTAGCGAAGAATTTGGAAGTTGTTAAATGAGACTGAATGAACTATTCCAAGGTTAAGGTATTGGTGAATACACTCCATAATATTTCATCTTGTAATTAAACAATGAGTAAAGGAGATATGATATATGCAATTTCAGAAGATATGATTTACATTGAGTTGGCATGATGAATTTTATATTTACCAAGAATTTATCGATTATAATATTATAAAATGGATTAATTTCTAAATACACATTAACTTTTTTTAATCATCGATTTGATGTCAATAAGGAAGATAAATAATCTGTCTTACTTGTTTTCATTAATGAAAAAAATTTATCATGGAAAAATTCTTAAATTCACATTTCATACATTAGAGTCAGGATGTAATGAGGATCGGTGTTAAATATTACTCTAACATTCATTATATTTCAAGAAATTATTTGAAAATATAGGTTATATCCCATTACCATATGATAACTATCAAAAAAATGGATATCATAAGGGTTATAGTACGATGGAAATCCTTAATTTTTTAAGAACATGTGTTTTGATGAAAAGTGTTTGTTTGGATATAATTCAACATTTATCATGAAAAAAAATATTATTAATCAATGTAAATATCATAACAATTGTTTATGATATTACATAAATCCCTAGAATAAAAAAGTAGTAGTATAATGATAGACTACATTTTTATATAAGGGTTCATGTATCAATATGAGATATTGGTATAATGATTAACACAGGTTCTGTCAATGTCGAGGATCCACTAGTAGTTGGAAAAGGAACTAGTTCAACAAGCGATGTGGAACATGAATTTTTAGAGAAACATACAATGTAGGAAGTTTAAAACTATAGTGATGGTTTTATATTCACCAAAGTCTGTGATACATTATTTTGTATGTATAATAATTCCTATATAAGTATATTATATAAAAAATTATAAAATTTAAAATTTCAATTAAAATTCAATAAAAAATTCTATTTATCCTAGGGGTAGAGGGAATATTATCTTAAATACTATGATGGGTATTCCGATGAGACGATACATGGGTAGAACAATAAAATCACCAATGGGGCATGGTTGGTTAGATCGTAACATTTTTTATTATATCAATTATAATTTTTCACATCATAGATTAATTTATAAGATCATATAATTGGACATTGGATGTTAAGAAGAACATTCGTGAATGGTTTCTATATGACACAATTAAAATGTGCAGATGACACTATTGTATTCCAATAATGGTATCATATTATAAAAATCCACTTCAGGATTAAAGTAAGAACTAATATCTTAGGACATTCATTTGGAATGAATGTCTACCATGTGACTATAAGAGGTTAGTGGTAGCACCATTTTTTTCATGTAAAATATTTTCAATGACATATAGAAAATTGATATTCATCTTATAACTAGTTATTTCTTTGATGAATGTAATTCTCCAATGATTGAATTATGGTAGTAACTTATGTTCATGAGGACATGATCTTCGGAGGTAAATTTAACAATTTCTTGGACAAATAAAATTGTACATATAGTGTTAGGGTGTTGAAAAATAAATGATGGAACAATTCGAGAGAAGAATTGCTGACAGTGTCACATGGCATTAATATAAATAATTATACATGAAAATGAATATGATGAGATAAAAAAACATTGTTCGATTTCATACACTATTCTGTAATATCTACCATGTTTGCTATAAAATTTACATGAATTGATATTCTTAAGAAATATTATATAGTAGGAAAATATGAGTTATTTCCAGGATAACTGCTTGTAATGAACTCAGATATATATTCTTTTACATGGGAGAGTAAAAAAATATGCACTTGGTATTTGGAGAAAATGATATACTAATTTAGGTGTGACACACACTAGAATTTCGTAGATTAGTTTGACAATATATCATAGTTAAGATAAGGGGTTATGCAAGACAATCTCATAAACTCCATGTGTATACATTCCTAATAACATAGTACATTTATTCTTATGTGGTAGTTGAGAAGATGTTATTAAATAAGACAATTATTTTCTAGTTCTATGACATAACATGTATTGTTTTATCATTATGATAATTCTCTTTATGGTACCCAACAGGATGTATGGTTTTTCATGTGACGAATGGGTATACACTAGGGTATTCCATCTCATTAGATATTTTACACAATTATATGAAGTCAAATATATATATCATAATTTTCTTATAGTGGAATCATTGATGAACAAGCATCTAAAGTTGTCACTCAGTAGAAACATGATCTTAATCATGTGAAAGCCAACATGGTTGGATATCATGTTGGATCTAGTGCATATGGGTGTGTTGTAAAAGTGGGTTCTCAAGACCCAACTATATAGTTCTTTTAGATTATCTTTTAATGTATACAGTTAGTTAAACATGATATATTATTACCAGTGTAGTGAAATTTACTACTATATCCACTAGTTATTGTTAATTTCCATAGATTTATTTTCATTTCAAAATGTTGTATCAAATATTATGCAATAATGAGAACCCTGATATACTATTACATCAATCTTAAAAAAAGATCCAATGGAATTGATAAATATTACTAGATGGGAAATGAAGATGTTTAACTATGAGGCGATGAGAGATAATAATATTAAGACTTATTACCCCAATCTTCACACTTTGTGATCTCTAGTAGTGAGATCATGAGGATAGACTTAGGAATCTTAACACCACACATTTAGGGTGTAATTTCTTTTTCCTCTCTACGAACATGTTTACTGGTTTCCTGACATGATATCATTATCAATGTGTTATTTTTTATCACATGCACTGTTGTAAGGTAAAAACTATGAAATTGAAATCATAGTGAGGTATATTTGGTTGGGATCATCATTAGTGGTGTGAAATTGGTTGAATGGTAAAAAATGATATGTCTCTTCCATGTTTTGGAAGAAATATATTTCCAAAATTTTTGATTCAGATTTTAGAACCTTTATAAATCATTTTCATGGGTATTATAAAGGTAAATCTAGTCATCTAGATCAAAAAAAATTAATGATGACACAAGTGTGTGTCTTACATTATGAAATATCTAAAAAGTAAGATATTATATTACATTATGACTATTTTTAGGCTGGTAATCATTTCTATGAATGTAATTACTTATTTATGGGCCTTGATGGGTTTCTAGACTCAATAATTGGTCTGCGGATTTTATTCTCTATAATGGAGATAAAGGGATAGAGGGACACAAACAAAAACTTATTCAAGAATCCTACTTATTCAGTTGAATAGGTATATTGAACACGGTGGGGGCCAACCACATTGTCTGAGTATTGGAGATGTTATTGATCACTGGAAAATAGATAAATTCATATTAATCATGTAAATTCTAATTGGTATTTTATTTATTTATTAAATTTAATTACATGTTCATAAAATTTGAGAAAAATATTAATCTATGGAATCATTTTGTAATATTCTAGATTCATTTAATATTATGTGAGAATGATTAGTCAAGTTAAATGACACATGTTTTATCATGTATTTTTGATAGTAGATATTAAAATTATGTGATAAAATTAATAAATAATATTAATGTTTTTTAGTTCATCATAATTATTTATTTTGTGGTCTTTAAATAAACGGGGTCATGGAACCCTACTAGGTATGTTTTACATAAACTATAAATAAGGGAGAGTGGCTTTGGATCAAGATATATTTATTTCTAGAATTATAGAGCCTATATATCCTCTCCCACTTCCTTGATATTGAATCTCTCAAACCATGTTGTTCGAATCGAATTACCCCTCTACATCAAAGGCATGTTGAGTTACATGTAGGATATATAGCGGGATCTTGCAATAGATCCATCAATAAATGATCCCCATAGACATGTTTTAGGATAGAATTACATCAGATATGAACATGCAAGATTCCAGTTTTAATTTTTGAGAACATAAATTTATGTGAATTCCTAAGATCATGTTGGGGATTATATTTTCCAAGATAAGAAATCTTGTCATCCCAAATATGAAAATTCTAATATCCCAATCCCATAAACCACTATTATGACCACTATTACTTCAGTTTAATTTATTTTTGTGTTTATGAAGCAAGAAATAATGTGTGTAAATGTATTGGTACGATAATTGTGTGTATCAATTAAGTGGATTAGTTATACTCTTTAAACTATTATGAAAATACATTAATGAAACTTTGTGAATTAGCATAAGGATATTAATATGTTTAGAAAATATATTAGAATCCCAGTAATGTATAGAGAATGTGGTTTTTAAAAATTTGCATTTTCATATGGATTCTAAAAGTGCACAAGGTTCAAGAATGGATGTACCAAGGGGTAGTAGCATCTAAAATGACGCATTAGGTTTGAATCAAACATCACCCGGTACAAAGAAACAAGATATACTAAACCCCTAGTTTTAAACCCTTGGGAGATATTATTTGGAAACTCATAAATTTTTTTTTAACCATCATGAAATATTCTATTAGATGATGATCATCGATATCCTTGATTTAAACTATAGTGTCCTAGTTTGAAATGAATGTGTCAAGATTTATCCATGTTATAACTTATTTTTTATTATAATGTGGTTTCCAATTGTGAATATTATATCTCATATTATGGTTTGTGGATTTTTTTTAAATGGATGTATTCTAGAGGAATCATGATAAAATTGAATGAGATGGACCCTTTGGTGAATGTGAGTAAACAAATTGAATGATGATTTTTGAGAATGATGCTATTAATAAACATGAAGTACTATCCTAACATATGGTTAAAAACAAAAACATTTTTGATATTATAATTAAGTAAAATAATAGAAGGATAGATTTTTATGAATGTTCACGTGGTAATGAACATAGAGGAAATAAAATAAAACATCCCACATGTGGAAAAAGGGGAAATAATCACCTAGATTAATATCTAAATAGTGGTAAGATATTTCCTATGAGGAAATTGAGGTCATACCTAATAGATTAACAATAAATATGATGTATTATATATGATTAAACTTGGGAATTATTAGAGTAAATAAAATAAACAATGTCTTATTCCCCACTCAAGAAGGACGTACATTAAACAAAATAATTGAATTAAACGGATTGAAAAATTAGGTATCAGGATTTAATAATTATGATATACAAGTAATTTTTTAAATGTTATTTTTAATATAAGAGTCACAATACATGTAAAGAATATGTTAATTTTGGGGAAAATATATCTTCCTATGAGATTAACCTATGATTTATGTATAACATCATGGGTTTATGATTTTATGGTTGATAATAAGGTCAATGTTTAGAAACCACTATTTTGGATTTATATAATTTTATTTCTTATTGACTAGTGATATTTTGGATGTTTTTTATTAGGATAATGTATACATAACAATTTTATTTAACATAAAATATTATTTTAGAACAATTCTATTAATTATTGGGATATAATTTCAATGGGTGTGATATAACTATTATTCTTAAAATCATCATTAATGTTTTGTTCTTTCTGTTTATTTTGGATGATAAGGTGATTTTTTAGGGAATTCCAAATGTTAAACCATTCCATTCACGATCAAATTTTAGAGATTAATATTTCAATATTCATTTTGGATATTATATTTCATTATGAAAACTACTATTCCATTAATAAGGAATGTTTAAGTATCTTTTTACTCTTTTATGGATCTTACAATAAATATAAAGATAATTTTTGTTATTGAGGCACAAAAACTAAATTATATATATTCATTTTGTGAGGTAAGATATGAAGTTCAAATTGATCAAATATAAACCAAATGAAGAAATTGATAAAATGTAATAGAAGTATATAAATTAAATATATCCCAATATATTGTTTTATAGAAAAAGAAATCCATAAAATTAAGAAAATGAGATTGAAAAAAAATTCTAATTGCCATCATTTCAATGATATAAATGATATTTTTCATACATATATGGTTTGTGATTTTGTAGTGGTTATTTTTCACATAAACATTCACTTGGTTTTTATTAATGACCTCGATCACTCTCTATCATTAGTTGGTCATTAATATTTTCCACAATGTCCAAAAATTCACCTCCAATCACTATTATCCCACTTGGAAACCTTTTATGTGTTATAATGTATTAAATTAGCACATACATTTCACACTATTCAATACGATGTTTTATTAAACCATTGTTCCATTTTGGTTTATAATAATGGATTTTTCAAATGTTAATCCCTTGATTACCATGTTATTGATTAATGTTGGAGGAATTTAATTATATAATAGGGATTAATGTATTACATGGATATTTTATAAAAGGGAAAAAATGTTCAATAGTGTATAAAACACACAATACCAAGCGTTGATGAGAGAGAAAAAACCCAAGACTCTAAGATATATTTATATTTAACTAAATTGTAATGTCCTTTGTCTTATCCATGGTACCAAACATGTAATGGACCAGACCTATCTGATACATTAAATTTTGAAAATGTGGTGTTGGAGGTGTTCTGGGAGGTCAAGGTGACTAATCCCCAACACTTCGCCAAATTTCCAGTTCTGTGGATAGTGTTTCCAGTTTTATTGTAAAAACCCGTAAATTTCAAGGAAATTTGTTTCTTAAATTATATGGAATTTTACGAGTATGCAGTTTCTGATGGCACCTGATTCGAAGGCCCGGTGTGCTCGGAATCGATTTACAAAGGTTAGGTCAGGTACGTTCAGAGAACGAACGATTGGGTTCTTCTATCTTTTGAACTGGTGCTCGGAATTGAAATCTGAGGGCACTGATGGAACAGCAGTGGCAATAATTACTTAATTGGACCTTTACTAAAGGTGTGTTTTCTCGAGAGGAGTTGTTAAAATTTGGGTATTAATAAATAATTGAATAAAAGTTGTGGTATAAATTTTATTCCTAACCTAAGTGGTTTTATCCTACATGGGGAAGTTAGGGTGGGACCCACTGACACCCTAACTACTCATGTGAGGATAAATGTGAGGTGGGGCCCGCACGAACCCCAACATTCACATTCCCCATAACTATTTAAACTCTCTATTAAACCCCCCTTGTATTTAATTATGTGACTTCTCCTCTTCCACTTTAATAATGCCAACACACATTAATTTAATTAATTGATCCTCTCTAATTAATTGAATTATGTGTTTGAATTTTGGAAAAATGAAATGCTTGGAAAAATAATAAAATAAGGGGAGGCAATATTTTATTTGGTTAGTTTTGTTGTGTGAGAAATTTGGGGAGAGAACTCTTTTCTCTTTGGAAGTACTTCATCCTCCTATGACGAACTTCATCCTCCCGTGAAGAACGACACCCTTCGATGAAGAACGCTGACACCACAAGGAGAGATGACGTGCCATTCCTTCGTCTCTTCACAGATAGGGTGAGACGCTATCCCTTCCTTGGACGCACACCAATGCCGTCTTCGAATCCATACCCCCTGATGTTGTCTTTTGCATCACCGGAAAACTTCAACGTTTATCGAGGTAGGGGTTATTTTCATTCATGTTTAATTTAACGTTCTTCTTTAATTAATTTGGACGAATATTAACAACGTAATGGGAGGAGTTCGGACAGCAAAAACATGGATGATTTCTCCCCATAGCTTTCTTGTTGAAAAATGTAGATGAGTTGTGCCAAAGGTGGCGTGGTGGCGTTGCACCTCATGGGATTGAAGGGAACCGCAGCTGGAACGGGCCACCTAGGTGGTGCGCGGCGCCATCGCGCCGTGCCGGTGAGGCCGAAGGAACCGCGGTCGGAGCAGGCCGCGGCGGAGGAGCGTGGCGCCATCGCACCGTGCCGGTCAAGGTAGAGCCAAGGCCTTAGGTTGCAGTGGTCCAGCAGGGGCGGCTGAACAACCGGCCATCATCGCTCTGGGAGGCGGGACCCTTATGGGTCCCGCAACAGCTCAACCGGCCGACCATTAAGGCCGGACATTTTCCAGAAAAACTGGGGGATTGAAACCCCCAGCCAGAACATAGGGTGGACCACACGAGTCCACCATTTCGGGACAAGTGGCGGCACCCCCCTTCGCACCCATCTCGGCCACGAGCCGAGCCGTGACCGGCCTCCGTGTCATGCCATAGGACACGCCTGGCTAGGCCGGGCCGTGCCAGCCGTGGGCCGGGCCGCACTCAGCTGGGCCGCGCCACACCCAATTGGGCTTGACCTAGACCCAGGTCAGGTCGACCCGGTTCGGGCCGACCCTGGGGTATCGGGTCAGGTCGACCCGGTTCGGGCCGACCCCGGGGTATCGGGTCGGGTCGACCCGGTTCGGGACGACCCATGTGGTATCATGCCGGGTCGAACCGAGCCCCAACCCCCTATTTTCAGACCAGGTTCATTCAAACGCCCATATCATGGGTTACGGACCTCCGATCGATGCACCGTAAGTTGTGTATGGATCCTTGGATCAAGACAGTTGTTTTCGTATATTACACTCGAGGGTTCGGCAAAGTATGTGTATGGATGAGTTGCTTCGAACCCGAAACCAATCAGGCCCTTGGAGCGGAAACTCTTATAACATAACGACCGGACATACGAGTAACTTGCCGTCAATTACATTAATTTCCTCTTAGTGAGAGGTCTCTGTTGGCTTACACCTCTCGAGTTTTGGACGCAGCTAGAGTACGGTCGGGTAAGTTTTAGATTAAAAATCAACTCGGCCCCTGGGACGAAAAACCCAATAACTCTCAGTGCGGGCGTCCGATTGACGCATTGTCTATCACGTTGAGTTCTTATTTATGAGACTGAACATTTTGATATATAAAATCTCGACATCATGGTAGTAGATATATTGAACCTCTTGGATCGTGGAGTGGACCCTCCCAGAATCGAGCATGTTGTGTGCGAGAACCCTAGAGATGGCTGCGACTACGACGACGATGGTGACTGTACTTGGATCCTATGTGGGTTCGGCAGCGAGGATGACAGTACTTGGATTCTCCGTGGGTTTGGTAGTGAGGAAGACTGTACTTGGATCCTACGTGGGTTCGGAAGTGATGGTTACTGTACTTGGATCCTACGTGGGTCTGGCAGCGACAACATATGTACTTGGATCTGAGGTGGGTTCGGCAGAGGAGATGATTCAGAGGCTACATCAATCATCTCCACCCCTCCTCATGAGTAGTATACCTGTGTGATCTGATTCTTGACTTTCAATCATTATCTACGGTATGATTGACTTGCTTTCTTGTGTGGATTGGTTTGTGCATTCCAGTGTGGACTGGGTTGAACTTGGGCTCAGATGTTAGAGCCGAACTGGGATTGTTGACTTAGGTATATGTATGGGAATATACATATATAGTGATGGTTGATACTTAGTATTTGTATCTTTCCTTTTTGGTTTATCCTTTGTGGATTCTGGGAGGCCTTCGGGGGTCTCAGTGTCCCTATTGAGTATCGTAAACCCACCCATGCACGGGCTATGACCGCACTACGTTGTGTTGGTGGAAGACGATGGACAACACTGATCGTGGTTGAGGCCTGTGGAGCGGGATGGTATACGGAGATGGCCTATTAAGTGGGATGTACACGGTGTAGACGGACAAATTTGAGGAGTAGAGGGGACCATCTGTACTCACCCTTCAGGTGGGAGTTCCGGAGGATGACTTGGTGATTTCTTCTTTACATTCCAACTCTTGTAATTACGTTTCTCAGTTGTACTGTACTTTCAGTTGGGTTTGTATACTAGCCCATTTACTTTCCATCACTTACTTTTGTACCAAGTGTACTTAGTTTATACTTCAACTTGCGTACACAGTGGTGTTTGTTTTCTTATATAATGGAAATGCCTTCCCTTTTATCTGGATTTACGCCTTTGGTGAAAGTCGGCAGCCCCTGGCCTATGAAAGGCGGTCTTGGGGTAGTCACGGCATTGCCCCTGAGGACGGGTCGTGACAAATTTGTATCAGATGGGTCGGTTCTACCACAGAACTCAACACTATGATAATTTCTTCTAAGAGAAGAAATAGTGTTAAGGGTATTGAGTGTGGTTATCAGTCCAGGGAGTCCAGTGTTGGTGCAGTGGTCGACGTATCCATACACCAAGACCTTGAATTTTGATTTCCGACTCAGTGCATGAAAACATGGATTGCATGAGTTTTTTGAAAGTTTACTTTGTGATTTATTTGTGTCAGCTCTCCAGATATACTATATTAATCATGGCTCACTTGTTTCTTTACATGATGGCCCCACGACGGCAGCTAGCAAGGGTTACGAGCTTTGTGAGAGATGTCAGCCCATCGAGCAACGAGGCCTCGGTGCAGAGCCCCATTACAACGGAGGCACCGGCGGTACCTCTACCCGCCGAGCCACCAATTCCACCAGCCCTAGTAGCTGATAGTGCACGTTGACTTAGTGCACTGCATGAGTTTCAGCGTTAGAGACCGCCCAGGTTCCAAAGAGAGATGGACCATCAGGAAACCGAGGATTGGATAGATATAGTTGTTCGAGTCTTCAGATTGGTAGGGACACCATCAGATCTTATGGTGATCCCTGTGGTGAGTCTCCTGCATGCGGATGTAGGTAGATTGTAGAGCCTGATCCTCCAGGTTCACGATGAGGCATCACTTCTTTGGACGGACTTCGAGAGCCTCTTCTGCTCAGAGTTTATTCCAGTCACCCTCTGTGCAGTGCACATCCAGGAGTTACTATAGCTGCGACAGGACAACATGACAGTAGCTGAATAATTAGTGATATTTACTGATCTATGATGATATTCCACTAACATGATACAAGACCCATTCTTCTAGGCTCGGACCTTCGAGCAGGGACTGAGTCATGAGAGTAGGGTTTCAATGATCTCCCTCAGTATTCTGACGCAGGCAGGAGTGCTGGAGCGAGCCTTACTTGCGGATTGCTTCCTAGCTGAGCCTACGCTAGCAGCGAGGCCTACCGCAGGGCGGCACGTAGTGCAGTCTTCTGCAGCAAACAGTCGACAGATGTCACAGGGGTCCAAGAAGACCATACCATTAGGTGGGTGACCTAAGGATACTGGTTTGGAGTTGTGTGGAACACATAGCAGAGCCAGTAATATGAGAGGCAGACAGTGCTATGCATGTGGCGGGCAGGGCCACATAGCTCGTGACTGCCCGATATGCCATGAAGAGTAGCAGCAGATAGTTGAGGGGCCACCCAGGAAGAGGTAGAGGTTTGACTGTGGATGTCCACAGGGAGCAGGCGGATGAGGTATGAGAGTTGGCCGAGCAACAGGTGGTGGATGATGCTTCGGGGCTCTACCACAACCACAACCAGGAGGGCCACCCCGAGCATAGGGATCTTGCGGGCAGAGGTAGGCTCAGATTCAGGCAGTGGATGCCTACAACCAAGGTGCACCTCAGATGATTCAAGGTACTATCTATGTCTACTACACCCTTGATACAATTCTTATAGACACAGAAGCGATTCATTCATTCATTGACGCTTCCCTTGTTCGGAGCTCAGAGATTCCGGCGGAGCCGTTGGCTCGATCCTTTTGGCTAGAGACTCCGACGGGAGCAGAATCAACGATTAAGCACTAGTTCTGGTAGTGTGAGATTACTTTAGAAAGAGAGAGATTCGGTTGGGATCTTCTTGTAGCAGCATCGAGACCTTACGACGTCATCTTGGGCATTGATTGTTTATCTACAGTTCAGGCTCAGATCGACTGTATTAGGTGCATGGTGCAGTGTGTCTACACAAATGGGAGTAATTTCACCTTCACTGGAGAGAATGGATACTTTTTAGTATAGGTTGGACTTGTGCAGAGGAGAGGACAACCTATCACTCATCAGTTTCTAGTCTCATCCTTGGAGCAGTTTATGTGCGGAGTCATAGTTTTCCTGTAGTGGTGGATCAGTATGCGAACGTTTTTTCTGACGACGTTCCAGGACTACCTCCTCGCAGAGAGGTAGACTTCTATATTGACATGTACCCCAGGAAAACTCTGATATCTACTCCATCATATCAGATGGCTCCCACTGAGCTTCCAGAGCTACAGGTACAGGTGGAGGACTTGCAAGGAAAGGGATTCTTCCGACCTAGTGTTTCACCCTGGGCTTCCCCGATTTTGTTCGCCAAGAAGGCGGACGAGAGGTTGTGACTGTGTTTCAATTACGTCACCTGAATCAAGTGACCATAAAGAACAAGTATCCACATCTGAGGATTGAAGAACTATTCGATCAGCTCAAGGGAGCACAATGGTTCTCGAAGATAGACCTCAGGTCAGGCTATCATCAGCTCAAAGTTCGAGACGAGGATGTGCAGAAGACGTCCTTCAGGTGTCGGTATGGCCACTATGAGTTCTTGGTTATACCTTTTAGAGTAACCAACACTCCAGAAGTGTTCATGAGTCTCATGAACAGGATCTTCTAGCCTTACCTCAATCGATCTTTCGTAGTCTTCATCGCGGACATATATATTTACTCGACTACAAAGGAGGAGCATGCCTACCACTCTCGGGTTGTACTGGACACACTATGAGAGCACCAGCTTTATGGTATGCTCTCGAAGTTCCAATTCTGGATTCGAGAGGTCCTCTTCTTAAGGTGCATCATCTCTGAGGTGGTATTTGAGGTGGATCTTGTAAAGATAAAGGAAGTTCTATCTTGGGATCCACCAAGGATAGTGATAGAGGTGGAGAGTTTCCTAGGTCTGCTCTGGTACTATCGGAGATTTGTGCTAGACTTATCAAGAGTTAAAGCACCACTTACAGCTTTGAAGAAGAAGGTGATACCCTTCGCGTGGTCAGATAGATGTTAGCAGAGCTTCCAGGAGCTGAGATAGAGATTGAATAGTGCACCCATCTTGAGGCTACCAGAGGAGGGAGTAGGGTGCGCAGTTCACTGTGATGCATCAGGGATTGGACTCGGGTGTGTCCTGATGTAGGAGTGGGAAGTGATAGCCTATGGATCATAACAGTTGAGGTAGCAAGAGAATAACTACACTACCCATGACCTGGAGTTTGCAGCAGTGGTCTTCTCATTGAAGATGTAATGGTACTATCTGATGGTTGAGTGCTTTACAGTCTACTCTGACCACCATAGTCTCTGGTACATCTTCTCGTAGAAGGACCTATACCTAAGACTGTGGCGATTTCTTGAGTTCCTCCAGGACTATGACTTTATGATAGTCTATAATCTTGTAATGTGGAACGTAGTAGCTGATGCTCTCAGCAAGATGTAGGGAATTCATAAACTTGGAGAGGCGACTGAGCAGTTAGCCTCTTTGCAGATATCGTTTTTGGATAGGGATGGGGAAACCATTCTACAGTCGCTCACAACTACTCCTCCACTACTTCAGTGGGTAAGGGAGGCACAACATGGTGACATTGACTATGAGTCACGATGTTCTCAGATATCCTCAGGGTTGGAACCCGATGGATTTTCTGATGGCGGGGAGCACGTCATCCTCTTCAGGGGATGTACCATGGAACCGGTTTCATTATAGGAGGAGGTGCTGAGGGAGTTTCACACTTCCCCATTGGCAGTATATCCAGGTGTAGTGATGATGTGCCAGGATCTCAAATGACAACACTGGTGGCTGGGTATGAAGTGTTTTGTGGTAGAGTTCGTTTCTCGATGCCTCGCCTTCCAATAGGTGAGGGCAGAGCACCAGTTACCAGTAGGTTTGGTGCAGCCCTTAGAGGTTCCGGAGTGGAAGTGGGATGAGATATCTATGGATTTGGTGACAGGGAATCCACGTACTTCTAGAAGACATGACTCTATCTTAGTGATCGTAGACAGACTCACCAAGTCAGTCCTCTTTCGACAAATCAGAGATCAAGGCTTAGTGAAGATCTTGGGATGCCTCTATGTTCAGGTGAACGTACGACTTCATGGTGTGCCATCGTCTATTGTCTCCAATCATGATTCTTGATTTACTTCCTAGATTTTGAAGGGGTTGCAGGAGGAATTTGGGATGCAACTACGCCTGAGCACCGACTTTCACCTGCAAAAGGATGGTCAGATGGAGATAACCATTTAGACTCTCGAGGACTTGCTCCATCCATGTGTCCATAACATTGGTCGCATTTTGGTGGATCACCTACCCTTGGTGGAGTTTGCGTATAAAAATAGATACCACTCCACCATTGGGATGTCACTATATAAGGCATTATATTGCCTACCATGCAGATCACCTCTGTGTTGTAAAGACCCTGGGGAGTCAGCACTTGATGGACTAGAGATGGTCCAGGCCACGACGGAGAAGGTTCAGATCATCCAGGAGCGGATGAGGACTACTAAGAGCCGACAGAAGTCCTATGCAGATAGGAGGCAGAGACCACTATAGTTCGAGGATTGAGACCACATTTTCTTATGGATCTCACCTCAACATGGATTACGGAGATTTGGCTGGGGCGGCAAGTTATCTTCGTGCTTCATCGGACCATTCCAGGTTCTCAGAAGGATAGGCGAGGTGTCTTATCGCCTAGATCTTCCACCTCAGTTGCACCGGGTGCGCGATGTCTTCCACGTATCTCAGCTATAGAAATACCTGCATGACCCGATGCATATCATTGATCACGGGGAGCTGGACATCGATGACATAGAGACATTTGTGGAGGTTTTAGTTGAGATCAAGGATTGACAGGATCAGTTCCTACATGGATGATCCATTCCTCTAGTGTGCATCAGGTGGCAGCACGGGAACCTCCAAGAGAGCATATGGGAGCAAGAGGCTTAGATGAGTGCACAATACCCTCATTTGTTTCCCTAGTTTATGATAAATCTTTACGAGGACATAAAGCCCTGATTTGGGAGCAATGTAAAGATCCGTAAATTTCAAGGAAATGTTTTTCATAAATTATTTGGGATTTTACGAGTAGGTAGTTTCTAACAGCACCTGATTCCGAGGCCCGGTGTGCCCAGAATAAATTTATGAAGTTTAGCTTGGGTATGTGCAGTGAACGAACGAGCTGGTTTTTCTATATTTTGAACCGGTGCTTAGAATTGAAATCCGAGGGCACTGATGGAACCACTGTGGCGGTAATTTTTTAAGAGCACCATTACTAAAGGTACGTTTTCTCGGGAGGAGTTGTTAAAATTTTGGGATTAATAAGGAATTGAATAAAATTTGTGGTATAAAGTTTATTCCTCTCTTATGTGGTTTTATCCTACATGGGTATGTTAGGGTGGGACCCACTGGCACCTTGACTACCCATGTGAGGATAAATGTGAGGTGAGGCCCGCACGAGCCCCAACCCTTCACATTCCCTATAACTCCTTAAACTCTCCATTAAACCCCCTTGTATTTAATTATGTGACTTATCCTCTTCCAATTTAATAATTCCAACACACATTAATTTAATTAATTGAACCTCTTTAATTAATTTAATTAAGTGTATGAATTTTGGAAATTTTAAATTCTTGAAAAAATAATAAAAATGGGGAGGCCTTGATTATATTTGGATAGTTTTGTTGCGTGAGGAATTTGGGGAGAGAGATCTTTTCTCTTTGGAAGAACTTCATCCTCCCATGATGAACTTCATTCTCCCGCGAAGAACAACACCCTTCGATGAAGAACGCTGTCACCAAAAGGAGTGACGACATTCCATTATTTCGTCTCTTCACAGATTGGGTGAGATGTCATTCCCTCCTTGGACACATGCCAACTCCCTCTTTGAAACCTTACCCCACGACCCCATCTTCCGCATCACCGGAAAACGTCAACGTTTATCGTGGTAGGGGTTATTTTCATTCATGATTAATTTAACATTCTTCATTGATTAAATTGGATGGATGTTACCAATGTATCCAGATGAGTTCGTACCGCACAAACATGACTGATTTCTCCTCCCCGCTTTCTTGTTGAACAATGTTGAAAAGTTGTGCCGATGGCAGCGTGATGTCGTTGCACTGCGTGGGAATGAATAGAACGGCATCCGGAACGGGCAGTGGCGGTGGTGCGTGGCACCATTGCACTGCTCCAGGGAGGCCGAAGGAACTGTGGCCAGAGCGGGCCACGGTGGAGGTGTGCGTCGTCGTCACGCGGCGCCGGAGAAATCATTGGTGGCGGCGGTGGTCCAGCAGGGGCGACCAGACAACTTGCTGCGGTGCTCCAGGATGCGGGACCCCAAAGGGTCCCGCGACAGCTCAACCGGACGACCATTAAGGCCTTTGGTTTACCCGAAAACTGATGGATTGAAACCCTTGAACAATAAAAATGTGGACCCCATGGGTCCGCTGTTTCAGGATAAGGGGGCGGCGCCCCCATTTGCACCCCGCTCGGCAGCGAGCCGAGCCGCGACCTGCCTCCGAGCTGGGCCACGCGCTGCGCATCACCACGAGATGGGCCACGCCCAGCTGGGCCTGGTCGTGCCAGCCACAGGCCGAGCCTCCCCCAATTAGGCCAGCCCCCAACTCGGGTTGGGTCGCCCCAGTTCGGGCCGACCCAGGGGTATCTGGCCGAGTCAAACTAGCCCCAAACCCCCTATTTTTAGACCAGGTTCATTCAAATGCCAATATCTTGGGCTATGGACCTTTGATCAATGCACCATCAGTTTCTTAGGGATCCTTGGATCGGTATGGTCATTTCGTTATATTACAATCGAGGTTTCGGCGAAATTTGGGTATGGCTGGGTTGGTTTGAACACGAAACCAACTGGGCCCTTGGAGCAGAAATGCTTATAACTTTATGATCGGACGTCCGAATAACGTGGCATCAATAACGTTAATTTTATCTTAGTGATACTATTCTTTTGGATTACTCTTCTTGAGTTTTGGATATAGCTGGAGTATGGTTGGGTTGGTATTAGCTTAAAAATCAACCGGGCCCCTTGGATGAAAAAGCCAATAAATCTCAGACCGAACATCTGATTAACGCGCTGTATGTCACGTTGAGTTCCTATTGACGAGACAAAAGATTTTGATACATCAACTTTGGAGTTAATGATAGTTGATGTATCGACCGTCTTGGCTCGTGGAGCAGATCCTCTCGGAATCGAGCATGTTGTGTGTGGGAACCCTAGAGCTGGGTACGACTGCAATGACGATGGCGACTGTGCATGGATCCTACGTGGGATCGGTAGTGAGGACGACTGTACTTGGATCCTCCATGGGTTAGGAAGCGATGAAGTTTGTACATGAATCCTATGTGGGTTTGGAATTGATGGTTACTATACTTGGATCCTACGTGGGTCCGGCAGTGACAACATCTGTACATGGATCCTACGTGGGTTCGGCAGAGGAGATGATTCAGAGGCTACATCAATCATCTCCACCCCTCTTCGTGAGTAGTATACCTGTGTGATCTGAGTCTTGACTTTCAATCATTATATAATGCATGATTGACTTGATTTCTTGTGTGAATTGGGTTGTGCTTTCTTGTGTGGACTGAGTTGAACATGGGCTCAGAAGTTGGAATTGAACTGGGATTGTTGACTTAGGTATATGTATAGGAATATACCTAAGTAGTGTTGGTTGATACTTTGTATTTGTATCTTTACATTTCTGTTTATCCTTTGTGGATTCTAGGAGGCCTTCGGGGGTCTCTGGGTCCTTACTAAGTATCGTATACTCACCCCTGCATGGGCTATGCCCACACTACATTGTGTTGGTTGCAGACGACGGGCAGTGCTGATCGTGGTTGAGGCCTGAGCAGTGGGACGATATATGGAGGTGGACTATCAGGTAGGACATACACGGTGTGGACGGACAGATTCGACAAGAAGAGGGGACCATCTATACTCACCCTTTAGGTAGGAGTTCCGAAGGACGTCATGGTGGTTGCTGCTTTACTTTCCAGCTGTTATACTTACATTTCTCAGTTGTACTGTACTTTCAGTTAGGTTTGTATACTGGCCCATTTACTTTCCAGCACATACTTTTGTACTCAGTTTACTTAGTCTTTACTTCAGCTTGCGTACACTATGGTGTTTGTTTTCTTATATAAAGGCAATGCCTTCCCTTTTATAGGGATTTATGCCTCTGGTTCAAGTCATCAGCCCCTGGCCTATGGAAGGTAGTCTTGGGGTAGTCACAGAACGAGCCCCAATGACTGTTCGTGACATTTATGAACAGTTACGGTAGGTGAACAATATTTTTATCGATGGTGTTCAGTGAACAGTGTTTCTATTAGTGAGGTAGGTGTTCATTGATTCCAAATTGGTAATCTTGTACAACGTTCCCAGATCGGTAGGTGTACAGTGTTTCAAGATCAGTAAGTGTATAGTGTTTCTAGATCGGTGGACTTGTACAGTGTTTCCAGATTGGTAGGTGCACAGTGTTTCCAGGTCGGTAGACTTGTACAGTGTTTCCAGATCGGTAGACTTTTACAGTGTTTCAAGATTGGAAGGCGTACATTGTTTCCAGATCAGTAGACTTTAACAATGATTCCAGAATGGTAGGTTTACAATGTTTCCAGAATGGTTTAGTCTATTGGTAACCTATAACGGTGAGGTCTATCAGTAACCTCTAACAGTGAGGTGTATTAGTAGCCTCTAATGGTGTGGTCTATCGGTAACCTCTAACAGTGAGGTCTATCGGTAACCTCTAATGGTGAGTTCTATCAGTAACCTCTAGCGGTGAGGTCTAAAGGTGACCTTTTCATTCCTTTGCAAAAATTTTAGTATGTGAACAGTGTTTCCAGCTTCCTACAACTTCACCTCTTTGATGTTTCCTTTGACGTAAAATACATTTAAAGCCTTATTTTAAGGACTCTTATTGATGATTCAAATTCTATAAATCCTATAATAATTATCCCTATATCTCGGGATGTTTTTACATGATCAAACCGCGTGGCATAATGCGATCCTCTTTTAATGGAATATTAAGCGTATCTTAAACCGTCACCCCATTAAATTTTCAAAAGGGACAAGATATCATACTCCCTTGTTATTCAACTTTGTTATCAGCTATGAGACACTATAACCTTTCAATACTTACCGTAGGAGTTCCACAATCAAATTTTACTCCTAGGATTGGTTCTGCTCCGTTTTCATGCAACCAAGCTTTATCGATCAATCACTGATATAAGGTATGTTGTATAGTCGTTTTTTGGGGGTTAATACTCTCTTGTTCTTCTTTAAATATTATATCATATAATCGTCATGATTCTAACGGGGTTTTATTGGGATTTAGTTGGTGTTGTCGTACTATGACATCCTCCAGTGGATGTAGTTGTTGCAAGAGGAGGATTGTGTCCCATTGTGTGGATAATGAACGTCAAGAATTTTTTAGGTAGGGGATTCATTTCTTCTCTTTTCATTTGCATGCAATTGTATCATCATCATGTTTTATCCCAGTGGATCACAATGGAAATGACATAATAAATATTTGAACTGGATAAATAAATGGATATCTATTGTATGTTATTGCCTCTTGTTTTTCTTGATAGTGGGATATCTATGCATTCATTGTTTAGCTATTTTTTCTTGATGGAAATCAGTAAATAACGTAAAGCGGGATTAATTAATAACTGTTGGCTAAAGATAAATATGTATGAAAAATAATATGGTTCTAATTTTATTTTGATGTTAATCAAATTAGTACAGTAAGCATGTTTATTTATTTGTGATACCTTACTGATTAGGTTTCCCGAATTTGGAAGCTACATTTAATAAATCTGTTAATTCAAGATGGATTAAAGAACCACTTGTTTGATAATTTATAAAAGGGTTCTGAGTTACCCTATTTATTGTTAAAGGGCCAAGATCCCATTGATCTGATTGTTGTTTTCCTGCTGCGTTTTCTGTGATGTGATTCGGGATGGCTGTTGTGATATGTGGAGGCATGGAGACTTTTGGTGGTGGCAGCAAATGATGCCTATAGTGGCGAGATGCATCGGTTTATGCATGTGGGTGTCAGGGAGGACACCAGGGATGATGGAATGGGATGGATGTGATTGTTGGATGATTTTCTATTCTTTGGTTGATTATCTTCTTTACTTTTACCTACTTATCAAGGATGGTGGTCTTTCTTACCCTTCTTCTGAAAGAGGTGAAGACACGTGGGGTTTTCCACGTGCTTTCTGTGTTTAGCCTCTTAAGGGATAATGGGTCTACGCTCTTGCTATAGGTGATAAAGACTCGATGGGTAGTACATTTACTCACCGTATTGAGCCCTTTATGTTTAGTAGCATATAATTCTTTTCTAGAATGCCTAGGAATATGGGAAAGTTATTCTATAATGAATAATTGAATAAACTGTGTTAACTCATGGGGATGGAGTTGCTGGAACATAATGACAAGGTTGTAATTAGGATGGTACAATGGATATTGGGTGTGATGATAATGAAGATTAATTTTAAATTGTTCATGGTTAATTAATGTTTAATGAATTAATTAACATATAGTGGAACTGATAAAAAGGGAATAAATTAATCTAATAAATCTCTTCAAATGGTTGTGTGCTTATAGGATACCTACTCTTCGAAGTAGTAGCCCAGAGTCTGAGAGACGTTAGATGCAGTTGTGTATAATACTAGGGAATGCCTATAGTGTGGTTGTGAGATGTCATATATTATGTACTTTTTATGTTTCTATAAGCTACACGACCCTGTCAGTAAGGGAAACTGACACCGCGGGGATTTTGAGCCCTGGGGTGGTGTTTTCCCCAACATTCTGGTGGGAGGACGAATGGATGACTACCCCCTTTGGCCCCGCACTCTTCTCTAGGTAGATACATGTTCAAATAGTCAGAATGGTTTGTTTTCCTATATATGTGTATAGAGGGTTGTAATGGCTTGAGGGTATTTCACACACATATATTCTGGATATAGTATCCTATGTACTACTATAGGTGTAACGTGTATAGGTTGTGATGCCTTGAGGGTCCATACTCGGTGTATGGGTTGTAATGGCTTGAGGTATAATAACAGACATATGATACACATTAAAGGGGTTGTGGTGGCTCCCGAAAGGTACCTGGTTACTTTTGGTTGTGAGGATGGTGTGGTGCTTCGCCCATATTTCTACGATTATGACTTTGTGGTGCACGAGGTGTAGATTATTCTGTTTCACCCAGGTGTTTGCGGGGAAGCCTTTTGGAGAGAGATTCTTAAGATGTGCGATGTTGGGGCAAAGCGGAACACTATTGGGTAAGTAGTAGCGGGGTACCCCTCATATTCTTTACTATATGCTATATTCTTGTATGTGTTAACTGGTGAGAGTGGCCATGGTGAGGTTGGGAACTTAGTATGCATGTTTAGGTGATGAGTGAGTTTCACTTGTTGTTCACTGTGCTTTAGCTTGCTTTCATTACTTTTGCATGATAGGCTTCAAGGAGGATCCTACTGAGTATACTGTTATACTCACCCTATGAATATATAAACTGTTTTTGAGCACACTTGGAGTAGGTTGTAGATTAGGCTGGTTACTACTAGCTTGTGGTTTTAGAAGCTGTTCGGGCTTGTGGTTGCTGCTTTTTTACTTACTTTTGGGTACTTGCAGTTTTTCCTTCTAGTTGTAGTACTTTTTCATGACATTTCATATGTGTAATTGGGTTTCTTTTATATTCCAGTTCTGATTCGGAGTTGATTGGTGTCTATCTTATCTCACTCTTCCACATGTGTTCTCTTAGAGGGTAATGCCTCCCATTTGTGTGTTTATTATACAGTCGGTGCTAGTCGCCATATCGGGGCCAACTGGAGGTGGGACTTATGGGTAATTATCTTCCTTCTCACATTTCCGGCCTAGGAGGGGTACACTTTGTGGGGAGGGGTCATGACAGTTTGGTATTAGAGGTCAGGTTGAGATATAGGATGGAGTTTGGAGTTAGGGACATGTGAGGCTGCATGGGTTGTTAGGGAAATAGTGTCATTCATGTTTATCAAGTGAGGTAAACACTGGAGTCCAGATGAGACATAGGAGTTTAGGTCCCCCTATGATCTGATGTACATACCATTAAGTTTACAAGGGCTACTAAACAAGGTAATACTAGTAGTAGGGTAGAGACCTAGGAAAGGATCATGGATCATTCTTCTTGTTCCTATGTTTGAATGTGTTGACCTTGGGATAGGTGAACCTAAAATGAATGAAATAAATCAATAAATTAATTAATGTTGAATCTTCAAAATTCCAGGTTTAAGAGCTCTAACGGTTTGTTATTTTGTAGGTATGGCTCCAAGTTGACGTCCTCGTCAGGTTTGCATAGAAAATGTCCAGAAGGCTATTCCAGAAGAATGCCGCGGGGTAGAGGATGATGAAGAAAACACAAGGAGGAAGACACTTTGAGAGTTTCACCACCAGAGACTGTAGAAGTATGAGGGCTCTATTTTAGATGCAGTCATAGAAGACTGGTTAGAGGAGGTCAAGATCGGATTCAGTTCAATTCATTCTCATAAAGAGCAATGGGTGTCCTTGGTTATGGCATGCAATCTTTTTTTTTTCCTTTTCCAAAGCCAATTTGAGGGACCCGGTACCCAAAGCCGGTTTAAGGGAAACCAGAAACCGAAATACAGACATCAGCCAATTTCAAATTCAAAATCTTCTCCAACCTCGATCCACCATACACCACGCGTTGCCTCGAGTCGCGATCCCATCATCACACATCACCATCCTTGCAGGTACATCGCCATCCTTGCAGGTCACCGGAGAAAAGACGTCGGAACACCCACAGCAGGTCGAACCTTCCTCCATCAGCATCGCCATTTCATGGAATAGAGCCAAACACAAAAATAAAAAACATCATCCTTTCTAGAAACACCAAATCATACAGGAATATGAACCAAGAAATCTTCATCTTTATCACTGCATAAAAAAAATTAAAACCTCTCTTCTTCAAAAAAGAGTCTGGCCCTACATCCTAACACCAAATTTCCAAAAACAGCAAGAAAACCTACAAAAAACCACATCTTGAAATGGAAAATATTATAGCTTGTTCTGAATCTACCAGAGCACCAACGCCGGTTCGAAACCGCCAAATCCATCCACAAAATCACATCGCAAAGTCACCAATGAAAAAACCAAAAGCAGGAAGGAAGAAGGGAGAAAACTGAAAATAGTAAAATGGAACAAAACCAAGTCAAGAACCAGATCTTGTTCCAAATACCATCGTCACTAACCAGCTGACCCTCGGAGGACACACCCAAAACCAAGAGCCTACCTCCGAGAATTAAAAGGCTCCTTCAACTGGAGGAATCTGGGACCTGATCGCTGGACAAATGCACTTCCTTGAAACCCAAACCAGAGAGATGGTTCGAGAAAAGGTTGTCTGAATCAAGCCCATTGTCAAAATAGCCGAGGATTGTGAGGTGTCAGTGATCTCATGGGAGGAGTTCCGAGACAGGTTTAGAATTAAGGTTCATTCTTCATCTTTAAGGCGTCTAGTTTCCAGGAGCTTCTTACTCTTCGACCGGGGAGCTCTAGTGTTTGAGAAGTTGGAATCCATTTCAATAACTTTTTACAATATGCTTCAGACCTACTGTCAGACGATGATGTGAGAGAAAGGAATTTTGAGGAGGCTTTGTGTCCAGAGATCCAGCACCAGGTCACCCCATTTATGATGAAGACATATCTTGTGGTGCTGGTGAGGGCAATGGTTGTCAAGAGGACTTTTTCTAGGACCGGATCATCACGATAGGGGAATCAGCATGATTCCTCACGAAGTAGTTCTATTATAAGGGGTTCTCAGTTATTAGGTCAGAAGAGTTTTCCTTCAGCCAGGGGATGGTCCCAGCCCTTCACATATTGATTCACTAGAGGCATAAACCCTCTTGCCTAAAACAAGGGATCAATCACTTGTTTTTCTAGTGGTGGTTGTGTTCATCAGCAGCGGGAGTGACCAACCTTTCAGAGTGGACATTGTGTGCCAGACACTACGCTCCAGGTTCCTCTGTTGAGACAGTTCCAACCGAGGCAGCAGCAGCCAGTTGCACCGGCATTAGATCAGCAGAGGGTAGATGGGGCGGGTAGAGGACAACCACATGACACTCATCGTCCTCAGAGAGAAGAGTGTGGCCATGTTGGTGGTCTTCATCAGGGTCATAAAGGCTGTGGAGGATGTTATGTCCAGCTTCATACTCTAGTGTTGCCAGTTCCAGGCAATCCAGACATCGTCTGAGGTACCCTTTGATTATTTTCTACCTTGGTGTACGCCTTGTTTGTTTCAGGAGAAACACACTCCTTCATATCACCTACCCTTGTCCATGCTTTGGGACATGAGGTAGAGAGGCTTCCAGTTCCCTTGGCGTTGACTACACCAATTGGAGGACGAGCTGACTTGTTTGATGTATGTAGAGATTATGAGCTATTGTTGGGGCAACACCACTCTTGGGGAGATTTCTTATATTTATGAATACAACCACATGATGTCATCCTCAACATGGATTTTTTGTATTCAGTGTAGGCTATAGTAGATTTCATTGGGAAGAATATCCTCTTAATCGGTGTGGATGGATAGTAGGTGGTGTTTCCTGGGGAGAGAGATCCTCAGATGGGTCATAGGCACGTTCCTTCATTATAATCCATGATGACTGAGATGATGTTGATCTCATCAGATGTTTAGGTGATGGTGTTTCCTAGGGTCATTGAGGAGTACACTGATGTCTTTCCTGAAGTGGTTGTAGCATTACCCCCTCAATGAGAGATCGAGTATGGGATCGAGCTATAGGTAGGAGCGTCTCCTATCTCTATGTCTCCATATAGGATGACCACTTCTGAGTTACAATAGCTACATATACAGCTTGATGGTCTATTATAGTGTGGTTTTTTCCGGCCAAGTGTGTCCCCATGGGGTGAACCAGTTTTGTTTGTGAAGAAGGTTGACGTATGTTTGCGGTTGTGTGTCGATTATCTTCACTTAAACAAAGGGAAAATAAAGAATCTCTATCCTCTTCCGGAGATTGATGATTTATTTGATCAACTGAAGGGTGAAAGTTGGTTCTCAAAGATTGATTTTTGGTCAAGATATCATCAGATTCATGTAAAGGATGAGGATATCCCATAGAATCCTTTCCATTGACGTCACGGGCATTATGAGTTCATTGTAATGTCATTCGGTGTGAAAAATGCACCAGATGTGTTCATGAGATTTATATATGTTGTGTTCTGTGATTTCCTGGACATGTTTGTGGTGGTTTTCATTAATGGCATCCTTGTGTACTCCATATATGAAGAGGAGCATTTAGAGCTTCTACATGCTGTTTTGGGAGTTCTTCGTAAACATCAGCTGTTTAGAAAGTTTTCAAGGTGTGAGTTTTGGGCTCAAGAATTCCATTTCTTAGTGCATGTTGTGTTCCAGCAGGGATTGGTTGTGGATCAATCGAAGATAGAAGCAGTTGTGTATTGGGAATCCCCCAAGATAGTTTCAGAGGTGAGAAGATTTCTTGGGCTCACAAGATACTACAGGAGGTTCGTAGACAATTTCTCATTAGTTTTGACTCCTCTGAAAGCTTTGACTAGAAAGGATCAGGCATTTATATGGACTGATCAGTGTCAGGCATCATTCAAGTATATAATGGAGAAGTTAGTAAGTGCTCAAGTTCTTTTTCCTCCAGTTGAGGGAGTTCAATTTGATTTTTTCTGTGACGCTTCACATCTTGGGCTAGGATGTGTACTGATATAGTAGAGGTTAGTTGATTCTTATGGTTCTCAGCCGTTATTTCCCGATGAACGTAACTATTCCACCCATGATCATGAGTTGGTAGCCATGGTGATTTCTCTTTAGTTGTGGAGACATTACCTCATTGGTGAACACTTTGTGATTTTAACCGATCATAAGTGTTTGAGGTATGCTTTCTCCTAGAGTTACTTGATCTTTCGATAGCGTCAGTGGATGGAGTTCTTGCAAGAAGACGACATTGAAATATCATACACACCTGCAAAAGGGAATATTGTAGCTGATGCGCTAAGCCTAAAGTCACATAGTGATGCTATGCATGAATCTATTGATTCCTGGAGAGTAATGGAAGACATTTCAGAATTACATCTTGATATGGGAGAATTTGGGGGTAGAAGCTGCCTTTTTCAGATGATGGTACAGTCATCCCTAGTGTAGAATGTGGAAGAGTCCCAGTTGGGAGATCTAGAGGTGCAGGTTTGGAGATACCGAGTGTTTTTTGGTGAGGCCCCTGATGATTGGTTAGAGGACAAACCAGACCTAGTATTGTATCATGGAAGGATTTTTGTTCCCCTGGAGATGCGCGAGATGGTTCTCATAGAGTTCCACAGTTCTCCTTTAGCAGTACATCCTACTGTGACAAAGATATACTGGTCCATGAGGAGTTAGTTTTGGTGGCCTGGGCTGAAGCATGCGGTTGCAGAATTTGTGTCTCGATGTTTATTTTTCCAGAAGGTGAAGGATGAATACTGTGTTCCTAGTGGTCTTCTCCAGCCATTAAAGATTCCTTAGTGGAAGTTTGAGAACATCTCGATGGACATTGTTACAGGTTTACCTCAAGCTCCGGGATGAAATTATGCTATTTGGGTGGTAGTGGATCGTTTAACAAAATCATCCCACTCCATAGAGATCAAGGACTCGAGCTCAGTTGATGTTTTGTCGAAGAAGTATATAGAAAAGGTGGTGAGACTTCATGGAGTCCCTAGGATGATCATTTCAGATTGAGATCCTCATTTTACCATCAGGGTGTGTAGAGGTATCCAACACGCTTTCGGTTCTCAACTATTCCTTAGCACTACTTTTCATCCTCAAACAGATGGTTAGATAGAGCGAACCATCCATACTATTGATGACATGTTATGCTCTTGTGTTAATGATTTTGGAGGTTCATGGATGAGGCACTTACCCTTCGTGTAGTTTTCTTACAATAATATTTTTCACTCCACCATCGGTATGGCGCCGTTTGAAGCCTTGTATGGATGGCTTTACCGTTCTCCATTATGATCGACTGGGATCAGAGAGTCAACAATCCGTGGACCCAAACTAGTGTAGAATACAATAGAGATGGTTCAAGTGATTCATGATTGGATGAAGACAGCGCAAGATCGTCAGAAATCATATGATTATCAAAGAAGGAGACCCTTAGAGTTGAATGTTGGGGATCATGTGTTTCTGAATGTGACTCCCCATTGTGGGTAGAGAAGGTTTGGTCATGGAAGTAAGCTTTCTCCCCAGATTTTTGGGCCATTCGAGGTGTTAGATCATGTTGGAGCTGTGGCGTATCGAGTAGCAGATCCCCCACAGATGAGTCAGATACATGATTTTTCCATGTATCACAGCTCTGTCGTTATCTTAATGATGAATATCACATTATCGATTGGGGAGAGATCTATTTTGATGATGATTCAACCTTGGAGGAGCGACCTGTGGAGATCCAATACCGCAAGGATAAGGTGTTTTGTATGCGTTTTATCCCCTTAGATCGTGTCTTGTGGCGACACGGTGGCATGGAGGACAGTACATGGGAATGTGAGTCACAGATACGTGCTCAGTACCCAGATTTGTTTCATGTTTAACACTATTCATGTAATGATGTTTCTTTTGTGGTTAAACATTTCATGTTTTATTTATGAACTTCCCTTGTACCCTTTGTGGATTTCTCCCTTTTGAGAGGTATCTTGATGGGTGGTTGTTCTGACCCCGTTTCATTTTTTTGTCTCTTTAGGTTGGTTTTTAATTCTTGAGGATGAGAATGTTTTGAGAGGTATCTGATGTAATGTCTCGTTCCTCTTCGGTCCATTATATTGTGAAAATGTGGTGTTGGAGGTGTTCCTGGAGGTCAAGGTGACTTATCCCCAACACTTTGCCAAATTTCCAGTTCTATGATGAGTGATTATAGTTTTATGAACAGTAATTGTAGGTGAACAATGTTTCTATAGGCGAGGTTCAGTGAAAAGTGTTTCTATCAGTGAGGTAGGTGTACAATGTTTCCAGATCATTAGGTGTACAATGTTTCCAGATCGGTATACTTGTACAGTGTTTCCGGATCGGTAGGTGTACAATGTTTCTAGATTGGTAGACTTGTACAGTGTTTTTGGATCGGTAGGTGTACATTATTTCCAGATCGGTAGACTAGATCTGAGTAACCTCTAATGGTGAGGTATATCAGTAGCCTCTAACGGTGAGTTCTATCGGTATCCTCCAACGACGAGGTCTACCAGTAACCTCTAACAGTGAGTTCTATCAGTAACCTCTAATGGTGAGGTCTAAAGGTGACATTTTCTTTCCTTTTCCGAATTAAGAGTATGTGAACAGTGTTTCTAGCTTTCTACAGTTTCACCCCTTTGACGTTTCCTTTGACGTAAAATAAATTTAAAGCCTTATTTTATTGACTTTTAAGGCCGATTCAAATACCATAAATCCTATATTAATTATCCCTATATCTTGGGATGTATTTACTTGGTCAAACCGTGTGGTATAAAGGGATCCTCTTTTAATGCAGAATGAATTGTATCTTAAACCGTCGCCCCATTAAATCTTCAAAAGGGACTAGATATCATCTTCCCTTATTATTCCTCATTGTTATCGGCTATGAGATGCTAGAACCTTTAAATCCTTCCCATAGGAGTTGCACAATCAAACTTTACTCCTAGGATTGGTTCTGCTCTATTTTGATGCAACCATGATGTACCGATCAATCTTCGATATAAGGTATGTTCTATATTCATTCTTGTGGGGTTCATAATCTCTTGTTCTTTTTTCCATATTATAGCATGTAATCTCCATGATTTTAATGGGTTTTTCTTGGGGTTTGGTTGGTTCTGTCGTACCATGGAATCCTCTAGTGGATGCAGTTATCACGAGTAGAGGATTGTGACATGTTTTGTGGATAAAGAACGTCATGAATTTTTGAGGTAGGGGATTCATTGCTTCTCTTTTATTTTTCATGCATCTGTATCGTCATCATGTTTTATCCCATTGGATCACAATGGAATTGACATAATAAATATTTGAACTGGATAAAAATATTGATATCTATCATATGTTATTGCCTCTTGTTTTTCTTGATAGTGTGATATCTATAATTTCTTTTTTTAGCTATTTGTTCTCGATGGAAATTCATAAAGAATGTAATCCAGGATTAATTAATAACTATTTTCTAAAGATAAAGAGTCATAAAAAGAATCTGGTACTTATTGTAATTTTATGTTAATCAAATTAGTGCAGTAAGAATGTTTATTTATTTTTGATACCTTACTGATTAGGTTTCCCAAATTTTGAACATACGTTTAATAAATCTATTAATTCAAGATGGATTAAAGAACCGCTTGTTTGATAATTTCTTAAAGGGTTCTGAGTTACCATCTTGATTGTTAAAGGGACAAGATTCCATTGTTGTGGTTGTTGTTTTCGTAATGATTTTGCTGTGATGGGAGCCTGGATGGCTGTTGTGAAATGTGGAGGCATGTAGACTTTTGGTGGGGGCAGTAGATGACGCCTAGAGTGGTGAGATGCATTGTTTTATTCATGTTGGTGTCGGGGAGGACACTAGGGATGATGGAATGGTATGGATGTGATTTTTGGATGCTTGCTGATTTTTTGGTTGATTATCTTCTTTACTTTTCCCCACTGATCAAGGATGTTGTTCTTGCTTACCATTATTATGAAAGAGGCAAAGACACACAGGGTACGCCACATGCTTTCCATGTTTAGAATATCAAGGGAGAATGGGTATACACTCTTGCTATTGGCCACAACGACTCGACGGGTAACACATCTGCTCACTGTGTTGATACCATTGTGTTTAGTAGCATAGAATGCTTTTCTAGAATTTCTGGGAATATGGGAAAGTAATTCTGTAATGAATAATTGAATAAACGGTGTTAACTCGTGGGGTTGGAGTAGGTGGAACATAATGACAAGGTTGTAATTTGGAAGGTACAGTAGATATTGGGTGTGATGCTAATGATGTTTATTGTTAAATTGTTCAAGGTTAATTAATGTTTAAAGATATAATTAATGTACATTGGAACTTAAAAAAGTTAATGATGTAATCTAATAAAGCTTATCAAATTTTTGTGTGCTTATATGATACCTAGTCATAGAAGTAGAATCCTGGAGTCTGAGAGATGTTAGATGTAGTTGTGTCTAAGACATGGTAATTCCCATAGTGTGGTTGTGAGATATAATATATCCTATACTTTTTATGTTTCTATAAGCTAATCCACCCTGTCAGTAAGGGCAACTGACACCCCGTGGATTCTTAGCCCTGGGGGTGTTTTCCCCAACATTCTGGTGGGAGGACAAATGGATGACTACCCCATTTGGCCTTGCTCTCTTCTCTTGGTATTGTATTTGTGCCAAAAAGAACAACAGTTAGTTTCCCCATATATGTGTGTACAGGGCTATAACGGATTGTGGTTATTTTACACACATATATTCTTGATATATTATCTTATGGACTACTATAGGTGTAACGTGTATAGGTTGTGATGGCTTGAGGATCCCTACTTGGTGTATGGGTTGTAATGGCTTGAGGTATAATACCTGACATATGATACACATTATGTGTGTTATGGTGGATCCCGAAACATACCTGGTTACTTTTGGATGTGAGGATGGTGTGGTTCTTCCCCCAGGTGTCTGCGGGAAAGCCTTTTTGGGGCACGAGGTGTAGATTGTGGTGCTTCGCCTAGGTATTTGCTGGAAATCCTTTTTGGGGAGAGATGCTTGGGACATGCGACGTTGGGAGAAAATGGAAAACCAGTGGAGAAGTAGTAGCTTTGTACCCTTGATATTCATTTCTATATGTTATATTCTTGTATGCGTTACTCAGTGAGAATGCACATGGTGAGGTTGGGAATTTTGTATACCTGTTTAGGTGACGAGTTGGTTTCATGTGTTCTTCACTATGATTTAGCATTCTTTCTTTACTTTTGCAGGAGAGGTTTTGAGGAGGATCTTACAGAGTATACTGTTATACTCACCCTACATATATATAAACGATTTTCAGGTCACATAGAGTTGGTTGGAGATCATCCTGGTTACTACTAGCTTGTGGTTTTAGGAGTTGTTCGGGCTTGTGGTTGCTGTTGTTTTACTTACTTTTGTGTACTTATAGTTTTTCCCTTCCAGTTGGAGTACTTTTGCATGAAATTTCATATGTGTACTTGTGTCTCTTTTATATTCTAGTTCTAATTCAGAGTTCATTGGTGTCTATCATATCTCTCTCTTCCGCGTGTGTTCTCTTAGAGGGTAATTCCTCCCATTTGTGTGTTTACTATACCCTTAGTGCTAGTCGCTAACCCGGGGCCTACTGGAGGCGGGACTCGGGGGTTATTTTCTCCCTGCTCACTTTTCCGGCCCAGGAGGGGAACACATTATGGGGAGGGGATCTTGAAAAACCATATTATTTCTTTGTTTAAATTCCTTTCAATTCCCATGATTAAGATTCAAATTACGTTCAGGGATGATTCGGGTTACTCTGGGGCTTGTTCAGAACCTAGAGCCATGAATGTAGAAGAATGAAATGGGTTTCACTATTTCTAAAAATTGTACAACCCATCCCATATTTCTTCCCAAAAATGTGTAGTTATTAAAAAAAGGGTAGTATGGGCAACATGGATTTTCTGCAACAGTACAACCAATGGAGAATGGCCATCAAATCCAACTATTATTTTTCGATAATGGGTTTTCCAGGTGTTTCAATTGTTAATAAAATTTTATTCCTAACCAATGATTGTGAACCCTAGTTAAAGGTAATATCCTTTAGTTAGTTAATTATTTGAAGAATCAGGAAACCAAACCATGAAAAATGGGTATTTAGGGTGAAATTCTCATTTCCCCTCCTTAAAAGAGTTTAAATCCATAGTTCCTTTCCACCTCCTTCATTCTCCAATGGCTCCTTCCTCCTCCCACGAACAAAGGCTCCTTTCATCTCAAAATAGGGTTCGATCCACTACCATCATTCATTTTCAATTTCTCCCTCAATTATTTCCAACATGATTTTAATGGTGATATTTTTGATCCTATATTATCTATTTATTCTTCTTCATCCCGTCTATTTCTATATTTGGTTGAATGCTCATTCAGCCCATTTTCAGGTTATTTGATGGTTTCATCATTTTATTCAGACATAGATTGAATCACATGATGAGACATGATGAGGGAAGATCTATGAGGCTATGATATGGGGTTTATCCTCTTTCCCTTCATTTTTTCATATACTATAATTTTGTTTTTTGTTCTGTGAGTCGTAACCCTTCAGATTCTCCCCTAATTTGTCATTTAAATTAAATTAATGGATTATATAGCAATTTGTAACCTTAGTGAGTGTTTAATCAACCCCTCATGTTGATCACCTTGGTTTATGTCACCAAATTGGATGTTCCTGTACTTTAGGACCACTTTTACGTTGACTTAGATATCTCAAACACCCATTTAGTGGTGTTGATTTATAATTACTGATGTGGGATCTACGTTTTAATTGAATTCATTGATGGAAACATGTCTGGTGATACTCCCCAATCAGCATAATTGTATCACCTAGAAGGTGAGGGGAAAATTAGTGACTTGTTTCATTATTGTTTCCTCGCAACAACCTTAACCTCATGTTAATGATTTCATTCCCTATTGAAAAAAAATTCAAACACACTTCCAAAGGATCAAAAATATTTAAAAGGGTCACTTTTCAATAAGAATATCCATATCCATTGTATGGTTTGGAAGTGATCCAATACCACATAATCCACTATAAATCAATCATTGGATTAAAAAAAGTAAGATATAAACGTTCACTCATGTGTTACATTATAAATAATTCCTTTATTGTGAGTGCACCCTCTTCTAAAAAATAGGGTAAAATAATATTTTTTTTAAACCAAGAATGTTTGTGGTGATTAATTTTAACATAAAAAAATTATTACATTAAAAAAAATTATTCAATTTATTACCCATAGGATAGTAAAAATTTCAATGAATTTTATAAGAAATCTCCGTGCAATTTTCCATATTTGTTTTTACAAATAATTTTCTTCCTTGTACGATTATTCCATGTATGATTCTCTGAAGGATGATTCTTCCCCATATGATTCTCCCTAGTATTATTCTCCCCAATAAATTTCTTTCTGTTATGATTCGACCATGAAAAATTCTTCCTAGTATGATTCAAAATAAGAAAAATATAGCATTGTATGAGTACAATTTTGAAAATTCAGAAGTCATTCATTCTCAATCCAGAAAATCCGATTTAGAAATCCTCATCTTATTATCCATCATAATACAATGTTCATACAGATAATATATATAATATGAATATGATAGATAACATGATACAATTATCACCAGATATGATGATCTATGAATTAAAATGTGTACACTTGTATCTTCTCCATTTAATTACACCCATTAAACCATATTGAATAAAATATAAAAATGGAAATCTTATTTCATCCCAAGAAATTAGGAACTTATCTCTTTTCTAACGTGAACTATATAACCATTACTTAATGTAGAAAATAATTTTCACACTTTATAGGTGACCCATGAGTGGTTTGGCCATGAATTCTAAAATTAGTCCCTCTCACCCAAATTCAGCCAAATCTCAATTTCCCCTAAATTATCAGTATCATTTTCGACTTTGCTTCTTGAATAATTTTGAATATTCTTTCAAAATGAATCTCTTTTATATATTTTCTTTTCAAATTCAAGTCAATTTGTAATTTTTATTTTCTAATCCAATTACTGAATATGATGATCTGTAAACAAATATAGAAAACACTAACCATTGAATTTCATTCTCCCACTCGACATTCATCTCTTTTCTTCATCTATTTTATGGATTAATTAAAAATGAATAAAATTAATTAATTCTTTTTATAAATTGTTGACTAACTTGTTGATCGATTTGTGTAATTTTGATTTTCATTGGCATCAGATCAATTCTTTTTCCATCAGTATTTGTTGAAAGCACTTCTACCAGATTATGATACTGTACTGAATACGATAGATAGGTATCAACATCCTAGAGTCTAGAAACTACATCAATTTTTAACTTCTTCTTGTATCATGAGATCCTTCATGACATTAATTAAATTTGAGAACAAATTCAGAATTTTCAGACATACAATGGAATTTATTGTAAATTTCCATTCTACCCCTCTTCTTTCTCTCCTTCTCAACCAGAGTGCAATTTTCCATAAAATAATTTTGCCAAAAAGAATAAGCCATAATAAAACAATCCTGATTTTGATATTTATGAGTACCATAGCTTATATAAAAATGTTATAAGTAATAAAATCCTAGTAAGAAAATCCTAGTAAAACAATTCATCATCATCATGCTCAACTACATAGATTTATTCCTGAGCTTAATCTATATCTTCTTCATCCTCTCCTATTATTCATAAATATTTAATCATAATTTACCCACGTTGAATATGATTTAGGATAAATATAAATAAGAAAATAATAGTCAAAATTTTCTTGGATCCATGCCAAATATGATTGTGATCTTTTCCCATTCTGATGTCTAGGTGGGTCTGATCAAAATCATTTCTTCAAAGAAGATTCTTTTTAAAATATAGACCTTTTTAAATAAAGTGACTATTATTTTTCTAAAAACAATCTATGAGTATGATTTTCAATTTTAAAAATCTGAAATTATTTTTCCTTTCATATTAATGTTTCATAAAAAAGGAAACACTTGAAAACAATCACCTTCATCTTCATCTTGTCCCAAATAATATCCCCCATTAAGTTTTTTGTCAAAAAATTTTCATAAATCACAAAACTATTTATCCTAAAGAAATGGATTACATAACAATAATTATATGCCTCGATGAGCTATCTCACTATGGGAAACTCGAATCATTGATAGAAAAAACATGATGTATAGATGATGTGAGTATGGAAACATCGTTATTTTTAATCTATTCATCATTTCTAGAATACAAAAAATGTATTTCCTATTAAAACTCCAATAAACATTTATAACAATTCACCCACAATACAATGTTGAATTCATAACATTCCCACAACTAAACATTTTTATATTCATTTAATGCAAAAATTTACGAAACAAAAAAATTCTCCCAACTAATGAAACTATCCAACGGAATGAAGTGAAAGGGGATGGAAACACATACCTCATCCTTAATAAGAAATAGGTTGGATTCCCATGTTGAAAAAAAATTAGAAAAGGATTCCTTCGGAAATTTTTTTCTTAAAATGTAAGCAACTTTTTTCCAGTGATGGAAGATTCTACAAATTTAATTAATTATTACCCATATTATCTTTGAAGACATGATATTTAATATGAATATGTTTTCCACAAGAATGTTCAACTAAATTCCTTGTGATATTGATTGTAAATTTATTGTCACCACCCAATTCTAGGGTAACACTACTTGAACAAATAAATCTTCTTATTGATTTTTCATCCACATAAATTGAGTATTGGATTTAGTGGTAGAAACATTCCCCACTTTAGTCATACCAAGAAATATTAAATTCCATTTTTTGTGTATGCCAATTACCCTAATTATTTGCATGAAAGTATAAAACACTATTTTTTGATCATCTATAATCAATGTTTCTTACCCAATCAGTATCTTAATACCTAACCAAATTATTATATTCTAATCTATCATAAATGATTCTAAACATTTTGTGACAATGATATATCTGAAAATTATTTTTCCAAAATGAAAATGAGAATATTTTGGACCACTCTAAAATTATACACATAAGGTAATAGTATAATCATTGTTAATTATTTAGGTAGAAAATTACTATAAACTTCCTGTCATATTTTGAAATTATTTCTAATCAACATATTTTCCATTTCCATATTTATTCAACATTTCTCCCACTCTAATTGGTGGGGAAATAAGTTTTTATTTTTCCATAATGAACCACTTTAGAAGATCTGTAGCATAAATTTCTTGATAAATAAATATGTATTAATTAATTTTTAGTGATTTTATCCCATGAATGTATTTAATTTCCCCTAGCATAAACATATTCAAAACCCATCTTTATTTATTTGGATAATATATCACAACTATATTCATCATTCCGAAAAAAAGATAATATTATCAAGATAAAAAATTATAATGAAGGAATACTCTTGATTTTATATAGGATCAATATTTTTGTCAGCTCGTCCCTTCTTCAAAATAATCTTCAATGAGCAAGCATCTAATTTGGAATACCATGATATCATATATTTTTTAGCCTTTAAAACTCCTCTATTATGATGATACAAAAATTTAATCTTTCCCGAAAACAAATCCAGAATGTTGTTCAAATAAACATCCTAATAATGATCACCATAAAAGAATGAATATTTAATATCCATTTGAAAGATCATGTAATATCATTGTGTATAAATAACTTTAAATATTTTGGTTGATTAATTATTACCATCAGAGAAATGTTTTCAATAAAATAAATAACTTAAATTTCTTAATACCCTCTACACACAATTATTTCTTTTATTCTTATCACTTCAATGTTTTCATACAGCTTGTTCGAAAAAACCCACAATGTGAAAATAATTTATTTTTTTCTGGATTTGGTATAAGTTTTCATGTATCATAATTTTTAATCTGATACAAACATTCATCCATAGAATAGACCCATTACATTTTCATAGATGCTCCACTCACATCATACAACTCCATTTTTGAAATCAAAATTTTTTGGGTCATATCATTTTTTTGTTTATATTGTTTGAAACTTCTGATGTTGACCCCAATTATATTTTGGTACTCCAAATTCTTCCTCATCCTTGGATGATATTTTTTATTATATTATCAATCACTGGAAATAGCTACCTTTAATTATTCCTTTTGAGAAGGATTACAATGTTATATATCCTTATCATAAATGTTTCCACAATATTCCATGCCCCATCATTGTCATCCTAAATACACATTTCATGTACAAACATTTAAATTATGTTGCCATAAACTAAATAAAAAATTATTCATATTGCTTTGTTAAATAATTTTTATCCTCTTCATTTTAGATCATAGATAATAAAAATTCCATTTTTACCATTATTCTCAAACATTCCATAGATTCTATTGTTCCTTGATATAATACATGGATTCCAAAAAAAATTCAAGTGTTTCAAAAATATATTTTCCAATAAAATAATTCTTAGGGAATCATAACCAATAGTTATTTGTAGATGAATTGGGTTTTAATATAAAATGTAGTACTCATGTCATGCCTCCAAAAGTAATGAGAAATACCATGTTCATGTAAGATACATCTTCCCATTTAAAAAACCATCCACTATTTCATTAAGAAACTCCATTTTATTGAGGACTACATAGGGAAATATTCACATGCCTAATTCTATGCTTCTCTCCATAAAAATAAAAATATTTTCTTCTATATTCACCACCATTTTCGATTACCAACATCTTCACCAAATACTCACATTATTGTTATGACTTCTTTTTAAAACAATTAAACATTTTCAATGCATCTAATTTTTGTTTCATATAAATAACACTAGTAATGAGAGTAAAATCAACTATGAATGTCCTGATGTACTTATCTCGATTTTTTTATTGTTTTATAATTGGACCATAGATATCAGAATGAATATTCACCAGTTGTTATTTCAAACAAATCTAAAATTTTTTGTGCACTATGTTCATGATCTTTCATTTCTGAAAATTATGAAGCACTAATATCTTCTTCTGGGAAATTCAAGAGGTTATTTTCACTAAAACTCTTTTTCAATTATCTCATCTTCCTTATATACAGGTGTCCTATCCTTTTATACAACAATTGTTTCCCATTAACCAAACTCATGTTAAATGTGTTTTTATTTCACCAACCCTAAAAAATATTCTTTTTTATTGTTGGACTCTCATAAAAATATTTCCATTTTCCAAAATTTTCACAAAAATAACCTATATTTCTAAAGATTAATTTGATAAAATCATCCAAAATGATGGAAACAATTAGCGAAACGTGTTTTATACAATCAACATACTATGTTTCTTTATTTTGTTATTTTCTTTCCAGATTATGACGGATGCAACACCTTTTATTTTTAAGGATTCATTATTTACAAATGTCACTATCCCATCATTAAAATTTTTACATTATTCCACAATTTCAAATATCCTGAAATATTGGAAGAACAACTACAATTAGGAATCCATGGTCATTCTCATTTTGTAGCATTAAAAATAGTTTCAAAAACAAGTGTGTTTTGTTGTTTCTATTCATTATTCATTTTCGGATTCTTGGAATTCTTATGAAACAATTGTTGTAGCTGTAATAATACTTGACATCCTTTTTCTGGGTTTCCTAGTTGTTTACATCTTTTAAAAACTATTCCCAATAGTTGGAACTTATTTTTAATCATTACCCCAGCCTTCTCAGTTTTCTTCAAAAAAAAACATTGTTAGAATTATTCTTTTAAGGGAATTGACTACCCCTTAAACATTTGATTTAATAACCCCTTGAGTAATAGTAATTTTGTTGGTTGAACAAAAACCTAATGGAAATGTTTTTGAATCCACCATAATATTATATGTATCTATATAAATATTATTTTACCCTAAAATATCAATACTAACTTGAATTGTGATAATTTTTCTCTTCCACCTTCTTATACTTCTTTTTCAAGCCACCAAAAATTCTATTATCAATATATATCAGCCTTTTGTTTTCAGATATATCATTGATAGATGTATTGGAAACCATTTTAGAGTCATAATGTTTCAAAAATAGTTTTATGCACTAGTATCTTTGAAAATTTTGATGTCCCATCATTGTTGGTCTTGGACATATAGATGACTTTCCAAAGAATCTTATTTTCCAAAATAACTCTTTTGGTGTCTTCCACTATTGAAGGTATCATTTGTTGATCCTTTTGATTTTTCTCTACTGTAGAACATTCTATAACATGGGAGATTGATTTTTTGAAACTGGTATTTCTCTTTTCAGCATTTGAATGTTTCTATTGGGAATGTTCCAATTATTATTCTTTTTTTCCTTTGACTTCACTTCTATATTCTCATTATGATTGTTTTATTCCTAATTAAATTTAATGGAATTATCAATTTATTTCATGATCACAATATCTCATCCCCAAAACATACTTTTTTCTTTTTGATGAATAATAATCATTCAATGATAGTTTTTAAGACTTTTAATCTACCTTATACATTCCTTCAATTATTAATCAAATAATATTCATGTTTAATTTCTACTTGTTCTTTATAATTAATTATTCTAAACTCCTCATCATTAAATATTTGAATAAAAGTAGATTAAATTGAGCACTCAATCACTTTTTCTGATTAATCATTAATGTTTTCTTTTTCTATATATTTATACTAGAAACTTATTCTTTCAGATTTGATGAGTTTTTTTTTCTTTTCCTATAGAAATTTTTTTTTCCTTTATCTGCCTACTTCTTCAAATATCTTCTCATTTTTCATTCTTAATCATTAATATCCTCTTTATTCTTTCTTCAAGGTAAATTTTCTATAAAATTCACAATAAATCAACATTTAAAAAATATCATAAGTTGATTACCATCACAATTCCTTATATATATTCTAATATTTTCAGAAACAAATGTTATTATATAACAAAGAAATTTACATACCTCATTTTTAGAATCAAATTCACCAACATCATCATAAATAAGAATCTTTTTTGACTTTTCTTTCTTCATAGCCTTGAATGAAATATCTCTATCAACCTTTGTTTTTTTACATAGACATCCCCCTTATCATTTCATAATGGATGAGAGTGATTTGTGTGTCTTCAAGAAATAATGTTCTAGGAAATCTATATTCCGATGACAAAACATTTTTATTTAAATTGTTAGAATAGATTCTCAAAATATTTTCCAAAACTATACAGTCGTCAAAATTTTCACCATGACATATTATAGTACTAACAGTGTCATTTACCATGGAAATGCTGAGGACCATACATTCATAGTCACTCGTCATAAATTATTCATACATCAATTTAGAGATTTGATATTTTTCCTTCATCTATTTTGTATTTTCATTATATATCTCATTAAAATTATCCCATATACCCTTGGATATGGAAAACCCGTTCACAAGTAATAATTGTATTCCAAAAATTGATGATAGTAAATCATTCTACACCCTTCCATCATTATAAAGATTATTCATATCAAAATATTTACGAGGAATATTATATTCATTTGGAGAAAACCCATATTTTTCAGCTTTCAAAACATCATATCTCATAGAAATGAGATTGTAAATATTCTAGATTTCTGAAAATGATAATTTTTTCCATCAAGAACTTTAATATATATACTTTTCAGACAATTAAAAATCTATATGATGAACGAATAAGAGAAGGGAACCTACCCTCTAATACAACTAGAAAGCGTAGAAAAATGATAATTATATCACTAAGAGGGAGAGGGGGTGAATTGGTGATACTTATTAAATTATGTATCATAGAATGAAACTCTACCTTGTGTTAAATATTTCCATCCCAAATATAAAAAATCAAAAAAATATATCCATGGGAACACATGTAATTACAAGGTTCACTATTCAATAAGAATATATATATCTCCTTTTTGCGGTTTTTAAATGATCCAATACCACACAACCCACTATAAATCAATCCCTGGATTATAATGTGTATGGTAAACCATTATACTCAAGTGGAACTATGTAAAAATTACAATGGTGCATGTTCACCCTCTACGAAAAAATTGGGTAAAATAATATTTGTGTAACATTGCATGATACCGTTGCTTCTTTTCAACTTCGTAAATGTATATCTTTTAAAACAATTCCACAATTTCATACCAAAAATATTGTACGATCTTAAGTCATGTTCATAAGGAAAACTAAGTCTCAATTTCCCAATATATTTTTCCAAGATCGATTCTCCCCAGTATGATTATTCCCAATACAAATATATGCTATAAAATGCTTCCTGATAAGATTCCCCTCGAAAATATTTTTATCAATAAGATTATCCCCACAATAATTATACCAGGTATGATTATTCCACCAAAAATTTTCAATATGAAAAATATGTAACTATTTTATTATGATTGAAAAAATTCATAACACCTTCTTTCTGAGTCCCAAAATCCCAATAAGGAAATCTCATCGGATTATCCAACTTGAGATGATGATCAGTCAAATATGATTGGTAAGTTGAATAAGATATACAATTGAGTAAAATGATCACTAAATATGATGAACACTAAATAAACCAATTTGATAATTTCTCTTCACCTTTCACATCCCCCCTCGAAACATATCCAACAAATGGTCAATATGGAAACCATATTTTTTACCTAGAAATTCATAAATTCACTCTCTTCTCTCAATAACCTCAAATCATTTAGAGAAATTAATATTTACTTTTAATCATTTATAGGTGACCCATGAGTGGTTTGTGTTGGAATTCCAAAATCATTCCCACTCAACCAAATTCACCCCAATATCAATTTTTGTGAAAATACTTTTTTATTTATGACACCACTTCTCGAATCTTCTTCAAAATTCATATATTCTTCAGATTAACATTTCAAATGAATGTCCAATTGAAATTTATATTTTCTACTCCAATTACAGAATATTATTCTCTCTACCATATATAGAAAATAACAACATTTAAATGTCATTACCCCTAATCATTAAACTATGTTCTTTAAAACATATCTTAATTTATTTGAAAAGAAAGAGTGTAATTCCACCTTGTTTTTAAATGGTTGACTAAATTGAGGATTTATCTCTTTCGTTATGATATTCATCGACTTTATCTCAATTATTATTTTATATATATTTATTGGAGATTATTCTTAATGAGTTTGATATTACAACAATTAAGATAGAAAGGTATAAGCAACTTCAACTACAGTAAAATCCATTATTTAAAAACTTATTCCAGTATCATGAATTTTTTCATGACATTGAATACATTTTAGAACTGATTCAGCATAGTAAGACTTAGAATGGAATGTAATGTAAATTTCCATTCTTTCCAGCTTCATTTTATCCTTGTCTGTTCGAGTACATTTTTTCAGAAAAAAAACTGGCCCAAATACGATGAGGAAGAATACAAGTTTCCCAGTTATGATCATTCTATGTACTATTTCCCTTAATACAATCAGTATATATATATATATATAATTTCCTATACTAACATTATATTATGAAGAACTTTTATCCTCAATCTCATAAAAATCATTTTCGTCATGATCCTCATCTACATCTTTTCATTTCTTGGCTTTCTCTTCAAGAAGAATGTATTTTATGTTTCCAAATATATATAGATTTTATATGAAATAATAATCATAAAATCATCATCAAATTTTTATCATATCCACCAAATATCAGATTACGATCATCCCTCATTCCTGACGTGAAGTGATTTCGATAAATATTATTTAATTCCTAGAAGATTATTCTAAAAAAATGTACTTTATTAAACAAAGTGACTCTGATTTTTATGAAAAAAATATGTGAGTCCTATTTTGAAAATTAAAAAGTGATTTTATTTTTTCTTTATTCTTAAAATTTCATTGAAACCAAATATGTCACATAAAACCTATCACCTTAATCATCATTTTGTTCCAAAAATATGTTCCCCAATACCAATATCACATTAAATGATAATTCTATTTTACTCTTATTTAGAAATGAATATTGGTCATGAGCCTTATTCCTTATCGATACCATGGTTTTTATTCTTGTTTTCCATGATCACTTATACCCATTACCATATAAATGAATGAATTAAATAAAAGGTCCATCAGTTGAACAAGTGAAATGTGTAATGCATGTTTATCGATTTTATCATTCGGTCATGGGAGAAACACGAGTTTTATATATATAGACCTCTTGGAAGGACTCTCATGACTTCTAGATAATCATTTTAATGTTTAGTAAATGCTTTGGGAGAGGCATTAGGTATGTTAAAGATGGGATCGCCAGGAATTATATATTTTCACATCTAGATGAGTGACACCATTTCCCTAGGGGAGACCCCTTGGATGGGCCTAATGGAAAGATTGGTTATACCCTGACATGAGACAGTCTTAAGAACTTATGTGAGATACTTGTTATAGACTACGAGGATTGTTAGTACTTGATGGTTTCACACCAATCTTGGAGTGACATGTGGGAATTAATTCTTTTTCTATTATTTACAGACTACTTAACAATGATTATTAGAGGATCCCCACTAGTGATAAATGCAATGTCCTTTTTGATTTTCATGGATGGGATCAGGGTGTCTTGATTCATTTTTAAAATGATTTTCATATAAAATAAATGAAATGTTACATGAATGTTTTGAAATGAAATTTGATCCATTGGTATTGAAAATGAATGTATGTTTCCTCTAAGTAAAATCACATGATTGGATATATTCCACATACATAATGTAAATTTCTCAAATTACCAATGCATGTTCCATTGGATCCGAAACAGCGAATTAGGATGAAGCATGTAAAGTGGATACATGTCCATGTGGAACGCAGTTCAATGCTTTTATATATTTATTTCAATTATTATTTAGTTTTTAGGGAACATTATTTGATTATTCTTGTATAAAATTGAATGGCCTAAAAAATATGGGTGCGGCCTACTGAGATTATATCACACACCCTTCTGGGGAACAATTGACACTAGAGTATATATAATGGCCGCATGTATAGACAAAGGGATACCGTCATCACCCAATGGTTTATTTACCTCACTCTGATGGAGTTCGGGGAAATGGACCGATGATGTTCTTGATATGCTAGTCATAGATTTTTTTTTCACATTTTATGTATTTTTCAAGAATGTTGTATACTCTTATATCCCCTTCCCCTAAACATTCATGTTTTTAGTCATGTGGAATATAATAATCATCTTGCATCTTTTATAATAATATGCTTCTAAAAATTGATTAGTCTGCTTGCATGTTACATTTTTATTATTATGATGTCATCTAGATGTTATTAATGCTTAAATTAATAATAATTAATATATGTTGGAACATTGTACTCTAATCAATGATGTTATAGTCTCACACAATGTCATAACTAATGTCTTAACTATAATTCATTAACCAGAGGTGTCTAGGTACGCACATTTGAGGTCTTGTGGCCATCTTTCTTGTGTAAAGTTTTCATGTTAGATGAGTTGCGGCACTATATAGTTGTATTAGAGAGTTAATTTAATTTTATCTTAATATTTTGGATCATATATGAGACTATAATATAATAATTTTCTCATGATCTAGTTCGTAGGACTATCTACACTTGGTATAGGGAAAATCCATATTTCTCATGATGGTTAAATTCTATTATCTCTTATGTTGTTCAAGTTTTCTAAATTTTATTATTGTGAGATGAACATACATTGCATTGATGATAGGTTGTTGGTATATTTTTGAGTTGAGACCAGTGATATGAGGATACATTTGAATCATGAATCATAATATGTACTATAGTACTAATTTTTTTTGGCATTATTATATTCCATATTTATTATCATTGATCATTAGTTTTGTTGAATGTTATTGTTGTGTGTTCCATGTTAATTGTATCCTTAACTATTATTTTACTATATATTTTGGAATAATTTTATCAGTTTAAAAATAGTGCATCTTTATTTTGTTTTATTGATGATTTATATTGGAATTTCATTTAATTAATATATAACCCATGGTCAGTTACACTTATGGTGTGGTTTTAATATCAGGATGAAGTTAGTTGACATGCCAATTTCATTTTATAAGGTGTATCAGAACATTTGAATTAGAATTTGTGACATAATTTACTAGATCATGATTTTAACAACAAATTAAATTACAATGAAATTAAATAATTTAAAATCAGAACACTTTAAAATAACATTTTATCATTATATGGGAAATGGAATACCTCAGACCGACTCGACCATATTAGTGGGTTGTAGGTCTTGTCTCCTTTTCTTATTTTTCCTCTCCTTCTTATACCTAGAATGTTCTCTAAGAGAAACAAAAGCTCAATGTTTCATTAGTATGATAGACTTATACCTATGATTTCTTTTTGATTTCCCAATTAGTTAAAAATAATGTTTGAAGCATGAAATAAGAATTTGTAGATCTAGGCCTCCACAATGGCCACCTGTCATATGCTAGGAATGTTGTAATGAGAATACTCTTAAGGTGGTTGTCCCAGATTCACCAATTATTCTTCCTAATGTTCCACCCGCGGCTCTTTTTTTGGATTCTCTATTGGGTGTCAATGATAAGTTTTTTAATAGATTACTTCACATCAAGAATTCATTTCATGGTGCACCTCGACCTTCCCATTCTATAGAAGAGTTGACCCATGAGTTAGAACTGTATCATCCTCCCACATTATCATGGGACAAAAATGGTGTCATGTTTCGATGCCTTGGTTGGAGGATATGGTTTCAAACATTGTTCACATCGAGAATCCTCCAGAATAGTGGGTCTAGATCATGATAGAAATGATACGCAACTCCCCCAAGAATTGGTCAGACATTCTAAGCCAGGTAGTACTAAATTAGAGTATGATCTAGGGGGATCTATAGGCAGCATTCTTCTACTACATATTCCATTAAACCACGAGAAAAAAATATTTGTTGGAGATCATGAACCTTGAAAAGGTGACAAGGGGGTGATGGAATAACCAACCTACTTCATCAAATTGTATAATACTTAATCTTCTATTCCTTGTGATAATATTACTTTTATGAGGAAATTCAAATATTAGATTTACTATGCCTTTTCAAATAGTTTAACTTCTTTTGGATGACCTCCATTTTAGAAATACTGAAATAGTCCCTCATGGCTAAGAAAAACATGAGGAAATTAGGTGACATAAAGCAAGGAATTTCATCTTCCTAGAAAATCATTGGTTATTTCTAGTTGTAAGAAGAAATGATTTCAGAGTACATGTGGATGAAGTACCAAACTAGTGAAATAGACCTAAAACCATGTTATGTGTCATCATAATGAAAATTCAAGACATAAAAATCCATTTGTGTATAAGGAACCCGATTGAGTGTCGGCCTTGTAGAAGAATGAGTGACATCCATTGATTCTGCCAGTCTATTCCACAGGTCCCAAGAGAATGGTGTACCACTCCAAAACCACCACATGGTGTAGAATCACTGAAACCACATCAAGAGAGAATTTATTTTTCTCAGATCTATTTTGATCGAGTAGGTGGTCATGGCCATAGAACACAATCTGTATAGTCTCATCGTCAGTTGAGTGGACCTACTCAGGCTTCCTAGAATGTATCTTTGTGCCATGAATTTTTCCATATATTTTCCTTGAATACAATTTTAGGGGACCATAGTCCATGCCCATATAGAGTTAGAGTTACTATTATGGAAGCCTATACATTAATATATTCCTAATTAAATATAGCTGAATTAGAATCCTTTCTATTAGATGCTACAATGGGATGTCTAGGATTAGTGGAAGAGTAATCAATTTATTTTATGACCCTTGAAATACCATAAGACGTTTTAGAAGAGTGTATGAACAAGATTAAGTAGTTTCCACTTAATATAAGTGGGTTCCATTTTTTTTATTTTCATTGTCCTGTATAATTTTTTGTTCAATTTCATTCTCAATATATACAAGCTGATGAATTACTGAGCCTTGGTGGATTCCTATTATCATTTTGTTTCCTTAATATCACCATAGGGAAACACATATTACCATAAGGGTGAATGGGGTCTCTAATCTAGTTGAGATAGAGTAAAGCATACGTGAATGGATAGAATGATAGATCATATGGACAATATCATTGTGTGTGAGTAGGGTTTATAGCTTCTAGAATTCCCACTGGTGGTAGATTGTTTAAAGGATGTATTTCCTGATGATATAATTGGCTATCATTTTTAGAGAGAAATTTATTTCACCATTGAGTTTGTACCAGGTGTAGAAAATATTTCTCTTTCTCTATTCAGTATGGAACCTATAGTGCTCCAGGAACTCAAGAAGCCAATATAGGACATAAAGGATATGTATTTTATCTAACCCATAACATCATCATTAGGACCAAAATTCTTTTTTTCTATGAAGTTAGATGTTCGCCTTTATATTTTTCATGAATTAAGGCCGAATAATCAAGCATATAGTGAATAATTAGTATTCATTTCCATGGATAAAAGAACTCTTCAACCAACTCAATGAAATTAATATTTTCCCAGATATTAATTTGAGGTCATGCTATAATCAGGTTCGAGTATGGACATTAGAAAAACCACATACAATGTTCTGAAGAATCTATAGTATGTATATGTATCTATTTTTTGGTGTAATGAATGTTTTATAAGATTTCATAGATATGATGAGTCTGGTTATCCACCTGTATCTTAATTCATTTTTTATAGACTTCATAGATGAAATATTACTATACTCAAGAACCATACATAGCCCTGAAAATCCTCCTAATATTGTACTTTGTGCCTTATATAGAAACAACTATATGAAGATATATGTAAATGACACTTTTTTTATAGAAATGATCATATACTTGAGTCATATCTTTTATGAGGTAGGCATATAAATTTTCTTAGAGATGGTAACTACCATGGATTCATGGTAGTAGCTAGGAAATTTGATAGATATATGTAGATTCTTAGTGCTGGATTTATATTAGAAGTTATCCATATAGGACTTCTTCTACCCAGTAGTGCAGTTTATGGGCATGACTGTGAAGGGAGTGAAGTTTGATTAGAAAGATGCTTTTGAGAAATATTTATTGGATTTAATCAAAAGAGTCACCTTATATTCGATTATGATTATTCTAGAGATGGGAAGAAACTATAAATTTTAATGTGATACATTATCAATTGGGATAAGTGACGTTCTGATTCAGGAAGATCAAGAAATGGCTTATGGGTCTCACCAGTTGCGACCTGATGAGTGGAATTACCCTACACCCCACCATGAACTACATGCTTTTGTTCATTATATACTTGGATTTAGGAACTATGTGTTGGATGAGTGGCTCATTATGTATAATGACCAAAAATTTCTCAAATACATCTCTACATAGTGATACATGATTATGAGGTACAATAGGTGGGTCAAATACCTATAACCATTCAAATTAAAGATGGATTAAACACCCAAAAATGGAAATGTTGTTGCTGATGACTTGAGTTGCCTGAATCATATGAATGTTTTCAATGTTTCCAACACTGAGTAGAAGATAATGGATAATTTGTTTGAGTTTAACATACTGATTCAAGAAAAACACATTTAGTAAGTTCTATCATCTCTATCAGTGATTTCATCATTTTTGGAGCGGGTCAATATTTGGAAGTTATTAGATTTTGGGGGTCTCGGTTTGATGAAGTGTTTCATAAGTAATAACCCTCCACCTAGATGGTTTGTGAGTGGAAGTGAAATATACTCTACTATTTCCATTTTTTTACCCTTGATATTTAATATAAGAGATTATGTAATGATGTCATGACTCCATTATGGAAGTTAATCCCAAACTTACCAAGATGTATATAGACATTTTTCATCTGTATTGGTGGTATAGTATGAATATGTAGATAGTAGGCCTCATCACATGGGGCTCCACATATCAGCAGGAGGAGGTAGAGCACCAGCGACCTCCTGGACTTATACTACATATATCACTTCCTATGTGGAAAGGGAACGATGTTGCAAGGGTTATCATTATATGTTGCCTAAATATTCTCAATGAATCAATGAAGTATGGTTGGTCATCGATAGGTTGACCAATGCCATGTACACCTTAAAGATCCATGATTCCTTCTCTATCGATGTTCTAGGAATGGTTTAAATCAACCAAACATTGACATTTTAGGGTCTTCCCATTTGAATAATATTGGAAAGGGGTGCCCATATTACATTATAGAACTAGAAAATGGTGCAGAAGGTTCTCGGATTACAGAAGCTCTTCAGTACTGCATATCACCCTCATACTGACAGGTTGTTCAAGTTGTTCATGAGTTAGTGGATATCATACATGAATATATCTTTGATATTGGGGGTTCGTGGGAAAAGTATATTCCTCTAATTGAGTTTTCCTTTAACAAAATATTTCAGGCAACATTTTGGTGCCTTAATATGAGGCCCTCTATAGTATAACATTCTATTCACCTCTATGCTATAAATATGTCTGTGATCTAGCTCTAATAGGTTCTCATCATGTCCAGGAAACATCAGAGTGGGTCTAGATGATTCATAAATGTTTTCCAATATCTCATTTTGTGATGAAATAATGTATTAATTATTATCATAGACCTATTGAGTTGGAGGAGGAATATTTGTTCCTTCTACATATATCACACAGATTGGGTAATAGACGAATTAAGATATATGACATCTTTTCACCTAAATTTTTTAGTTCTTTCTTGGTAGTGGATATATTATGGTTGGTATCTGATTGGTTTCTATTATATCAAAGGTATCGTGACATGTATAACATATATCATCAGTATCTAATTAAATATTGTCATCCAGACCCATCTCATTCATTCACCCCAGAAGACATTGAGATGAATGAAGGTGTGTTCTTTGAGAATCATCAAATACACATTGTTGATCATAGCATGAATGTTATATAAGGAATTTAAATTTCTCTTTTCATTGTGTTATGGAAGCAAAAATGTGTTTAACACAAGAATTATGAATGGTAAATTGATGTGTGTCCATAGTTTTTAGAACTATCCTCTTATGATGTTGTAATACCGCATGAAGGGAAACATGTGGATGAGTTGTATTTAACAGGGGGGCTTGTAACATACCATTATTTATCTAAGGAACATACCATTTTATTTTATGTTTCAATTTTAGATAATGGGACTAATTATTATTCCTTTCAGTTTTATGGTGGATTATATTGCATATGGCTCTCATTAGATCCTGGATCCTATAACAGGGAAAAAACACTGAGATTTATGTTTTCCCTCAACAGTGCGGTTGTTGAAAGTGGGGAAGTAGACACATTATGATTTTTATACAACTGTGTGACCCAAGGTGAATGTTTTTGTGAATCATGTGATTGTTTTGCATTGGGAATTCAGGTTTTTTACATTGCTAAACAAAATATACACCCAACTGTGTGATGTTCCCCTTAGTTGCAGATAATAGTGCATAACATGTCCTTATTTTTTATAACTATGAATCCAAACCATGAATAGTGGATTCTATGGGTGAAATTACCATTTTTATCACTTTAAATGATTTTAAATCCTTCTTTCTTTCATCCCCCATTCTTTTCCAGTAAATCCTTCATCATCCCATGTAAAAAAATATCATTTTCTCTCAAGATATTGATCGATCCACTGCCATATTTCATTGTATGTTTTCTCACTTACATGTCTAATGGAAACCCCTAGGTGGTATTTTTTATCCACTACAATATTTTTTATGTATGTAATGCTTTAAAATATGCTATTTAGGTTCAAACTAAATTTAAACATTTTTAGATAATTTAATTGTTTTGTCATTTTCTTCCAACCTAGCTTGAATTAATTGTTGAGAATATATGGGGGATTTTCTATTGGGATAAAGTAGGTGGCCTATTCTCTTTCGCATCATTTCATTGCATTATATAATTTTTTACATTGTTACATGATCTAGACCCCTTCAACCTCACCTATAATTTATCATTAAATAATATTGAATGCCTTTCATTTTCTTTGATTCCTGAGTGTATTGAAAATCAACCCCTTCTGTTAATATCCTTGATTTATGCCACTTAATTAATGGTGTCATACATTGAGGAAGATATTTCCCTTTCCTTAAAAAGATAAAACACCTCTTAGGTATCTATCAGAATAATTCAAACCTTGGAAAATTATTTTTAAAAGAATTCAATGGTTGAAACATGTGTTATGACACAATACTCAACACCATTAAATGGAATTGTTCTTTTTAGATGTGTTTTACCAGGATTATACGAAATTAACCCAAATAATTATATCTTACAAGTATCTCTCACTATTTTTTCTTAACCAATATTACCCATTACTATATAAATGATAGAATTAAATTTATTTGACATGTAGTCAAACCTATTAAATGTGTAATTTTTATTTTTTGCATTAACATTTGTATAGTGGTTAAAACATGGCTTTCTGACTAAAGGAACCCTTTGTTAGACTCTCGTGCCATCTTGATAGAAGTGTTAAAGGTTAGTAACCATGCTTGGGGATGTATTAGTTAGGACTAAGACATGATCTACATAAATTATTTGTTTGCACCACTAGATGGGTGATACTAGTTCCATAGGGGAGACCCATTGGATGAGATATATGGCATGAATTATTATATCATGTAATGAGAGAAACTTAGGCCCCTAAGGGTGATACTATGTATAGACTCAGAGTCATGTTAGTACTTCACCTTATCACACCATGTTTAGGATGACATGTTGGACTTCATCCTTATTTCATCATTTATAGTCTCCTTGGTATTGGTCAAATTAGTATCCCCATAAATGATACTTATAATGTCATTTTTGATTGTCATGGATGGGCTTTGGGATACTTTTTAAAATTTTAAAATCATTTTTAAATAAATTTGAAGAAAATTTAAATGAAATTTTCTTTTGAAAGTTGAGATTTAGAATTAATAACACAGTGACATGTCATTTTTGTAAAATCACATGATTGGGGATAATCACTATTCTTGAATTACAACCTTTACTTTACCATTATAGTTTCCTTTGGATCAGACACATTAGTATAGGAAAATGTATGTAAATTGGATGGATGTCGAATTGGAACCTAGTTCAATGATTTTCATATTTATTTCTGTTATTATGTAATTTTTAATGGACAATTTTGGTTTGTTATTGCATGAAATGTAATGGCCTAGACACTGTGGTTACCTGCCTCTCAAATTTTTCCCAAACCCTGCTTAGGCGCCTTTTTGTATCTGTGTGGGTTTTATAGCTGTGGGAATAGACCAAAGGTAGAATCCATCATCCAATTCATTATTTACATTACTATCATAGAGTTGGGAGAAGATAATAAAGAATGTGATCGAGATAATAGTCTAGTAGCTTTTTCCATTTTGTATTTTTTAGTGTGCGGTATATTCTTGTATCTTATCCCCTTGCATAGTCCATTTTGTTTAGTCACATAGAATATCAATATTATATATTATCTTTCTATCATTCATATTCTTCTTATAATTTTTTATTCATATTTCCTATTTCATTTCATTCCACTTCCTAAAATTTATTATTACTTATTGTATAAATTATTACTAATATATGTTGTTGTGATGGACTCTGATCATAAAGGCATCGTTTTCCCACAGACGTACCCAAGGCCATCACTACTAGTCAAAATAATCCGGTGTTTGGGGAGGAATTATTGAGTTTATGTGGCCATCCATCAGGAGAAACCATTTAGTTATATCTATGAAGGATGCTACAAAAATTCATTCTCTTCGACATCTTTATATTTATGCAACAACACGTTTAAACAAAATGTGATTCTCTATTAAAATATTATTATTTAAACATTCACAATATATCCATTTCATTATGAATGTGGTTAAGGATGGTAATAACTAAATTATAAAAATCATATGTTTTAATAGGAATAAAATAAAACAATGACTATATATTGTTCAGAAATAAAATAAGAAAAACATGAAATAAATAAAATGTTTTATGGAAAAAAATATTGAGGTAAATTCTTGATTTGAAAAAAATTAATCTAATATTTATTATTTATGTTTTTTGAATATTTGTTTTAGAAGAAAAAAATAAATTTATAAAATAATCATATTGAATTTATATTTTATTTATTTTTTTGAAATTTCAAAAAATACTAGTTCTATTAGTGAATTATGAAAATACCAATTTTTATGTAATTTCTATTTATTACTTAAAAAGTACCTACTCGTATAATTTTTATTTTATTGAAAATAAAAATAAGTTTTTTTATTTAAATTTAATATAATCAATTAAATATTAATCATCTTAATATGATATTGTAGAATAAGTATATTTTTAATATTGTGAAACCCATTTTTTGGAATAGTTTTAATGTGTATACTGTTGATAAGTATTAAATTTAAAATACCCTATGTTATGATATGATTAAAATGAGTTTTATTCAGTATTTATCTATTAATATGAGTTTAAATTCATATAGTTATTGTAGATTCTCATACTTTTTATCTGTGATCAACTTTTTATTCAAAATAAATTTCATGAAAACAAATTTTTTCAGATGTCTAAGTGATTAATTGTAAATTCAATTAATTTGATTAATTTTTTTTAATTTAAAATAATATATTATAGTTTTTTTATTCATTATAATTTATAGTATTTATAAACATGAACATTTTTTTAAATAATTAATAATAAAACATTAAAAATTATTTACCACTTTTAAGTTGAAAAAGGTTTTACCAGTGGTTAATCCCATAAGTTAAGTGTTAAAAATGAATCAATATTTTCTAATTAGATTTGTCAAGGTATATTTTAATATTATAGCTTCTCATATAATAAAATGGTCAATTTTGGTAACTTTTTCAATTAAAACCCATTGTTGAGATTTATTATTTTCAAATATTCATAGTGTGAACTCTCCCCAATATATAAAATACCTCCCACTATCCTCTCTCTTTTGCACCCTTAAAACCCATTGTTTATGATAATACCAAAAAATAATTACATCCTTAATTTACTAAAATCCTTATAGATTTATTTATTTAGTCATAAATTCATCCTAGTATAGATTTTGTGTCAATCCGATAGATGTTTTACAAAACAAATATGCAACATCCTAACAATGCATTTTATTTTATTTCTTTTCACACAACCTTATACTATTATTGTCCAATGATTAAATAATAAACCTAATAATATATATATTTATATACAATTATTGTTTTTTATGGGAAAATCAAAAAACAATATCCTCCCCTCTCAAATGTAAACAAAATCGTTGATTGTGTGTACGACAGACTATAGCCTCACAAACCGATTTAATATGTTTCCCATCACTACTGCTCAGGGAGATATATAATGATTTATTTATTGGTTAAATATTATATTTATGATAATATTATACACTTTGAATTCTAATAACACATATACATTATCACATTCCATTTCTTAGAGAACATGATAACATCAATCTTGTGTAAGGCGAACAACAACCTTATAAAGCGATGTTAATAAATATTCAATAACAATTTACATAGAAGGTAACAAATGATAACATTAAATGTTATATGAGAGATATATAAAATAATATTTACATTATGAAATTAATTTACATTCCACCTCAATAACCTTTCATCAATTGCGGAAATGTTAACATTGATTGTTCATAAGTACAGCCCACCCTCTCCACATATCGATGTGATTCATTCTCATTGTTCAAAATTAAATAATCATTATAAAACATTTTCTAGTGAAATAATTTTTTTCTTACACTTAAAAAATTTGATATATTATTGAACCATGTATTATAATCATGATCCTTAACATTTGCGATGAAATATGATGTAGAAATATAGTAAATTAACAAATAACGAAATCATTATATTGTTAAATTATTAACTAATGGGTAATACGATGAATAAAAAGTATCATATATTACATTATAAATAATAATATGATTATTTTATAAGTTAATTACATTGTAAAAATACAACTCCTTTGGATAAATAGTTATCATCTAAAGGGAAGCACAAGGTAAGAGGATTCTTGACTCAATATCCATTCATTGTGATATTTTTATATTTAGTTGATTAAAATATTAAATGATTATGTTTTAAAATACAATTTTTTTATATATTATATTATTTATACTTTTAATTATTTGGATTTATATTTTTACCACATTATAACTTAATTTCTAAACTTTAACTATAATGATATGAACATTTTAATGGTTTCAACTCAAAAAACCCCTCTTTGAGACATATTTTCTTTTATGAATAAATTCTCTTTTAAATAATATATATACATCCCCCTTATATAATATATCATGACCCATAAAAATTAGTTTTGTTTTTTGTTATAATTAATCTATTTCAGTCCAGGAATGTTATGATACGAAAGTCATCAAAAATGGTAAGTGTTTATGGTTTAATATTATCTTAATTACGTTTATTTATACCAAAATTTAAATTTCATGAAAATATATGATAATTTCATTAAACACTGATATATTATAATATACTATAGTTATTTATTATGGTTTTAGGTAATATTTTAAATTTATTCTCATTAGTAATTAAAATAATTTATAAATTTCTTTTATGAAAATCTAACATGATTTTGATCATTGGTCGAAAATCCCTTTTCATCCGAATTCATGTTTTCAAAACATGTTTTAAATTTTTTTACAATAATTATTTAATAAATATTTTCCATCAAATTATTTTTTATAAATAAATAAATTATTATTTAGTTCTTTTATGACAAGGATATTTTTTATTGTTATTACAAAAACGTACATGGAATCCTTGTTTTTTAACATATTCAGTATGAACAGAAATGTTTACCATCATGACCACTCAACATTTTAATGATTAATTTATATGTATAATAAATTATTTTCTAATGATTTTTTTTGAATATTTTATATTTAAAATATATGTTTTCAAAATTTAATGGATATATTCCACCGAGAAATTTTCAAGGAGGCATTTCAAATTCATATTCTATATATGATGAAATATTGTAACGTGACTTAAAGTCAAATGGTTATTTTATTCAAGAATGATTATAATCAATTTTATAGTATTATAATAAATGAAATAAATCATGTATTTTATAGATTGATTCTATATTTTTTATGTTTGTATCTTAAATATATAACTATTTTATTCTCCCTTCTTTAGTTTGGGTAATCACGACTTAGGATCATTTCTAAAATGGATCCATTATGAAATTTCATTTGAATATGATATGAAGAAATATTTCTAAAACCATTTTAATTACATGCATAATTTTTTGTTTATATTTATGATTTATTCTTATTATGTGACACAAATTGGACATTAACATGTTATGATGGGTGCATCGATATTGTGCTACAAGGCATGGGTAAAGATTTTGTATTATGAGGCACTATACATGGGGGTAAGCAGTAAACCTAATACCTTATGGGAATTTGTCCACCTAGTTATATTATCTAGATACTTATCCTTGAATAATGTTTACCTCATGTTATATATATATTTTTTTCAAAATTCATATTTTTCCATGACATTAGAATTCCTTGATATTTATGTTTTGCTTCAATCGAATTATAAATGGTATTTATTTGTTATGATATCATGTCATAACATTGACTAATATGTTATAATTCCTTATACAAATTAATCTTATACTATGATTTTTATACCATCCCATTATTTATATATTTCATATCTTTTCCCATGAATATTTAGTTGGTCAAATTCATTTATAGGGATTTTTATAAAATGAAGTAAATATTCTATTTTTAATTTTTTTTTGATGAATTTTAATTCTATTACTCTAAAAAAGGGAATTTAAATTACTTATTTTATATTAATTAATGTTTACATTTATTAATCATTTAATCATTTTCATAAATTTTGTGGGAACATATTATTATGGATCTATTATCATTGTAAAATAACTGAATATCCAAACTAAAACATACATAAAAAACAAAGAAATTATTAACTGAAACATTATTTTAACAAGAAATTGATTACTAATTAGTAATTAAAGGTCATAAGTAACTCAAATATGGTATCATATATAAAATTATTAATTTTAATTTATTTTTAATTTATTTTTAATAAACATATATATGTTATATAGGTGGTATAAAATTTTAAAAAGGATATAGATTCTTAAGGGAAGGATCTTGTTGTCTCTATTTTATTTTATGAAAACATATGATATATTAACCACTTGTTTATTTTTTTGGGAGTATATAATAAGACTTGGAAAAAAATTTCATGAATCTCAAAATTTTAATTAAATTTAATTATTCGATTAATGTTTTTTTAATTTGGTTTATGATTAAAATATTTCCCAATTTTTAAGGGATGTTTGTCTCAAATGGTATTGTTTAAGACATATATTATTTTATGTATCTATTTTTTATTAATAGTATATACATTATATTTTACATTTTATAATATGAATCAATTTATTCAATTGATATCTAATTTTTAAATTAATTTAACTCATTCATGGGTATTCTTATTAAAGAGTTATCAAGAAATAAAAGGGAATTTTCAATTCACTTTTATCTATATGAGACACACTCTATATTCAACACTACTATTTTTAATGTGTCTTATATAATCAAAATAAAATTTTTTTGTAACCCCTCTAATGAGAATTATCAGTTATAAATATTCATATAAGATTAATTCTTTAATGAAGATTTTCATACACATGTTTCAATATTGGAATATATTCTATGTTCCAATATCACTGTTTATCAGTATTGTTTTTTATTATGCTATTAATTATGATATATTATGATCCTACTCCCAAAAAACTCATTAATTATTTTCCTTATTTTTATCTATTTAAATTACCAATATTCCATTAATTTTATCTTTTTAAATAACTAATACTCAGAATAAAATATTTGAGAAAAATTATCTCTCCCTTCAATCAAAAAATAATTTTCTTCCAGGTATTTGTTTTCTATAAAGTATTTAATTAATTTTTTTACCTATTATCCAATTATTATTTAATTAAATTTTAATCATGTATGAATTTATATAAAATGGTTTAGAAATTATATTGTTCCCAATAACAAAGAAGGTTTTGATTGTCTTTTTTTTATTAAAAATAGGAAATAAATCATTATTTTAATGTGTATGGAATGAATGTTATTTTATCTATCATGGTCTCTCAATTATTTAGATATTACATTAAAAATTTCACAGTTTATTTTCATAAAAAAATTATAGTACTATTTTAGAATGTTTTTAATTTTAATGTTTTTTCTCAATATGGAATGGGTAACTTACAGAAGAATGTTTACACTATGAATTTAACAAATTTATATTCATCAATAACAACAACAAATCATTTATCAAATATTTTGTAAAATATATAAACTAATTCAAAAGTCATTTTTTATTCTTGATGGTTTATCATTTTGATAATTATATCTTCCTGCTACCCAATCTGTTTCAATGGGTTATGATATGCTGAATTGATTGGATGATTATAAAACCCATTTGTTTTTTATACGTTATTGTATGATTAATTATGTATGAACCTCATTTTATTTCTATGTGTTACAATTTGATGATTGTTTTTTGTTCCTGTGGAAAAAAAATATACAGTTTCTTCATCAGTGTGAAAATTTATATAACAATAATTAATTGAATATTTATTAATATTTTATGATCTCAGATAGTACACACGAGGTTATCCATATCATGTAAAATATAGTAAATGTTGTGTTACCCAATGGAAATAAAGGTCATATGAGAGGTTTTACCATGATTGAAGTATGTACAGATGTGGTTATTCCACACCTAACATGGTAAGAATGTCTTTGTGGGAACCACTAATAGATGTTTTTTTTCATGATCTGTGTGCCACTATTCCATATCTAATGCCAATGTTATTTTTTCATTGATCATGTCAATTGATTAATTTATGAATCATGTGTTATAAACATCCTATGTATAATCCATGATTCAAGTTTATGATATATGATATCCACTATGTGGTTTTCATATATTTTTAATCATTTTATCCAACCCTTATTCCCTTGTTATGTTGACATCTCCCATGACTACCTTTACTATGTATTTGAGCTCATACGTTCTTATGGCCTCTTTCCCTAGGTTATGAATAATTTATTTGTGTTGGGTATTAATTTGAAGTATACTATGTGATATGATCCTTATGGGAGATGTTAAATATGATTCATTAAATTATAAGACTTGTTATCCATCCTCTAATAAAATAAATCATTATGGTCCTTTATCATTTATTTATTAAATGTATTGAATATGAATTTTAATGATGTAATATCCTTGTATGTAATTCCTAGGTTAAAGACATCATGGGATTTAGTACAGTAAATCTCATGTATTCCTTGAAGACCATAGTCGTAATATTCATTATCGAATAAATGTTTTCACTTTTCATAAATAATAAATAACATCCAGAAATCATGTTCCTACAAAATATTGGACACACCATTTCTTCAAAAAATACTCAATGGATTGGATGTAATTTAAAAAAAAATATTCATAGAAATTAATAATCGAATTTTTATACTATTTTAGAAAAATGATAAAATCATCCAAAAATACTTGATAATGATTATTTATGTAAAGAAATAAAAAAACATTTATGATAAACAAATTAAGGGGATGAATGTATTCAATATCAATAAATGATAATGAATAAATTACCTCAATTAATTTTAAATATTATATTTTATTTTGAAAAACTCAAGAATAATATTTTATTTTTTCTTATTATCCTGAGGGAAGCAGTGTATTACATCTTCGTGATTTTATAAAGAGTGAAATGATAGATTCATGGATAATTATATTGACCATGTATATTTGAAAAAATTAACAGTTTAATGGAAACTTGTTTTTATTTTTATGAAATTTGTTTATGTCAAATAAATTAAGATGTAATGATATACATCTTCTAAAAATTATTCATCAGTAGTGGGGCGTGCCAAAAATATTGCATCTTGTTGGATCAAAAAACTAAATATTCACCAAAAATGTAAAATGTTACATAATATTTATTAAAATATTGATTATATAGTATCTCAATTCTGTATTTATATAATTTATTATAATTAATATATATTTAATTTAATAGACCCATTCATTTTCTAATGATACCATTATACCTGCTTTTATGTAACAATATTTATAGTTGACTTAAAATATTCATAATATGAAAAACATACAAATTAAATATGTTACACGTGTAGTTTTCGAAGTAAAATTGTTATTATTACCCTATATAGTATTTTATTTATTGGTTTCCTCCATTCATCATGATCATGTTTAATAAATTTTCCCACTGGATTTATAATTCTTAATGAATTTGAAAAAATAAATTAATGTGATTATCAGATAAAAACATGTTTAGATTTTATGATTTATTCTATTCTAAAATAATTTAGACAAGAAAACGAGAGACTTTTCTCCATAATAATTTTCTACAATTAACTTGGCATGAGTTTTGAAAAATTTTCATTAAGTGATATTTGGGTAGAAATCAAAATTATTCCACCAACCAAGATTTTTATGATTTTTTCACATATCTAGATTCTCAACAATATGGGTATGATTTTAAATTACATTAAAATAATTTAATTGAATAATAAATTTGGATATATGGTTATTCTTGTATCTTGGATATTTTTTTAGTCAGTTTAGATCCATAGTAAGTGGAATTGTATGATCTAAAATGAAACTCCCTATATATGAGTTCCTTAATATATTCCATATATTTTCTTACACGTAAAATCAAACTAAAATAAACAAATGAAATATTTTTTATAGAAATAATAAAATAAAATGTAAACATAATACCATATGACAAAAATATGAAACATCAGTTTGAAAATTTATTGAGGAATAGAACTCCTCAAAAAAAGACAAAAAAATTGAAATCCACATTCTCAAGGTTTTACTTTAAAATTATATATCAAATTTTAAACATGGAGAGAAGAAAAATCATTATAAATGTGATAGATATTTATGGAATCAAATAAAATAGTGAAAATATTGAATTTTATGGAATTATGTGAGGTTATTTATAGTTGTGTGAATGAGAAATATGATCCTAATATTAATATTATAAATATATAAATCCATTTTCCACTCATTGAAACAATTTATATTTCGAAAATATTAAAATTGATATCTAATAATTTTATAAAAATGAATAATTTAATTTTAAAAAATATATTAAGAATTAATAATCAATTAAAAATATAATTTAAATAATTAAGGAATATTAATTAATCATGTTAAATTAAATCAGTACATAAGGATTTGTTTTATTATATAATAGTTTTTCACTAAATAAATATGTATTATTATTTAAAATATAAATTTCACTTATTGAGATATTTATAATTAAAAATTGAGATTGTTTTTAAATTATGTATTACAAATTATAAAAGAGGTTCATTGTTATTTTTTGAGAATAAAATAATTTTCTGGGTGAAGAATGAATGGTATTTATTAAAAGTATAATGGTAAAATAAACTATTTCATACAAATTAAATATTAAATATTTCAAAATAAAAATTTATTTTGGTATCACTATGTATTTCAATAATATTTATTTTTACTAATGACCACATATCAATATATAATGACTATCCTTAAGAATTAATGAATATTAAAATAAAAATATGCACAATCTCAATAGTAAAAGGACTCATCTTCCATCCACCCCAAGACACTTAAATACAAAATTTTGAAAAATAAATAAAAAAATTGACTCTCCTAAAAACCTTTTCAAATTATTATATATCATTTTTTCATTAGGACTGAATAAATCATTGGATATAGATAAACCTGTAATAGGAAAGGAATATCCATCAATGTATCACATTTTTTAGTATTGTTTTTCTTAGATTATAATATACCATATTTAAAAATCAAATTTAAAACAATATTGATGATATAATAACATAATTATACCTATATAAAATTATATTAATAAAAAAAAATTTAATTTATACAATCATTAATAAACCAAGTCATTATTTGAGAAAGGTCAACCACCTTCGCGAATGACACTATACTATTGTCAATATTTTAATCATAAATTTTTATGAATTCATAGATAATAATCATATATTTTATTAATAAAATACTTAGGTTATGATTATAGTTCTAAAACTGTTATCATAAAATGTATTATAGATTAAAATTTTCATGTTATTAATTTTAGAATTAAAAGAACCATAGATGTGGGAATTCCATTCATGTAATCTATTCCAATATATTCCGTAAAATTAAATTGGAACTCAATAAATTATTTCAAAAGAATTATTGAAATGCTATTAATAATTAAATATGATGATATTGTTATAAAAGAACATTGATTCACATCGCCATGCAAAAACTAGTACGAAAGAATAAAAAATACTAACATCCAATGATAAGAATAAACCTTTACTAACCAATATATATATATATAATTAATATAAATAAATATTTTAAAAGTTAATATAAATGAATAAAAATATTAAATAAGTGAATAATATATCTATATGTATTATATAATTTTTTAGAGTACATTTATTATATTTCTAAGTAAATTTAAGCATTGTTTGCCTAATTATCTCAAAATATTTGAAATTGTTTATACCCATGAATCCATTGGGAGAATATAAATAAATATATATATATATATACAATTATGTACCCATTATTATTTTTTACTTTAGTTATGTTATGGAATTTACATATATATTTACCATTTCTAAATGCTTCAGTTTATAATTTTCAAAAAATGACATTCATAGTGCTAATTGTTTTTATCATCTATTTTTGTTTGGGAATAATTATATGTCATTTAGATATCTCATTTATTTTTTTCACAAGAGTTATCATCAATACTTATATGATCTCATATGGTTGATTTTTTGTTATTTTGTCTTACAAAAAATGGCTTCAATAAAGTATTTTAATGTCTCATACATTAACATTCTTTCTCTATCATTTTTATAAACAATTATCACATTTATAATTATAATTTTCTTAAAATATTTCCTGATTCTAATATGTAATTAAAATTAAATTCCAATTTTATCTTTAAATTATTGATATATATAATATTTCTATAAAATATTTTACAATTATAATATTGATATTTAATTGAATTTTTAAAAAATGCCCAATGTTCATGTAATGTTTATATTATCCAAATAAACATCAATTAATTTGTGTTTATGTTTTCCTAGGATATATTTATGGGAGTCATAAAAATTATTTATCATGATGATTTCATTTACATCTAAAGAATTTTATGAAACCTCTTTAATTCTCATAGGTTAACATTGGTCATATTGATTTATAAATGATTTTATTTTTAAGTGGAATATATATATGCGGTTAATCATTATGATGATGGTGGGTTATAAATTATATATACCTCTAATAAATTATTTAAATCTTATATATTATTAGACGTTATGATATGTGAAAAATGATATTATTTTAGTCTATAATATTATATAAAATTTGATTCCACTATATTATGATAGTCTTGGTCATGAGACTCATCAAAATATATATATTTATATTATTATAAATGCTTAATATATATATGTCATGACGTATTCTGAGGTCATGTAATATATTTATGTTCTAATTTAGTTTATGTTATTACTAATTTGGGCATGATTTTATTATTATTATATCATATATATATATGTTCAATTTTTCTTAAACCCTAATGATCTTGATAATAATGAACGATGTCAACTCTACAATATCTATTTTGTTTAAACAAAAATAGAACTTATAATTTAACACTATTATAAATTTTCCATTTTACATGTTTGTAAATGTTTATAAAACATGGTATATCGAGATATATTTAATTTATATGGAAATTGTAGAAGATAATTACTCTTTGATTCAAAATAACATTCTTGTGTAACTATCTAGAAATGAATATAAATCATTGGGTTATATGTGTATGGTTTTAAAAGATATGTAATGTATTATAATGTAAAATTTGTAATATTTATTTATGTTTTTGTTGGCCAATCGTAGTTAGTATCAATGAATTTTTTAATAAATAATGAAGAATATATTTTGTAAAATAAAAGGAAAAAACATTAAGCAATATAGGGTAACCCTAAAATGTCTTTATTAATTTTCAATGTTTTGAGAGTCGTGGATTTTATTTTTATTGTCATTTGATTGAATAATATGGTTTACAAATTTTAATTCCATCATGATTATATTTACTTGTATTTAATTTCATGAATTAAGATTAACTCTGTAAACAATTATTGTGATGGGAAATTTAACGACATTTGCAATAACAAACCATACAATATGAAAGCTAGAGAAAAAAATAACTTGGCTAAACTCACCAAGATATCAAATGTATTGGATTATAATTTCAATCATTTAAATTTCATAAATTCATCAAGGTGGGAGTCACATGATATTGATCCCCCCACAAGTTAACACTAATTAACATTAAATATGTCTTATAATACACTAATTTCTATGAAATGGATCAATATAAGTTAGTATTTTATATTCTACCAATATTAATTCACAAAAAATCTATTTCAAATGTTTATTATTTATATAAAGATGTGGAAAAATTTTGTACCATCATTAATAAAATAATGTAAAATGATGACATTTAAAATTTTGAATATATGTAATTTATAAATATATTGTTAAAAAAATATTTTCCCTATAAAATTCAGAATAAAATGAATAGAAGATTTTTTTTAAAAAAAGAGGAACAATAAATATTAAAATATGAAGAATGATTCACAAAAATTGAAAGGAACCCATCTTTTTTTATCATTTACCATGAATGTAAAATTGATCATTTCATTAATTGTTTAAAATAAAGTCAATAATATTTTTGATATAATGGAAATTTATTGACATGAATAAAATTATGATATTTTCTCAAAATTTAAATTGACACCAGAGACTCAAAAATACATGTTTTTTGGGAAAAGAAGTAGAAAATTTATTTCCATGGTAAATAAAATTATAAATCTCATGGTATAATATATATATATATATTTAAAAATATATAAAATTTGTTTATAAAACCTTGTGTTATTTCATCAAGGGAATTATAAAATGATTTATTATTTTAAATGATGTTCCTCTTGAATATGATTTCCAAAATGATATAGATATGTTGATAAATACATTATATGAAAATAAAATGTAACCAAATGCATTATCCAACTACCCATGATTCAATTGAATAGTGTTTGGGAATCAAAAAAACAAGTAAACAAACCACATGGTTAATGAGGATAATCAACTTGTTAAACATCCAAATCTATTAAATAATATTTAATCTATTTAAATATCTATTATTGAAATTTATCATGAAAATAATTTAACAAATAATTTATTTTTATCTTGTAAATAACTAAAAAATATTTTTTAATTATGGACCTACAAAATTATTCATATCATATACTTTTTCTAAATAGGATTTCATTACCATAATAAACTGTCAATATTGAATTATCATTGAAGACTCCATGTTTCATGATGATTTCATCGTAATTCTATTATATTTATCTTATTGTGGTTTATTGGAGTATAAATCAAAAAATATATTTTCATTCCCCAATTAGAAAATTTTCATTCGATTTTGTTCCATGATTAGATCCTTCAACATATATCACATATCAAATTATTTCATATGGAAATCACATTTAATATCCCATGTCAATTCATGATCATCAATATGTGCAAGGATGACTATAAACTATATATAATTTCTTTTTCATTTTTACCAATATTTATACCTAAATATAAGTTATATTTGTCGCATATGGTTTGAGTGAAATTTTTCATTCATTATATGTTTATTCTAAATGAATATTTATATTCATTTATTAATAAGTTATATTGTATCTAACTACATTTAAAGGATATTTTTTCATTCCAACTGATAAATAGTGTTATTCCAAAATGAAAAATCCTTATTGAATTTCCACTACTAAAATAGACTAATTGATAAATAAAATGAAATACAATCAAGAAATGGGATTTATAAGCCCAAGTACCTTAGTATGAGGTTCTAAGTCATCATTTTTATGAATAATGGTCGATCATCACATATTTATATTGAACATATTGATCATAGAAAAATCATAATAAAGATCATGTATCTTCTACCCTATATTGATAAATTTTTTTAGTCACCTGTAAGGGGATCAGTACATCTCAAATTTTAAAATTTGGTCTATAGTTCATCATTTATGGGTAAAAAAGAGGCAATATGCCTAACAAATGATATCATTTATTTTAATTTACCATATGAATTTGATGTGATTCAATTTGGACATATAAATTCTTCCCTCTATCACCATGGATTTAAGGAACACAATAGGGTATAATTGGGATATATGATATATACATAGTGAGGTCAGCCATATAAAAAATTGAGGTATATATATATACCTTATAAATCACTATATACATTAGAAATTTTGATTTATAATTCTAACATTCATGTCTCTATGGACCCTAACTTCCATGGGAACCCCTATGGGAAAAGAATAAAAAATGGTTTTAACTTGATTTAAAAATATATCTCCATCCATGAAATAACTTATGAAAAATAGGCATACATGTTTTTAATAAGTATGGAAATTTATATCTAATATAATCAACATAATATTTTGGTGAATAATGAATTTAATATTTTATTTACCATGATTTTGTGTAAATTAGGTAATTAATGGTAAAAATAATATTATAAGAACATAAAAATATTATAAAATGTGTCCTAATTTATTTATATAAATGGTTTCTACCAAAAAAACCCAATCCAAAAATTGTAACATTTTTATTCCACATGGGTACGAATATGACATTTATTATATTTAATTTAATAATATTTTAAATATTAAATCTACATATCATAATTAAGTAAATTATTTTTAATTTTTTTACATAATATAAAGTAAAATATAAATATTGATTTCAAATATAAAATTTTTATCTACATCATGATAATTTATATATATTTTATAGATGTTAAATAATTAAATTTAAATGTGACAAAATGGTTATATAGTAATTGATTTGTTAAAGTGTAAATAAAATAAATGGTATTAATATTATTAAAATAAATATAATATGAAATATTTTATACCATAAAATAATTTTATAGAAGACTATGACATGTTATGGATGATTTCATGTAGTTTTATTAATGTAATATTGTTTTTATGAATTTTTTTCAAAAGTCAACTAATGAAGTGTGTTAAAATTCTCATAATTCATCTCTTAAGAAATATAATATATAATTAAATTATATAAACATTATAAAAATATCAGATTCATCCAAATAGTTGGGATAATACATAAAACGTCATCAGTGACTCATTAATGGGTTATTTGGAAAGTAATTTTAATTATATTAACCCCTAAAAGTAAATATTACATGATATCATAGTATGAATTTAAAAATTTAAATAAAGGTTAATAAAAAAATTTAAGGTTTATAAAGAATAAATACATATATATATATATGAATGTTTGAGATTATTTTGAGCCAACATCCTCAAATATTAGTGATATAACAATTTTGACCTATTTTGAAAATAATGTTATGTTTTATTAATTAAATATTTTAAGAGTTTCCATGGGTGCCCCCACCTCTCATATAAAAGGACAACCATTATTCTCATTTAGATAAACTAAAAACATTTTTATGGTTATTACAATTCCAAAACCCTTTATTTAATACCTAAACACATTCAAGAAACCCTATTTTAGGCATAAACCCTCTTTATTGGCGTTAATTGGTTAAGAAAGGTGATCCTCTGAAGGAATGATAATTTTTTCATTTAAATGTTAATATTTTATTTCTTCTTCCAAATCATTAAAATTTTCATCATCCATGATGAAATAATAACTAAAATATCCTCAATATGATTAGATTTTATTAAATTATTATAATTACCTAAATACACAAACACTTCTACTAAATGTTAATAGAATTAATCGTTCTAGCATACATGTGAACTATCACCTCCACAAGCCAATATAATTTTTTTCCATAAATGTATTTCAAGACTAATTATAATGATAAAATTGTTGTTCATATGTGATATTAATGTAATATTTAACATTATAATAGAATAATATATCCATTATTTTGTTTCCTAACATGCACATAATAAGGATAATATTGAGTGTACGTCCGTGTGAACTATCACCTCCACGAAGCAATGTGATTCATTTTTAATCCCCACATCACATAAATAACATAAATAATTATATTTAATAGTATTAATATGATATTAATGATATTATTATAATTTTGTAAGGATAAAAAATATTTAACTTATTTCCCTAATGTTCACGGAAAAATGGAAACATTACTCATTTGTACATACGCCTTAAGACCTCTATAATTGTAATGTAGTTAATTTTTCATTAACATGATTAATGGTTTGTATTAAAAGTAAAATGATATATAAATTGTTTTATTATTTCATGGATATTATTCTACAGATGATGGTTTTATGAACAATTTTACTATGGAATTAATATCAAAGTCATATTGGACTCAGGTACAGATTAACATAAAAAAGTCTGAAATGAAATTTAATAGTTACTTAATTGTAATAAAATTATAATATATGTTTTAAAAAGAATAATAAACAATTAAAAGTATTTAAATGAATATAATAACAAACTTATGTTTATAATTAATGAATATAAATGTTATATGCGATGATTCGTACTCATGGTAAGGGATTTCAACTCAATCTCCATGGATTGAGGAATTTCATGATGTTATGAACCATTAATATTTTATATGATTTATAAACAACTTCTATGAAATTTAATATCCATATATTATATATAAATATGTTTGTCAATATTTTTTTAATTTTTTCATTCATTGAAATTGTCATTATAAATATTCAAAGTGCAATGTGACACTTTGAATGTTTAATGTTTTAATTATCAAATACGTTTCACTATACCAATATTCATGATCTTATATTATATATTATCAATTAATTTTTAAAAATATTTTGAACATCATTCAAATGATTTAAAAAATGAACCCTTTTAGATGATTTATAGACAATTTTGACAAATGACAAAAAAAATGATCTATTCATATCATATATAATGACAATGACATTTTTGTTGTTGTGTAAATTATATTATATTCATCTTCCTTTATATGATTTCATGTTTCCTTGAATGAAAAAAATATTTATCATTTTGGTTATTTTGTTATTGAAAATGGGTTCTTATAATAAAATAGAATTTATATATATATACACCAATTTCTATTTCATAATGGATTATATGAGTTTTTCAGAAGGGGTTATTTAATGAAATTTTTTATTCATTATATGGTAGTTCGGAATTATATTAAACGGTTGAGCCGAAAGAGCTTCTTTGAAGGCTTGTGCCCCGTTATAACTCATGGATGCGCTCAATACAACTTATTAGAAATTATGATCCCGATGTTATCACATGGTTTTTGATAAAATAACTTACTTAAAGGTTTATCCCGTTTTAGATCTCCAATTAATTTTGAAATATTAATATTTGATGTATAATGAATGGTTATTCCAATTGAAATGGGTTATTTAATGGTTTTATATATATGATGATTGACAACACCAAAAGAATTTTATGTTTATTTTAATTGATTTTAATGATTATCTTTAAAAAAATATGCATGTTATTCATGTTAAAATGATTTATTCCATTCTATCAAAGTACAATAAAATGGTTATCATGTTTTTCCAAGGATAATGGTTTTTATTAGTCTTTATGTCCCTTACTAATATTTTTGTGCACATCCTTTTTTTTTAATTTTTTTCACAGGGATAACGTATGAGTGGAGATAAGGATAAGGACAATATGAAAATTATGATGTTATAGGGAAAAAAATTATAGTATAATGTTATAATTGGTAAGAGAAAAATGTATACTTAGTATAAGTATCCACTTATAAATCATGGGTTTACATTGAATGAGTTTTTACTAATTCTATAAAACTCAAAAAATAAAATATCCTAGAATATGAATTCTTATACAAAACCACTAGAATAGGTTAGGTTTATTTTTGGGTCCGTAAAATAGGAATCATAGGATGGTGTAAATTACATGCCCTTAATGGATTTTAATATATATATATAAGTTTATTTGAAGTAGAAAATTAATATTACCTTGTTGATTAAACAAAAAACGCTTTTTAGATGGGTATTCCATAGATGAAATAATGAATTTACAATGCGAAGACACCATGTGGAAAACAACCATCCAAATCAACAAGATGATTTGGTTAGAATCAGAACTTAATAGTTTTTTGCTGTGATGCCTCATTATATATAGACTATAAATATTGGTGGAATCCCTGGTCAAGATCATCCAGATCAACTATAGATATATATTCTAGTAGTGGAACATATTATATGGGAACATCTCCATAATTAAATGGATCATCTAACCCAGTGGTATCTGAAGGATGTATCAATTCACTGGATAAGATATTTGAAGTCATGGTATCTTTAGAATGTTAAAAGGATACTATTGTTGATGAAATAAACATTTTTATTAAGATAATTCCAAAAAATTATAGGGGGCTTCAGGAGAAGAGAGAGGGTAGGGAGGTCATGTAGGTATAATGTATTGGAGTCCAAGAGTATCTGTACATACCATAATATCACACTATAGGGGGAGTGACCCTAGAATTGAGAAGCATGTCATTTGAATCAATTGAGAAGCCTGGGACGCCAAGAATTATTCTATAACACTACCTTCATTCCATGTGTGATAAATGTTAGGGTGGTTGTGCATTATCTTCTTGCATCTCTGAATGATATACATAACGGACTATGGGGTATACCCACAGTCGCAATTAGAATTATAAATGTCTATAAAACTATTTCCACCATTGTAAGATTTATATTATACTGGGAGAAAAGCGTCAATCCAATCATCACTACAAAGTCCCCGACCTAGAGATAATTTACACTACTAAAGAAAGCACAATAGGCTAGGATCGAAGAACCATATATATATATATATATATATATGAAGGTGTATTTCATATGGTATTATGAGAGTTTTTAAAATGTTAATTTTTATGAAAGTGTTTTATTATAGAGTTGGTAATTGAGAATTGTATAAAATGGGTGAGCCCAATACAACCTATACGAAGGTTTTAACCCCATTATTGCCCATAGGTCTTCTTAATATAGATTATATGGAGGTTTGGTCCCCAGTGTAGCTCACAGGTGAGCATGGTGTATCTTATAAGAAGGGTGATCCCCATTATAGATCTATAATTCATTGGGTAATAATAATATTGGAACCAATCCATATAGATATTATAATTTAAATTGTTTGTGATTTTTTTTGAAAACAATGCTATTATACACCTAATAGAGTTTTAATTTATTTATATTGATGATAATTATTTTCATTGAGAATAATTATGTGTTTTATTTTTGTAAAATTTTTTTGTTTCATTATCTAAATGAAAAATAAATTAGTTGTCCTATTTTTTTCAAAAAAAATATTTATTTATTTTTATGCCCCTTAATAATAATTTATGTTTATCCCATGTTTTGAAATTTTTTCATAGGGTTAAATGATGGGTAGTTTCATAGATGAGGAAAAGATAATAATTTGGATGTTATATAAAAAAGCATGTTTTATTTTAGAATGATTTATTTGGTGAATGAAAAAAAGGATACTGATTATAAGTTACCACTTGTAATGTATGGGTCTACTATGTAATATTCTCTCATAATTCTCTAAAACAATGAAAAAGGCCTTACCCAAGGAAGTTTTTGAGAGGCATCTACTGGCTCTGGGAGTTCAGTCGACTCCCCGAACGTAAAAGAGTGTGGATGTGGAAACCACCACCCTCTCCCCGAGGGATGATGTGTTTTTTCCAAATGTTCTAATATGGGTTTTTACCCAATTACAGACCGTAGAGGAGTGCACTTTGGGTTTTTTAACAAAGGGGGATAAAACAATAATTGTTCAAGGGGGGACAGTGAGGCTATTTGAGAAATCAAGAATGATTTGGGGAGAAGCTGACAAGTGGAGAAGTGAGATAGGGGTAAAGAAATGAGATAGGGGACAGTTTAAAATATGATGATGCTATAAGTGATTAATCAAAGCATAGATATCAAAACTACTAAGGATCATGATAAAAGAAGAATAATGATGTTGGATTGGTGAGAGAGGGTTTATAGTTATTACTAATTGGTATCAGTGTGGTTCAACAATTGGTATCAATTTAGCAATTGATATCAGTTTTTAATCGAAAATTGGTGTCTAACATGAAGTGATTCATTGATTAAATTCTCATAATACTCTTGTTTCTCATGCTAAGCACTGATCGTGTTGGCTTATAGTATGTGTTAAGTGAATCATTGAATGCAATGAGAATCTCAAGAGTCAAATGGTGGTAGCGGCTGGAAGAAGACTTAGTGAGGTATCAACATGCAGAAAATCATTCTAAGAAAAGTTGTCAACAAAACCAAAGGGGGATATTGTTAGGAAAAAATCCCTAAAGGTAACATTGCAGCATTTTGGATTGATTGTGTTTGTTGACAAAGTAGGTTTCTAGGGAGAATTTTCAAGTTCTATAGAAGTTATTGACAAACCATGTTGACAAAGAACGATGAAAAAAACAGACGATCTGGAGGCGGTACAAATGAGCAGTACACGGTGGAGCCGTTTTCCAGTGTTTACAAAATTTTTTGGTGTCCAAAATTTGGGGGTTGGTGAGAATTTTGAAAAGAGGATATCCTAGAATATCTCATCATAATATATAAAAGGCATGAATATCACGAAGATAGGCTTCATGGTTTGAAATTCATGAAGACTAGAAGAATGTTGACGGTGATACTTCGTGAGTTCGTCAAGCTTCACGAATGGAAGAGGTTGAAGCACATCACGGTGGTGAAGGTCATTACGATGGAGATTCGTGGCGAAGGCGTGAATGAATTGACGGTGATGCTCCACATTTACATCAAGCTCTGCAATCTAAAAATTGTTGTGGTGCTTCGCGAGATTGAGAGAATTTCGGCAGAAACATCGAAGCATCACGATTTGTTGTGATGTGGCATTGACTTCGGGCGAAAGGATCATGGGTCTGTGGAATCGCCTATAAATGGAGGTAGACCCCCTCGAGAGAAGTAGAGAGTTTTCAAAGAAAATATTTTTCTCTCAGTTCGCAAAGGTAGTCCGCGAAGGTAGTGTTGTTCATGAAAGAGAGGTGATTTGCGGAGGCTAATCAAGCTCCGTGAAAATAAGTGCACTTCGCGATGCCGCATGCTCTAAGGAGTGAGCATTGAAAAGATATAGGAGCTCTGTGATGGCCTAAACATTGTGAAGGATTGAGATTATCAAGAGTGCTTCGCGGGAGTGCATCGCGAAAAGGCAGGGCTTCGCGAAGGCTTGTTTTAGCTTTGATAAATTGGGAGCCTCGCGGAGTAGGGTGCTTTGCGATGGCGTTTCCAAAGGTAGTTGACTAATGTTCATTGGTAAAGTGGTATTAATCAGTGGATGAACATTGAACTTCAGCATAGCATCTATCAATAGTTTTGGATGCATGTATTCATGAAAATAAAGAGACCTACAGGTCTATAAACTATGAGTGGATCTTTTGAAGAAGCAGTTAGCTCACTTCAGTTGAGAGAGTAGTGAGTTCTCAAATTTGTAGTGGTTGTAAACTTGGAGGGATAGTAAATCCACTTCAAACCTGTAAACAGAAATGCGCTTATAGTGGAATTGGTTCACTGGCACACTGTCGGTGTATACTCCTTGGATATAGCCCAGTGAGGGTGAACCAAGTAAAAATTTTTGAGTCCATTACATGCTTTGAGTTTTATTCATACTCTGCATCAAGAAGGAAAGAGAATAGGGTTTTGTCTAATAGAAAAACAAGATCAAAATGGGCAGCTGTTTTAATCTATCATACCATGATTCACACCCCCTCTCAGGGTATCTAACCTAGTGGACATAACATATATAGACATAGTGGTCCCTACCACAGGGTCAGAGTATTGTCCTATTTCTTGATCACCAAAATAATAAAATAAATTCATTAATATTCAGGTTGTGTAGATTTTGAATTGATGTTATTTAATGTATTTTAAATATTAGTAAATACGTGACATATTAATTGAACAAATATTATTATAATATTCCGGGTTCATTTAATATTAAAAAGGAAAGTGAGTCGAGTTAAATGACCTGTTTTTATCACCTAATATTATATATATATATATATATTACAAGTATGTGATAAAATAATAAGTAATATTTGGCTCCATTTAGTTCGTCAAAATTATTTATTTAGTGGACATTGAAATAAATGGGTTCTAGGGTACCCAACATGGTATTTTGGAATTCTACTATAAATTAGTGGGGATGCTTTCTCCCATACTGTGAAATTTACTATTAACTCATTTCGTGGAGTTAAATCTAGAACCTCTCTCTCCTCCAACTCTCTAGAGAGGGAAGCTCTTGATCCACAGAGATTGGATATTGTTCTTCCTCAAGTTTCGAAGATATCTCGATGTGGTGATCATCTGGACATTGAATGCATCGTCGGATCGCCGCGTAAGCACCTGGAATTCGACGATCGATGTTCTAGAGGATTTTTGGAGCGCGTGTGGATGATCTAGAGGGATCCTGGTTTGGATCCTCCAAGAAACAATCGCTATATACTAGTTGTTGTTGACCGCAGATTCATATTTGAAACAGGTGCGTTTTCTATTTAGTTTTGTGCTCTTTATGATTTACGTGAGATCTTTTGACCTTTTTAGGGCCCATATCTTCAATGACGACATGTTCCATCATCCTTCATATAAAATTATTAAAATCCCCAGCCCACCATCTTCTGTTGTGGGCCATGAAACCTTATAGTGGTATTAGAGGGATCACATAAATTTTCTGAGCCAAATAAAAATAATTTTCATAGAATTTTTTAGAGGGTTCCAAAAAGGTCCCATGGTTCGACCCATGATTCTATCTAATCTCAAATGACCAAGATACACCCAATTTATTTTTTTTATTGGATAGAAATATACATTTGGATCTTGGGTATTTTTTTTTCATAATGTTGAACTGATTAATTTTCAATAGGTTCATTAGAAATAAAATTAATTGTTCAAATTGTAAATCTATAATTAATAATTTTCCTAATAATTTAATTATTATAAAAATTTTTAATTTATAACAATAATAATATAATAATAATAAATTTTTACTTTTTTATAATAAATTTATTATTATTATTTTTAATAGGTTATCATTATGCCATTAGAACATTTTCATTTGTGGAAATTTTGGAGGACGACTTGACATAAAAATAAAATATTAAGTTTCTCAATATGAAAAGGGAGAACGAATTAAGAATAAGTCTTATTATAAAAAAGTTAAATGATAGAGGGGGATGGAATTTGTTGGTCAGGAAAAGAAAAATAGAATTGGGGCAGGGGGGCTTCAGGGTTTCGCATGGACCCCTCTTCTTACTTCAACAGGACGCTGGGGCACACAGCGTATGAGCACGCCGCAAAAGAGGAGCCGGTGGCCGCACCCCACCTCCTTTGCACTCCCCACCTGGCAACTAATCCACTACATGGGCTGCTCCCAGCAGGCCTTCTCCATTCAACCTCCATGAAGGCTCACCGTACCGGACTAGCTGTCATGCCGCACTTGACCTCCGCGGATCCCATCACCCATCCTCCTTGCCAGTTTGTTCCAAGGCTGCCCCTCCTCCCGTTAGACCTAGCATATCAAACTAGAGCACCCCCTCTTGTGTAGTTTCCAACCTACCAAGGCATCAAATGACAGCCTAAAAAACAGACTGCTTCTCCCTAGGATTCTTCCATGCAGTAGGCCACGATGCCACATGCAGTGCCCGCTACCCTCCCGATGAGCCGGTTTCTTCCTCTCTCCCGCCTCACAGACCCAACCATCAATTGTGTATCACATATCAACAAATAATTGGTTTTTAATGGAACCACACACCATTGGATTATCATTAAACCATCCATAACTGGTTAATAATGAGACCACTTGAAAATTTTATATCATCCATATTAAAATCATAACACCTAGAATTCTGGATTTCATCACAAACTAATTTGATAAACCAATAACCATTTCATGACTTGATTATCCCCTTCAAAAGAAACAGTTTCTATAACAATATCATTGAAAAATTATAAACCCATGGAAAAAAATTTGTTCCCAAACAATCGCTTTGAGACATGGTTATCCCAAAGATATGAAATGAGTTACATTAAAATCACATTAAAACTAGATTAACCCATGTAAAATAAATGGGTTCCATAACAATCTCTTTAGGGCATAATCAACACAGGGAATAAAAATAGGATTAATAATAATATTTTTGATACCAATAAATACATCCATAGAAATTAATAAGATGATATTAATAAATAATATACTCATTGGATGATATATAACAACAGGTAAAGTAATGATTGATGAATTTTTTTTCTATTAAAATACCATTAAAACATTTTGAGGAAAATAATCTTCAGCATTCCTAGGTGTCCCATACAACATTGAAACAATAGATTCAAAAGCCCCATGATGGAGTAATATTAAATGATAATAAAAATATCAAGAGAATATTAAGATTCCTGATATATCATTTTAAAGGATAATTGTATACACATCATAAATATAAATAGGTCCATATAATAACAAATGTCTCAATAAATGAAAATTGTGAAAATAATCCATCACCTCATTTATAACGTGCAAACCATAAACCACATTAAGTTGATATCATAAAAATAGTAATTAAAAAACCATATATTTTTGGATAATAGTATTAAAAAAATTCATATTAATTATATACATCACAAATAAATAAGTGGTGAATATAGAACATATCTAAGAAAAACCAATGTTAGATGAGAAAAGACAATTATAACTTGAGTAATATTTAAATAATGACATCTGTGTAAGAATAAAATTAATTGAAACTTTTAATATAATTAAATAAATTGGATTCAGGTTATAACATATACTAGTTGTGTATATTAACCACCTATATTTAATTAGGTGCAAAGTAACAAAAAATCTCAATAGAATATAAATTGAGTAGAAAAACTCTACATCTATATGAATATTCGAATCAGAAAATGAAAAAAGTTTTAATCATCAAATGAAAAATTTAAATTACATTATTATATGATAATTATTTATATAATTTATAAAATATTTTATTATATACACAATACAATAAATGTAAATTTTTAATTTTAAATTTTCCACGTATATGTAAAAAGTGAGAAGAAAATACCATACATATATCATATCATTAGATTGAGAATAAATCAATGAAATAACTTTGTGTGAAGAATGTTTATAAACCTAATAAAATAAAAAATTAATTAAAAAATAGGGGTCATTTAACACATATTATTTATATAACATATTCAATTACATAATAGTTTAACCTAATGAATTAAAATTGATGTATGAAATTTTTTTGTTGGGTCTCATTTTTCTTCTATGTACTCTATATTATAGAATAATATACATATGAAAATTATTTAATTGGTTCATAAACATTAAATGTTTTATTATGAAATTTATATCACTTATAGAAATGCTATGTAAATTTACCAAATTATTCATTTTTTGGTGGGTTGTTTTGACCATATTCGGCTTCTGAATCAAAAATGACTTTCAAATGTTGACTATGTTCAATGAGTAATTATTTAAAAACATACTTGAATAATAACAATGAAATAATTATGTTTTTTATGTAAATTATTCTTTTATATTCATTCATGAAATATTTTTATGAAAATACAAGAATCCTTATGATCGTATTGAAGGTAAGTTAGACGTACGCCTGAGTAACATTCCCATTTTATGATGATCATTATGGAAATTTGGTAAATAAAATTAATCATAAATTAGTTTCAATTATAACATTAATAAAAAATTATTTAATTATATTTACTTATATAAATATATATCATTATTAGGATGTTTTGAGGAAAAAGTTAGAATCACATCACTTCAAGGTGGCGGTGTTCCAAACATCCATGACCGACGTTATCACTCATTAAGTGTGTGAAATGGAATGAAGAATATGATATTTTCTATGTATACATATATAATTCAGTAATAAATATATTAAAATTTCCATTTATATAATATTTTTTGAAAAAAACATAATACATTATATGTAATGTTTGAACATATCACATCGCATTGGGGATGTAGTAGTCCACACATCTGTAAAAGATGTTATAGCATTCCCAAAACATTAAAAGAATGATGTTAGATGTTATATAACAACTAAATACATATTAATAAATTATAAATATGATATATATATATTGATGTTATTAAAACATTATTAAAATAACAATTCCCAAACATAAGTGGTGGTATATAAAATGAATGACATCATTTCGTGAGGTCGTAGTTCTCTATACACACGAAAATTGATTTTATTAACAATTTTATAGAAGTGTGTATAGTTTTAGGTCAACAACATAACATAAATACGTCTCAGTATATTTTTTATTCTGAAATATGGATATTATCAAAGAAAAATATGAATTAAATGGGAGGAGAATGAAATAAAACCAAATTTATCATTGAATAATGTTACCTATTCTTCTGGAATTTCTTTTCTATTTACACCAAAGAAATCCGGGGATTTAATTAATCACATTTTAAGGATTCTTGGATTAGAGGATTTATTTTGGGATCTTATTTTTGGTATTTTTGGATGATATAATGTGATTTAGTTGGGTGAAGAAGAGAGGGGTTGTGTGTATTTTTCTTGTGGAAGAGGAGTGGAATTCTTGTAAATAAAAAATGTAAACAATATTTGGATGTTACCCTCATAAAAAGTTCCTCCAATAATTATTGAAATTTTATCCATGCACTGATAAGTCGATAATTTGGTCATACAAGGGGGTTTGGAAAAGTTTCTTCGTTTTTTCCCCCTAAATATTTATGTATAACCACTAAGTAGACTCATTTTTACCATAATCCGTATAATTAATTTAAATTGAATTCACATTAAATTTATAGAAAAAACATTGAAATGAATAGAAATTATAATTTCTTATGATTCCAAATATGGATTCAATTTTTCAAAATTCTAAAAACATATTTGGAAGAAATTAGTTAACAATTAATCAAGTTAATGGGATGATCCAGTTGGTTTTTAAAAAGAATATTTTTAAAATAGAAAATGTTTTTATATCATATTTTAATGAAAAATTTATTAAAATGGTCTAAAATGGATTTATTTATGTATAATATAACTTATTTTACTATAAGAAAAATTAAAAATATAATTTATCACTATAAATTATTTACAAGAAAAATAATTTTACAAAGAAAATTTAGTATTATTTGTTAATATTAAAAATTTGAATATTCTCAAAAAAATCAATAAATTCACAAAAAGTAAATTTGTATATCCATTTATTGAAAGTGGTGTTTATATTTTTTCAAGTAAAATCTCCAAAATTCCTAAAATTTATTTTTGAAAGAGGCATTCTAATTAATGAAGGTAAACCACTATTTTAAAAACATATAGATTTTTATGCATGAAATACGATTAATTCATATAATATTCCTTAAAAAATATAGGATAAATTAAAAAACATATTATTAAATATATAAAATATAAATTTCATTAAATTCATTAAAAATAAAAATTAATTTAATTTGTTAAGATAAAATTATTTATAGTGCTTAAAAATAATTTGTCATAAATACACATCATTTATACTCAATTGGACATTATGCTCATTTCCAATTAATTGGTAACAAATGAATCCATTTTATAAATTTGGGTAAACATTAATTTCATAATTTATTTAATCAAATTAATTCCCTCTATTTCAACTGTTATCTGATTTCTATCAAATTATTATAAATAGTATATTTATTTGATAAGACTCGAGATTGTACATAACAGAAGTCATAATATGAACTCTATGTTGTATGATAACATTAATAAAATTGGAATTGTGTGTGATGAAATACACTCTTTATATTTTATATAATTAAATCTATTAAAAAAATTAAATTAATTTAAAATAATCCCTTTCTTAAAATATTGTGATGTTACAAATAAAAATATTTATTCTCCCTATATAATATAATTAGGGTCATCATATTATTATAGAACAATGATCGACATTATCATGATCGAAATAAATGGAATCAATAAAAAAATATTAAAATGGGAGGATGAAAACAAAATATAATTAAACAATATATGTTTATAAAAATTAAATTTTGATGAGTATAAATTATAATAGATAAATCTAATTGTATTTAAATAACATATTAATTTGGATATGTTAATTTAATTAGGTTAGTGAATATCCTAGAAAATTATGAGTAATTGTATGTTTTATTATCAAAATATCTATAATTATTTTATATCTTCAATACCAATCATTCTATTTGGAAAATATTCAAGTAAATTTCAATTATATATAAATTATTTTATTCCGCACTAGCTATGATTGATTATATAAAAATATTTTCACCATTTACCCACATTTTGACTCACATCTCAACCATAATGACATATATAATGAGTATTTAATTTATTTTTCCTTGAATATGTTAATATTTTTCTTCTATGTCCGTATTATTTTTATTTATTCATGAATTTTACCAACCATAATCCAATTATTTCATGATATAATATTGTACTGGATTTTTCTTCATTAAAATGTTGTGAAATAATTTTTCACTCTCATATATTATGTCTCTCACCCATTTCTTCTCTCTAAATATTTTATTTGTACTTCCTTTTTAGGATTAAATTTTATCTATTCATATTTATTTTATTTAATATTTATTATATTATTCTTTCATTTAAAATACATGTATTTATTAATTTTTTCATTATAAAATTTCATTTTAATATACTAGTTATTTCATGTTATTTTATAAAAAAACTCAAATTTTCTTATATGGTGTTTCTCATAATGAAAATAATTTTTAATTATTATCAATTTTTTTCGTAAAATATTTATCAATGGTATTATCCAATGTATTTTTTAATATTATTTATTTTTACATGTTGAGAAATGTTTCTGAAATTCAAATCATTCACAATGGTTAATTAATCATTGATGTATTTAGGAATGTTTTTTTACACATCGCATATTTATTTAAGGATAATCATTATGTAATAAGTGGGATAAGAATTATATAGCCCTCCAAAGAAATGGGTGATGGTTTTTTCATAGGATATGTTTTAATTAAGGGTCATGAGAGGATATCCTAGACCAATTTATTATTTTAAAAGTTTGTATAATATGTGATGATGGCATTGGAATTGAGATTTAATATACGAATATAATTTTTACTCTTATAGATGTATATATGTATTATTAAATAAATCCCCATCACAGCTAACAAATTTAATATACCATCTACTAAACAAATTAATTTGTTTTCCAAAAGTCCTGAATGGAATTACAGATCCCCATAAGCTATAAACGACTACCTTGGAATTAATTAAATCCATTGTGATTTATTTCTCCTTAATTAGTTAATAAAATATTGATGAAAAATAACTAATAAAAATCAATAATAAATAAACAGGCCAAATAGTTCATAACTATCCACACTTATCTTACCAAATTGAATTAAGATTAAAATTATCCCTTAATAGAAATATTGAAAATAGAAAAACTTATACCACACTAACTATAATTTTTAATTTTATAATCCTATAGGATATGAGACCAAAACCATATCCATGTAATTTTTAATTTCTCACCACCACCCAACTCACTCTATATAATCCACATGGAGAAAAAAATGAATCCAACAAAAAACCAAAAACGTAATAGATATATGGATGCACTAAAAATTCCATTGGTCCACCATAACCCTACGAAGAAATAAAATTTATTACAAATAAAAATTCAATGATTATTGAATGAAAAAAACATGATATTTATATTTTCGAATATAACTACTAAAAATCCAAAAAATTCATTGAGATCTTTTCAAAACATTCCAGATTTTTTATTAAATTGAAAACACATTCCTTGAAAATATTTAAACTAACCTAATCCATTTCAAAATAATTTTTTTAAAATTTATCAAAATTAATTAATTTTTAATTTAAATTTAATTGATCACATGGTAGACATTCAACCAGTAAAACCTCAATTCAATTAGAATACCCATTTTCATATCATCATTAAAAATCCATAAAAAAGCCTATAAATACAAAACAGTTTTTCCAATATCATTAAAATATAATTTTTTAAAAGGAAATGACCCATCACACAAGGTTTTAATATAATAAAAATGGAACCATATATTAAATTGAATACAATAAATATAATAAAGAAATAGATTCCCCATATTTTAATAAAGGGGAGATATAAAATCAAGAACTAAATAAAAATATGATACATCGAGAATAGATAAATAAATATAATTTGTTAGGGACTCTAACTTTCATCCATAATTGGAGACGAATGTTATCTTTTACGATTTACTCACTCACATAACAACAACCAACCTACTGATAAATCCAAAACTTCAAGTCATCCAACTTGACCAAAGACTCATCAATGTGAGCGCACTCCATATTATCCCAAGTAACTAGCAGCCCTAGGGGTCTAATTTTGTCATGTGAACTAACTAGTAGAATAGTTATATTTATTTCCCACAATGTACATTAGATTCCATGGAAAAAAAGAATTTTGTGGAAGAACAGACTTCTAATATTAATATGAAATACAAAAATAGTTACTAATTATCCCCTCCAAAATCATTAAAATTATTATACCACTATATCTAATACACCCAAAACATAAAAAATAATATTCCCACATATGGGGATCAACCAGATCCACATTGTGATAAAAAACAACACAATTTGTAAAAAATCAAAGGATAAATCATGGAGTGTCTCCCATATCAATCATTTTAAACCAATTTTTCAAATACGAAATTATAATAAAACATTGATCATAATTACAAAAACTCCAAATTTCATAAAATTACACCCCAAAAAATAATCAGATGTCGTTGGAAATCACCAAACCATTCCAATAAATTTTTAATCCACTTTTAAAATATGGTTATTACACTTTTAAATATGTAAACAGTGCCAAATACCGATAATTTCAATTAAATACATTCCAAATGTTCTATTGAGTCATTTTTTATGTTTTAGATCGTAGAAAATATTCATACCAACATTGGAATTACAAAAAATATCCACATTAAAGAATATGTCAAATCCTCACATTATAATACAACTATCAATAAAACATATTTCTCACTCATTCAAAAATAATCCTAGATGAAAATATAAAATATTATTTTAAAACCATTTGAAAATATACATAGGAATTACACATAAGTTTCTCAAATTAAAACATTGAATTTAAAACATAATAACATATAACATATATGAACACCCCTTCATTCCATTCTTATAACAGAATGAAATGTATTTAAATCATCACAACTATTTCCCATATATAATTAATTTTATGAAAATGAAATTTAGAAATTATAATAAAACATTCAATCCTAAAATTAAACAATTTCATAGAAATAACATCCTTTAATATATGAAAACAAATTTTAAACTATTAGGATCATGTCTCCATAAAAGGTAAAAATAAAAATGTGGTTGAAAAAAACATCTAATAATTATAAAAACCAAAACAATCCAAAAATAGATCATCCTTGAACCCAAAAATAAGTCATTAGAGTTCTAGGGATCATGGGTGATAAAAAAATATAGAATAATAGCGTGTAGTTATGGGAAATAGAGAATTATTATAATATTTAATTTATGTTATCTGAATAAACAAACGTGAATAAAAATCTAGATGGAAGATGATTGGAACATCACTTTGTTTTCTTAGGGTTCAGATAATGTGTAAGGGGGAGAAGATTAGTGAAAAACCTTCGAGTTCAATATAATAATTTGTGGAAATTTTCAAAAAAAACATCCACCTAGGATTTTCACGTGGTTTAGATATGTATTTATTCAATTCATTTTCCAATAATAGAATTTCCACATCCATGCCCAAGGACACCTTCATGGTTTTCTTGGGAGCTCTACACAGTTTCAAATACCATGATGATGTAGTTGAAAATGTATTTTTAATCATGATTGGGTGTTCGTTATTTTAATTTCATATTTTCTTCTAACCATGTGGGAAAATATTGTAGCATCTATAAAAAAATCCAAAAAATATAATTCTAGAAAAAATACTACAGATTTGAAGAACACAAGATATCTTTTAATAAAGACATTTAATCGGTATTGTGACATTTTGGATTGATAATTCATCCCACTATGAAAATTTATTTCAACAGAAGGTCTTTGGTTGAAAATACATATAGGAAGAAAATGTATGTTTTAAAAATAACACATCATGAGGGGCCACTGAACTCAATTCAATCTCAAAGATGAAAAATAATATCCTCAAAAATTGAATTAATTGATTAAACCAAATTATTATAAACATATCCATGTTAATATGAATCACAAACATCAAAATATAGGTCCTAAAAAGAAATATATATTTAAAATGGTATCCCCATAATTATTAATTCATATAACATGACAGAACTATAATAAAATACTGAAACAAACAACCTCAAAACAACGGAGATACCATAATAGAAACATTATATCAATTCAAAAGCACTTCCAACCCATAAAAATGGACGAACAAAAACAATAATACATAAAAGGAATTAAAAGAGCACTCAACTATGGATATAAAACACATTAATAACTTGTGGAATAAAACTGGATCACCCACACATGGTGCATCCCTATTGGGAAAATTCAATCTCTAGCTAGTTTATATATAGAATGGTTGGAACGTTCACCCTAGTTACTCAATCATAGTCCCTTGGTATTTATCATATCCAAAAAAATAAACCAAAAAGATCAACATGGACCAGGTCCTAAACCACCTATCATAATAGTGGTGCACCCAACCAATGTGCCTTATGAAATTACAGTAATAGAAAATCACTAAATTGATTGGAAATGTATAAAAGAAACCTAAAAAATCATCCAAAAGTATATAATGAAAAATGAAAAAAATTCAATAATGAATCATTACAATCCAACAATAATGAACTTATCAAATGTAACCATCCATAATATTTTAATAAAAATAGTCAATGCACCAATAGAACAACACAGATTTCAACCATCACCAGATTATTCTGAAAACAACTACACCTCATAAAATGGTTTAAAACTACAATCCTATTCTAAAAAGTGAGTTTGTAAAACTTGTAAAGACAACCCAAATAAAAAAAAATAGAGGAACACTCTAGAATATATAATATCGGAGGTATTATAATTCAATAAATTCACACTCTAGAATCACATGAGAGACCCTTTTTATTATGGATAAAATTCTTACCTATAGCTCTTATTTAGAAATTTTTTCAACTTTCATATCTTGGTTACCATCATTCACATCAGCTTATTCCGTAGAATCACCCACCACAGGCTTCACGGATTGGCTAAATTCAACTTAAATTTCCTAATTGGAAACATTCTAAAATTATTTCCAATTACATTTAAGTAAATTTTGACCAATATATGGAAAAATCATCATATGATGAAATGTTATTTATCTATATATTTGAATCTGATGAATGATAAAAGAATTAACAACCTAGAAATGTGATTAGTACGCTCCCTCTTTGATAAATCTTTCTTATGAACACTCATAATCCTAGGATATCTCTCCCCCTTGACAACCATAGGAATGAACTAGTAAATAAAATATATCTGGAAAATTTTCCAAGACATGCCTTTTTATATCACAGAAGAATACACAAAATCCCACCAAAATAGGTTTTCAAAAATAATTAAATTATCTATTAATCATAGCCACCAATTTTCTAGTATTTCACTAAAATTGAGGTTGACAATAAACTATTCCAACCACCAATGCACTTAATATGAACTTTCATAACCTTTACAATAAGTAGGATAATGATTCAGAAAGTTTGAGACTAAATCTATGATAATTTATGATTCCATATCCACTACTCTATTCAAATTCTATGTGTATTCAAAAACTAAAAAAATTCATTCTTCCATTTTGGAATACATAATAAAAAATAAAACACATGAATAATATAATTACATTCCTAAATCATAAAATAAGTGACCTCATCATAAACTAGGAATGATTCCAAAACAAAATGAAATCATGAAAGTCACACAACAATTACAGTAAGAAAACGACATTTCCTTTTTAACGTATCAACATTCAGTATGAAATTTGAAAATCACCCTCTAATATGATGTATAAATGAAAACTAAGCTAATATAGTCTATAAAAACAAATATAAATTCTGGAACACACATCACTCAAGAATTGTATGCCACAAATCTTCCATTCAAAATAACCCACTATATTGAAAATTTACCAATGAAACCAAAGATTCCCCATCCAAATATTTTTTTTAAAAATACTCAATTTAGATAATGAAAAATTTTCAAATTGATTTTTTATTTAAATATTTATAATAAAACATAAGGAATAAAATTTGAAAAAATATTTGTTCCCTAAGATAATATTTATGAAACATCAAAATGGAAAAAACTATTTTAAAACAAATTTAATGAGAAATATGGTAATACTATATTTCGATTTTTGAAAAAAACATTTTTTCGAAAATATATTTTTCTTGAATACCTTAATTTTCAGGACAATTTTTTAAAACCAATAAAATCCAAAATAAACTACACAACAATTCAATAATGGGGAATATGAACCCTATGGAAGCAATTTCATAACACTCCCCAATGAAACTCCATCATGTGTGAATCAAAAGAAAATAAATCTTGAATTATAAGGACACGAAAAATCTCTACTGATTAAAAAACACTGTTGCACATTGTTTATCCACATGTGTTCGGAAACCACACACCAACCATAAAACAGATAATAGTAAGGATAAAATGTCCACGAAATAGAAACCTCTTGTTTTCTAAAACTATATGAGATAAAAATTAATCTAAATTTCTACTATAATTTCAAATACAAACTAGTTAATTCCTCCCCCCCCCAATTATAACAATCATACTAAAAGGGGACCAAAAAACATAAATCCACATATACATCCCTTGTTAATAAATAAAATTAAACACACATTCTATATTTACAAACCCAATTCTCTAGCATCTTCATGTTTAGTATGAGAACAAGTTTTCTAGACTCGGCACACCCATATATTTTATTCTATTATATTCTGGCCTACTATATACAATTATATCCACAAATAATAGAGGGATTCACATGAATATTGAGATCTAACCAAAGAACAATCATCTAATTTAATTTCAATGAAATCTGATATGAGATTCAACATAATAAGAACTCAAATTAGTTTTCCACAAATTATAAAGGGATCTATAGAACCCCATGGGAAGTAAAATGTTGAGTGGGAAACAAAAAAACCGTTTTGGATTGATTCCTCCAAAATTTATGAAGAAAGGTAGTGGAACATTAACATATAAGAAACCATCATAAATAAGAAATCCAAAATCATCTTAACAAACAACATTGATCCCCAAAATTTTCACAAATATACTTTTTACTTTGAAAGAGAAAGACGCATCATTTTATTAAAAATACCACACTAACTATAAATAAAATAACTACACACTCCCTCGAGCGTAGATCAAATCCACATTTATGTGAACCCTAATTTATAACCACCAAACAACTCACACCAAACCATCCTCAAAGAATGAAATCCAAATCATTCCAAAACCATTAAAATAAAAGACATTGTTTTGAGATAATGATCCCAATATGAAGCCAAAAATTCTGGAGACTATAATTATTATTTCATGAGGCAATTAATAATTGATATTTTGAAACTAAACTAAAAATTTTGATTTCCATATATAAATTATGAAAAAACAAAAAATACAACAGGATCATTTCCAAATGATACACATTTTTTCTTAGAATGAAAAACAATTCCATCAAAATAATACACATACTAAAGACTTTTTAAAATAACAAACCGATTAACATTTTTGAAAACACATCATTTTTTTATTAAAAATAAAGTGATCACTTGGTAATAAATTTACCATCTGGTGGATTTATTAAATTTAAAAACCCATTTTTATGTCCACACTAAAACCCCATGAATAAGCCATTATATTAATACTATTTTTTCCCAAAACCATTGAATTTTTTTTCCTAATTCAACAACCCAATAAAGATGAGATAGAAATAATAATAATTTCATCATATATCAATATTTTTATAAAATAATAAAAAATATATTAAATCCATGAATATATAATTATGGTAATGTAATATAATGACAAACAAGAAAAAAATTCTATACATCAATAACTGATTATAAAATTTAATGTGTGATGGGATTTAATTTTGATCACTAACATGAAAACCATTTAAATTTTTATGTGTTTTCCCAACCACATTCTAGATACCTGTATTTTATAATATTCAAACATCAATCCATCCATATAACTGACACAAAATTCATTTATATTTGAGCCTTTGTAATCCTATTTCCTTGATCTACTAGATGGCCACTATTAGTGTGTGAAATAACTATTTTAATAAATATATATAGATCTCTCATATAGTAAAAGGATTCCCATTAAAAATATGTATGTGAGGTGAAAGAGTATGTTATTGATGGTTAACATGAAATGAAAAATGAAATGTCTAATCCTTACTCCAAACACTCTCTCAATGAATATAACTATATATCTTATGATTCCATTACATAAACAAGAATATACTAATTTAATGGGAGAATCAAGTTTCACATAACTACAAAAAACATTAAAGGGGTAAACAATGAAATGCTAAATAAAGGTGTGTATTTCACATAGACAATTTAAAACAACATTTCTAGAAAGTACTTTATTATAAAAGAAGTTTTGAAATACAAATCTCTTTAAAATTTCAAAAACCCCACTCAATAACAACATTGAAGGTTTATTGTAATCATACACTCATTAAAAAAATTACTTCCACCCTTAAAACATGGTTATCACCCTTAAATATTAATAATATAGCCAAAAGAAAACCATTTTGTTAAAATATATTTTAACAGTCAATATGTTGTAATAAAAAATTGATTAACTAGACAAACATTTCTAAAACACATTTACATAAAATAACAAACACCATTAAAAATAATTTTGATGTTAATTCCTCAAATTAGAAAATAAATCCATTTAAAACATTTTTCTCACTAATTGAAATCTAAACTAGGGTTAATTTTAGTAATATAAATTAAAACTATTCAAATTCTATAAATTATTTTTACATTCTCTTATCATATTAAAATATTCCATTTCAAACATGGAAATGAGTAATTTATCAGAGAAACCCTTTATACTAGTCTCAACATATTGAGAATAATTTTTAAATAATCACAAGGTTATATAACATATAAATACTTTGAAAACATGTAATTTTCAAATAACATGCATTCAGTGAATTTAAAAATGAATTAATTACACAAAAAAATTACCTTAAATTGATAAAAATCAAGGAGAAACTTTTTGAACACATTGACTAAAATGGAGTTCACAAAAATGGTGAAAAGGATAATTTATAAATACAGATTATACCAAAAATACCAAGATCATATCCACATGGAACCTTGAAATACACAACCAATGTTCTAGGGTTCATGGGGGAAACCAAATCCAATATAATAGATAATTATAATGGAAAAATAGATAAATAGTGGTAGATCAACCTTAAAACCAATTGGAAAATAGTAAGTGAGGACCAAGGATTACTGAGGGAGTATTTTAGAAGTCATATTCATTAACCAAGTGGTTTCATTATGCATATGAGGGAATAATAGTGGTTAAAACAATTTTAATTCGACATGTGCATTTTGGAAAAGTTCAAATATTTAAACACTTTGGCTCACCGCACGATTTTCCTTACAATGTGGAAACCCTATGCTAAGAACAAATATGGACATGGAAACCTTTATAGTTTCATGAGTGACACACAACATTTTAAATGCTATGGTTTAATCTGTGAAAATCTACTCAGTCATCACAATTTATTCCTCTACATGTGCATCACACAATTATTCATACCCATAAAAGAAAATATCGAGTCACCTATAAATACAAAAAAAAACACAAAATTATATAGTAAAAACTACTAGAACATTAAATAACCCAAGATAAGATAATATATGTATATTTAATCTCTATAGTTACATTCTGGTATCACATTTCCCCCAATCATGCAACATTCTTTCTATATAAAGACAATTCCCAAAAACATAATGTAAGAGAAAGTGATTGTTCTAAAAAACCAAACTCGAGGGGGTTGATCCACATGACTATACATTAAAGACAAAAACTAAAAACCTAAAATTGATTGAACTGGTAAACTTATATTTTAAAAAATATATCTATGAATTTTAAAAACAATAAACATATACTATATTTCCAAGGTAGAACGGATGACCCAATATGGTGTCCCCGCTAGTTAGAACTCCTCTAACATGGTTGATCCAATGAAAAATACTAACTGATTCCCCTAAAACCCACTAGAAAAAGAAAAGGGAAGCACAATATCAAACCAAAAGTTCATCCAAAATAAATATGGGAAATATTATCCACATAATACCGTAATGTAAGGACATAATCTCTCAAATCCAGTTGTGAGACATGTGGATTAACTATAGTAACAAGTGGATCTCCTGGACATGGTGCATTCCAAAATTCTGACGAAAAACTGAAGGTAATATAAAAAAGAAATTTTTTAAAAAGTATCCTAGTTATCCACTCATACACAAGGGGTATCCATCATGTCCTAATAATGATCACCTAAAATAGTCAATAAAAATAATGGAACCACACACCACTCTAAATAATTGTTCTCCAAAAAAATGTTGGTCATCAAAATAAACTCACCTAAAGTCAGAAAAACATTGAGTAAATCATGAATAAACTCCCAAAATTCCACTATAATGGAATTTTCAGAATGGAGAAATGCATTCAATAAAATTACATTCATATTCATCCATAAGAAAACTCATTAAAAGAACAATAATAAATATTTCATAAAAATAACCAATGGTTAAATATCCCAACATAGATTATAACCATTAAATTAAAGTTCTATAAAAATAGAACATACATAAGTGATATATATCTAAAACAACATCCAACAAAACATTTTGAAATGAATCTGGGTAAGACTCAAGGAGGCACTATAACATATCAAATTTTTAGGGAATTGTTTTTAGATATAATATATATTATTTTTTAGACCCGGCTCTAAGAATTTGTGAAATTCAGAGGCCCGGTGTTCCTAGAATAAAGGTGTGAGAAATATTAATGTATTTTAATAGAATATGCATGGAGTTTTCCAAAAATTGGGGTTAACATCAAAATGGGTCCCCGAATCTGAAAATTAGAGGGTACTGTTAGTTTTATAATAGTGAATTTACCCTAAAAGCGACTTAATATTAGTTGGCACTGAACATTTCTGAAAAAAAATTCACTAATATAAAAGGATTAATATAATGTAATAAAAATTATTTTGACGTAATGACCTCATTCTCTCATTAAATTAACTCAAATAGTAAATTCACTAGATAGCTGCAAAAACCTATTAAGTTGACATGTTCCATTGGGGAATTAGTGGTCACCCCATGGGATTATGATTTTGATGATTTGTTTTCAAATCTGAGACTGATGATTAGTGAAAAACAAGATCGTGGGATCTCACCAAAAAACACTATAGAACATCATTCTTCACCAAAAATCGATCCAAATCAAGGAAGGTAATTCATTTTAATTGGTTTATTCCCAATTCATTATTATGAAGATGAATATGAAATAATTTTCAAAAGGGTTCATTTACAGATCATGTGTTTTGTAACATGAGATTTATTATATGGGATTTAATTTATTTGATAGAGTTTTCAATCCCAAATCCCATGTTCCTGATCATTGTCCAGGAATACTTTTCCACTGATGATAAATACTTTTTCATGTGAATTTCTCCCTATTCTCAACATGTTATTCAATATTGGATCTCATATTTTATTGACATGATGTTGTTGGGTGGATCAGAACTCGATTGGACCCTCATATTGTAGAAAATCATTAATCGGGGATGGATTAGTGTAGATCGGGACCTAAGGAACTCAAATCTATGATCGTTTCCTTTTTGTAGCATTTGAGGTGTCTCGGTGTTGTTTGAAAGAGACCTACGGTGCACTGTGGTGGATATTGGTGGTTGGTGAAGATGGAAGACCATGTATGGTGGTAGTCCATGTGCAAGAAACAGAGCCATGTGCAACCAAATGAGATGGAGCAATGAGTTACGACTGATATTGGAAGTGGAATATGTAGTGTGTGGGTGGGATCAGTGGTGGTAGAATTGTGATGGAAATAGTAGGTGTGGGATATTCAACAGACATAGTGTGGTCCAATCTGGGTGGCATTTATGCGACATTCACCAGGTGAGTGGGTCGAGCATGGTCGATGGTTCAGTTCAAGATGGGGGGTCGGGCTACATGAGAAGTACATAGGTCATACTATTTTTGGACCCTAAGTAACTAGGGTGGATCCTAGTTTTGGTTGATCGCATTGGTTGACTACAACGATCAACCATGGTGATGCAGCAACTCATGCAGCCTTGAGGGGTAGTGGTCGTCCACCTGGTCAACCTGTTATCGACCATAGAGGCTGACCGCAATGGCTGGTAAGGCACAAAAGGTGGACTAATCATGACGGATGGTCTAGGAAAAACGATCTGTGGGTGTTTGACCATGGTTGTCATCATCAATGGATAGTGTCACTGTAGGTGGACTAACTATAGTGGTTAGTCCACAAGTGATGGGTCCATGAGCCCATAAGTTCTACAAGAATCATCTCAAGCAGAGTATTCAAATAATTATAACTCCAAATGGAGCATCAAAATAATGTTCTATTAGTGAAATCAGTCCCCTGATGTTACTACTATAGACTTGGGTCTAATTTTGGGTACATTATTTTGATTTGAGGATCATATTATACTTTTTTGAACCAGTATAGGGTTTTCATGTTCCCTTGGTCCTTTATTATAGGGTATATTGAGACATTACATAAAGAATAATAGATTTTAATCTCATTAAGTGGTCAAGTATCATATAGAGTTTTGGTTTCCTTACAAGTTACTAGAGTGTGATTCTATATCATCCCTAGTTGAGTCTTTGGAATCAACATAAACTCTCTAATTAGGGAGTTGATCCTCCATCTAGAGGGTGAGATGATAAGTGTTTGCAAAATCATATTCAGGTGATACCCTAAATAGCGTGTTGATCCATATTGGCTTACTTATATTCCCCTATGGGTTTTTCGATGATCTATTATTTTTTATCATGTTTGTTCCAGAACGAGTTTGTGGTATCACCCAGCGGTCCTGGGTGTGACCCCTTATATGTTATCCATAGCCTTCTTAAAACTTTGTTTTCTCTTTGGGAGGGACCCAAATGAGTTAGAAATATGTTTCAAGTGTCCCTAATGTTAAGATAGATCACAATGTGGGTTCTACCAGAATGAGTATTTCATCAAAAAGAATGTATTGTATGATAATTGGTTTTTACCACCTGATGGTGAGGTTTATATCTTAAGTATATATAGGTTCACTTTCTCTCTTGGTGTCTATTATACATAGATTTATATATTATTTAATGATTTGATAACATGGATATTTGTGTTTAGTTTTTAAAATGTGTCTTTATCAGTATTGTTCTACTCACCCGTAAACAGGCTTTTCCCAGATGTGTATTGTCTTGTGCTGATGGGGACTTGTTTTACGAAATCCTAGGAAAACTGGGACTTGGTAGAGCATAGATGGAGCTACACAGACTGAGGTTTTTACCAAGATAATACCTTTGATGTTGTCAATGAAGTTTGGAGAAGGTTGGACTTCTAAAATTTCATTTAGACTTTTTATATTCTCCATTTATTGGCTTGTATTTCACCTTGTTTACAATTAAATTACATCATATCATACTCTAGTTGTCGGATCTTAGTTGTATGAATGCATTCATTCAGTTGTTTTACATTTCATCATTGTGTGGATTGTAGATATGGGTGTGTGTACATTAACATTAGGCCAATGCCTCACAATTGTGGGATATGCCTACTTAGTACTAGTCAATATCCTTTGGCCTTTTGGAGGTGAGTTTGGGTGTGGTCAGAGGTAAGTACCCAATGGTTTGGGTCCCGATAGAGTCATATCAGATGAGTTTGGTTCTATATTAGGACCGAGAGCCTATGAGGATGGTTTAGGGAAATAGTTTTAAGTGTTTTGAGTTCGGCTTTCAGGCCAGGGAATCTAATATTGGTGCGTCTGCTGACATATCAATACATAATGACATTGATAACATTCTTTTAGAATCAGAACATGAGATTACAAGGTGGAGGGAAAATCAATAGTACACGCACCATATAGGAAGATATGTTTTTTATGTCCATCTTGAGTTCGCACCCCAGATATAATCTATTCACCATTTTATATCTTGTTTTATTTTATTATGTATCCACATTGACATCAAGCTAAGATTCCACAGTGTGATGATGAGGATGATATATCGAGTGAAAAGGCATTGGTACATGGGTTTTTATGAGAGATATCACCGATAGGGGGTGAAAAAACCATACCACTACCTATATAGTTGAACACGGTTCAATTAATACAAGGATATGAGGCGAGGTGGTTGAGAATGCATCATGATTTTCAGTTGTAGAATCCCATTAGGTTCTGAGGCTGGTAACACCCCATGTTCTTATTGACATATTTTCCAAATAAATTAAATTTTAATTTTTTTTCATTAGATTCACTGCATCAAGAATTCTTTTCTAATAGAACATACATGGAGAATGTAACATAGAACATTAACATGTCATATGTTACACAGAACATTGACTTAGTATAAGATATACATAACAATGATGGTTCTACAAAACATCGTTTTATAGTTATAAGTATTTTAATTAGGCAATTATAACATAGAAATTAAATATATTAATATGAACTATAATAACAACTTTGAATATATTTTTTATAATTGTTCTATATAAATAAAACATATTAATAATCAAAGATATGATTTTTGGTAAAGTATATTTATGTTTAAAAATATCAATTTCTCTAAAAAACTAATTTTAATGTCTTTGTAAAAGTGATACAAAATGAATTTAAGAAAAATTTAGAAGATCAATGTGATAAATTAAACCACATATTTAATTAATTATTTTTAAATTATCTTAGGGTGATTATTTAGGATTTTTTGAGAAACATTATATTTTGTTAAATTGTGTAAAATACTTCTTTTAGATCAAGATAAATATCTTCATTTAAATTATTATTAATGTTAATTTAAATTATAAATTTCTTATAAGGTAAAATTAGTTAAATAATAATTATATTAATACAATTTCTATAATTATAATAAATTTTTATTTGAAATTTAATTTCAAAAAAGAATAATGTTTTGAACATATTTAACATCAATGACAAATAATTTCATCTATTATATGGGATTATAATTATTCTTAAATATTCCTCTTCTGTGAATTAAATTTAGAAAAAACAATAAAATTCTTTATATGTATAATACATATAGTCTAATTAGATCAGGTTGATTTTTTAACAAATAATTATTAAATGTTATTAAAAATATTCACAATGATTAAGGTTCAATTAAGCTTAATTAATGAATAAACCATTATATTATCTTCCCAAATAAAATATCTAATGATCCAATATCCATTTTCTATCAATTAATTGTCTATAAACCATCCATTGGGGGTATTTTTTTTTATTTTTTGAGTAATAACATGAGTACAACTAACTTATTTTAAAAAATTCAAATTGAGTCCTTTTTCATCCCTATAAAAGGAAACCACCTATCCCACTTCCTCACACCTCTCAAACCACTTAATATATTCTAATACATGAACCATAAACCTCCAAAAAAAATCCACCATTTCTTTTTATAATCCTTTTATAGGTCAGAAAGAAATACATGGAATCCTTTGGGCATAAACCAAAAGCAGATACCAAATTTAGAGGTAATGTCTTATCTCAAGTCCTTTATTTTATTTTATTTTTACACCCATACCAAAAAAAAATTGTGTATTAAAAAAATAGTATCAAAGATATACTAGGACTTGTTTGTCTAAATTTATAACCTACACTTACACAGACCTCCATCTAATTGATAACAAACAAATTGTTTATGTGTATGACGTACAATGACCTCACGAAACGGTGATTGTTCATTTTTACATACCCACTCTCATGGTGGAAATTATGATGGAAAATATATTTATATATGATATATATTTAATTTATTATTTATCTATTCGTATTTATTCTTTTTACAAAACATGTATTTTTAAATTCCATTATGTGTTAATATGATAATTTTGTTTGAGGAAGAGTGGAAAACTGGACCCTCAAAGCGATATGACTCATTCATACATTATGTGGAACGTAATAAAAATTTATTTACTGATTATAAATAATATATTTTATACAATTAATATACTATAATATATATATATAATTTTCTTTTTTCATTCCATTTAAAAATTAATCTAAAATAACGTTCATGCATACATATGACCTACCATCTCCATGAATGGTGTATTACGTTACATACATGTATATTCTATAGATTATTATAATAAATATATAATATATATTTAAGATATTTATAACGTGTTTTAAATTCTTTAAATGATGATAAAATATGTAAATACTAAAGATATAACAAATTTAGACACATGTGAAGAATAATGTGAATATTACCCAAAGTGAAACCATAACATAAAATTGATACCAAGCGGGTTATATAAGGTCATAATAAAATAATATATATAATAATATGGTTTTGTAAATTGTGTATAATAAATTTCGAATTATTATACAATTTTTTTAAACAAGTTTGATGAGAGTCAAAACATAAGGTAATGGGATTTCATCTAACTTTTTATTTCCATGAGATTCATTATTTATTCACCCCTCATTCATTTTTTGTGGTGTATATAATCCCCATAGATGTATAAAATGAATATTATATTTTTATTTATGGTTATCTAAATATATATTCTATAATTTTTATTTCATGTGGTTTATGTTTCCAAAATTACCAAATCTGTGAAATAGTTTTGTATCAATTTCCCTACTTTGAGACTCATGTATTATTATATACCTAATTTATTTTATTTTTGGTTTATATATTTTAATTTTAAATTTTATATCATGAATATAATTTTTTATATGTTATCATAAGATAAATTTAATTTCACTTTCTCACATGGGTATTATGTTTCAAAGCTAATATGTGATAAGATATTATTGAAACAATCTCAATTCTTATCGAGATTTATTATGTTTATTCACACTATGATTAAATTTCATGATCCATTTCTCAAGAAAATTCTTGAATATTTATCTCCATAGGTTATTCATTAAATAATCATATGTTGGTACCATTTTTCTACTATTTTTTAGGTATTATAATGTTTTAATTGAAATATGATTATCTCTCTCTCATGTCAGAAAAATATTTAATTCATAAACAATGTTTTATAAAAATGTTTTAAAAAAATATTTTCAAAATATTTTTGTAGGATATTTGAAACCAGTTTTGAGATAATAATGATTTTAAAAACATTTTATGGGTTTTAATGCTGATTTTATAATATTTCAAATATATTTTCAATGAAAATGTTTTTCAAAAAAGTATCACATTGTAAAAGTATTTCATTGGCGAATGGATATTTTCCTGAAGAAAGGATTCTAAAATATATTTAAAAATAATTTCCCATATATGATATCATACATTGGTGTTACTCATCTCTTTTGGGGAAATTATTTTATATTTCGATTCATATTCTTTCTTTGAATGGAATATGTTATTATGGAATGATGTTGATAAAACCTATTTCTCTTTCGCATGTTATATTATTCTGAAACCCACTTATTTTCACATATTATGTTTATGATGAAATGAATAAATAAAATTTACCTTTCTATAGGTTATGATATGATTAAATGTTTGTAATACCCATTTTATTTCATGGGTTATGATATGATTATTTATGATCTTGTGACACATGTATGTATGTTTTCATTATGTGATGGGTGGGACCTATAACTCCCTCCATTGAATTGGGTAAAGATTTATATCTCACAAGATATAATAAGATGGTATTTTTAATGAAACATGACTATTTATATGGCTATGGGAGTGAACCATGATGACCAACATGGTAAGTGGAGTGAATCCATGCTACAATGATTTCAATTGAAGTGATCCATGACTAATATGACGGTGTGGGGAGTGAACCTATACTACCAAGATGGTTATGGAAATTATTCCTTCTATTCGAGTAAAGGCTATTATTTAATGGAAATTAAGTATGGATTGTGTTTTTTTTCCTATCCAGATTGGGTTAATCAAGGGATTATAAAGTCAATTGACCTATCAGTACAATCCAAATCATGTGTTTAATGTGATGTAGTTTCCTAGTGTTTTCCAAATTTTTTGGAATCCAAATTTGATGTTTATTATTTTATAAAAGGATTTTTTATGCATTGGTGTCCCCCAAACATGGTTTTCAGACAACTAAGGGCAGTTCAAGGACCGCATAAAGAGGTATGCGGTTAGGTGAGGAAAAAAGGAAAAGGTAGGATTTTTATGTAGTCGTTTGACAAGACCGTGAAGGGTGGTATGTGAATCATTAATAAAATAGTTAATGGGACAGATATGCTATGCGGAAAGTATCGTAGTATGAGGAAGGAAAAAATTTTTATGGGATGAATTATCATTGGTGAAAATGAGGTATATAGGTTCACAGAAGAGCCGATTCACTGCATGACTTGTTGTAGGCAAAAACAAGGTAGAGATACATTCACTGAAGAGTCCGGAAGCCATAAAGAAATATTGGTAGTACGTAGAACACATAAAAAATCATTCATATGAGATTCAAAATATGTGATATCGGAGGTTCTGTAGATAATATTAGGAAAATATTGGTCTAGCAGATTATGTGGATCTATTTTCTTATATGAGGATCACATATCACTTCATTAGGAGAGGGAACTACGATTAAAAATACAAGAAGAATCTGGTAAATTCAATAATAGTTCTAAGAAATAAAACCCCATAAATGATACATTGATTGGAAATCTAAATGAAATTTAGTGAAGTACAAAAATATTCACAGAATACAGTTTGAGAAAGTCTATTTTTAGAAGATTGTTCACAGAAGACAATTCACAGATGAGGAATTGTTCTGCAGTGAATTATTAGTATGTGGTCATGGTATGTGAATGAATTACGTAGTCATAGTTCACATAGTCAGTATGTAGAGGCATTACGTGGTGTGTTGTGGTATGTGTTGCAGTGTGGTGTATGGAGAAAGAAGGCCAGTTCATGGGGGAGAAGTTCATGAATGAACAGTGTGACAAAAATTGAATTTCATATATATGGGAAAATGGGACTTAAAAGAGAATATATATATAATTTTGTATGCATTATTTATGGCCAATACAATGAAGCCAACTTCATTTCCATAAATTGAGCTCATATTCTTACAGACACTGTGAAAAATGGGGTCAATAGAAGTCTTCTAAGGGATACAATGTGTTATCCCAAAATCCTTCGAATGGAAATGTTTCTAGCATAGAGTGACTATGATAAACCATTGTAATCCACAACTATTAAAGATTAGTAGAATTTGGTATCTTCGAAAACATGTCAGTGTATTCTCATAGGACTATCCTATATTGGTGAACAAATTAATAGTTGTTGTGTGGTCCTTCTTCATGTGAATGTTTAATTTACCTCACATTACCAACTTACATATTTATTATGTTCCTACAAAAATTGGAAAAAGATTTATCCCTTTAAAATAAATATTTAAAACCCCGATTAACTAATCATATCTCAATGATTTTTGGGGTCCTTCATGTTTTTTCTGATCATTACAGATTCTAGTGTAATATCTATAATTCTTTGATGTCAGGGATAATTCAATAAATGTTTGGGATGTTCTTATATTTGGTGGAAGAAATATTAAAATTTTAAAAGATAGGATAAGATCCCATCTAAGATATCTTTGAATGGATGTAAATTTTTTAACATCCTAATATATTTATGTAAATTATGCAATATGAATATCTATCACTGATACATATAAGAAAATTCTTGATGCAGATTCCAATGAATAGAATTACCTAAAATAATATCTGATAAAATTTATCTCAATGAGATGAGTTGTAATTCGAAAAAAATTTATTTGGTAAAAATTGATGAATATATATGAAGGTGAAAAAGAGGTAAAGGGGGGTAAAGTATATGTTTTTTAGAATGGGTTTTATGATTTGAAGATTCATCCTAATGAAAATATAGATATCATTTTCAATCGAATAATTTATATTTTTGGAGAAATATGAGTACATGTGGGTGAAATTAATAACATATATAATGTGAATAAAATTTTGATAAGACTTCAATTTCATTACAATAAAAATGTGTCACATCTACAATAATGGGATATATGAACAATTTTATAGATGTTCTTCATATATGCCTAGTGGTATATGAGATGAGAGTCAAAACAAAAGATGTATTGAATTGAGTAAGAATGAAAGTAGAATTCAAATATATGGAATCTTTTTAAATTTTAGGTGAAATAATTGATATATATAATGAGGAAAATAAATTATTTCTCTCATTTTCATGAAATTAAATAAGGGAAAAGTTATATTTGAAGTAAAGTTCCCTTTTTCTTATTTTCATTGTCGAAATGTTTGGCAGATTGGCTCTCGGTGAAAAAGAATGCCTGATGATTAAGATAGTGCAGTTGGATACATTTCAATGCCTTGGAAAATGTATTTCAACAATGTTGAATTTAATTATTAAAAGAAACTATAGTGAAATATTTTTTTATATGATGAAGAAGATGATGATAGTGAATTATTTGAGGAAGAATAACTATAATTTCAATCTATAACCCATATTTCAATGATTGATAATGTTGGAAATTCAAAACCATCATGACGTGAATCTAATGATTATTAGTTAAATATTTATGTTGATCTCAAGTTGAAAATTAAGATTAATTTATTTTAATTGTTAGAATCATTACAAGAGACAAACAATGTGGAATGAAATTGTGGAAAACTTATAAGAATATATTGATATGTTGGAAGATGAAATTTATTAACTTTAGGATGTTGTGAAAGATCATTCTATAATTTTTGAATGATAAGAAGTTAAATTTGAACTCAATATCATATTTTAAGAATTTTAAATTGTCATGGATGACCATACCACTAGAATAGAGGAGAAGATCCATACTATAGAGGGAATAAAAGAATAATTTGTCACTCTAATAAGTACATCCTAATGTGAATCAAATTCAAATGTAGAAAATAACTAAAAAATGATTGGAAAATTTATAGATACTAAGTTGCTGGGATGATCTAAGTGTGGTTATGATGGATTTGGAATGGTTTTGAATAAAGAAAAAGCCACATTCTTGGGAAATAGTAGAATACGTTGTGATGTTGAACCATAATATGCTACAAATAGAATGAAAAAAATAGAATGATTAAATTTATAAATGATGAAAAGCTGCATGAAGTGAGTAAGAAGAAACCATCAACTCAAACTTAATGTAGATATTAATACAATATTTATGAATGCATAAATGATAAGATACAAAAAATATTTTCCCAAGGAAGGATACATGATATGGAATATAATTGAGAATACTTTTCCACATATGAAATGTAAATTATATGGTTTTATGGGCCATACCATGAAATACTACGAAGAGGAATGGATCTATTTGAATGTGGAAGAGTTAAGAGTTCCAAAAATGATAAAACATTCTTATCCTACATCGTATTGAATATATAATTTATGTGGATAATGTTTCCATTATACTCTCTTTGGATATAATACTAATTGTTTAAAGTAAAATAAATGCATGAAAAATTAATACAGAACTCCCATACATGTCAATACTCGAAAACCATATAGTGTTGATCTATAATAAAAGTTTCCTCATTATGGAGGAGAATATAAGTATGAATAACCAAATCATATTAATGATAAATCTATAAGGACATCATTATCCGTCACTCAATCTAATATTTCCAGTATGGAATAAAATAAAATTGAAAAATAATCCTTGGTGAAGTACCCCCACAAAGATACAAAGAGAAATATAACAAGAATTCTAGACAACAAATTCTCATCACATATTATAGGTAATACAAACTGTTTAACTAATTATCATAAAAATATTTATTTACCTTTATGGTTCGTTAATGATGGTTCTTCGAAGATCAAATCCAATGGAAGAATTGAACGTGATAATTTGAAGATAAAAAACTAGACAACTTTATGTGGATAGTTTGATCACAAGCTTCTAACATTGTGTAAAATATTTGACTCAAGACATATAATGACATTCATCTAAGAGGGGTTATCTATAGAAGGAATTACAATGGATTATCTCATCATTACCTACCGAAAAATTGTCAAATAATATCAATATGATATTAAAGAGAACACTTGTTAAATTACCGTAGAATAATATAAAAAATTGTTGCACCGGAGGTTTGTTCCTATTAGTCAACTAGATATATAAAAGTTTTATAAAATTTATATTTTAATGGATATCCCATATCGAATGTGTTAACGAGATAATCCTTGTGATGGCTGTCTATAAGGAAGGATAGTTTCCATTTCATGGAATCCAAATAACAAATGATAATCAGATATTCTTTATTTAATTAATACAGATGTATGTGGTCTGATAAATATTGTTAGAAGATATAGAGAAAATTACTTCATCATTTTCATTGATGATTATATTAGATTGGCTTGTGTGATGGTAATATATATGAAATGAAAAGTGATTAATTGCATTAAATATTATCACTAAATTGATGAGAATGATACTGGATAGAAAATAAATGATTTCTAGTCCATCAAGGGAGAGGAATACACTTCAATTGAATATGAAAATTACATAGAGAATCATGGAATACAACCTGAGGTGTATGGGGAAATATTTTTATAGAAAAATGGTGTTGTTAAGTGTGAGAATCGGTAGTTGAATAATATGTCAATAATTATGATTACTGAGAGTTGCATCTCCCTCCATTACTAGAAAGATGATGTCCAACCTACAATTTATATTCCATACCTAATAGGGTATTATATAGGGGAAATATAGACACACTATGACTTATGGAATGAAAGGAATCCATATTTGATGTGTTTTAAATTTTTTAGAACTAAATTATTTACCTAAAACCAATAAAAATTTATAATCATGTATATTGATGATAATGATGAAATATTATTCCTCAAATATTCAATGAATTGAAAAATTAACAATTTTTTTAAAAATGTATTTGAATTTTTTTAGAAATTATTCATGATATTACCATTGAATATAAAACCACAAATGCCTCAAATAATTTTTCTACCTATTTGATAGAAGATGAGAAATAATGTAGATATGGAATGGATCCAAATAAAAAAGTAAAGGAAGGAATGAAAAACATCCAAAAATCAAATCATGATGTCAACTAAGAAGATGTATCATAAAAAGAAACCATGGATAATGAAAATTAATCTAAATATCACCGGAGGAATCAAAGATTATAAATTGATCAATCCATTATCATTGAGGATTGGACATCTCCTACATAGATAAAGAGAATGACGAATATTGCACAATCTGCTTTCTAATCAGTTTTGGAACCATCCTCATTTGAATATGCTGCAATGAAGAGTCAGATCAGATCAATAAGAAACAAACATGGGATCAATTAAACATACCTAATAACCAAAATGTGTTTGGTGTGAAGTGGATCTCCAAAACAATTGTTGAGCATTGAAATTTGATTAGAAATATGGAACCACTAGTGCGTAATGTCATTTTTCAGATAGAAGGTGTTGATGTTGAAGAAATATTTTCTCTAGTTTCTACACTGTATTCAATCAGACTATTTCATGCCATAGAAATTCAAATAGGATACAAAGTGTATCAAATGTATTTCAAAACATCTTTCATAGATGGTTTTCTCAAATAATAATTCTACATTGAAAAAACTGTGTGTTTTATACTAGGTAAAGATAAAATATATGTTTTCACATTAAAGATCGTACTCTATGCTCTAAAGCAGGCACCACAAGCAAGGTATTCTTGGATGGATTATTTTCTAAAGAATCTGGAATTTAAAAGATAAGTAAATCAAAATCACTATGTGAAGTATTATATTTAATATTAATTTATGGTGATGGTGTATAACAGTGATATTATATTTGGTAGAATTATGTTTATATTAGTAGTGGAATTTTCCAATTTCATAAAATCAAAATTTGGAATTTATATGACTGGTGAGATAACATATTTCTTGTGGTTGAAAGTGATATGGAGCAAAGAACACCATTACATTTCTCGGGAATAGTATGCAAGAGAGCTGATGAAAAAAATTCTTTTTTTGTGAATATAAAAAAATTTCATCTCCAATTGTGGTTGGAAATAATCATAGAAATCACGAGGATGATAATTCTGTGGATCCCACCACATACAATAGAATCATCAGAAGCTTACATTACATAACTTAAATGTGGATATATATTGTCTTCACAACATTCTTAGTATCATGATTTCTATGTAATCCAAAGGAGGATCATATTGTGTTTGTCAAAAGAGTGGTGAGGAAAATTCAAGGTAATAACAATGATGGATTATACATTTCTTCTTCAATAGAAAGTGAACTATCATCATTTTATGATATTGACTGGGCTGGAGATATTATTTATAGAAATTCAAAAAGTGGTGGATAATTATTTATTGGAATGAAATCTATTGGATGGATGAGTATGAAATAGGAAATCACTTCCCTCAGTACTAATGAAGCTAAGTATATCTACACTACAATGGATTGATCTCAACTACTTCGGATGATGAAACAACATAATGATATTGGGGATGAGGTGAAACATCCAATAGTGATTCACTATGATAACAATAGTGTAATTGATCTTAGGATGAATCTTACATAGAATCCTCACATGAAACACTTTGAAATATCTTATCATATCATCAAGTAAAATGTGGAATAAGGAATGATTAAAATGGATCATGTTGGAGCTCATGATCATGTGGGTGATACACTGATAAAGCCATTATCTTATTATTTGTTAAAAAGACATTGGTTGGACCTTAGTGTTCAACTACCTCCCAGTGCATGAGGAGGTTTTAGTGGCTCCCCTCTCCCCATTCATATTTAATTTTTTAATCTATTTTTAATGTGATTCAGGGTTATATGGTAGATATGATTCATTGAGAGTGTGTTTTGATCAATATTGTGTTCTAATACAAGACTACAGTTTTATTTCCAATGGGGGAGAATGGACAAATTCAATAGTACAGAGGATGGAGAATGGAGAAATGAAGAGAATAAAAAAATTATATATATTTTTTTGTTACAGTAGAAATTGAATGAATTACAATTAGGGATAATAAGAATGGATAAATGAAAAAAACATTAAAGAATTCCAATACCTGATAATCCAATTCAATCTCACAATCTAGTTTTCTACACAGAGCATTGCTCATGTAGGCATAATGTGTTTGAAGTGTTATTTCTAGCATATAGTATTTGATTATGGTTTGAGATTAATTGAATTTAATTACAAATTTCCATCTAATCTAATGGAAAATATTTTTGGAACCATGGATGTTCTCTACTTGAAATGGAGTATGGTTGGGTTTTTTTGTCAATCCACATACGGTAGATCATGTGATTTTCTAGTCAGGTGATCATACCTTACATGCTGAATCATGTGTTTTATGTATTGTAGTTTCCTATTGTTTTTATTATTTTTGGGCCTCACAATCAAAAGTATATTATTTTGGAAAATATGTTTTTACACAAATGTGTCTGCCAAACATGATTTTCTGAACGTGAAATAGACTTTTCAGACCGTATAAGGAGGTACATGGAATGGTGAAAAAAAAGGTAGGATTTCGATGTAGCCAAACTACATGGTCGCAAAGGATAGTACATGGTCCATGAACATAAAATGTTTTATAGGTTGAATTGGGTTTGTAGGAAGGTTTTCAGTGCACGGAAGGCAAACAGTTTTTCAGATGGTTTTTCATTTAGAAACAAATGAGGTAGAGAGGTTAGTAGAAGATCTTGTTTTAGGGAAGGCTTGACATTGGATAAAATGAGGCAGAAATCTATTCATAGAATATTTTTGTCACCATGAAGGAAGAGTGGACGTATCTAGACCATAGAGGGGAAATGGTTCATGGAAGAGGCATGGTAAATAGTTATGTAGGTTGTGTATATGAGATTTAGAAAACCTTGGTTTAGAGGACATTGTAGATCTATTTGGTTATTTAGGTAGCACTAATCCATTTCATTAGGATAGAACAGAAAGATTAAAAATCTGAGAGGAATTTAGTGTATTCTATAATGGTTCTTGGGAATATAACTCCTCAAAGGATACTTTTATTGAAAATACAAAATGAATTTAGTGAAGTCCATAATTGTTTGTGGAAGGAGGTTCAGTCTAGGGGTTCGCCGAATATGGTTTATGGAAGACATATTACATAGGATGAATTGGTCCATAGAAAATAGGATATACATGTCCACCATTTTAAAAGGTAGTATGCGGTTTTGGAATACGTAGGTAGTACGAGGAGGTGATATGTGATGTAATGTGGTATGTAGTGATCTTTATACATGTAGAAAAAAGTCTAGTTCATAGAGGATATGTTCATGAAAAAATAGATCGAAAAAAGTAAATATCATCTGTAGGGTAAAATGGGACTTCAAAGGAGCCTCTATATATTGTTTAGGAAGCATGATTTAATTCCAATACGTTGAATCAACTATCAAGTCAATAAATTGGGTTCAGAATCATCCAGACGCAATGAGCAAGGTGGAGTCACTGAGGGATGTAGTGTTCTATGACTAAAATCATGTTATGTAAGTGTGTCTATAATTTAGTAACTAATAAACCATTGTAATAGAACACTATTAATGATTATTGGGCATTGGTATAACCGAGAAAATGTCATTTTATACTCCTTGAACTATAACTTACTAGATAACCAAGTAGAATTTTTGTGTGGTCTTTATGCATGTGAATATTGAATAACCACACATTACAAAGAGACAGATTTAAAAAGTTCCTACCAACAAGGGAACAAGATTCATCACATTAAAAAAATTTGTCTTCTTGATTCACCCCTCCCCTCTTAGGATGTTTCATGGTTCTTTACGTTCCATACTATGGAAATCATATTATATACTTATGTGTCTTCCATAATTCCATGTATTATTCACATGTTATGTAGACATATGTTATTTTTATTTTCTTTTAATGATTCTTATATTATGAAACATTAATCATTATGTAGTGTTTAATTTATTTGATCTTTGATATGTAGGGAATAGTCTTATATTTTTTATTATCTTGTTCTCAAACTATTTTGCTCCTGGCTATTTCTATACCTCCCTTGTTTACCATTACTATGATTTCATGCTCACACCATTTAATGATTCCATCCACATGTTATGAAGATATATAATATGTTCCATATATATTTGAAGGTAATTAGTCAAGAAGAACCTATAGGAATATATTGTAGCTAATTTATACTTGTATTTATTTTTTCATGTTTCAATGTCACTAGACTATTATGGTGTTTGGCCTTCTGTATGCATAATGATTTAATTATTCCACAAATGTTATCTAATTATAATTTATGAAATTAGAGGGTCTTTATAGATGGTATGTAATGTCCGGGATTTTTTCATGTATTATTTTAATATTATATGGGAATTAATTTGAGACTAGGATCTGAGATGGCATACAGTTCTGAGGCCCAGTGTGCCCTGAATAAATGTTTGAATTTAATTCAATAATTGAATAACGAGCACGACCAGTTTTCCTGAAAAAAATGGAATAACTTCTGAATTGGTGATCGGATTAGAAATCTGAGAGTACTGTTGCATTCAGAACAACGATCATACCTTATTCAAGGCCTAACTTTGACCAACACAAGTCAGTGGTGAAGCCTAGTTTTTGGATGTAAGAGTAATAAAATATTTAATAAAAATATTTTATTATGTAGCGATATTTTGTTAAATATTCTTACGTCAAATATATCTTATCTTTTAAATAGATATTTCACTAGGGATCAGGGTTGCACACCCCATAACCCTGATTTCCCTAGAGGCTCTGGGAATGTTCTAGGGGAAAACCCCAATGCGGCGGTGACGTTATTGACAGATTTAGCTGGCGATGATGACGCGACAACTAGATCATCGCCAATGAACGCCGCGGATCCATGTAGGATGTTTGTCTAGATTTTCCTTCCCGTTTTTTGATTTCCACGACGACTGCAGACTAATCCACGAACAGATTAGCCCACGGGTCAATTGTTCTTGCGGGACGGGTTTATGCGGGGATTTGATGCTTTGATTCTTGAGATTATTTTGGTTTTCAATATAATGGCGGCAAACCCAGATCGTCACGAACAACGATCAAGGTTCTCCCCTCAAGTTTGGTTCGTGTTTTTCCCCCTCATGTTCTTTGTTGTGTTCTATGTGTTCTTGGAGGAAATCAATCGTTGCACATTCGTTTGTTGACCCAATGACCCTAAATCAATGATCCATCGTCGAGGCGACCTAGAGAAGGTGAGACGTCGACGGTGGCAGATGAATTGATGTGGTTCGGAATTTCCCATTCTTCAGGAATTTTTGTGCGGACGTATCAGGATGCGTTTTCAAGATCTATGGGTAGCCCGAAACTGACAGAATCAGTTTCGTAGGGGTGGGACGACCCCAAATCTGGAGTTTCGTGATGATAAGACGGTTTGATCAAGATTTGGAGCAACAACCAAGGTGCGCAGAGGAAGACGACACTTCTGTAAATTTCCCGCCTACACTGCATGTAGTATGGGCTACACAGCATGTAGTATGGGCTACATGGCGTGTGTTTGTTGGTGGGATTACATAACATGTACTCCGGTAGTACACAGACATGATCAGGGTACACGGCCATGGACACGTCGTGTATACCCCTCCCCGGCCAGACCTAGCCAGATACACGGGATACCCCGTGTACTAGAACACGGGTAGGCAACACGGACACGGGCATAGACCGTGTACGGGCACATGTTCTGCTTACACAGAGCGATCCCAGGTGCTCGGACATGGCTTTTATCTCTTCTTCACGCCATGTAATTTCTTTATACCCAACAAGACGAACGACACGGGCTGTGTACATGGGAAGTACCCGGGGTTGAGGAACATGGCGTGTACCTTTTATACACGTCATGTAGTTTGGTTTTACATGGTTTGAACGAATGACATGGTCCACTTACATGGGCAGTACCCAGGGTCAAGAAAAATGGTGTGTAACCAAACAACACGCTATGTAACCTTTTCTTCATGACTTGAGCCACTTGTCTTCTGTGACATGGACTAGTTCTCTTAGGTTTCGTACCCTTGGTCCTTTCCGTGAAGGTTTTGGTATCATTTCCTTTACAAAAGAGTATGATCCATTCAGCAGAATTCCCTAAATAGAGTTGTTGGAATACCCTGTGTGAGACTTAGAGCCGGATCCTCTATTCATTCCTGGAACCCTAGGTAGAGTTCTTGGTATCGAGGTGACAAACATTACCTGGGCGTCAATCCTCTACTTAGCAAATTAGCTCAGACTTAGTTGTTGGAATCCCCCCATTACTTGGCTATAACCCTCATCTGAGAATCATGTTCCCAAGTTACTTGTGGAGTGTGTTCTCCCAGAACGAGTAATTCATATCTCTCTCTTCAGATATAGGAGTGTGTTCTCCTTATGGTATGCTTAGTGGAATCTTCAAGTTGGATCCTAGTGGCGGTATCACGAAGGTTGTTTGTGTATGAGTATATCTGGATATTCGTGTTATATGTTCTGTAGACATATACTGCGTAGAGCTGACTGTACCTCTCTGTTGTGGTATTTCCTCTATTTTATTCCTTTTTGTTTTTAGGGTGTCCTACTGGGTATTGTTATACTCACCCCTGCACGGGCTTTGCCCGCACGTGTCTTGTTTTGTGCAGACGAATGAGCCTTTGACAGGATTCTAGGCGGACTAGGACCAGACAGTGCTCATTGAGATCAGACAGGCCGAGGTGTGTTCCTTCGGTGATGAGTTGCAGTCCTAGTACATTTATCTACAGGTTGGGCTTTGTTGCAGACTTTCTTTTTGTGGGATTGTACTTGTGGCCGAGGGTTTTACTTTATTGTCCTTTGCATCCCTATCATACTTTGTTGGTTGGGTTTTTAGTGTATGCATGCTTTTTCCATCTTTAGTAGTTTTTACTTTTCAGCTTTGTGGGCTTGGATATGTGTGTGCGTGTGTACTGGTTTATAGGAAATGCCTCCCATGTTAGTATCATGCCTTCTTGGTGCTAGTCACCAGCCCCTGGCCTATTGGGGGCGAGCTTGGGGAGTTGCGGCTTGGGCCCCACTAAGACGGGTCATGATAGAGTGGTATCAGAGGTGTTCGGTTCTACCTTAGGACCAAGAGTCTATGAGTTGGTTAGGGGGGCAGTGGTGTTATGTGTTTTGAGTTCGACTCTCAGGCCAGGGACCCCAGTGTTGGTGCGGGCGACTGACATATCCATACACAAGGACTCTGATAACATTCTTTCAGACTCAGAACATGAGAACACTAGTTGCAGGGAGAATAATGGTACATGCATCATATAAGAGGGGGTTGTGGTTTCCATTTCCTTCTTGAGTCATCTCTCCATATATGCTCACTAACTAAGATACATCTTTTTTTACAGGATGCCTCTACAACATGCACCCACTAGGATCCAACAGCTCAATCATTAGGATGACCCCCTCAGTGATGATGCCTCAATACAGGGACCGAATCCCCATGTTTTACCACCAGGTGGTGTGCCAGTTATCCCTCCACCTGTGGAGAATTATTTAGTGCCTATTGTACCAGTGGAGGAGGAGCACAGGCTGAGCGCACTCCATGAGTTTTAGAGAAAGAGACCCCTCAGGTTTCGAGGCGAGCCTGTCCCTCAGGTAGCAGAAGACCGGCTTGAGGCAGTGGCTAGAGTCTTCCATTTAGTCAGGACACCAGCAAACCAGATGGTGATCCTGGTATCAAGCCTTCTGCAGGGCTCGATAGGATGATGGTGTATTTTGGTTATCCAGACTCATGATGAGGTGACGCTTGTGTGGTTGGATTTTGAGCATCTCTTCAGAGAGGAGTTTTCACCAGTTACCCTAAGATCAGTACGCATACAAGAGCTTCTTCAGCTCCAACAGGGAACCATGATGGTGGCTGACTATTTGTCGAGATTTACCGACCTTTCGTAGTACTTGATAGATATGGTCAGAGATAAGTACTTCAGAGCTTGGAATTTTGAGTGGGGCTTGTACAGGTATATTGAGCTCGCATCATCCCTATGAGCATTCTTACTTATTTTGGGGTGTTCGAGTGGGTTCTGGTGGTCGAGAGCTTCTTGGAAGAGCAGAGATAGCCGGAAGATGTCAGTAGTGGGCGAGCTCGAGCAAAGACCTCGGCAGTTGGGAGCTGACGACAGGGACCTAGGCATGGGAGATGTTTTCAGAGGAGATCCCATGATAGGGGATCTGCCATACAGGGTTCGCAGGGCACATCCAGCCAGCCTCGAGAGAGGCGATGCTACTCATGTGATGGCATGGGACATCTCACTCGATATTGTCCAGCCCACCATAATACTGACACCGGAGAAATGGATGGACCACTGAGGTAGAGGCAACGTGTGAAGTAGACAGATCTGTGGGGTGGTGGACAAGGTAGGGGAGCTGGGAGAGAAGCTAGAGGTTGTTGTCATTTCGATCGTTTACCACTACCACCCTCAAGAGGTCCACCCCAGGCTTAGGGAGCTAGCGGACAGAGGCAGGGACAGCTAGAGGTGGCAGAGGCTTATGACCCAGGTACTCCCAGAATGATTAGAGGTACTGTCTGTGTTTTTCTACCTTGGCTGTTGTACTGATAGACATAGGTTCTAGTCATTCCTTTCTGGCTGCTAATTTTGTTCAAGACCTTGAGATTTCAGTTGAGTCATTGACTTGACCCTTATGCTTAGAAACACCTACTAGAGAAGATTCAAAGATCACACATCTCTGTAGATAGTGTGACCTGACCCATGTAGGTGAGATTTTCAGTTAGAACCTCTTAGTGGAAGCTTCGAGTCCATACGATGTCATTCTTGGTGTGGATTGGCTATCCACAGATCATGCCTAGATTGACTATTTTAGGCGAAGGGTGTGGTGTCTCTGCAGTGATGGAGCGAGGTTCTCTTTTGTCGGTGAAAGGGAGACCCATGCAGTGCAGGATAAACTCGTGAATAAGAGGGCACAACTGATTTCACATCAGTTGGCTAGCCCAGCCCTTGGCGCAGAGGATGTTACGAGTTTCTAGTTTCCAGCAGTAGTGGCTGAGTACAAGGACGTCTTCCCGGAGGATGTCCTCGGGCTACCTCCTCGTTGGGAGATAGATTATTGCATTGAGTTTCAACCTTGGATGACACCGATATCCGCATTAGCATATCGGATGGCTGCTGCAGAGCTTCATGAGCTGAGGTTGAAGTTGGAAAACTTGCGGAAGAAGGGATTTGTGAGACACAACGTTTCACCCTGGGTGGCCCCGGTGCTGTTTTCCAAGAAGGCAGAAGGGAGCTTCAGGCTATGTGTGGATTACCAGCGATTGAACCACGTGACCGTGAAGAACCGGTATCCACTATTGAGGATCGATGACCTCTTCAACTAGTTGAGAAGGGCACGATGGTTCTCAAAGGTTGATCTACGATCAGGCTATCACCAGTTGCGTGTGCCAGATGAGGATATACTGAAGACGGATTTCAGAGGTCATTATGGTCACTATGAGTACTTGGTGATTCCCTTCGGAGTGATGAATGCCCCAGCAGTGTTAATGGGACTCATAGACCAGATCTTTTAGCCATATCGAGACCAGTTTTTAGTGGTCTTCATCGATGATATCCTTGTGTACTCTACATATGAGGAGGCGCATGCGGGACACCTAAAGATGGTTCTGGACACACTCTAAGAGAACCAGTTGTATGGGAAACTCTCGAATTTTCAGTTCTGGTAACAGGAGGTCCACTTTCTGGGACATGTTATCTCAGCAGATGGTGTAATATTGGACCCATCCAAGGTGGAGGTAGTGCTAGCTTGGGAACCACCTCAGATAATGACTGTGGTATGGAGTTTCCATGGGTTGGAAGGCTATTATCAGAGATTCATCCATGATTTCTCCAAGATTTCAGCACCCATGATAGCTTTAACCCGAAAGGGGTAGCCTTTTGTGTGGACCGAGAGATGCCAGCAGGCTTTCCAGCAGTTGAGACATAGTTTCAAAAGCGCCCAGATCATGAGATTACCGAAGGAGGGTGTTGATTACGTAGTTTTCTATGACGCATCACGAACCGAACTTCATTGTGTCCTGACGCAGAGGCAAGTTGTGATTGCCTATGGCTCACGTCAGTTGAGGCCACACGAGCAGCACTACATGACACATGATCTTGAGTTGGCAGCGGTAGTCTTCGCATTGAAAATTTGGCTTCACTACCTGATGGGTGAGCGGTTTACCATCTACTCTAATCACAAGAGTCTCAGATATATCTTTTTTCAAAAGAATATGAATTTGAGACAGAGGAGATGGCTTGAGTTCCTCCAGGATTATGACTTTGAGATCATTTATACTCCTGGGAACGGGAACTTGGTGGATGATGCTCTCAGTAGGAAATCCTATTCGCAGTTGCTAGATGAGGTGAAAAGGTAGTTGGCCTCTATTCAGTTGTCCTTCGTGGATGGAGATGAGGGAGCTTACCTTCAGTCAAAGGTTGTTACCCCTCTGCTCTTACAGTGAGTTAGGGAAGCACAGTGTGAGGATTCTAGCTCTGAGACTCTACATGCTCAGATATCCACGGGTGATGCTACTGATGGATATTCAGAAGGTGGAGAGCACGTTGTCTTTTTCAGGGGGCGCACGGTAGTACCAGTGACTTTGCAGGAGGAGGTTCTGAGGGAGTTCCACACATCCCCTTTGGTGGTGCATCCAAGCATGGAAAAGATGCAACATGACCTCCAGCGTCAGTTATGGTGGAGAGGAATGAAGAAGAGTGGGGAAGAGTTTGGTTCTCGGTGCCTTACATGTCAGCAAGTAAAGGCTGATCACCATGTTCCAGCAGGTTTGACTCAGCCCCTTAAGGTGCCAGAGTGGAAGTGGAGTGGGATATCTATCGACTTCGTGATAGGTTTACCACATATTTCCTGGGGGCATTATGCCATCTGGGTGATCGTTGATCGACTCACCAAGTCAGCCCACTTTCTAGCCATACGGGAGCAGAGTTTGGTAGAGAGGATGGGATGCCTCTATGTGCAGGAGATAGTTCGACTTCATTGAGTTCCATCCATGATCGTTTCAGATCGTGATGCCTGTTTCACGTCCTGGTTGTGGAAGGGATTGTAGGAAGCTTTTGGGACCCAGTTACGCTTGAGCACAGTGTTTCATCCTCAGACTGATGGTCAGACAAAGCAAACCATCCAGGTCCTAGAGGACATGCTTCAATCTTGAATTCTTGACTTCGGTCATAGCTAGGAGGATCACCTACCACTGGTGGAATTTGTGTATAACAACAGTTATCATTCGGTTATTGGTATGGCACCATTTGAGGCTCTATATGGGCGACCTTGCAGGTAGCCACTTTGTTGGACTGACCCAGGAGAGTCAACACTCAAGGTCCTAGAGATGGTGAGAGCTACTACAGAGAAGGTTCATGTCATCTAGGAGTGGATGAAGACTGCACAGAGTTGGCATAAGTCATATGCCGACAAGAGGCAGAGGCCCTTGGAGTTCAAGGAGGGAGACCATGTGTTCTTTTGGGTCTCAACTCGATGGGGATTGTGGAGATTTGGCCGAGGCGGCAAGCTATCTCCGAGGTTCATTGGCCCTTTTCAGATTCTGAGAAGAGTTGGTGAGGTGGCATACCACATGGATCTACCTTCTCAGATGGACCGAGCACACACTGTCTTCCATGTGTCGCAGCTATGGAGGTACGTGGAAGATCCATCGCACGTCATCGACTTGGGCGAGCTGGAAATCGAAGATGGAGCGACTATTGCTGAGTACCCAGTGGAGATCGAGGATCGGTAGGGGAAGATACTTCGTGGACAATCTATTACCTTGGTGTGTTTTCGGTGGCAGCATGGGAATCTCCAGGATAGCATGTGGGAGAGGGAGGCTCAGATTCACATGCAGTACCCACACCTTTTTGAATAGCCCTTGTTTTGGCTTTTAGTGGACGTAAAATCCCTAATGTGGGTGTGATGTAATGTCCCAGATTTTTCCATGTATTATTTTAATATTTTGTGGGAATTAATTTGAGACCAGGCTCTGAGATGGCGTGCAGTTCCGAGGCCTAGTGATCCTGGAAAACATGTTACAATTTTATTTAATAATTAAATAACGCGAACGAGCAGTTTTCCTAAAAATAATTGAATAAATCCTGAACAGGTACTTGGATCTTAAATATAAGGGCACCATTGCGTTCAGAACATCGATCTTACCTTAGGCGAGGCCTAACTTCGGCAGGTGCAAATCGGTGGGGATGTTTAGTTTTTGGATGTAAGAGTAATAAAATATTTAATAAAGATATTTTATTCTGCAGAGAGATTTTATTAAATTTTTTTACGTTAAATATATCATAGCTTTTAAAAAGAGATTTCGAAGGGGATTAGGATTACAATCCCTATAACCCTAATTTCCCTACAGGCTCTAGGAAAGTTCTAGAGGAAAACCCGCAGATCCAGGTAGGATGTTTGTCTTGATTTTCCTTCCATGTTTTTGATTTCCACGTTGAACGCGGACTAATCCACGAACAGATTATCCCACGGGTCGATCATTCTTGCAGGACGAGTTCATGCGGGGATTTGAGGATTTTATTCTTGAGTTTGTTTTGGTTTTCAATCTAACAACGAAAAAACCGGATCGTCACGAACAACGATTGAGGTTCACCTCTCTTGTTTGATTCTTGCTTTCCCCTCACGTTCTTCGTTGCGTTCTATGCGTTCTTAGAGGAAATCGATTGTTGCAAATTCTTTTGTTGACGCAATGAATCAAAATCAAAGATCCAACGTTGAGGTGACCTTGAAAAGGTGTGATGGCGATGACGGAAGATGAATCGATGTGGTTCGTAAGTTTCTGTTCTTCAGGCATTTTCGTGTGGACGGATCGGGATGCGTTTTCAAGATCGATGGGATGCCTGAAACCGACGTAGTCAGTTTCGTAGGGGCGAGACGACCACTAATCTGGATTTTCGTGATGATCGGACGGTTGGATCAAGATCCAGAGCAATAGTCGAGGTGCGTGAAGGAAGATGATACTTCTGTAAATTTCTTGACTACACGACATGTAGTATGGGATACACAGCCTGTGTTCGTCAGCGAGATTACATAATGTGTACATTGTGAGTACACAAACACGATCATGGTACATGTCCATAGACATTCCGTGTATACCCCTCCCCAGCCAGACCCAGCCAAATACACTAGATACCCAGTGTAGTGGAACACGGGCATGCGACATGGACACATGCAGAGACCATGTACGGGCACATGGACAACATACACGGAGCGAGCCCAGGTGCTCGGACATGGCGTGTATCTCTTATACACGATGTTTAGTTTCTCTCTACCCAACAAGCCAAATGACATGGGACATTTACATGGGCAGTACCTGGGGTTGAATAACACGACATATACCTTCTCTACACGCCATGTAGTTTGGTTTTACACGGTTTGAACGAATGACACGGGCCGTTTACATGGGTAGTACCCGGGGTCAAGGAACATGGCATGTACCAAAACTACACGCAGTGTAACCTTTTCTTCATTACTTGAGCCACTGGTCTTATGTGACTTGGACTAGTTCTCTTAGGGTTCGTACCCTCGGTCTTTTCCTTGATGGTTCTGGTATCATTTCATTTACACTGGACTATGATCCCTTCATCCGAACTCCCTGAATAGAGTTGTTCGAATCCCCTATGTGAGGCATAGATCTGGTTCCTCTATTCATTTCTGGAACCCTAGGTAGAGTTCTTGGTATCAACGTGATCAACATTACCCGGGCGTCGATCCTCTGCTTAGCGGATTAGCTCAGACTGAGTTTTCGGAATCACCCTGTGACTTGGATGTGATCCTCATCTGAGAGTCTTGTTCTGAAGGTACTTATGGAGTGTGTTCTCCTAGAAAGATTACTTCATATATCTCTCTTCAGTCCTAGGAGTGTGTTTTCCCGATGGTATGCTTAGTGGAATCTTCGAGATGGATCCTAGTGGCGGTATCACAAAGGTTGTTTTTGTATGAGTATATCTGGATATTTCTATTATATGTTCGGTGGACATATACTATGTAGAGATAACTGTACCTCTCTATTTAGGTATTTTCTCTGTTGTATTGCTTTGTGTTTTCAGGGTGTCCTACTAAGTATTTGAATACTCACCCCTGCACGGGCTTTGCCTGCACGTGTCCTGTCTTATGCATACGAGAAAACCTTTGACAGTATTCTAGGCTGACCAGGACCGGACGGTGCTCAGTGATATCAGACAGTCCGAGGTGTGTTCCTTCGGTGACGGGTTGCAGTTCCAGTACCTTTCTCTATAGGTTGGGATTTGTTGCAGAATTTCTTTTGGTGGGATTGTACTTTTGGCCCATGGTTTTACTTTACTGTACTTTACTTCCATGTCATACTCTGTTGGTTGGGTTTTTAGTGTATGCATTCTTTTTCCATCTTTAGTAGTTTTTAGTTTTCAGCTTTGTGGGCTTGGATATGTGTGTGCATGTGTACAGGTTTATTGGCAGTGCCTCCCATGTTAGTAGCATGCCTACTCGGTGCTAGTCACCAGCCCCTGGCCTATTGGGGGTGGGCATGGGGAGAGGCGGCTCGGGCCCCACCGAGTCGGGTCGTGACATGTTATCATAGAAATTTTTAATTAACTGTTGTAATTTAGGATGATAAAACCGTATTCGGAACCATAAGGACATGTCTAAGGATAAGTCTATGAGTATGGGAAATTTCTAGGGAAATGTATTGGATTTTTTTTGAGGATAGAGTGACTAATGTCATAGCAATAAATATTTATCTAGATACTACAATTGGATATTCCTCAGGCATAGATTTACCTAGTGGTATCAACATCGAAAATATTTTTTGGTCCTGACCTAGGGTTACCCGGTACAAGATAATGGTCCTTGGTTTTGATTTATTTTGACACTCTCGGGGTATATTTATAAGGAATTAACAAACTCTTCACAGTCTACTATTAAGGATTTAAATTGGATTTGTATATTGATAACCTAGTATAATGGTAAGGAGTCGTACATTAAGTATGGTTTCATAACACAGATATCCTATTAGTGAAATTTCATGATTACGTAGTTCATTAACAAGATAATTGTTTCCTAATCTATGATTTCTATTTTTGTCCATGGAGGGACCCTGGAAGAATCATTTTAATGGTGATTGTGATGGAAAATGAACCAGTATTCCTCTGAAGAAACTAAATTCTAAGAGACATATAATGAAAAACCTCATTGTTATGCTCAAAAAACATTCTCAATCAATGAATCATGCTAGAATTCGGAATGAGAATAAGAGGGAACAACATTCTATTGGTTCTTTCATGGTGAAACATCCAAATTATTTTATAGTGTATTATAATCTACAGGTTCTTGAAAAATGTATCATTACATTTAAAAATATATTCTTCGTTCTCATGTGTTCAGAGCATGAGATAGTCATTTTAGATGCCTATCTATTAGAAGGTTATGAATACCAATGGTTTAATATAATCAATAATAAGAGGTATCCAGCTGAGATTGATTCCATGGATTGGGATGAGTTTGAGAACTTATTCTTCAAAAAGTACATTCCTCAGATTCTTCATTCCAAGATGGAGGAATAGTTAATTGAGCTAAAGGAAAGGGATGATGAGTCTTTTTGTACCAACAATTCCAATTTCATGATACTAGGAAATTAATCATTACGAATTATCATCCAACCCAAAAATGAATTTTATAGGTGCTTTAGTGGATTGAATCGAAGTCCGAGAAGGAAATTAGATATAAATGACTTTAGTATATATGAAGAGAAAATGTGTTATGAAATAAATTTTAAATAGATGATGGAGCCACCTATAAATCGAATGGTTTTGAATAAAAGATGAATATGGTGTTTAAAAGAAAAATATAAATACCCTAAATGGAAGAATATGAGCTTCCATTTCTCCTATAAGTGTGGGAAGAAGCATTGAGGAAATTGACATAAGGGGTCAAATAAATGATTTATTTATGGAAGTTAATTCCATTATGAATATTATTTCCAATGTGATGGGATGAAGTTAGATAACATTGTGAATTCATAATGACTGGCACCAAATGTGACACCCACGATTCAGTTCTATAAGTGTAAAGAGAATGATTATTACGCTAACAAGATCCCAAAACCAATGGCTATTGATGATGACCAAGATTTGTAACCTCTTATGCCAAGGTACATGGGGAATCCTCTTGCAATAACTCTTTCTAATTAGTGGTATTATAATGTCATAATGAAAAGAACAACTTCTGTTCCCTCTAGAACTGCTAATTTAATATTGTAATCTTGATCTACCCTCACATTCATATCTAATGAATTTTTTATGGGTTTTATGATTCCCCAAAAACATATATATGTGGAATTAGCAATAGAACCCCCTAATAGTATGATGATTACATCTCATGTCTATAAATCCTCTGGTGTTGGCATTTGTGGGAATGTGTTTCGAGAACGTCTTGTCATTCTTTATTTGGTTCAATTTAATGTCATCTTTGGTATGGATAGACGTTATTTACATAAATCCCAAATCAATTCTGGAGGATGAAAATTTACTTTTGATATGTAAAACCCCCATAAGATCATACATCAATGTGCTGACAAGTACGAACATCCTATGGATATTACATCCAATGCATGGGTCATAATTCTATGTCAAATAGGTAGTTTATCTCAAATGGTTGGGGAGAAAATTAACATCCATGATATACCTATTGTTTAGGATTTTGTGAAATTATATTCGGAATATTTTCCTAGTATTCAACCAAAACATGAATTTGAGTGCTCAATTAAACTCATACTTTATTCTACAACAATTTCCAAGACTCCCTATTGAAGGAACCAAAATGATTTTTTGGAATTGATGAAGAAAATATAATAAAACCTTGATGAGGGATTCATTAATCCCAATGTGTCACCTTGGGAGACACCCATTCCTTTTGGGAAAATATAATGTGGATAAATGAGTCACTACATTGATTGTCATGATTTGAACAAGATCATAATCAAGAATAACTATCCTCTCCTCTATATTGATGAGTTGTTTGATCAAATGTGTAGTGCTCAATACTTTTCCAAGATTGACCTTCTTTCTAGATATCCGTAATTGATGTTAAAAAATGTGGATATACCTATGAATGAAATCCATACAAGGTATTGAAACTATTTAAATATAGTGATTCCTATTTTTTTACTAATTACCATGCAATATTCATGGATTTAATGACTATAATCTTTAGAGATTACATGGATCTATTGGTGGGGATCTTTATAGATGATATTATTATCTATTAAAGTAGATAAGATGAGCATGAATATCCCATGAAAATTTTAATATAGACCCAAAGGAAAGATAATCAATATAAATTTTTTTAAAAGTGTTAATTTTGGTGGTAAAGTGTTTCCTTTTTGGGGTCACATAATCTCATGAGATAGTATAACAGTATATCCCTCAAAGATGAAGTCTATTGAGTGCTAGACTAGACCAACCATGATGACTAAGATTCAATGTTTTCATTATTTAGCTGGATATTATTGATGGTTTGGGGATAATTTCTCAGAACAATCTAATCCTAAAACAATGTTTACATAGAACGGTTCCAAGATCATGTAGATAGATGAATGTGTGGAAAATTTCACAAAATTGAAAAGATGGTTTGTTAGTGCGCCAGTTTTTCCATTACCCTATAGTGGAGAAGTATTAGTAATCTTCAGTGATGTATCCAACATGGTATTGGGATGTGTTTTTATACCGAATAACATAGTTATCACTTATGTGTCACATAAATTGATGATTCATGAAAAAAATTAACAATCTCATGATTTTGAGTTTATAGGGGTAATTTTTTCATTGAATATTTGGAGGAATTTTCTTTGTGGACAAAAGTGTAATATTTATCCTAAAAATAACAGTCTAAAATATATATTCATACATATGTATTTCAACATGAACAAGACAATATGGTTAGATTTGATAGAGGATTATGACTTCTCAATACTTTACCACCATGGGAAAGTGAACAAGGTTGTCTATGCTTTGAGTGAGAATTATCATTCTTTCATATCCATAATGAGGATAAAAAATCAAATATTTCTAGATTTACAAAGGGAATATCTAGAAATCCTTAAGGGTAAAATTTTTATCTTTCTCAAATTAATGTTCTACCATATATCCTTATGAATATCAAGGAGTAGGTGAAATATGTAGAACAATAAAATAAAGTAAAAAATGTTACTAATTTTATCATTGATCGTGATGGATTGATAATGATCATGAATAGTGTATGTGTTCCTTCAATACTTGATTTGAATATTGATCTATTAGAGGGAGCTAAAAGTTCTTCATTACCTATTTATCCTAGTTGTATGTAGATGTTTGGAGACGTGAAACAATACTTATGATGGGATGGAATGAAGAGAAATATCTCAATGTTTCTATCTCGGTGCTTGATATGCCAAAAGGTTAATGCAAAAAGGAAAAATTCAAAGTGGTTGTTACTTCTATTACCCATACAAGAATAGAAATAGGAAAACATCACTTTTGATTTTTATTGTTGGAATAACCAAACCCCCTAAAGGTTTTAATGATATATTCATGTTATTTGATAACTATACTAAGTCATCACATTTCCTCGCTACTAGAGAATACCTCTATCTAGATCATATTTACAATGATAATCATTATAGAAGTGGAATGGTTTCATGGAGTACCATTTTATATTGTATCAGATTTGGATCTAAATAATGCCTCAATGTTTAGGTTAAAAGTTCAGCAAGAACATGATATAGGATTTCATTTCTACATTGCTTGTCATCCACAGATATATGTATAATATGAAATAAGAACTCAAACCCTAGAAGATATGTTGAGATCTTATTTTCTGGATATTAAAGGTGGTTGGGATCAACACCTTCCTCTAGTTGATTTTTCATACAAAAATATATTTCCCTCATGCATTCGTATGGAAGATTATGAATCCATTTATGAGAAAAAATTTATAGATCAAACATGTTGGGATGATTTTATAGAAATAAATTTATTGGATCATGTAATTATTGATAAAATGGTTGACATGGTTAGAAGCATTTAGTATCATATCATGGAGGCTCAATGTTTCTATAAAATTTATGATGATAACCATTGAAGAAATCTAGAATTTGATGTTGGTGAAAAGATGTTTCTTTGAATCTTACCCTAGAATAAATTTATGATATTCAGGAAGAATGGTAATTTATATTTTTAGTGTATTGGTCCCCTTGAAATTTTGGATAATATCCAGAAGTCAGCCTATAACTTGTAACGTTTCCCAAATATCTCCCATGTCTATGATGTGATTCCATGTATCTCTACTAAGGATGTATATATGAAACCCTTTACATGTATTGAACATGGAGATCATACCACTGGAGTAGGATATCTCTTAGAATGAGAAACCTATTGAAATTCTAGATCATACAAAAAATGTTCTACGAAATAAGACCACTAAATAGGTAAAATTATTTTGGAGAAATCACCAATTAGAGGAAGCTATGTTGTATCATAGGTATATTATGAAGCAAGGTTATCTTCATTTTATTACCTGAGTGAAAAATTTAGGGGATGAAATTCATTAGGGGGTGGGGGTGTAGAACTTTACACCCAAAGTTTTGATGGACTTTTTTTCTGAATAATATAAATTTTAATTTATTTATTGAAATTCACTAATTCATACATTTCTTTCAAAAATCATGGACATTGTGTAAGTAACATGGATCTGGAATGTGTCATATATTAAATGGAACAAAAACTTTGTTTACATTAAATACAATAAAGATGTTTTTACGGAACATAATTTTATTGGCATAATCATTTAAATAGGATAATAATAACTTAGCCATTACAGATGGTATGATGAACATTAATAACTACTTTTAAATATTTTTATAACTGATATATATATAATATTAATAATGAAATATTGATTTCTTGTATAGTCCTTTTTTTAAATATAATTTTTTCAAATGAACATCTTTTAATGTGCTTTTGTGAAAAATAATGAAATTATTTTTTAAATAATTTAGAAATTTAATTTGATTAAATACACCTAATTTTTTAATTCATAATATATAAATAATATTATGGTGAATTTTTGGGATTTTTCTGAGCAACATCATTTTATGATGAATAGTAAAAAAGAGTTTCTTTTAGGTTAAAAATGACATTTGATTTAAATAATTATTGTTGTTAATTTTTTTAAATTTTTTTATGATAATGTTAGATAAATATTATATGTATTAATAAAATTTGGTTAATTATAGTCAATTTAACAAAGAAATTGAATATAAAAAACCTAATAAAATTTGGAACATCTTTCTACCTTAAAGAGCCATAATTTCGTCCCATCGGTGGGATTAGCATTAATATTAGGGGGTGGGGGTAATTGTAACACCCCAAAATGATAAAAGGTAAAATGACTAAATGATATGACTTCTTTCAAAAGGTTCACCTTACTTTTTGACAATCTGTCTAATTAGAACTCCACATTTAATTATTCTTGGATTGGAGTAGTGATTTGGATGGGTGACTATCTGGGATGATTCCTATGGTGTGTGTGAGTGAGAAAAAAGCACACTAGAAACGACATGTGTTGGATTGTGGGTAATGTCATTAGTCAAATGACCCGTTCAGGCATGTGGGTGGACCTAGGTTGGGGACCACGTGTCTACAGGGGAACTGGTGGTACCTATTGGTCCCGAACTTGACATCCATGTAAAGGAGGAGTGTATGTACTGTCACTGGGGTCAAATTGTCACACTTCGTTCTAAATATTGATGGTTCCACCTATTAGTGGGCAATGATTCACATATTTTAGCCGATCCTTGGGATAATGATGGAATGATACCTTGAAAATATGGTGGTTAAATATTTCCAGTGTTAGGACCATCTCACAGACCTTGAGAAAGAGTTCGGCTTCCTTTGTTCCTACCATCTAAAGATGAACCCATTGAATTGTTCTATTGGGGTCACCTTCGGGATGTTTTGTTTTTCATCATTTCTAGATACAGTGGCATTGAGATTGACCCAAAGAAGACTGAGGTCATTAACATGATGTGTCCCTCAAGAAACATTTGGGAGCTTCAAGGCTTTTAAGGAAACATGGACTACATATTCCAATTCATTTTAATTTTGGCCGGCATGTGAAATATCATTTCACAGATCATGAAGAAATGAATTTTCTATGAGTGGGATGAAGAATGTTGGACTACTTTTGAGGAGATTATGAAGTGTCTTCCCCAGCCTCTAGTCTTAATTCCACATGTCTCTGGAAAGCTGTTGGTCCTTTCTGTGACAACCCTAGAATGTTCCCATTGTGCCCTTCTAACCCAGAAGAAAAGTGACAGAAAAATTTAGAGTCTCCACTATCTCAAATGCATTCTATTTCAAACAGTGAATGGATACTACACTATTAAGAAGATCTTCCTCATGCTGGAATTTTCAGTACAAAAATTGTGACATTACTTGCAGTATCATGAGGTAAAACTGGTGTCCCAAGTGGATCCACTAAGTGCATCCTAAACATCCCATGTTGATATGAAATCCTGCTCGTTCTTCATTAATCCTTTAGTAGTTTAAAATTAGGGTTGTCCCTAAAAAGGTTATTAAGGAGAAAGCATTGGTAGATTTTAATTCCACCCATCCAACTCCTGCTGACCAGTCCTTGGACATTGATTGTTTCATTTTGGAAATCCCCTCAGATGATCAAGAAACCCCTTGCCAAAAAATACACATTGATGTAACTTCTTGGAGCCCTACCTACAACTGGATCAATGACTCCATGATTAACAAAGTTGACCAGGGTGTCGTCTTCATTTCCGCAGCACAAGTCATTCTATTTTAGTAATTCCTATTGTTAGAAGGTCACACCAACAATGATGAAGAGTATCAGTCTCTTATCACTAGTGTTGTGTTAGCCCTCCAGATTTATTTTCCCCACTTTCATGTGAAAGAGGACTCTAAACTAGTCATTGAGCATATGAATGGTGACTATGTCATCATAATTCTAAAGATCATAACATTATTGGAATTCACCCTCTAGCTGATGGCCCAGTTCAAATCTCAGAGAGAAATTACCCTTGTTCCTTGTTACCAGAACGATCGAGCTGATGACTTGGCCATCATATCTAAATCACTTGTAGATCCTGAATATGATTATTTGATTATCCATGTGTCACACCAGATAGACATCACTCTCGTCACTCCATATTAAAATGACAACATGTAGGTATTCCACCTTACCAATGACACCTCCATGTTAGGACCATCAAGTCCCCAGGATGTAGTGATTGAGGTGAATTTTGACTAGAGAACCTCCTTTTTTGAGTACCTATAAATGGTAATATCCCTGTAGATCAGGCTGAGTGTGAGTGAATCTGACGTCGTGCGTTATAGATTACCCTTCAAGGAAGTCCTGGTCTTGCGAAAATCATATCCATGAGTGGGTTTGATGGAGTTCTCCTCTGTTGCATTAAAGGAGATGAAATTTCTCAAGGCAAGTAGGAGGTTTATGCCGGTTCTTGTGGGGCTCATCCGACCAGGCCAAAAAAATATCACTACATCTGGAGACTGGGTTATTTTTTTACATCCATGATCTATGAATCGATCGAATTTTCCAAGAGGTGTCATGTGTGCCAAATTCATGCCATCTTTGTGCATAAGCCACCAGAATCTCTCCACACTACCATGTACTCTTAGCCCTTTGCGGTCTGGGGACTCAATGACGTGGTACTTTATCCACCAGCGACAACTCAACATTGCAGGTTCATCATGATATCTATGGACTTCTTCTCCATGTGGGTAGAGGTAGTTTCTCTCAAGGAGGTCTAGACCCTTTCTATCATTGACTTTATGATCTCCATTATCATCTATAGGTGATGAGTACCTCACACTGTCCTCACAAATAATGACACCAACTTCTGAGCAGCAGAGTTGAAGAAATTTTATTCCATGTACAACATCGGTTCTAACAATACCTTCTTCTACCACAGGTAATAAAATGGGATGGTCGAGGTGATAAAAAAACACCCTCTATCATTATAAAAGAAAATGGTTGATCAGAATAAGAAGAGTTTGTCGTAAAAACTCTATAATTACCTCTGGCCTTACCGGATGACGACTCCTAATTTCACACAGTTTACCCCATCCACATGGGGTACATAACAGAAGTCTTCTTGCTCATCTAGATTCAGTTTCCTTCATTACGTACAACTTTCTATGATTTTCATGAACCAAATAATTTAGTTGAAGTACTTCTGGATGAATGAGAAGCCCTCAATGAGAACAGGCTTCATGCCTTGCACAATCTGGTGATGCATCAGAACCAGATAGCTAGAGATTTCAACAAGAAAGTCCACCTCTTATCTTTCTTGCAATGCTACATTGTGTTTTCCTTGAGATGTCCAACGATACCTGGGAAGAAACCACCAAAATTGGTTCCCAAATTGGAAGGCACATACATCATTCACAAGGGTTATCCAAATGGCGCATACTACCTGGTTAACATGGATGGTGAGAATATAACTCCTCCCACTAATACCGAGTTCCTCAATAGGTACTTTTCTAGTGAAAATGGGGTCCTACATGACAGTAAAACTATTTTTTCCCACATGACATTAAACTGTATGTCTTCCCACATGATTTTAAATGGTACCTATTCCCACACAACCTCCAACTATTTCCTCCATACCACAACATATTAAAATGTTTGGTTCATCTGAACTGAAGGATGTAAAACTTTTCATCACTTGTCATGGATAATGTCAAACTATGGGGGATTGAAGTACCTCTTGTCTTGCATGAGATTAAATAGTATGGCTTCCGACAAGACATTAAACTGTATACGGTCTTATATGACCTTAAATTGTTACGTTTTACGTGACATGAACATGCACTCTTAGAACTACATATTCCTGGATTCCCATCCTCATGGGATATGTAGGAACTCTCAAACATGAGCTCATACACAATTTTTCTCTTGGACTACCATTAAGATAATTTCTCTTAGAGGATCCCACACAGTGTAGTGTAATCTCCTTTGGCCCTGTCGAAGCCAGGTTTATGATGACCACCCCTTGTTCCCCTCTAATTTTATAATTCTCTCTCTTCCTCACCACACAATGTTAAGTTGTATGGATTTTTTAATAATATGTATTCCTTGATTCCCAGACCTATGTGATGTGTAGGAATGATTAGATATTTTTGTCTATAGGCCCAACCAAAAGCTCCATGATCTCCCCTTTTGGTTCGGCCTTAAGTCCCTAATACCTCCCCGAATGCATGGTGCAATGTAGGATCATGTCTTCATTTTACAATAGGTTTATCATAACTGAAAAATGTGTCCCCCCATTGGGGAGGACATCACCCAGCTCATCTTCACAGCGTGACGTTAAGCTGCATGGACTCTTCAAAAATATATATGGCGTGATTACCATCCTCATGGGGTATATAGGAACACCCAAACATCTATTCTTTGGTTCTTACCCCATCTCTTATAAACCTCTTTATCATTATGTCCTCTTAGCCTGAGTCCTTCATAGGGATGGGTATCCTATGTGGTATGTTCTTATATCCCCATTCACATCAGTTTTGTAAAGACCATTCCACATACCTCTTTCTACTGAGGTCTCTTCACTCCCCTGTTCTACACTCATCATTTCGAGTAAGCTGCTCTTACATTGGGACCCTTGACCCTCTCCGGAAGTTAACCAATGTGGCGAGGAGTACTCTGGATTAGAATCTAGAGTGTCAGATTCTACCTAGACTTGCTCTTGGTCACTTTTTAGGCTTCTTTTCCACTTTATATGGGTTTTCAACATCATTCACATCCGAAGGAATCCCCCAATGCCATGGATGTTTGGCCCAAAGTCTCTACTTCCCTTTCGGGCCAACATCCTTGAGGGTTTGGAATGAATAATTGATAAAAATCCCACGTTGAAAATATCGTTAGTAGTTGATGCTCATTAGTTGTTCCCTATCTAGGTCACACGATATGGATACTGTGTTTTGATCATGGTCAGCCATTATCTTCCATCGTCACACCATACCCATTAAGCATTATATATTGGGTGCACGATCCATATCATTTTCCACGCCATTATATCCTAGTGGAATTTCGACACAATTTTTATTATCCCACTGTGCGTTTTTGCACGTTTGGAGGACCCAGCCGTGGTAAAGATTGCTTCGGGGATCCACACTGATTTCCACTTTACGTGTAACCCATGTGTTGTAAAGACCACTTCCACTATTATTTCCTACACCACGTTTGGGTCACATGGGATTTGGGATTAGATAGAGGTCTACACTTTCTTGGAAGAGTTTTTCCTCTCCATGCTCCGAGCTATATGACCTTAAACTAAGATATCCTTATTCATCCTCTCTTTAGAACATCGTATGGCTTGATTCCTATCTTCATGGGATATGTAGGAATGCCCAGAAATCTCTTCATTGGGTCCAGCTCAAGTTCCACTAATTATCTATTATGTTCAGCCTGGTAGGCATGTCTCTTATAGGATTGCATGGTTTGGAATGTGTTGGACTATTTACATGTACATGATGGGTTTAGAATATATGCACCAGGTACTCCCCTTCTAGAATCTAATCACCACTACCTCATGTCCGGCATGACATTAAACTACATGTTGTCCCACATGGCGTAAAACAATATATGGTCCTACATGACCTTAAACTATTATGTCATGCATGAAATTAAACATCCCTCCCATAACTATGTATGGATAGATTATTATCCCCAAGGGATATATAAGAACACCTTGATTTTTTATCCATAGGTCCAGCCCCATTTTTTCTGACCATTGCGGCCCCCTCGACCCCATATTTCTTCCTTGGAATCACATGTGGTGTAATGTGGACCTCATCCTCATTAATGTCAGGTATGCTTTATAACACCATGGGAATTTCTCTTATGGACCCACATGACTTTAGACCACTGTGTCATTATTGCACCATGTTAAAATTACCTGGTTTGTCCTATCACTTGACCAAAAAATTGTGACATTTATCATCCTAGCCGCTTGATAAAAAATGGCACTAAATTGGGATTTCCTCACTTGAGGGGACCTCATGGTGGGTATTGGTCACCCACCATACCATTTTTCAATTCCCAGATGCATCTTGATTCCTGTAGTGATACCCATATTCGCTACCCAAGGTTTATCGCTTCACAAATACACAAACATCAACCCTTAAGGACATACAATATCTATCAGATGCCACTCCTTTTGGTGTGAGCTCTAGACCCACATGACCTTATTATCTCTGTCACTGTTACCTTACCATTCTATCTCTATAAGCATGTATGTCTTGATTCTCATTCTCATGGGGTAGGTAGGAACACCCAAGCGCTCTGCCTCGGGCCCAGCCTATATTTCACTATTGGTCCCTCGACCATAAAACTTCCTAGGGAGCACACTGGGGTATGAGATTATGTATTCATTCACATTGGGTTTTATACATACCACACCATGTGTATCCCTCTCTCTATTACATATATAGTTCAAGCTCTTTGAACATTAACTAAGACCACACTACATCCTTTCTACGAGCCGTTAAACTGCACAACATCTTCAAGAACTACGTATGGCTAGATTCCCATCCTCATGGGATATGTTGGAATTCCTAGGACACCTGTCTTTGGTTCGAACATCCAGAATCATAAATCTTGTCCCTTATTTTTTGGACACTCTCCCCAAACACTTTCGTGGAACCATGTAACTACACCTCAACCTTGAACATGTTTAGGACACCCCATAATAATTATGGGATGCATCAGTTTACTTGCCAGAGAAGATTCCCCCTACTAGAGTTGCTCTTTGATTATGTTGTGCTTTAAGAACTATGTTGGATTGATTCTAATCCATAGGGGACACAAAGCGATGTCCGAGCCTTTTTCCTCGGGCCCATCCCCAGAGTCATAAGTCCTTCTGGCCCGTCGGCCACAACCTCGGTCCAAGTCATATGAAGTTGAAATATTCCATTTATCGCCCACATTTATATGATGTGTTCTAGATTTTCACCAGAGAGGTCAAGTTAAATATTATGTTTGATCCATTATTAGACCGATTCACCCACCTAATGTCTTTCCCACACACTGGTGTAATTTCAAGAGTGTTTGAATCATGTTGAACAACCAATCATTCAACTCTCCACGCTTTGTGTGCCCATTATTTGGATTCTCATTTCCTTTAACATCTAAATAATCCAACTAACAGTAAGGATATGTAGCCTATGGCTTTCCTATTATCTTGGGAAAACATTTCAAGAGACTAATGGATGAAATTTTGAGTCACATACCATGTTTCGAACATGGCCAGTAGTCGGCCATCGTTTGTTATCCCCATATCAGGCTGACACAACAAGGATGTTGGGTTTTGAACATGGTCAATAGTTATCCTTCATTTAAATTCCCCCATTACAGTATTCCAAATTTTGAGAATTATGAATTAAAATTTCCACTCCCCTATGTTTGGATTGACTTGAACGCCCAAGGTGTTACCCTACTCATACACAAGAGCATATAGGGAAGATGGCAGTTTGACTATTCCGAGAGCTTCATTCTCCAATTACGTCTCCCCTATTTCATTCTGAAATCCTAGATGGGTTTTTTATACCCCTAATGCCCATAGGTTAGTGGGAAATCCAACATTCAAATAAAGTGATGATGTTACCATCCCTTGTTTCTCACCTCAGGCATGAACCAGTTGAACATAATGATGAATTGGTAATTATTTCACGATTGTGGTTGGAATTCATTAAACTGAAAAAAAATTGAATAATTTTTTCATGCTTGTAGTTCAAAATAAATAGTATAATAGAAGAATATGTTTACAAGTTTGGTCTAATAGGGCTCTTAAAGATCGACGTTTTTTATGTATTACTCCTGTGTGGCCACCTTCTAAATTGATTCCACCAGCATCACTTCCTACCCACTGATATCCTTCTCTTCGTCAGTAGCTATAGATAATTACTCATTAATCCAATCCTATACTTGTGATTGTTCTATTTGGAGCTCAATAATTGGGAAATTCACCTACACAATCTGCTCCTGAGCATCTGACAGTCGGGCCCTCAATTGCTCGATGATATTGTAGTGGTTTGAAATGAATTCATCCCTTTTATTCACTTTCACTTCAATGCGTCAGACCTCCTGCAACCCCTTTAGGAATTCCTTGGTTTTCTCTGAATCATTTTGGAAATGGGAAATTACAGAATGTTGGATATTCATCCATATGTTCTCTTCCATGTAATCATGGATCATTTATTGACGATGGTGAGCATTTACCCCTCCAGCGCAGAGAAAGCGTAGCCAAGTGTGGAGAGACCCCATCAAACTTATCCCTTATACCTATGTCTGGATAAGAAATAATTTTATACACTTAAATTCCTTGAGCCATGTCATATTTCTCTACTCAGTAGCATCTGATTCTGAATAGTCTATCTCGTTAGGTTCCGCAGGCTTGTACTCGATGAATGAAACAAGGAGTTCATCAATTGGGTCCTCTTCTGGAATTTCTTCTTCATTAGGGAATTATCCATCATAGGGATAGAGATCCACCCTAGAATCATTGATTCCCATTATCGAAACCTATGGAACATTATTTACTGGGGTGGTGCCACCATGAATGGTTTCTTTTAGTAGAGATAATTGGTTCACCAATAGGGCTCCTGAAGATGTTGCAGACCCGATGGTTTATTGAGTCACCAACCTTGCCATCCCTACATTGGGGATCAGTTTTGTGGTATACTAAATTTCATATAAAATAATAGATCCATCCAATAAAAAGTCTAATGGGATCCAAGCACAGTATTATCCAATGCTTGTGTCATTTCAGGAGTTTCCACCATAGGATATCCTAACTCGATCACCAGACCAACTCCACCCAGATCATGGGGATGGTGGGATTCTTGTAGAATGCCATTTTTTCTCCTCCATTGGGATCATCACTGCATGTTCAAGCCATAAATGGTTCCCCACCTATTTCAGATTTGAGGACATGTTTCTGAGAACATTCACATACCTCGATAGGTGCGTCTTTATCCCGTACTGGGATGGCTTCCAAGGAACACTCTCCCAAGTGTTCCTAAATAGGACAGAGTTCGGTTGACAGATTGGGATTGTGAGAATATAATGGATAGTGGATATAAGAGTAAGACTCTCCTCCTAATGCTCAGCCAATTCTACGTCAATGCCTACAATTTCACCACTCTCCCGAGAGCTTCGCTGGTCAGTATGATCTTTTGAGGGTCCCTCACCAACTAGACCATCAACATGGTCTGCCTCTTCCTGTTCATCATCTCTACCTTCTTCCTCATGTTCTGCATCTTGAACTTATGCCTTCCCTATACCTCCATCCTTGGATGACAGCATCTCTAGGTCATGTTCTTGGACAAGTATTACTCTCACTAGGAGATGAATTTCTTCATACCACCCCCACTGGCGTGCATACATATCCATAACTATCAGGTGCGCGTACCGACAATGAACTTTTACCATACCTATCATTTGGATGTTCCCTATCTCAAAGAAATTGAGCTTGGTGTGTACCAACATCTTCCAAACTCTTCAAAGGATAAAATTTATCATAGTGTTTTCCATCCATCGAATGGCTCAAAGGCCTTCAAATTTTATTATTCTTATAAATAAATCCACCTTTTAAGGGATGAAGGGGGGAAACCCTAACAGAAATCATCAACATAAAACATTTCATAACCCGAAGTTCGGGTGAGATAAACCTAACTAACAACATGGAGCTACACCTACCTAGAAAATGATCGTGAAAGGCTCTCCACTGGTGCAAGGATGAACAACAAGATATTGTCCTGTGTCAAATCACAAGCACGATCCAATGACATAAGACAATCCCTCTCAAATTTCCAAATCCTTAAAGCACTGCAATGATAAACAACTAGATCTGGAACCTCCACTGAATCCTGCTCGACGTGGTCGAGTCAGGGAGAAACACCATACCAATAGGTCTGGCAAGCCCCTACATCATTCCAAAAATAAAAAATCAAAGAACATCCAACCTCAACCATCATTTACCTACCCCACTGTCTTTCTTAGGACACTCCCACCACCGTAGCCATAGAAGTCCAGATGGTAGTTCAAAAAACATGAGATCAATGCATCTTCAATTATGATTGGATGACCCAACCCCATGATGAAGGAACCCCACTAATAAGGGAATCTTAGTCTTCCTGAAACAGAACCACCACTATAGGAATGGATCTGCTCTGATAAAAACCACGATGATCAATTGTCATATTTTGGCACAAGCTTAATAGTGATAAGGTGTGAAGAGAAGGACCATTGATGTTGAACCAGGGAATCCACAGAGATCTAGCCAGAAAAAAGATAGCAATAACACAAAATAAACTACCTGTAAAAAACTCATAGGATCTAATGACAAACCCAACCCCTCCGTAGCACTATAGATCTGTCCTTGAGATGCTTGCCATTAGACCACTAAAGCACTAACTAGACATGATGATGCCGAACAGTGAAACAGGGGACCCGGCCTGACTATCAAAGTGTTCCTCAAGAAGACCATATAATGAAGAAAATAGAATCGGTAGTTGGCTTTATGAGTTTCCTGATTTTCATTCCTAGAAGTTCCCTAGCTAGCCCCGGAGGCCGCTCACAGGACTACCCCTCCTCAGAAGGTGGAAGAACATTCTCATCTTGCGATGCTCCTTCGACGAAATTCTGGCCTATGCCACAATAGCAACCTGACCCATTCTTTTTCTCTCCTCTCCCATGGAACTTCATCTACATCTATGCTCTTCGAGATTTTCACTGATCGCCTTAATTTTTCAGATTCATTTCTAACGAATCACCTCATGATACGTTTTTGTTCAGTGTTTGGCATACTCTATTGACATACCTTCACTATAGTCGGTAGGGGAAAGGGTGATGATTTCTCCAAATCCTACCATTGTAAACATAATCCACAGTTGGAGGAGAATAGAAGGATTCCATTCTTCCCAAAACATTGTTTGTACTGACATCAACATCTGTTGAATGCACCTGAACTGCATGGAACACCTGGTCAGCGCCTACAGTTCGTAAAAGATATTACCATAAATATAGGCTACTAGTAAATCACCGAAGATGCTTTGCAGGTACTCCCTCGGCACCAATGTGCCCCACCCATCATCTACCATTTGAATAACTAGCGTCCGGAATTAGTGGAAGTTGAAAGGGGTGTGGCTACCGATATTGATCTTGATCCCTTATTCTCTAAGCATCAGTGGTCAGATTCCGTCAATGTTCCAGAGGGATAGATGCATACCATTATGTGGGGAGATAATGACATTCATAAAGTCATACCCACCACAGTGGTATGATACCCAACAATGATGAATCTAGAATGGTCAACATATCCTCCATGGTGTACCTCCCCTTGAGATATGCCCCAAAATAATTTATATCCTCGCCCACACCGACACCCCGAGGATAACCTTGTTCTTCACTGCCATAATTCCAGCAATCACCAGCATCCATGGGCTGACCCCATCCTTGTGTCCCGCAATAGAAATAGTCACACACTCATCAATGAAGAAAGAAACCTAGGATCTCATACATTTGGTCCCGACATTCATTTATGCAAAACCCCATGATCAATACTCTCCTGTCTCCTTGACCCTCCACAATGATTCCATTTTTCCCCTCTGAGACGTGTTTGGGCATTGGTTACCTCAGCTTGGAATCTTTACATTCTTGTACTACATCAGGAAAAGAGAAAAATGTCTTTAATAATGTATGTCCTTGAAAATATATTTTATTTTCACCTCCTCTATTTCCAGCTCTAGCAGGATCCATCCCAGGATAGGGCTGCACATCCCATAACCCAGACATTACCTTTTTGATGGAACTCATTTTATTGGTACCCATATAAGGGGATTCCCCCATTGTATTGGACGTATCAATGACTAATGCCCACCTCCCCATGGTGGAGTTGGAAGGTGTTGGTGTTGGGAGACCAATAGATGAACTAATCTAGTGCCAGGTCCTGCTACCTATAGAAGTGAAATTGGGAAATGCAAATAGCTTTGAAGAGCCAGATATATCACATATCTAGCATGAAAACCATGCATGTCTGGCGTACCCAGTACTCCCATGCCCATTCACTAGTGAATTTTCCTCAAAATCTTATATCCCATTTGTTCCAACCCTTTGTCTCCTCAGTAATACTACTTCTGAATGTACTTTCTTAAACAATGATAGATTCTACAAGAACTGGATCCCTACTTACCGCAGTACTAGACTTCGGATTTAGGTCATAGATGGATGCGTTCAATGTTTCCCTAGAATTATGGTTGTTTTTCTTGATATTGAACTGTGGGAGACTATCCACGCGGGTCACCCATGACTGTAGTGTATCCATCTCGAAGTCAGACATCCAATCTGCCTCTAGAAGGCCAAAGTTCAATAATGTTAAGCTATTTCTTAGGAAATAATCATTTTGATCTTGCATAATCATGCCAAAAATCATCTGATTATCCAACAAAAACCTCCTCACATGAAGAATTTAGGGGTTCGTGATCATCTCAGTCCTCCCTGCAGCCGTAGTTTCTTCCCTCTCTGCATCAGTCTTTTAGGATGAAATTTTTTAAATCATAAGGGATGTGTACAAAAGAATGGATATTTGGGTCAAAAAATAGGTAGTTGTGTGAAATAGGGTCGATCTACATGAAAATTGTCGGGCATCATGGAAATCATAGAGTCGGCCATGGAAACATGCACGTAGATTAGGACCGTTTTCGTGCACGAGAAAAAAATGCCATTCATAAAGACAAAATTTAGAGTAGGGACATAGGGGGGCCACATCATATTTATAGTCTTGGAAAGTTTATTCTACATGCACAAAATAGGTTCGTGCACCCAAATGATATTTTTGTGCACACCTCGCAGATGATTCCCTACATTTCGTCATGACCCTCAGTATCCAACTTTCCGGACCCCTTTGGCTCTGATTCAGATGGGGGGCATTTATTGATGAAATTTTTTGGATAGGGCTAGGATTATGATTATAAAAAACAAATAACGTATTTGAAGTGGGAAAATTAGATTCTGTGAATTGAGAGGCATGTGCCTGCAATATTTAGGGGATGGGAGCCACAATCCATTCGGTGTGCAAACTCTTGCACACCCTATGAGCTGTCAAAGGAAGAATTCTATGGAAACCCACCAGAAACTGCCCAAGGTGATGGAATTCAGAAGCCTAAGGTTTCATGTAGAACTCCATTCAGCATGAAAAATATTTTGCACCAAATGCGACATCAAAGGGACCATTTCTCAATGGCATTCTAGAAAATCAGTTAAGGCCTAAGCTCCAAGGTACATGGTGGCGCGTGAACCCTTCTATGCCCAATGTGAAGTCACCCCCTTGCACACACCTCCTCTTTCACACAACCTCATGAGGTTTTAGATATAATTTTAAATGAACCCTTGACCATTCAGGATGGTTACAGAGGATGAAGAAACTCTCTACTATGTGAAAAACACATCTTATACGACCACGCAAAAAACACTACGGCCTCAAGGTATTGGATCATTAACGATAAGTCCCCCAAGGGTCCCCTTTTGGGTGGGCCCTCATTGGAAGGTTCCTTTTCCATTTACTTTTACCCAATGTCCATTTTTCACAAAATATCCCTCTTTTGTGCATGTTTCCTCCTACACCGGGTCTATTTTTCACGCATCCTTCTGGTTTTCCCATAACCATTTCATCTTGCACACATCCTTCATATTTTCACACAACAATTCCACCCTACGTGCATCATTCCTATTTGTGCACAACCATTGAATATTTCACGAACCCCCATTTTGTTTGTGACTTTCCATCTTCTCTCCATGTGTCGTCCTTACCATATGGTACTATGTCTGAACCCCACTTATGTGAGACATATCTATGTCACAAAAATTTCTACAATTCGACCCTCCTGGTTCATACAATGTGACATCAAAGACCCCTATGTGGTTCTTTACATGGTATTTCTTTACTTTATGCATCTTCACATAGGCATAATAACACTTATTGCTTTTTCTCTTAGTCACGATAAGATGGACCCCTCAATGGATCACTCCAAGACACACCCTCCATACTAAATTGTTGACGACTTCCCTTCTCCAATGGTAGGAGGGTATCAGTTATATACATCCTAGGGGTATGGAGTGAACCAACCTCATCCAAGCTGAAGGATGTTAAACTGACAAGCGTCATCTTCCTCATCACATGAGGTTAAACGTTGGCCTCACCTCATGCACTCTACATGGGGCACCCCGTCTTAGACATTCTCTATGCCCGCTCATCTCCACGGGAGTGAGATATTCCTCACATGGAATGATATCCTCTTTACTGGATCGATGCATCTCTATGGTGAAGGGAAACTATCTTGGTTTAATCCCTTAGACTTTTTTGCTGGAGGAAGTGTCCCTGCATCCCCTCCTCTATTCTTCGGTGCCAAGGACCAATGGGGGGATGGGAACCAGAACCCTCCACCCTCTATGACAAATCCCTCTAGGCTTTGTTGCCACCGGGCCTCCATCCTGTAGTATGTCCCAATATCCATCTACTTAGGCCACTAACCATGTGTAATCCCCTATTTTCTTTTTTGGTGGCTATAAACGTGTAAGCCCCACACCACTTCCCACAGACTCACCATTTGCGACATGATTTTCAAGTCTTTACTACCTATGGATTATCACACCGAGCATGATTCACATGGCCTTAGAGTAAGAATTGACCAAGGAATACTCTTTGGGCATCCCTAGAGTGTATGCCACAATACCTCTTCCGAACTACGGGGCCTTTGATCCTTGACATAACATGGTATGTTGGAAGCCTCCCAAAGGTTCATGCCCAACTCCTATCGGTCATGAACCCCTTCACGTCATCTCACAAACACTATTCCCAACTATGTGGACATTGATCCTTGACAAGGCATGGTACATAGGGCACGTACCTGAGGTCAACTCCTAACACCCATTGGTCCTGACTACTTCATGTCGGTTCACCCCCATCCGGTATGCAGTTAAACTGTATGCCCCCTTTTTCCCCGCTTGAAAATAAACTATCCCACAATTTGGAGAAACTCATTGTCAACCCCAATCAACTTTAAGTCATTGTCAACCCCAATCGATGGTAAACATTCCTGTTTCCCAAATTGACGGTAAGATGTTGTAATCCCATTTATTGTGACCCTCATATATAGTCATCCCTCAAGAATCACACCAACATCGGGCTACTAACCATGTGAATGCCCTAGTTGGTCATCAGGTCGCTATCTTTTGTGCACACCCCGATTCCATGCCCCATAATGAACTATGTGCACATCGATCCTTTCCAAGGAAAGGAATGTATGAATCCTACCTATGGTTCAAGACCACCACCCTGGTCTCATCCTAGTCTTTCCCTTGATCATTTGTGTTTCAAGAAGGTAATTCCCCAACTCGGAGGTTCCACTACCTTCGTTTCCCCTGCATACTTGTTGCCTCCATAGGTATACCACATCCTCACCGAACTACATAGACTATGATTTCCATCCATGTGGATACATAAGAAGACTCTTCAAGTCTCAAACATAACATCACTGTCACCCACACGTCGGCACTATCTCACTCTCCATACACTCTCAAAAATCAACATCCATTCAAATTCTTACTCGGGCCGCCACATCCTGGTGAAAGAATGTCACTGACATTCTTTCTTCACCTAGCATCAGTGTTCCCTCCATGGGTTTCACCCATATGATCTACTCCAGTCAGTGTTCTGATTAGTTTTATCCATCTCCACTAGACATTAAAATCCAAGAATACCCTTTGTCAAAAAAGGAACGCTAAGCAATACCTCAGTGACATGCCTATGGAATATAATTCCCTGTATTTGAAGTGAGATGCCTCTAGCTTCTGTTACCATGAGAATATATATCCTAAGGGGATAAAATATAAATGTTCTAGTGTTTTAGCTTCCTGATACGCCAGTGATTTCCAACGTGACTACTTCCTCCACTGAAGGTTTCTTCCCTGAACAGACCCCTTGGAATTTCCCGACAGATGTAGTGTAATTAACCGCCATCCTTGAAGACATGGAACAGAGAATAGTTTCATGAAATATTTATTAATCTATGATGGAGTCCTAGAATAGGTGATGAGTTCTGAGAAGGAATCCACAAAAAAAAAAGAACCAATTTCCCATCATCGAGTTTCGATCAAGGAGAAAAAATCCTGGAATAAGCGGTGGATGTTGCTCACCTTTGGAAAGAGGGAATGTGGGTAAATACAGCAACACATCCTCCCCCAAATGATGTATGAATGTGCGCATCCTGCACAAAGATTCAGAAACAATGTATCAATAGGGTGATGGTGGGGTTTTGTTACCTAAACTTACGATGAGGAGACACATTCATTTACAGTGTTTGAGAAGCTTTCCAAAGATAAGTTATCACCTTATAAGTTACTGTATATGCATATCCAAGTGCTTCTATAACTCCATCTGGTTGAACTTTTATATCAATGAATTTATTAAGTCATATTATCCTCTACAGGTACGTGATGAAAATGATATATGTTCATTACTTTAGATATCGTACTATCGAGCGAGGTATATGTTGCGATGTCTGAGTCTCTATTATACCTTAGCGAAATCCTACTTATGTTGGGTGATTGAGAAAGATTTGGGGGTAAAAATGTTCTTTGTTAAGAGGATACAACCAGTTATTATCAACATTGAGAAATCATGGGCCAATAACTTGTGTAAATGGAGCCCACATCAATATCATTGGTTTGTACATGCTATATATTTCAAGAGAATATCCTAGGACAAAGGATCTTTTGTTAGGTGCTCACTAAGTGGGTACGGTCATCCTAGAGAGAGGTTGTACTATACATGTAATGATTAGGGACATGCCACATGAGATTGTACAACCCACATGTTTCTGACAAGGATACTAGGTTTGTATTACTAAGATAGATACAATTAATTGAGAATACAGATCTGTATAGTTTCTTATGTGGATGAGGAGTTAGGAAAGTAGTGAGAGGTGGCCAACATTATGACATGTTACCACCAACACCCTCATGTGTTCCACACTAATATGAAGGAATATAAGGAAAGGGGATGGGATCAATGTATGTGGTCAAGGCATATGAACTAGGGTATCCATAAATTATTTGAGGAATGATAAGAGTCTTTTACAATTTATATGTCATATTGAAAGACATATGTTCTATTGATTATTTTCTCTCAATGAATCTTTTTCTAGATTGGGGGATTCTAGATAAAGTAATGGCTTGACCTTTACCCATGGAGACTCCTTCTTGAGTACACCCAATAATCATGAACTGCTACCAGTAGTGTGACCTGACTCTTGGGGGAGAGAGTTTCGATTGGAATCTCTATGTAGTGATTTCTAGGCCTTATGATATCATTATTTGTTTGGACTGGTGAACCATTGTTCATGATCATATTGATTATTTTTCTAAAAAGAGATTCATGTGTCCGTAGTCATATAACAAAATTATCGTTTGACAGTAAAGTACAAATCTATGTAGCACAAGACAAATCACACATTGGAGGGTACTACAATCTACTAATAAATTGGTTAGCCTACCCCTTGGTGCAATAAATGTTATGAGTTCACAGTATCTTGAAGTGGTGGTAGAATATGGGGATGTCATTCATGATGATGTTTTGGGTTTACCTCCCCACTGAGGGATAAACAACTACATTGATTTACACCCTGGGATGACACACATATCTGAACTAGAAGATTATATGGAACCCATAGAGCTTTGAGAGTTGAGGGTGTAGTTGGAGGACTTGTAGAGGAAGGGATTGCTAAGTCCCAATGTGTCAACATGTGAAGCCACTATTTTAATGCCAATATGGAAGAAATAGGATTGATGATATGTGTGGGTTACTGACACATAAACTAGGTGACCATGAAGAACAAGTATTCCCAGCCATTTATCGAATAAATGATTCATTAGATGAAAAAATCCCAATGGTTCTCAAAGGTTGACCACACTGTAATGATTTTTGGATATGAGATAGAGTTTTCCCAGAACATCAATATAAATATTTCTAGTGGAGGGTGCTGGGTACATGATGTTCTATGATGTATTAGGGAACAAAAATGGTTGTTTATTATGTAGAGGGAAATGGTGATTACATAAGGATATGTCTAGTTCAGAAAAAATGCATAATGTTATGTGACACATGATATTGAGTTTACATAGGTAGTATTTTCATTGTTGATGTGGCATCCCTATCTAAAGGTATATTCATTTACTATCTACTGTAATCAAAATATTCTGAAGTATATCTTCCCTAAAAAATTTCCCAACTAGATACAGATACGATGGATAGAGTTCCTCTTGGACTATGACATTGATATTTTATGAATTTTTGGAAGGGGAGAGTGGTGGTCAATGCTCTAAGCATGTGATATTGTTGGTAGTTTCTAAATGAGGCATCAGAGTTTCTGTCCTCATTGTAATTATCTTATATGGATGGAGCTAGAGCATCTTACCATTAGTTTATGTTTTTCACACATCTTCTCTTACAACATGTCAGGGAGGGACAACATGGGGAGACTGACTTTGATGCCTTAAATTCAAAGATATCCAAGGGGATTTCTCTTTATGAGTATTGAAATGGTGGGGACCCCAATGTTGTTTTAATTGGATTCATGATGGTATCACTGACATTGCGGGAGGAGTTCTTTAGGGTCTTCCATACATAAACTTTGGTGGTTCATCAAGGTGTGACTATG